>JBBDHG010000098.1:0-600000 GCA_037951165.1 Lophius americanus | reverse complement strand
GTTTTTTTGTTTAGCTTCTTTAGATTAAATAAGGAGAGCTTTTTTATTCCAGCTATTCTGTCATCTCTCCTCACTCCCTCTTGGATCCAAGTGGAATCACAAGTGTCTCCCCCGCCCTCCGCCTTTTCCACTCCCCCTCGTTACGCACATCTACTGCACACATTTTAAACGTCTGCTTTTTTCACGCGCACTCTCATCCTCTTCAGCTCCGCAGGGGCGATGATTTCAGATCTCCCCGACGTGATTCCTTTGTTTGTTTTGTAGCACTTTACTTCTAGAGGGTTTCTGTTTGTTGAATATCAGCTGGAAATCTTTGAATTAAAACCACTAAACGATGCCCAAAGCAGTATTCCACTCCCACCAATCCGGGACTTAGAGGTCATGATTTAGCATTAGACTTTAGTTTTTACTGATTTTACCGATTTCGTCAGGTCTAAATAGACTTTTCACATTATGCCTTTGTTTTATCCCTGGCACAATCCCTTTCCTTGTTCCTTTGCCGTCGTTAGGTGGTTGCAGACTCTTGAGCCACTGATGTCGCTCAGCTGCAGACTGTCAGCTACCAGAGCGACGAGTGACTCCAAACCCCATTTGTCTCTGATTTATTGAACAAATGAAACGAGCTAAAGAAAGTGGAACAGGAGGAGGCTGAGCCACGTAGCCTGGTCTGTCTATGAGTCAGCAGGTTTATGTTGCTATCAGATGTAGGTGGATCCAACAGAAGGCCGTCAGAGCTCTCCCCATGTGACACACTTGTGTGTCAGAGCCTGCTGGGACCGGTTGGGCTCCCTTGCCTCCATTTCCGCCTATTCATTCTAACAGAATTGTATGATAGTTTCTGAACAGAGCACTTACCCGTTACACTAATGAACTCAAGAGATGACATAGTCACATATGCTGGCCTGAATTGGAAGTTAATATCATGAAGCATGTTTTCATGCACAGAAATGTTTAATGATATGATGATATTTCACATAACGTTAAGTTACAGTATATGAGGACTTGCTGGATTATACTTTATTTGTGTCTTATGTAACAGGGTTAGAGGTCAGGCAGGGTAATAGGTTCATTAACGCTGAAAAAAGATTCTGTATGATTTACAGTAAAATACTGGAGTTACCCGACTTTTCCTGTTAAAGACCAAGTAGAACACATTATAGTAAAATATCATGAAAAAATGTTTATGCTGTAAAACTTTTTCCCAGGACATTACAATAAAACTAGGGTAAATTACAATAAATTCAGACTAATACTAAATAATGCTAATTAACCTTTTTTTGCATATTTAAAATATGGTTCAAAAAATTGTCATGGGGAAAGTAATAGGCGGTAAAATATAAAACAGTAGTAACAGTCATTTACCCTCAATCAAGAAAGGGTTAATGCTGTTATATTTTATCGTGGGTTTATATTTAAACCAGAATTATACAGTTAAAACAAAAGCTTTTCATATCTTTAAAGAGTGATAACAGAAAATTCCAATAATGTCACAAACAAGTAATTACTAAATTACAGATTTCCCCTGTGTGTTCATTAATATTTACAGTAAAAAACATTTAACCAATCAGCAAGAACATCCCTTCATTTCTACAGAAAGGAGATGTTGGAAATAAAGGGCATGTTACTGAAATACTGTCATTTTAAAATCTTATTTATATATACTGATATATATATATATAAAATGATATATATATATATATATATATATATATATATATCATTTTAAAATTGCTGTTTTTTTTCATGTAATTCACCATCATTGTATTCAATGAAAAACATTCATGGTAATTTTACTGTAATGTTTTGTACACAACACGTTATTATTTGGATTTTTTCTTATTTTCTTTGCAGTGTAGACGTTGGTAGGATTCCATGTTTTGCTTAAGGACACCTTCATGGCTACAAGAGTTAAACTGTTTTACCTCATTTAGCCTCAGTGTTTGTTACCGGCAACCTACCTAAAGATTTGTGAAATTAGCATTTGTTTCATTTACATCATTTTGTTTTTTTTGTCTTTGCTGCCTTTCAAGTATCCTCTTGTAGTTCAGACTTGGTGTGTGTGTGTGCGTGTGTGTGCGCACGCCGCAAGAGTCTGAGTGAGTGAGGCTGGCTTTCTAATCCCACTTTGTGTGTAGTGAAACAGGAGAGGGGATCAGGCTTGCAGAACTCATGGATGTTTTTGCCATTTATTTATTCATTTCCGATTTGACCACAGGCACAAAGAGTTTGATATATTTTTACTGAAATCCTCCGAGCAAAACAAATTCTCACTCAATTTTGAAAAGCACCCAGATAAGATGACATCACATTTTAGAGCCTCCTCCTAGAAATGAATCTAAAACCCTGTAAGTAATGAACCTATTAGAAATATGGATTTACTAGTAATAGGAATATTATGTAAATAACTTTTCATGAATGGTCCAGGAGAATCTGCGTGTTAAAATCCCACTGAACCGCATGTGAAACTCCATCCACTCTGGTACCGAGTAATATCAGATCATCTGGTTCAAGTACCGACAATCGCATTCAGCAGCAGCATTCAAACAAGTGCACCGCTTTATTTCAAAATTCACATTGACTCATTGTTATCTGCACAGACATAAGTGAAAAAGTTGTGTTTTTTATGTATGTAACCGTACCTGCATTATCAAATTTGTTCTGGAAGATACCGTGTGATTTGCTGGGTGTTGTCAAAGTTCAGCTCAGGCCTTGTTAGACCGATCTGGGCCTGCATCCAAGAAGTCTCAGAGTGCAGCAGCTTAGCTTCATTGAGGCTTTCACAGCCATCCCTTTTGGTTTTTGGCATACAGTTCAACAAAAAGACTATTATGGTTGCTGCCCCGTTTCTTCGGGATGATGGCTGCTAAGTTATAGAGGGACAAAAAGAAATAAATTTTCTCCCTGAAAAATGTGACCGCATATATTCATTCACTTTTAAAATGTCATTGCAATCCTTTATTATAGAATGTAATAATAGACTGAATGCTTGTGTAATGTAATCTGGACCTCAGAAATATGCTTTTGCTTTAATTTTAGCATTGAATAGTTACTCTATGCTTTAAAAAACAAAAGGCGTTTAACAGCCGTCTGGGCCATCAGTCCGACTATGTTGACAGGAGGCCAGAGAGCCGCTGAATGACACGCAGTCTTGACAGGTGACACCGCAACACGAGGTCCGCTCAACAGGAGCTATGACCTTAGCTTAAGTGAAAAAGTACTGGGGGCATTAATGTTGAGGTGCCATTTTCCCGATAGTGGTGCATGTATCCTTTAAATACGCTGAGGTTAATCTCTACTATTGGTAACGCTCGATCTCCCATGAGTCCTGTGCACACAGGGTGGGTCGGCCTCACTTCCAGTGGGGGTAGCTGTTAAGGCCTACTTTTTGTAGAGATTTCAACTCTTCTTATGTATTGAAATGACTAACTATCAAGAATATTCTGTTATGATTACATACATTTAGCTGTGTGAAGATGATAAACCTTCAGTTGACTCTACATTTCCCCTCATAGCGACTGTCAGCTCATTGTTTTGGGTTTTATTCACCTGCAGTTTCACTGATTAAGTTTGATCTCATGAATCATTTAAACCAGTACAAGATGATTAGGGCCACATATGGTTAAACTATTCATTTTTATTGTTTTTATTTTTCTGAGTTTATTCTCGGAATTCTGACTTTACTCTTTGAAATCTGACTAATTTCCAGAATTCTGAAAATAAAGTTAGAGTTAAGAGAAATTTCAATTTTGTTTAGCCCTATTTGGCCCTATAATCCTCTTTCGTAAACATCACCTGACTATCAGCTATTTTAACAGGCAATTTAGCCGCTAGTTACTGAATCTGGAGAACGTTGAAATGCTAGTAAGGAACTTACTAGCCGGATTATATCCTCAGGAGTTGGTGAGCATCACAATGTAGAAAACATTAGAGTGATAATTGGATTTACACGACAGAAAATTAATGCTAATAGGTGACCGCCTGTGAACAAATTTGCTTACAGCAACCGTTAATGTTATAATTAACCTGATTCTGCTGCCATTAAAGTGGTCCAAATTCCCTATTGCAGGCGTAACGTTTAAAAGAACAACCAGTTTTGGACACTATTTATTTATGATCAATGTCCTTGGCAAATCGAATTTCTGTATTTTTAATTACTTTCTTTTCTTTTGTCACAGTCTTTTAAGTATAACAACTGATTGTTTACTCCTTTACCCACGAGGATACCTTACATCCCAGGGACGCCACTATGCTGTATGAGACTGCAATATACTGTAATAACATTGTTGTTAACCAAACTTTGATACTGAAAGTTTTGAATCCTATCACCACTTTTGTAAGGAAGAGATGATAAAGAATCTCTAAAGACCATAAGAACTACATAAATGTTGTCAGGTCAGAAAAGGTACCCCTTTCCTTGATAATTAATCATATATTATAGTGCATGTAATGTAAGTATATGAGAGCCATATTGTGGTTTTTAATATTTGGATCTCCTGAAAGTGTGTGAGCAGAGACATTGGGACAAAGTTTTAAATTTCAACTTGACTAATGATATTATTCAAGAAGGCCACTGGAGTTAATATTTTAACAGTGTCGTCAGTGACGGAGGGATTTAAATGAGGGTTCTACTGTAGTTTTTTTCTTATTGGAGATGTTTCAATTTCTCAAGAATCAGGGATTCCTCATGAAGCCAGGGATTACATCAATCCCAACATCTACATAAATTTGACAACTCCAAAGTGTATTACTGTTTTTTTTTTTTACTTTCTCATTGTGCATGTGTAGGATTTGTATTCTTCAAGCTTACAGTCAAGTAAGGTACATCGGCATTAAGGTAATCTGTTCAAAAAGCATCTGCTAAGGTCACTTTATGTTGAAAGTTGAAATGTATTTTCATGTAAATTAAAAAAATACCTCGCAACCTCCTGAAATGGGCCTTTTCTTGTTTGTCCTTCAACGCCGCTGTCAGGGTTTTGCGTGTTTTTCATGACCGTATGCTTGAATTAGTTAGCGGTTTGTGCCAAATGGGAATTCCCTACCATTGAGAAATGGATGATGTGTTATTTATAGCCCAATAGAATGATTTATAAAATAACTCCTGTACACAGCATGACAAATGTCAGACCATCTTCCCCCGTCAGAATGTTACTATTGAGTCCAATATATGCTGTAATGACATATTTACTGACTAAAGAGATTAAAAATAAGATTTTAGGCTGTGACCCTTTTTGACCAAGGTCCCAGTCTGCAACCTGCGAAGGTAGTTACTGTTTTTATTGTTCAAGCCTGAGTGAAAACTGATCCACTTTCATAATACACTGTCATCCTTAACATACGGGTGGCTCTGACGCCATCTAGCGGCCTACGTAGGACAGCACGTTCACGCAGTAAAGGCGTGCAGTAGCACAAGATGACCACTAGATGTCCCCGCGGCTGAAAAGCTACACACCTGCAAAGAGCTTCAGCATTTCATTTTATTATTACGTACCACTTCTGATGATAATAATAATAAAAATTATAAATTCATACGACAAAAGCGCACATGAAAATCACAAAGAATAAAATTCATGAACAGTGAAAGTTAAGACATTTTTTGGGTGAGTTTAAATGTGTCATTTATAACCCTTATAGCTGGTAGTGTGTTTATTGAAAGCATAATTAAGAAAAAAGAGAAAATTATTAAGACTATCTTCTTGGATGTATCATTTTGTGTATTTGATAATAAAATATGAAGCAGAACAAATAGGTTATACGGAAGGCACATCGAAACATGAAACAAGACATTATAACATAATCATCATATTAATACTGTATTACTGGAACTATCAGAGGTTGGTTCATTCTACTGATTCATTGTCCATGAAATAATGTTCATGTTCATATACCTAAGAGACGTCTTGTACAAGTGGGCAGTAAGTTGTATCATTTTGAAAGTGTAAATAGCTTGCAACGTTTTAAGGGGGGGGTGTAATTTCCCATTCTTTAACATTATGTAGTTTATTTTGATGAGTGAGATATAAATGAAGCCTATTATTATTATTATTAATATTGTCCTAGCATTCCTCAGATGGCAAGATGGGCCCATGGATTTTGACTGAGACTTCCTTGAGACCCTTTTAAACAACACTGTTGAATAATGCAGAACAGGGGACTGAGAGACAAAAGTCTGCTTCCACATAGCAGCCTTGTAACTATAAAATATAGTCTATATACAGTATACTACTATAGCCCAAGCCCAGATCAATCCCCAGAAGGATAATTTAAGTGTTTCCACAACGGACGGACCGAATTTGTAAAAGGTATACACATAAATAAAGAATTTGTGGGTAAAACACAAAAAACCTAAAATACCAAGAGGTGAAATTACAATGCAGAAAGAGCAAGTCTGTTCAATCTAAATACTGTATGCTGTTTATTGTTTGGATTAATATAGGAGGGCTTACAGTGGGATACTTCCACCGAGGCCTAATGGTCCACGTTAATTCAGTCAGTTCTCCAAAATCAAACTCATAGCCCTGTAATCAAATTTTATGTACCTTAGTTAAATATGGATTTTTATTTTGATGCTTCTGCACCAAATTGCACACCCTCATAGATAGAACACTAATATATGATTTTTTTTTTTTTAAGGAAAAAGAGCCATGCAATATTCCTTGGGAAATTAAATAAAATAAAAAATATATATATATATCGTTCACAGAAAAGGAAAATAAATTGTGCATCCACATCCACCCTTTAATGGATCCACAAACGTAAAGTGCATTATAAATTAAATGTATTATTATTATTATTATTAAGTATGTTGAGCTATTTTTTGTAATCCTGATGACAGTTCAAGCAACAAAAGGCCATTAGTGGAAACATATTCGGCTTGGCTGAAGTAAATGTAATAGGCCTGATCTACGTTATGATACAGTAAGTAACATTAGATATGGTATAAGGTGCTCATTGGTGATACAGTGTAACACACAGTTGATCAATTGTAAAATATGAATAAAGTTTAGTATACTCTAAAGAATATGAAAAATAACAGTATGCTAGTAAGGTCAACATTTATTATTTTTATTGGTTATTTTGTGCCTTTTGTTTATTTTGCAATATGCTTGATAATCTAGTTATGCTAGTTTTTTTTTTATGAAGGGTCAATAAAGAACTGCATATGATCAATACTGCCAATAAAGAACTGCATATGATCAATAATGCATACGTCAAATAATGCGGTCTGACTACAATTAAAATTTGATATTGCATAATATTATGACATATTTGGGGTCTGTTAGTCGTCATGTCATAAATCTTGTTACACTATGTGTATGTTATGTTATGTAATTTTCACTAATAAACAGTAAGGAGCCTTACCTTATCATACAGTCATAACTACATACAGCGTATAAATAAATCCAACAGGGAATCAATGATGAACAACAGGACTAACAAAAAGAATAGACAAATTAAATATTGTTTTAATAAATGAAGAATAGAAGAGAGCCATTGCCTGCAACTACTATGACATGTTCAGAACATAAAACATGTTTTACATGATCATGAAAACACTTGTTTTTAGAATAAGATATGAGAAGCTTAATTGGAAATATGAGGCTGTTAATATTATTATTATTATTATCACTTTGATATTTGATCCACATTTAAAGTGCATTATAAATTAAATGTATTATTATTATTATTATTATCATCAGTTGTCGTGCTCCCGTGTCTGGATTGGTCCAGCTTAGTGGGAGGGGCTTGTTGACGTCATCAGTCTGGAGACTGCACGTTGAGCGGATCACAGCTCCTCTACAAATACACACCGTGCACTAGCCGGGCGGACGATGACTCCGTGGAGCTGACCACCGCCAGTTCCCCCGAGTGTAAAATTAATCAGATCTAGAGCCCAATCTCTCATGGCTCCACGGATCTCCACGGAGGAGAGGAGGTGGAGATAAAAGCGGCGGCGGTGGGAGCTCAGGATAGCAGCGCTCTCCCTGGAGGAGGTGTAGGGAGGGAGGTGGCAGGCGGTGCCCTCTTGTCTTCCAAGAGGATCAAGAGAAAGGGAAACCTAGCTATCTGGCTAAGCCTGTTTGGAATCCCCTCCTCTTAACCATGAGCGGCGGGCCGGATGAGAGCTCGGTGCGCGTCGCCCTCAGGTAAGGATGCAGACCCTCCTCCCCCACTGATGCTCCACCTGCTACAAGACAAGAGTGCACATGCTCCCATTCTCCCGTCAGTGCCCATATCTCATCCAATTGCAGACATCAAATCCAATGTTTCTCTCCATTATACACATCTTTATTCTCGTTATCCTTTAAAACGAATTCACACTTTTTCTAAATGATTTTTTTTAGCCAACACGCACGCTGTTCCTATATCTACTCCTCATGCCACGAGCTCCTTTTGGTAATACCTGCACTGCCTGCACATGCTCTTTAGTGGGTTCATGAATGGAGAGCTCTGAAGGGATTAGACTGAGTTAGAGCCTGGAACTCATCCTCCTGCAGACAGGACCACACCCCCCCCCCCACACACACACACACACTGGCTGATATTTGTATATATTTGTGTATATCATATACCATGCTTGTGCTAGTCTCAAGCATACATACTGGGCAGATTTGATCGATATATTATCTTGCATTTTAGATTTGTGTTTCCTGTGTGCTCTGTCACACTGATCTCACCCCTGACCAGTCCATACTGTCACCAACGCTTCAGACGGGCCAAGATAGTCACTGTCTGGTCACCGATTATATTAGCATTTCTCAGAGGAGTGAGTGTGTGGAGCAGGACGAATAATCTATTAAAATGAACAGACAAAAAGGCAAATCAATAGGGCGGCATCAAAAGTTGTGGGACAGGTACTGTGTGCTGGAAAGACAATCTGAAAGGTCATGTGAGCTGGATCAGTGACAGGACAAAAGGGACTTCATCTCATGTTTCTCGCAACTCTCTTCCCCTTGTTGTTGTGCATTCAGACTTTGACCCACAACCGTGTTTACTGAGCCGACTCAGTCTCCTTCATAGATAATAAATAATCTGTCAGTGCCTACCATCATGTGCTTTCTAGAATATGCTAGTACGATTTCATTCAGATGTGAACCCAAGCTCAGTAGTCTTTCTTATGGTGCCTCTGTAACACACATAAGAACAGGATCACACAGATGTAACAGAGTATGTGGATTATAATACGAATCAGGCTTCAGAAAAGGTGTGTGTGTGGGCGTGTGTGTTTGAGTGGAATCAAATTGCTATTGTATATTCTTGGAAAGCTCTGGTCTCATTAATTATTTCAAGAGTTCTGTCTTCATGTTTGCTAGTTGGGTTTCCACCTTTAGTCCTATTGACTGTCAGGTTAGTCAAATATTCATTGGTTTATTCTTTCATTCATGTTTTTCTTTCCCTCATTACTTAACAAGAGCTTTTGAACTTATCAGTAACTTATCAGTAGAACCAACAGACTCTTAGTATTATATGCACAGAACAAGAAAATGTTCCTGTTTCTCCTTTATGAATTTATGAATTTATCTTTTCTGTCAAGCTATTCATTCAAATTGAATTAGGTTTGCATGAGGACTAGATGATCTTGAATTTCTGTGTGTGGAGACTCAGCAATTCAGAGCTTCCTCTGAAGTCACCTGTGGCTCTAGAAAATGCTTTGTCACTAATCTATCTCACAGACACACAGTGGCACACTAGGTCAGTAGATCCACACTTCCTCTGACCTTAACTGCAGACTCACAGAGCTCCTTAATCTTCCTGTTTCACACGTCAGTCACCTTTACGGGCTCAAATGCAAATAAATGTCTGCCTCATTTACATAAATGCACAATGACGGTAAAGACATATCTGCTGTGAAAAATATCTTTAGGATGAAGTCAGAACCTGCAATATTCAACATTTGATATAAATAATGAATCATGTGATTACTTCCAATATGAAATGTGTCTCTCGAAACAGAGAAAAAGTCCTTTGCGTTCCCTGTTACATGGCGGATGATCTCATCCTCTGCTCGGGGGGTATGACATCACCCAGTTTCATCAGTGTGAAGGCAGCTTCGGCTGATGATGAGGATTTGATCAAGAGTTAAAAAGACACAAACTGCATTTACTTCCATGCAGAGGTTATGGAACAGCATCTCATTCGTTACTTCACACTGAGTAAACCAACGGCGTCAGTAATGTATTGTTTTACATAGTATGCTTGCGCTCCTTCCGTGATTGAGTTGGATGTGTGTAAGTCAGCAGTGACGAGAAAAAACATCTGCATCAAATAGAACTTGGTGGAAGATTTTATAACAGAATACCAACAATCATTTAGCATCATGGCGATAGATCTGGTCCGAGCTCCTGGACCTGGTGGTGGATCCGCTGCCGCCGCCACCAGAGGTAATTTGTGTTTACATTATAAAACTCAAAAACATAGACTTCAGTACGAGGAAGAACTGGATTGATTATGGGAAAGATTGGTTATATATTTCCGACACAGGGGGGAGCTTTATCTCCAAACGTTTTCGGGCCATAATTTTGCAACCCTTGGTCCAATTTTGGCCATATTTGGTGCAAATAAATCGACTCAAGGAGATCCATCTTCCGTATATCTTCATTTATTCTAGTTATTCATATTTAACTTATCATCATCATCCGTTAATTAAATTTGAGGATTTCAATCATGGGGATTGCTTGTACAATGCAGGTGATTGGGGACTTTCCGAGGATATACCCTTTCTGTTGTGGTCAACAGCATAGGCCTAGAGTGAGTAAGCTGTTACCTGCTTCTTTATCAGCCGTTTTTTAAATCTCTTGGCTGTAGGTCGCACCCAAAACTTGTCATCAATTCCCGTTAATATTGATGTGGATTCAGCGCCAGTAATGCCTCCACCACTGTGTCAGAAGTGGAACAACATCCATGAAGCCACTGTATACACTGTATACAGAATAGTGAGGGGCCTGCAACTAGCAGTGTAAAAGGGATCATAGTGACATTGGCAGTTGATCACATGACTCTCCCATTAACCTTAGCTCGACTGAGATCTTTACTGTTGTTAACAAAACCTGCACGCTGTCGGGTTCGCAGCCTGCAGGTTTTATTATTTTGGCTTGCTCTAGCCAGTCACTAAATGACAGACAAAGTTAGAGATCAGCCGGTGAACATAGTTTAACATCTAGCTCCTAAAGGGCCAGATCCCTGAGGAATAAGAAGTCTCCAAAAAGATCAATGAAATATATCATCTAGTAGTATCATCCAGCTAGAAACATGACGGCAAACTAATGCTAACTATGCATTGAGTCCTGAACGTGTGGAAGCAAGTTTAGCCATAGCTGCTTTTAATCTTTTAACAATTTGGATTTCCCCTTTTGGACATTTTCGTACATTTACAGTAAAAACAAAATTGTCCTGTGATGAAAGAACAATTTAAACATATTAAATTACCTTTAAATTTACTGTAATAACAAAACCTGTTTGGGTGAATACATCTTTATTATGGTCGTATGGGCCCACCCTACCACACCCTTTTCTTTTAAATGCATAAGCGCAGACCTAACCAAGATGACGAGGATGTATGTATAAGGAAATTGCACATCATAACTGACTGAACTGAATCACTGCTATTATATCAGTATCTCCCTCCTATCCAACAAACCACAGCCTCATCTTTTCATGTTTTAACCACCATGGAAACTTTCTAATTATTTTCAACGCATTTAAGTTGTGGTGAACGGCACATTTTGTAACATCTGAAAGGCTTTGGCTGTCAGCTAAGTAAACCATTACATGCTGGGGAGAGTTTATGTGTGTGTTTTGTGTCGGCGGTAATCGGCTAGCAGGTTGCCAACCAGTACCCGACACCGCCTGTGAGGCTAATGCTGTCTGTTAGCATGTCCTTAATCCTCTTCTCCAACAGGTACAGCGTGATGAAATACCTCTTTTTTCGAGTCTGGAGTTTGGAGTCTGAAGGGAGGGGACATTGTGTCATATTTTTTGATTTATTAATTGAAAAAAATATGTAACTAAAAGGTGTCTTTATTCCTTTGATGTACTGCTTGATGGATCCTCTGTGTGACATGAAGTAAAGACATGCGTGTGGAGTGCCGCTTTTTCTTGTTTTGAAACTTTTCACGGCTGACAGCAGACAGATGGGAACCGTCAGTGGCTTTGGGTTGGATGATTCAGCAAACACACTAACACTAACACTGATATCTGGGTTATATCTCCTGTGTGTGTTTCCACCTCTGTGCTCCAGATCTCTCCCCTTATGTAACACCTCATTTCATCACATAACAAGAAGTTAACTATTTATCCAAGTTGTGGCACAGACATAGCCTCAAGGAGCAAATTAAATGCCTTGTATGTCAATATCCTTCATTCAAATTCAGCATGTGTTGCCAAAAGCAGCCAGCAGTGAGGAATCAGGTTTTTGTATTGCTGGATTTCGCTTTTCCTTTTTAATTAAATGGTTTTGAGTGAATGTTTTTGAAAATGAATTCCAGGAATGCAATTTTTTCATGAAAGTACTTCATACACCTCATCTGAAGGGACAAACCAGGATGGAGAAAATGGAAGTGGACAGAATAGGGACATGGATAGGTAGCCTGGACCAGGGAGGCAGGTGGGGTTGGATGCCTTTGCGGGAACATTTGTGGGAAAGCTAAAGGGCTTGGAATGCATTAGAGCAATTGCAGCTGTGCTAGGGGACTGGTTCCTGTAAACTGTGAGGAGAAATCCCCTAAGTGAGAAGCAGGGGATTATCCGACGTATTCCGGAGCCTTTCTTGGGACCCACATTTATGTAGCAAAGAAAGCGATCAGAGCCTTTGGCAGGACGGAGAGCAAATGACTTGAAGACATCGTAGCTAGTGATGAACTTCCAGAAGTGCAGAGTGAATTATAAAGGGGGGTACCATCCTGTTTGTCATCCTGAAACTCTGTGAATGTGAATTAAAATATTCTCCTCATGCATGAGCATCATTTCTGTGGATATACTTTCATCAGCATTTGGTGGTTCTTAAACAATGAAACACCAATCTGATGATTCCAATCTATGTGTCATCTTTGCTTTGTTTATTTGAAAGAGCTCATAGTGGATGAAGTTTCATGCTTTGTGTTCGGGGTCTTGTAGTGAAATGTAAAGCTAACCTTGACCACCTGAAATTTTGATTTTGTGCAAAGATTAAGGATTTTGTTCACAAATTCAAAATGAATGCTTAAATTAATTGGTATATGCCAACTACACTTTAGTCAGACCCCAGCCAACCTTACTCCTTTACTAATAACCAGATCGACTAACATCTATTGGCTACTCACTAGTGTCTGTCAAACACATGCCCCGCCTTCTTAGCCTCTGTGGATTAAATTTGAGGGCAAAGGCTGGCAAGCCTGCTGCCAAATACTATAAAAGAAATGTGTGTGAGCATATGTGTGTGTGTGCATGCATAAAACAGTGTCCATCCAGGCATATCCATGATAATTATTCATGGCAAAACTCAAGTGAACTGAGACACAAAGAAAAAAACACGCTACAAGCCATCTGCCAGCTGCTGTCATGTGATATATTCATTACTGAGATATTCAATAATCTCTATTACTAGAACAGGACATTCTTGATTCTATGTGGATTTTTTTTGTTAATGCAAAATACAATTTTAATTAGCGTTGCTGTATTCTAAAAACACACTTTCCTGCCATGCCTCTTGCTATCTTATGCTTAATTTTCCAGTTATCTCCACTATTAGCAGTTGGATTTATGGCTGTTTGTTTGTTTGTCTTCAAGATATATCGATTATAAACGTAAAACGTTCAGACGTATCTGGGTGTGGATTTGGATTCTGTATCATATTTTCAATTTCTTCAACATGACACGATATATCCTTTTTTTTTCTTTTTACCAATATTCTCATAAATTAAGAAGAGTTAAATACAAATAATGACGTATCCATGGTAACAAACAGGGGTAGAGACACGGCATTTCCAGCAATATCTGGGTAAGATAATGCAGACTCAGATTCATTCAAATTGATTCACACGTGAAAGCTGAGAGGTTATCGATCTGCCATCATTGAACATCATATTTTCTGTCAAATTTTCTTAATTATCAATGATAAACACACAATCAAAATTCTCAAAGCGGGTTTCCAGGCTCAAGGAATTAGGTTGCAATAATTAATGTCTGAATTAGGCAAATCCAAGTTAATTCATATCATCATGGTGAAGTCACCATAGTGTCTAAGAATGGGGGCAGACATCCACGAACAAACAGGTCTTTTCTTTCAGAGGCCTGAATGCCGACCGAGGTACGACCTCTCTGGGTGCCTCCATTTTCACTGTTTCACCTCCTATTTTCTTAAGCCCCATGTTTTGCACGATAAGACCATTTTGCTGTACTAGAGGCTAGCTGGTGTGTGTGTGTTTGTGTGTCTATAAACTCTTGCATCCTCAGCCACCCTTTCCCTCCTTCCTGCTCAGTCACCTTTGACCCAGGAAATACTCCGAGCCGTGATCAGTGACCTATTCAAAAATTAACTGCTTTAGCTGCCTCCATGGCAACCTTTCAAGGCTCGTGGGATGTGCAGTAGTGGTCCTTTGAATAGAGTCAGCCATCCAGAGAACAAGACAGAGAAAGAGAGAAGCGGGGAAAATGATACGCTGAGTTAGCGGTATGCTCTGTCTATTTCCGCTTTCCTGTTTCATCTTTGTTCCCTCTCAAAACTTTTCCATTTTATCTGGTGATATTCCCAAATGTTCTCTGTGACATCAATGCCTAGCTGTTTTCAGAGAAAAGACCGATTCAAGGTCATATCTTATTATCACTTCCTCCGAATTGAGCAATTGGGTTTTCCCAGCATCAACAAAATATCAAGTATGCATCCTGTGAAAAATGTGACAGGAAATCCCCCACAAGAGAATTTCATTTCAAACACTGTGATTCTATACTGAATGATCATCGTAGAGAACATATTATAAAACAGAGAAAATTCTCACATTCAAAAACGACAAATGTTTATCTAACTTGAATATTTACGGAAACATATAATTGAAAACCAGTAGTATCCTGATTTTATGTTGACCAGCTTGTGGTTACGATACAAAATATTATTGACTGTGTTTTCAGCAATCTGTGAGATACGACATATATAGAGCTTTCCAAACATATTTACAGTATACTGTTGATTTTTTGAATGGTTATTATTGCAGTCTTCTGTTCTTGACTCATAGTTCTTTAAGGTTATGGTAATATAATGTGAGATACAAATCATGAATGATTGTTGATGATTTAGTTAAACAGAGTAGTCCAATTCATTTTTACCTAAGTGCTCTATTAGATGATGTTGATTATTTATTTATTCGCACATAACCTCTCCTCCTAGAACATGACACATCCTTCCTTGTGATTCTAAACCCTGCATATGAACATCTGTCCCCTTATATGACAGATTTAGACTGTATTCAGCTCCTTACAACTTGAATACTTGTTTGAGCTTGCTTGTACACAAATTCACTGAGGGGGGAGATACAATCCAGTGGCTCTTAATGTCTAGAACTGCTGCCAGGCAGTGTATAGACATACGGTCCTACTTTCAGTTGCAGTGAATTAAAACAGCAGGCTCTCGTTGTGGTTAGGCCATTTAAGTCTATATTCCCATCCTTTCATCATGTCAATGTCTCCCTGTTTGTCTTCTTGCTCTGGGCGGATATTAGACTGTGGTCACACACGCATACACACACACAAACACACAAAGACACCAGATGCAGACAAGTTTATCTGCTGTATCTCCTTTATGTAATATAAAAAAATGCCTTTTTTGTGTCTGTGGGTGTGTTTGTAATTTTTTTGCATGTCATTTTATAATAATATGTGATGATGTATTTAAGGATCTTTTTGGGTTACACAAACACACACATTATAGTAGATGTGACAGAATGCTGTGGTACCATAAAGTCTACTCCAGTCACGCAAGTCCAGAAGAATAAGATGAAGCCATTCAGAGGCCTTTGACTAGAAGAATAATTGAAGCTGTTATAACCAGCTTATGACTCTCTCTCTCTCTCTCTCTCTCTCTCTCTCTCTCTCTCTCTCTCTCTCTCTCTCTCTCTCTCTCTCTCTCTCTCTCTCTCTCTCTCTCTCTCTCTCTCTCTCTCTCTCCTCTCTCTCCTCTCTCTCTCTCTCTCTCTCTCTCTCTCTCTCTCTTCTCTCTCTCTCTCTCTGAGTGTGTATGAGTGTTTTGCAGTTCTCTTCTCTTCTCAGCAACGTGAGCAGGTCAGGCTCAGTAGAGCATGTGTTATTGGGTCCTGACAGGCTACCTAGAAATGAGCTGACTCCATTACTAATGAAAAGAAGAGTGTATGTATCTGCATGTGTGCATGTGTGTATGTGTGTGTATGTTTTGCAGTCCCTCTTTAACCCCTGTTGGATAGCATCACTGTAATCAATCAACAACTTAGTCAACTCAGAGGACTACAGTCTACTCACATAACAAAACATGCTTCAGCTGCTTAGTGTCAGTTGTTATGGAAGCTTTTCATTCAAACAGTTCAATGTATATCATAGTATACGGCATACTACTTCTGACTGGTCGATACCGATTTTGGCCTATTAAAGAAAGAAATGTTTCTTAGACCAATTGTATGACATTTCAGAGTGAAAATAAACTTTCTACTATAGGTTATATGTTGGCTTCGTTCAGGGAACTTCAGGACTCGAGGCTCTGCGCTGTCGCTAGCCTTAGCTGCTCTGCCAATTTTAGCTTTTCTGCTAACGTTAGCTTCTTTAAACTCGCCATGTTCCTTCCAGCAATTACCCTGCCCTCAAATACCTCACAATGACACTGCAAGATGCAAGCTGCTGTAGTAACCACATAACCACCCCATATTCAAAGAGGCAGTAACATTTATCTAGTGCAGAGCAGTGGGGAAACCGAGGTTCAACATTATCATACACCAAGAAAACAAAAATTCCATCCAATCTAAGTAGGATTCAACGGCGCTTCCGTTGGCAAAAGATACATGCCATTAGGTGTAAGACAGAATCTGGACCTCATTCACACTACAACGCCAGCAAACATCTTCAGCAAACAATGTTCGCAGCTATTTAAGATACTTAAAAATTAGACTCACCAAAGCTGTTCCTCATCTGAATATAGAATCTGTCCATCTTTCTCTTTTTTGTATATATTATTTGGCATATGATGCAAACATTATTTGACGTTAGACTGAAACGTTTGAATGGGTTTGACCTGGTTTCAGTGTTTTGTTATTACATTTCGTTGAACATGGCTGCGTCTCTTTAGCTTCAGTGGCAAATGTCACTGATGCTGACTGATGAAAAAAAATGGAAGTGAGTTTTAAAAGAACAAAATCTCAGCCTCAAGTACTTGTTTTGTGTCTATTAGAAATCCCATCAATCAAAACACATTTACTGCTACATCTTTGCCAAATATGTAATACTCATAAGTGATTGCAAGTCAAGAAAATATTCAACATGCACGATGAGGTCAGGTGATGAGTCGGTGTGCTGGCAGCAGTGTGAACCGTGGTGAAAAGAGTCTTGTTGCCTCCTGCCTTGTGGGCTCAGATGTTCCTTTCTGTCTGTGCTGAATCATAAAGTGCTGTTCCAGCTGTACACGGTGCACTAAGACAGAGAAATAGATCACAGAGCAGTGGATTAGGTAGATAGGACGGAAACCTCAGACTACATACGTACATCAGTGACGATGCTTTATGATCAGCTGCGTTTAAAGGGGACTGATGGGATTTGCTGATTGTCAAGACGGCTAATGTCACAATGTGTTTTAGGAAAGATGATGTCAGCATCATGCTGCGGATGGATTTAGTCAGATTATATTTTGTCAGCATCTCCTTATTCTCGTTTCTTGTCATCTTTCATTTCTGCAGTAGTAATAATAGGGGTTCTCAAGTAAGGCAAGAATCCTAATGAAGATTATTTCAGCCAATAAAGGAATGAAAATTATCAAACAGCATTTGAGCAGAATTAAACCAGGTTGTACTATCACCGAATTTTGATGGAATGTGTAACACTGCGTACATGAAGCCATACTCTGCTCTGGAAAGAACAAACAAAGCTTTTAAAAATAAGGTGAAAGTGTTAGAACCACAGTATGGAATCTTCTCACGCACTCACTTGAGTTTGAAGGAATTTGGTCAGACACTCCTCCTTTATTAGAGTCGCACAGGCATCAATGTGGCGCAGGTACTGACAGGCCAGAGAGGAGGCTAGACAAGCCGAATAATTCCAATAATATCCCAGTCACTACAGATGATGAGAACAGAGTGAATGCAGTGATAGAAACCGGACTGGGCTCACAGATTGTTGCTTTCACCCCTGATTGACTTAATGTGATGATGAGGTCTCTCATGTCGTCAACATTCTTTCAGTGAGTGGCTGCATGAGATATGTCATCCTCATGCCAAGCCAGTCTAGTTTCCTCTATGAAATGATTGCTGTGGAGGAACTCTCTCATTCTTTTTTTGCCATTTCAAGAAATCAAAGGTTATTTCCAAGAGGTAGCTGGTTTAGTTTTATTGAATGACGGATCATTGTAAAGGTAATAAGTTCACTGAATGTATAACCTGAGAAAAAAAGAAATAATAATTTTATCTAAATTGTCTCTGAAAATACAGTTTAATTTACCTGGGCTACAGAGGGGTGATGTCCATGATAAGGATTGAATGTTATTCTACTTGATTTATCATGTTGCCAGCATCTGAAACCAAAAATGTGTCTGAAATAGTTTTGTTTTCCATTTAATTTAAATGTAAGTATGTTCTATGTGTGTTTTAGCTTTTTGAGGCATATGGTTTATTTGAAGATTCGCTGTACTCATTGCAGACCAAAATTGGCTGACAGTTTTATCCTTTCATTAGTTTAAGAATCTCATAAAGTTTTGAATATTCTTAAAAATTTGAATAAAGCTTGTCAAATCAAGGTGAGTCGTATGATGTTAGAGGGTTTAGCATGCTTGTGTGTGCATGAGGAGCTCACTGCTTCTTAGGTCGTCGCCGTAATCACAGTAATGAGACTGAGAGGGGAGTCTAACGGGATCTGTCACATGTAGAGAGGTTAACAATGGCCCTCTGTGTGTGAATGTGTGAGTGTGTGAGTGTGTGTGTGTCCCTTTCATCTCTTAGAAGGATTCTGTGAACTGTACCTCTTCGCTCTGTACTGTTCACATCAATATCCCCTCAATGAACTGTAATTATTTCACTTATATATCTCGACAACGATAGTGATCTGAATGCTGTGTTTTTATTGAATATCACGGTTTGTATGCCTCCGAGCCCCTACTTGCTCAGACACTGTTACAGTAACCACTTACAGTAATAACAGACATGTTTCCAGTAATTTAGCATTAACAAGCAGGCTAGCATAGTTTTTTTTTTTTAAACTAGACCAAGCTGTCAGCAAGAATCCCCGAAATGTCCCCAATCCCCTGTGTTGTATGAACAATCCCCATATTTGAACTCCTCAAATCAAATGTGAAGTTACATCTGAAAAAAGCTTTTTCGTGAAATCTCGCCCTATTGAGTAGAATATGAACAATTAGAGTAAATACTGTACAGCGTACACATATACCTGTAAATGCACCAAATCTGGACTAAATTGGACCAGCGTTAAGAAGAAGAAATCCTTTATTGATCACACCCAGCCATACACGGTACAACATAGTGACATTTCGGCCTGTTTCATAATCAATACTGATTTTCCTCGCATTAATTATAATCCCGACCTTTCAGGGATTTAATGAGTATGCCCCCCTTGCCTTAAGCCAACAAGCAATCTGATCAACCACAGTGGAATCGTCTGGCCTCCTCTAAAGACAAGTAATATAGGTGAGTTAGTGACCCCAAACTATTCATAGGTATGAGCATGAATGCTGATTTGTTTCTCTATACCTTTGGCCCTGTGATGAACTGATACCTATCCAGAGTGTACGCTGTCAGCTGTTCCAACATCCCCACAACCTCACAAAAGAAAACACGTTATAGATTATCATCTCATATTGTAGGGCTCTGGTTGAATAGTTTGGCAGTACACCATCCTATTTACAATATTTTTTCTCTTAGATTTCCCTCAAGACGCCTGCAACTGTCATTCCTAATAGATGAATGTGTTTAGCTGGTATTACATAAAGGGTCTCACTTACCTTGATGGACCCTGACAGTGTGTGTGTGTGTGTGTGTTTTTGCGTGCCGTGTTTAACTGTGAATGTTGAGTTTCACATTGGACTTAGGTAAAATATAATAGAGGTAATCTTTACATTGTAAATCCTTTTTGTGCCCCTGTAAAATGATGTAGAGAGGGTTACCTTGGTCTGCCCGTTCATCCATCCCGCTCACTTGAAACAAAAAAGTAAAAATATAGGAAATAATAATGCTTTATTCATACCGCAGCAGGGAAATTTCAATCCATCCACATGACTTTGGAATCTGCTGAAATTTCAAACATACTTGTTGTGTACCCTAAAGGTGTACATTTTCGTATTTTACGTTTCCATTCTTACACAGATTTTTCAGTTTACGCACAAATTTTTCCAGAAGTGGAGATATGTTTAAGAATTTTTGTAATTTGTTTTTACTTTAACATTTCACATAAATCTAAAAGCTGAACGATTAATGTACCATATTAACTAATATGCATGACTGAAAACGCAAACAAAATGATCTGATTGATCATAAACATACCGTAGTTACATTGTTCCGTAACTACTGTATATTTCTAGAACAGCTCTCCAAAGCACTACAGTTATATAGAAGCGCATGAGACGTTCTTCTCTGTAAGTGAGTGACTGCACGTTCAGAAATGGTGGAGTTGAATATCTTGGAAAAACATCCAGTGAGGATCCTATGTGCGTCACGTTAGAAGGTGGATTAGTGCTTTAAGTCCCCACTGGGCTCAAGGGCATCCCTCATTCATCCAGGAGAAAAGAGTGTTTTGGTTTTAACCACAGAGGGAAGTCTGCCAGAGCTTAATCACAGCTGTAGTCAGTCAAGATAATAGTACACCAGCAGGACATGTTTCAAACTTGTCAGACAAGTGTGGTGTGTTGGTGAACTTGTGTTGTGAACACATACACCTCCAGAACAGACGCCAGTCAATCTCCACTTTGCACTGGGCTAAACAGCACAGGTTACCATTAACACAGGGCTATAACATGAACCGATCAGCCAAAACATTTATTAGTCTATGGGTCCCCCTTTTGTTGCGAAACAGTACTGACCTGGACTCCACAAACCTCTGAAGGTGGAGTAGATGGATTTTTTTTGTAGAATGCACAATTGAATTGAGATCTGGGGAATTCAGAGGTCAAGTCCTTGAACTCATGTGTTATACAGTCCGTTCCTGAACCAGTTTTAGCTGTATGGTAGGTTTGGAGAAGGCTTGAGACAGTGGGCAGGGTTTAGCCAGTGGCTATGCAGGCCCATCCGCAACAGTTTCCATACACTGTGTGTTCTGACATCTTTCCATCAAAACAAGCATTGACTTTTCATCAGTTTGTGTGACTGTATCTCTTCTGTGGGTTCATACCACAAAGGGTAGCCTTTGCTCTCCACAGGCGTCAATGAGACTTCGGCACCTATTACCCTGTCCCGGGTGCACCGGTTGTCTTTCCATATGCCTCTTTGTTAGGTACTATCCACTGCAGACCAGGAACATTCAAGAAAATCGACAGTTTTAGAGATGATGGATTTTCCTGCTTCTAACACATCAACTTTGAGGACAAAATGTTCTCTGGTTGCCTACATAGTAATAATAATAATAATAATAATGGATTAAATGCCTTGTCTGGAGGCATTTAAACCCATTAAGTACATGTTACACATATGTGGTGTTGCTGTGTGTCATCTTACAAGAAGATCTGAGGCTAGTCTGTATAGAGTTTTTGTGTCTCTGTGGACTCTTTCAGGGTTCTATGACTTCCTCCTGCAATCCAAAGACATGCACATGTGACATGCATTGGTGAATTGGTTAAACCAATGGTTTGGAGGGTTTTGTTGCCCTATCTGGCGACCTGTCCTCGTGTACCCCTCACCGCCGAGCAGTCTTCCTTGTGGCTTGTATCCATGAAAGCATTTAGCCCGAGACATCATTCTGCCGTAAGTAAAGTCTCAGCACCTCAACGTCTCAACATAAGATTAGTAGGAATCATTTCTGCAGGACAACATTGTCATCGAAGGTAATTCTGGGTTTTGTAGACTTGTCTAGTCGTGTGAGATGGTTTGCATGAAATTGAAGATTCAATTCCTCATTCGTGGAAATGAGGTGAAAACACTTCAATAAAAAAAGTTAAACATAGTTGTGCTGTGATATGTATTATAGTTTCTATTATTTTTTAGGGTTAGGGTTAGGGTTAGGGCTTCGTTCATATTGTTTTTCATGTGAACAAGGATATAACTGTTGAAGTTAGAATAGTCACATTTTGTGACTGTTTTCATGTTGCAGATTAGAAACTAGCAACATTGTGAAAAAATGGGCTAAAACAGTTAAATCTAGTGATGCCGTGGTTAGCACAGCTGCCTCACAGCGAAAAGGTTGAAGGTTCAAATCCACCTCAACCCTGTGTTTGCATGGGTACTGCGGCAATGCAATATAGGTGAAATAGTGATTTTTAATTGCTCAAAGGTGTGAATGTGAGCGTAAATGGTTTTCTGTCTTTATGTATCGACACTGTGAGCTGGTGGCTTGGACCGGAGTGCCCCCCTCCCCTCATCCAACATCACCCAGGATAGCCCCCCCCCCCCCCCCCCCCCCTTCTGTAAGCAGTTACAGAAAATGAAAGACCGTCTTTAAGCAGACAGATAATAGGTCTGTTTAATTGGATGAACTGTTCCAGCCGATTGTGATCAGTGTTATTTCAGGGCTGCAACCATTATGTTTAGTTCTGTTCTCTTGATGTCCTCTTTTACTCTCTTAACATTTATTTCTCATCACTCTTGCCCAGGGTCCTCTGTTAATGGATGAGACTGGGGATGTCGGAGAACTAACTATACAAAACAAACATTGCTTCCCACTGTATAAATGAACATAATCAGAGACACTGGCGATCTCTCCTGAATGGGACTCCTGTGACACAGGCGTGTTCCTTACTTCTATAAACTGAACAGCAGTGTACTTCTTTCATCATGCACAACTGATATGGAGATTTGTAAATTTTACATCTCATGTTGAAGTCCATATTTTGTTACACTTGTAAGTTTGCCAAAGAGAACAATAAGCCAGTGACTGACTGCCTCAGTGTTGGCAGCAGAGAGTGACTCCATTGTTACTCAGGATTACAGTAATGGCTCTCGGTCAGGTTTTGAAGAGGTTGCCAAAGGATTAATGCAGATACACTGCTGTAATGCCCATAACCATCCTACCATTAAATGTCAGACAGCTCAAATTACCTAAACGCTCTGACTGTACCGGTTACATCAGTTTCCCTGAGAACAAAATCTGTATGTGTGGTTCAATAAGCTCTGTTGTTTTTATATTAACAATGGATCAAATTTGTGTCTATATACGAATCCGAGGAAGCCAGTTTAATTTATGTAGCCCAACGTCACAAATCACAATTTCTTTGTAGGCTTTGCAATCTGTTTGACACCCTCCGTCATAAGTCCTGAATAAAGGTAAACCCTCCCCCAAAAAAACTTTGCACGAGGAAAATGAATTGAAGAAACTCAAGTTGGTGTTTGTTTTATCTGCTAATTGATATTTCAATTAAATTGTTATCTGACTGATGACTCTGGGAGACATCTACGATAGCCTTTACATAAGTAATTAAAGTGTTTGTTCCTTGTCCTTTTCTGTCACTGACACTGGACAGATCAAAGATCTGCCGGTACCGGCCTTTACGCATGGCGCACTCAGGTGGTTGTGCTGCTGTCAGGCTTTCAGGTGACTCACCTTGAGACAGTTCCTTCTGAGCTTGAGCTGAAACACTTTTTCTGTAATGCCAACGCTCGATTTTTCCATCGTATCGTATCGTGATGGAACTGGTGATTGACACCCATAGTCTGTGAGGGTATGTTTTTACAACTTCATCACTGTGTGCTGTTGCATATCTTGGCCAGGAGGCTATTAAGTGAGAGATTTTTAATCGCAATGAAAAGGTTTAATTAAGCGAGGGTGATATGAAGGTGAGAACCAAATCACAATATTTTAAGCCATTAAGAAGCACCTTAACGTCATTTTGACATAAATAAGATGCCAGTGAATGATGCCGAGATTGGTGTAATATGATCACATTTTCTGGTTTTAGTTAAGATTCTTGTTGCAGAATATTTACCCATTTGAAGACCAGTGTTAGCAGGTAGTAGAACATTCAACCACACACTGCAATAATCAAATCCGGACGATGCAAAGGTCATTATTGAGATCTTGGTAACTTCTTAACGTTCTGACCCAGTTTTCTCTTTTTGATCGGATGTAATATCATCGGCCGTTAAAGAACGTTCTACAGATTCCCCTCAGCGAATCAATTTAGTGACTTTCAGCTAATTGTCTTGGTTTTAAGGGTTATAAACGTTCCGGTTTTCCCATTCATCATTTTCAGATGCCATGTCAATGGATACATGCATCAATAATAAAATACAAACTGCATTTATCATGTATTTCATAAACTGTGATACTGGGTGATGATGATGGGTGAGTTTTGTCCAGAACACAAAGCTGCCTGTTATAATTCTCTGCAGGTGTACAGTTACTGCAGGTAGGACTGTTTCTGCTTATGCATCGATACACCGGTCTCTCTTACATCGGGGATGTAATTCCAGACACACACACACACACACACACACACACACACACACACACACACGCACACGCACACGCACGCACACACACACTCAGACTTTCTGACTGTCCTTCCAGACCTTTCAGAAGTTCTATAGACTCTTGCTGTTGTGAATGTAAATCTAAATGTAAGGAAACAAAAAGAGAACATTTGTTTTACACACCGAATAAAAACTGCCTCAAACTCGAACACAAATTTTTTCACACATTTTCCCATTTAATGTCCATGTATTACAAATTTGTTCAGGGATCCTCCGGCTTGTTGCTTATTATCTATTTGAGTGCTCATTTTTCTGGGTTCAGGGGTGACTGAAGCATTGGAGAAATTAATTTAGCTCCAAAAAAATGAATCACTGCAGGAATGTTCGAAGTTCTTAACCATTTCTCTGTCCTGCGATTACATTTTACTGCTTCCAGTATGTAGAGCTATTTCCTTAGTCTGCCTTAAATATTTCCTATTCCACCTTAGGTGGACAGTGAGTTCAGTGATGAGAGGCAGAGGTGCACCATGGGAGGAAATTATGAAATAATACTATGTTTATTTGAGCTAAAGCAAACTAACTCCTTAATGAAATCCAGGTTGGGAGTGTTTACCCAGAACTTTCTCTCTCCTCTGAACAGTTAGGGTACTGTACTGTGTGTGTGATGCCTGCTGGAGAGTGTGCTGGCACGGCAAGTTCCTTCATGCACACACACACACACACACAGTGAAAATACTACTTGTTCTTTAGATTTAGATCCTCTGTTTGTCCTTTTTCTCACCCACATCAACCGACCTCTACAGACAAGGCCAGGGGCCTAGAATATATGGATGAGTTGTTTTGAATTTTTCAACTTTCTTGCAACTATTGTAGACACGGTCGAAGTTAAGCCTCTTTAGCGGCGTGGAATTGTTAATTTTACTAACAAAATCTAAGATGAAAAATGGGTAAAAAATATGTTTTCCCCTGAATCAGACGAGAAGATGATGATGAGATAACACCATGCATAGAATACACAAAACCAGTCAACACTCAAATACTGAAGTAGAAGCTTTTGCTATTGAAGAACTTTTGTCTTTTCTAATGATTGTGTGTCCACGGTTACAAGTTGCATTTACACATGTCCTTTTGTTGGCGTCTGAATTTCTTTTTAATTTTAAGGCATTTTATTCTATTTTAAAAATAACTTTCTCATTTGTGCAGTCAACAAGAACTGCAATTAATGGCACAGCTGAGGTCATTTCTTTCTAATTGTATTTCCTCAATGAAATCCCCCTGTGTTTTTTTCATGCTTGTTCTGGCAGGCGTTTATCTTGACTCTATTAAATGTTATTATCTGATTTTAAAGCACTAGCCAGAAGTTTTAATGCAGTGTCTCCTGCTTATCAAAAATATGGCTGGATGTTTCTCTCCCTCAAGGAAATGTAGACCTATGGAGGCCAGGTTAAAATCTCACCGTGTGTCTCACTGTCTTTTTGTCTCACAGGATTCGTCCTCAGCTGGCCAAAGAGAGGATTGAGGGTTGTCACATCTGTACCTTTGTGATGCCCGGGGAGCCGCAGGTGGTCCTAGGCAAGGACAAGGCGTTTACCTACGACCATGTCTTCGACTTGGACACGCAGCAGGAAAGCGTTTACAACCATTGCACTGAGAAACTTATCGAAGGCTGCTTTGAGGGCTACAATGCCACCATATTTGCATATGGACAGGTGAGTGGACGGCATTTCTCTCTCTCATAAAGCAGAACGGTAGCCACACTAATAAAACCATATTTCATGTTTCAGCTTCACTTACGGGGAGATTACATTTATATCATTAGACAAATAGCTCATCAAATAATACGGGAGCAAACAGGTCTCCTAGCTACTGCACCAGTTTTTACTACCACGCGGACATGTTCCAACATGTTCCTCCTGTGTATTGACTCATAGGTAAGTCTGAAGAGGGAGATATTGAACGGAAAATTATTAGCCAGTCGATTCCAACTCATTCCAGCTTACATTATCTCACACAACAGCAGGGGGCAAAACTAAATGTGTGTGTGTTTGTGAATATGGGTAATATTCATATTATTTTTTCTTTTCTTCACAATATAATTATCTAATATATGAGGTAGAAGCACCTGGTTGACCTGAAACTAAATTTTACACAATTTTTAGCATGTTAATCTGAGCTTTCCATAAAGCATACTCAAATTAATTTTTATTTTCAGTATTCATGAGAACATTTGTTTTATAGGATGGTTTCTGTTTTTCAAGGTCATAGTTCGAAGCTTAAAAACGAAATTTGCACATGCGTAACTTTAGCCTAAATACAAAACAGATCCCCATTTAGCCTTCCACAAAGCAGAAGAAGAAGAGTCGTTTGACAGTTTGGATGCTGATTCATGCAGTGATCTATAATAAATGCTTAGAATGAATCATTTCCAGACATGATTGTAAATCATGTCTGGAAATGTAAACAGATTGGGAGGGACGAAGCATATAGAATTATAGCCAAGCCAAATCTGTAGCTATAATGAGAGGAACTGATTTTAGTTGGATGAGATAAACAAGCATGAATGCATGATTTGAAATAACATACCTAGAAAGTTACCTGCAGGTTTGTTTGTATTCCCTTTTGAAAATGGGATTACATTTTCAATGTGTGTTTAGTGCAGCGCTTTTGATGATAGACAGAGAACACTTGAGACTTTTTTTTTAACTCATTTAACCTTACCTTTAAATTAATTATCTAAAATTGACGCAAACATTATCACTTTTGTACAAGTCAAAGTCCATCATAGAGTTGGAATCTCTGATGAGTCAACAGATTTCAGAGTCAATGATATTCTGCTCAGGGCAGAATTCAGAACAGCCATAAATAAGGCTGTGTTTGGATTAAGATGTTTAACTCCTGCTTTTACTAAAACCTTTTTCACTGTTTTTTACAGGATATTCCAACATTATTTACACCTGGGGGGGGTTTCTTGCTTTTCATTCCCTCACAGTTTCCCCAGCTGCAGTCTACACTCAGTAGTTTAAGAAAAGCCGTTAAACATTCCATCTTCTTTAACTGTCCATTCACTTGCTTTCTCTGTTCATTTGTCCGTCCTTACATTGTTGCTGCAGCCATTATAGTTTTG
This sequence comes from Lophius americanus, assembly GCA_037951165.1. Classification (NCBI taxonomy): domain Eukaryota; kingdom Metazoa; phylum Chordata; class Actinopteri; order Lophiiformes; family Lophiidae; genus Lophius; species Lophius americanus. Next base: position 572,115 of record JBBDHG010000098.1, on the reverse strand, counting down.
TCAAAGAGCCTTTCACAGCGGGCACTGGAGGACACACACACACACATACACACACACACACACACACACACACACACACACATACACACACACACACAGTGTATACGAATGTGCAAATAGTATAGTTACCGCAGGTGTGGACATGAATTCGAGCTAAATGTTGCATTCCTCTTTTTATCACCATGGTGAATACTCCGTGACATCTGACCCCCCTTCCCCTCTCCTTAATCTGAGCGCTGTATCCCAATAGGTCCAGACAGCTATCATCAACAAACCTCACACACATATATATTAACTGAGAGAAAATGACTCCATCAGAATTCACAAGGAACTTTGTCTCCTCTCTGATGTCCAGACGGGTTCGGGTAAGACCTACACCATGGGAACAGGCTTCGATGTCAACATCGGAGAGGACGAGCTGGGTATAATTCCGCGGGCCGTCAACCACCTGTTTAGAGGGATTGAGCAGCGCAGACAGGCAGCCACCGAGCAAGGCAGGCCTGTTCCGGAGTTCAAGATCAACGCTCAGTTCCTGGAGGTAATAAAACACACACACACACACACACGCACATATAATGACGCAGACAGGCCTAAAATATGAACGTTTCACCAAATTCATAAATTCTAGATTCTCTAATTATGGTGCATTTATAGTCAATCTAAAACTCTGAACTCCATCCAATCCACTTAAGGTCCATTTGTCAGATGCAGCAGACAGCAAGGGGTCAAAGGTCGGTGTGGGGTGTCGGGATTCTAAGTTGTAAAGTGGTCCAGATGACCCTAAAGCCATTAAACTGTCATTAGCCTGTCCTCTGGATTTATTTTTAACAGCCAACAAGTGGCTGCTAACAGCTGATGATGGGACAGCAGCTGAGCAAAAAGATGAAGCTAAAGAAGAAATAATTACTGTTTACGTGATAGAATTTATATTTGTTGTAATACATGTATTAACTCCTGTGTTTCATGTATTCGACACTCACTACAGTTGTACAACGAGGAGGTGCTGGACTTGTTCGACTCGACGCGAGATATTGAGGCGAGGAAGCAGAGATCCCACATCAAAATCCATGAAGATGCAAACGGCGGCATTTACACCGTCGGGGTCACCACTCGGACCGTCACCACTGCACCTGAGGTCAGCCTTAACACCCTGAGAATCCCTGAAAACAGTTTACCATTCACCAACGCCATCGTGGTTCATCATTTACCTGCATTCTGCTTTTTTTTTATCTTATTATAAAAATGCACATTATAATCTGCAACCAAAAATTGTTCTATAATCTTTTACTTCAAGACCACTTGAATATTCAGTTCCCTTCAAAATTAGAATTTCGCAAATATCTACTCAAACCCTCATAAGATAAAGTTTCTTAGTCCGCAACATTTCTAGAGGCTTACAGCAAAATTCTGTTGCAGAATGATCCTAAAGAATAAGAAGATGAGTACTTGCTGTTTAAATATAATAAATAATATAAACAATTACCAACAACCTGACCACTTACAGCTTGTATAGTATAATCAACATCTCGGGAAGCCCAGAGATCATAGACATAGACAAGATTGATCTGAAAAAACTTTAGTATCACGTAAAGTTTTGAGCTTAAATCTTGACCCTTCACCACAGCTTTTCCTACTTCTTTCCGCAAAGGCAGCCCCAGGCCCGGTTTGGAGCCGTGCCCAATATGGAACCGGCCCTTTAAATTTCTGCAAACAAAGAGTGGAAACTCATACTGAGCTGATACGTCAATGTCTGGGGACGTGATTATCATAACCAACCAAAACTTTATGACACCCATATTTAAAATGCAGACAGTGAATCATAATGTAGAAGAAAACAACTTGACTGTTACAATGGACTAGGAAAGAGTGTATAATGTGGACAAAAGGGTAGTTACACTTATCAGACATAACATTATAACCACTGCCCAGACAGGTAAAATGATGTCAGTTGGTGGAAATATTAGGGAGCAGGTGAACTTAAGTGTCCTCAAACTTGATGGGTTTGAAGTAGGAAAAATTTGTTGAGGATCTGGGGCCAAATTGTGTTGGCTAGACAACTAGATCAAATCATCAACAGAACTGCTCGTCCTGTAGGGAGTTCCTGGTCTGCTGTGGTTAGTATCTGCCGAAGTGTTCCAAGGAAGGACAACTGCTGAACTGCTGACAGGGTCATGGGAGCTCGAGGCTCATTTATGTTAGTGGAGAGTGAAGGCTAGCCCATATTGTCTGATCCCACTGAAGAGCTACTGAAGCATAAAATGAGAGCCGTTTGGGCAGCAAAAAGGGATCTATACAATATGTTGCAGGCAACCTTAATGTTATGGCTGAGGTGAAAACCACATTAAAAGATAAGTAGAATCGACGAAGCACTTTCTCCCCATCATCTATTTTTTTTCTATTCACATAGATGCAGTAGATCACACTTTCTTATATTTTGAGACATTTATGTACCAACCCACCAATATTTTTGAGTAAATTGAATGGCATCAATTTCCCCTTGAACTGCATTTATAAAATTCAACAGAAACTTGCTAGAAAATGTATAGCCGTTAGTTTAAATAATCCACACACTGTGTACAGTTTCTCTGGCACTACTTTTACTGAAGTAATTCTCCCTTTGAAAGCTGGTCATAGGTGTGGATTATGCAGAATGAAGGAGCAGTGTTCAAGTAGTTGTTGTCGCTAAATACGCCTGAACAAATATATTTTACCACTGATTCCTATTTTACAGACTGCCTTAGTACATATAACAGTTTCTGTCCGGATGTAACACATATTTTGTTTTCTGCACCTTCCTCCTTCTCTCCTCCAATCATCCTCATCACCTCTCCTCTAACAGATGATCCAGTGTCTGAAGATGGGCGCTCTGTCCCGCACCACCGCCAGCACCCAGATGAACGCCTCAAGTTCACGCTCCCACGCCATCTTCACCATCCACCTGTGCCAAGTTCGAGTCTGCTCTCCAGATAACGATGTATGTGCTCCACACAGCGAGGGCTCTCTGCGGCCACTTCATCTGTAGCACATATTGCATTGTCTACTCTCTATCTTGCAGGGTAGTTCAACAGACAACCGTTTAGCTAACAACTCAGAGATTAATGAGTTTGAAACACTGACAGCTAAGTTTCACTTTGTGGACCTGGCTGGCTCTGAAAGACTCAAGCGAACAGGAGCAACAGGAGACCGAGCAAAAGAGGGCATCTCCATCAACTGTGGGCTGGTGAGGAAGACTGATTCTATAGTAGGCCATATGAACCACGCAGTGATGTATAGTCACGTGTCATAATCATGGAATTATCCCAAACCGTAGCCTATTAACATCCAGAAATTACACATCAGAAATCACCAGTGTTTGACGATTGTGTGATGAAAGAGAGACTCCATGTGGCCATAATATGAGCTGCATGCTTACACCAATATAATGTTATCCACACTATAACTTCATTCCAAGTAAAAATTAGTAATATTCAATCGTCTGAGGATCTAATTCCTGAAAATTGTTAATTTTTAAAGTCAAATATTCTTTCTCTCACTCAGCTTGCATTGGGAAACGTCATCAGCGCTCTGGGAGACCGGAGTAAACGCTCCACTCACGTGCCTTACAGAGACTCCAAACTCACCCGGTTGTTACAAGACTCACTAGGTGGCAACAGGTTTGGGAGGACGAATCTCATTAGATTATATTATACAAATGTGGAGGATTTGATTTGTCACAGCGTTGAAAACTAAGTATCTTGCTGCTGTCAAAGGCCAGGCTGTTTTCAAACCAGCATATTGACTAATTATTAGAACTCCATGCGACATGAAAGTTTCATCCAGTGAGGAACTCTGCCGTAGTGATGCTATTGTTTTCTAAGGTTTGCGAACAGCTATTAGGTTTGGTAAAATAAAAAAAAAAGAGATTGCAATTCATCTCTTTGGCAAACTAGTTGCCAATTAGTTTTTACAATTTACCAGCAAAGGCATTTTAATGTCCTAAAATGTTGATCTTAGTTTATAAGTAAAGTAATTTCTGCTACATTTATGGATATTTATTGAGCTGTCACGTATGTCATTAGTGAATAATACCTCGGACTAGCCCGTATAAGTGGCTCAAAAACATAAAAGGGACAGTTCAGCCTAAAATGTACTCTTACCTGTTGTAGCAGCTGACTGAGTTAACGAAGCTAACTAAAATTACAGCTCCGGCGTTGTTGTTGATATTCTTCTTCCTGTGCGTTCGGCAGTCAGACAATGATGATAGCCTGCATAAGTCCATCTGACCGAGACTTCATGGAGACCTTGAACACCCTGAAGTACGCCAACAGAGCCCGAAACATAAAGAACAAAGTGACGGTGAACCAGGACAGAGCCAGCCAGCAGATCAGCACTCTGAGGACAGAGATTGCACGACTGCAGGTGGAGCTGATGGAGTACAAGACGGTGAGGAGGAAGAGGGACGGAAAGGAGGAAAAAATTCAATAAGAGCCAACATGCATAGTTGAAAACTATTACATTACATCAAAAACCCTGCCTGATCTTCAGGGTAAGCGTATGGTGGGTGAAGATGGCATGGAGGGCATCAACGACCTGGTCCACGAGAACTCCATGCTGCAGACGGAAAATAACAACCTGAGGGTGAGAGTGAAGGCTATGCAGGAGACCATCGATGCCCAGAGAGCCAGACTCACACAGATCCTCAGTGACCAGGCCAACCAGGCCCTGGCTAAAGCAGGTGCGTACCGGAACAGGCCGTACGATTAGTCCGATATCATTAAATTAATTATGCCTGAACTTTGCTAAACACCATGGAAATTGATACACTGTTGACTTAACATAAAGTACTTCACTTCAAAATGTTTTATTTAAATGAAAAAGTACCATTAGACAGTTCAAATCAAAATATTTAGAACTGCCATATCACCATAAAAACACTCAAATTAATTCTGTCTTCACAGCATAGCAGTTTTGTACATGAGGTTCTACAGATTCAACTCTAAACTACAACTTGACTTACTGCTGTTTTTTAAAGTTATTTATAGAAAGATTATCCAATAAACTTAAAATTTGGCCTGCTGATCTGAAGACTGTTCAAACATTACCTGAGAGTCTCACAAAGCAGTAGCGAGTCATTTGAATAATCTTTATCTTCTCCATCACTGCTCCGGAGACATCAATATTAACCCTGACTTTGCCAATAGGTGAAGGGAATGAAGAGATCGGGAACATGATTGAGAACTACATCAAAGAAATCGAGGAGCTTAGGTATGCATTTTCATTTTCATATATATATATTTTTTTATTATAACATTTTATCATTTCAAACCAGAGACAGATCTGCTACAACCAGTAATGTTTAAGTGATTATGCACACAATTAAACATCCATGCAACTTAATCACCAAAGACAAGATTATTCTAAAAAGTGTTGAAACACTTTCCCCTTTCTCAGAGCTAAACTTCTTGAGAGCGAAGCCACGAGTGAGAATCTCAGGAAGACTCTTTCACGGGCCTCCACGCGCTCCTCGCTGTACGGCGGTCCCAGCTCCTTCTCCCCTGCTCTCCTCGCCCCCGAGAAGGAGGCCAGTGATGTCATTGAGATGGCAAAGAAAGACCTGGAGAAGCTCAAAAAGAAGGAGAAGAAGAAGAAGAAGAGGTATAGTGTGCCAAATACTACTTTCATATAGATGCTGTGCTGTCTGGTTGTCTTTCACAGTTTACACCCGGGTGTTTTCTTTCATAAGTTGATGTCTGGATTTAGACAAGATAATAGTTCTTGCAGACCATAGTACAATTATCATGTGAACGTGTATTTTTGTCTTGTGTATTTGAAAATATTGACACAGAAGTAAAAATCACTGCCAATATTTTAGACATATAATTGTCAAGAATAGCACAATGAGATTCAGAACTTATTTCCATCATGGTCCCTGATGTTACAATAGTCTAACCTCATTCAAACCAGATGAACACAGCCAATTAACTAAGTAGCTACGGTGTGAAAAATGCAATTACATCCATGTACGGATGTCAACTAGAAATGCAAACCTCGGCCAAAAAAAAATCATGCATTTGCGATTTTATCCAGGTCCATTCATAAATATAATGCTTTCCTCCTCGGGACAGGTGCCACATTTTCACCCAGTTTCATGTTAATGTGTCAAGTAGTTCATATGTTATGGACAAGAAATGTCAAAAAAGTATCTTTTCTTCCACTGGACATGAAAAAGAATATATCCTGTAACGAGGGGATAGTCAGACAATATCGTCCAAATGACGTCAGATATACAAAGTGATTTCTGCATGTCTGGAAAATGTCCTGGACGTCCTCAGTTGAGGATTTTATATAATTTTTAAATAATGCTCACCTAATCACAATTAATTACTTGTCAATAGACAAGAGAATTTACCAATAAAATGATGGACATTCACGTCCGACCCAACGGATATCAAGCTTTTTGTATAACCAAAGATGTAGCTTGCTCAGTCAAGCCCTTTTATCCAGATCCGTTCATTTAATGGGTTCTTCCTTGCAACTCTTCATTTTATTAAAATCCATGAAGTGGTTATTTTTTGCAATTGTCCAAACAGACAGACTAGTAAACAAACAGGAGAAAACAGTGAAAACATGACCTCTGAGGCTAAAACACAAGCCAATAATAACCATAGAATATATATGTATTTTTGAAAGACATACTTTTATCTGAGCATTGTCTAGTAGTGTTTTTAGAAGCAGTTTAAAAAATGGACCTTGGCCATCACGATTTTTGAACTTATCCACATTCAGAATAGATACCTTAGCCCAGATTTTGTAACAATGTTCTTCTTCTAGCTTCTTATTGCGTACTATCTTAGCAATGACACACAATCTTCAGCTGAGAGCCACTAGAGATGGAGGAATTCCTACCTACAACATGAAGAGTTATAAGATCATCCTCACCAGCTTGTTCCCCACCGCATGAAGAGTCTGTTGCATAGCTGCTATCAAAACTCCAGTCACATCAACTAACAGCATATTTCACATGGGAGTGAACCAGTTAGGAGTAACTTCCCAATAGTTTGGTTCTCTGACTGACCTTGGTCAAATATTTCAAGACATTAGAGGATTCTCCTAAGTTAATAACCAGTCCAGATAAATAACAGGTTGCATAAATATATTTTCCTCCTGAGTGGGTTCTGTATATAACCAGAGCTGTGTACCAATCAGAAGAAGCCCTGTCTTGTCCCGGTGAAGTTAAAGCCTGTTTGCAAAGCTTAATCTCTATTCTGTCTTTGTCTGTATATGTTACAACTCTGTGAGTCATTTGCAAAAAGAGAGAATGTTTTGTACTCGTGAGAGGCAGTGTAGGATCTGAACATTAGAAGTGAGGACATTTAATTTGTGATCAGGTGTTCAGGAAACATCTTGATTCATCATTTGAACACACTGTGTGTCCCCCATCTTACCTGGTCCTTCTTGCTGCTCTATCACTCTCTATCTCTCTCCCATCATGTTACGTTCTCTCACTCTTTTCCCTCTCTTCCTCCTCCACACCTCACCATCCTCACCCATTCTCTCTCGGAAGACTAAGGCGATATGAAGAGAATCACCACCACAGACCGGTTGAACACACCAGGTTTGCTAAATCCCATCGAGAATTGGGTCCAATCTGAAATTGGTTCAATTATAGATGGTGCAGCTCATGGTACTTTGTGGCCAGATTGAAGTGTACCATGTAATTGATATGATTTCTCTTTATTTTTGACCTGGATCCAAACCTAAATCTCCCTTTTCTACTTTCCAATCGAACTAATCTCTTCTTCTGCGCCTACAGGTGGTTACACACCTGGAGGGAAGCAGATACTTTAACCAGCTCTTTACCTCATCCACCTAATCCCTCCCTGTCTCTTTTTCCTCTTCGCTGCACATGCAAAGAAGTTGATCAGATCTCATCCTAACTAGTCACTCATTCTTAAAGGAAATTTTAATGCAGAATCCCTGAAGGTTGAATCTGAAGCAAATGGACAACTCGTTTTATTTTGAAAACATTTTCTACTGAAAAACTCCGGAAGCCTCTTGGATGACAGTTGAAACGTCTTAAAGACTTTTAAGAAAGAAATCCTGTTGCCTTAGATTCAGCCTTCAAGGAGTAGCATGACCTGGATGAAGGAGAATTAACACAAAGCATATTGGAGTGGAGAATATTCCTTTGTTGCAGTAAAAGCCTGGTGTTTGGCTGAACTTTTTAATATGAAATCAGTTTCTGATATGGGCGGTACCAACTGTGATCACTAAATCATTCTAGCCAGGTTCAAAATTCTTTCCCTACGTGTCATCACTTCCCCCTCCGACTCAATCACAGTGACATCATCCATAAATCACTGATTCCACGTCTGCTCCTGAACAAGAGTATAATCAACTGCATGGACATCCGACCCAACATTGATTAATTCCAAATCGGACCCTCCGTATCCACAGGAAGTGACTAACCGTCTTTTCTTCTTCCAGTTTTACCAAAGAGGAAGTGCCAGACAACGAGCAGGATAGAGGCAACGATGAGGCAGAGGTGGTAGGTGGAGAATCGCTAGATCAACCTGTTGAATAAGAGTTTAGATTTATTTCTTAGTGTGTATTTGTATCATGTTGGTGCGCCAGGAGGGCAGCGAACACGAAGAAGGTGATGATGCAGATGGAGACGAGGAGGACTCTGACCTGGCGGGAGATGAGACATCCGACTCTGACTCTGAAGAACTGGAGGAGAAAGGTACATTTGGATTTCATTAGACAAGCCAATACGGGAATGCCATAGTTTGCGTCGGAGGTTTCAGAATCTAATGTTAAAGATTATTGCAGACAACGTCCAGGCCGACCTCGCCAACATCACCTGTGAGATCGCCATCAAGCAGAAGCTGATAGACGAGCTGGAGAACAGCCAGCGGCGCCTGCACACCCTCAAACAGCAGTACGAACAAAAGCTAATGATGCTGAACAACAAGATAAAGGACACACAGCAGGAGAGGGACAGAGTGCTGCATAACATGGGTGAGAGCCTTCAACCTCAGTGACAAGCTTCTGAAAAGGATGGGATAATGGAAGTCTACCCCCTCATCATATTCTTGTCCGCTTACAGGTTCAGTGGAGACGGGTACGGAGGAGAAGGCCAAGAAAATCCGGGCGGAGTATGAGAGGAAGCTGAGCTCAATGAACAAAGAGCTGCAGAAGCTCCAGTCGGCGCAGAAGGAGCACGCCCGCCTGCTGAAGAACCAGTCGCAGTACGAGAAGCAGCTCAAGAAACTCCAGCTGGATGTGACGGAGATGAAGAAGACCAAAGTAAAGGAATGCTTTTAGATTGTTTTTCTCTCCTTCTTCAAAGTTGCGAGCTGATGTTTTTCCTGGCGTGTTGTATTTATCCACCAGGTTGTGCTGATGCGTCAGATGAAGGAGCAGCAGGAGAGAAACAGAGCGGCGGAGTGCAGACGGAACAGGGAGATCGCCTCTCTGAAGAAAGACCAGCGTAGAGCAGAGGTGAGAAGGATGCAAATATTCACACAGCTTATTCGGACATATTGTGCGTTCTTTCTTTGCTTTATTCCACAGGTAAGTTGAGACCAATGCATTTTAGAAAATATGTCTGTCTGTTGATCTGGGGAATCCAAGAGCCTTAGAAAAACCTTTGTAACCCTTCCCAGACTTATATTTCTCAATCACCCCTTCTGGAATTGCTTTTGATTTTGGCATGCTGCTCTACTGCTCTTACCTACAAGCCCTCTATGCTTCAGAAATTATCTTTTTTTATGATGATTTGATTGAAAATGGCTGGTAAGGTTCTGAACAGGGGGGGTCTAGTTGAGCCGAAACAAGCTATTAATGCAGTTTGCTTGTTTCTTTTGGGGTTTTTTTTTTTTTTAGTTTCTAATGGGCCAAATACTTTTTCACACAGGTCCAGATGGTATGAGTTAAGCTATTGGTTCACAAAAACAACTAGCGCTTAAAAATGAATACATTAAAAAAAACTTTTTAAGATGCACAGAAAAATATAAAAAAACAAGAGGATAGCCAAAACCATTTGACAGCACTGTATTTTACGACAGACCGGATTTTTTTTCCTCGCTGTGGATGACATCATGCTAATTACTTCTTCCAGCACCAATTGAAGCAGATGGAGGCCCAGAAAAGACAGCAGGAGCTCATCCTTCGCAGGAAGAATGAAGAGGTCAGCCACACCTAGGAGAGGCAATTTACATGGTCACAAAGCTTTTGTCCTAATCTAATATGCAAATATAATTCTAATGTGAATGGTATCAGGTGACAGCTCTTAGGCGACAGGTGAGACCAGTGTCCGGAAAGGTGAACCGCAAGGGGAGCTCACCTGAGCCTCTGCAGGAGATGTCGCATAGAGCTACTCCCGGGAGGATGCATACCTCTGGAGTATTTCCAAACAACGGGGCCAGGTGCAGCACTTGAGAATGTTTCTGGTATTCTATAGATGATTGTATGTTTGAACAAGTCTGATAATAGCAAAATGTTCAGGAGTTCCCCAGGACGGACGGGAAGAGTGTTCTTCAGCAGGTCGGCCAGAGTTAAGTGGCAGTTACTGGAGAGACGTGTTACTGACATCATCATGCAGAGGATGACCATTTCCAACATGGAGTCAGATATGAACAGACTGCTCAAGGTGACACAACATGATGTCAACAGATTTATTGCCAGATATATCATGAAATTGAAACATTTAAATCAAAATCCTTCAGTCGAGAATCAAAGCTGACAAATTAAGGGTTTATAGAATGGGAATGTATTAAAACCTTTGTCTTTATCTTCTTAATTTCCTCTCTTCAAACTACCATTTCAGCAAAGGGAGGAGCTAACAAAGAGAAGGGAGCGAGTGTCCAGGAAGAGAGAAAAGATTACGACCGAGGGTGCAGACGCCGACCGCTCCCTAGCCTCCCTCAACGAGGAACTGGAGTCTCTGAGCGCCAACATCGACTACATCAATGACAGCATCGCTGACTGTCAGGCCAACATCATGCAGATGGAAGAGGCCAAGGTGAAGTGTCAGAGAATACAATTTATGCCTAAAGTTTCGTCAGTGATTATCAGTCAGTCAGTCTTACTGACTGTTACATGAATATAATAGCACCAGATTTAGCAACTAGCCTGTGGGCAGAGACCTTAAAACAAACATGAGACACACATAAATAAACAAAAAATATTCATACATATTTATATATTCTGAGGGATTAAAAAAGGAAATAATTGTCAAGAAACAGAATCAATGCTGACAATATTGATTACGTAAAATCTACGTGTAGTTTTTTTCGAGAAACAACATTTTTATGTAGATGTTGCGGCTTGTACACGTCATCGGTGATGAACCCAGGGTTATAGGGTGTTTCAGGTCCTTGATTATCAGACACCCCCACCTGGGCTTGGGAGGAAATTGTATATGGACTGAATCAGATATTGAGTCTCACTGGTTCTGATTTCCAACGTTCTGTCCAGGAGATCTTCCAGGCTGATGCATAGTATGGTATTAGTCCAAGCTCCTTGCTGACACAAGGCCACTGTCCTACTGTCTGCCTTGACCTCTGCCCGGATCTCTCCCTGGATCAGCTGCCGTCTCTTTCTCCCCTGAGCTTTTTCATAGCAGGTTTTCAGATTCACATGGAGCTTATTCCATTCTTGAATTTATTCCATTAGTTCATTAGAAACAGTAGATTGTTTGAGGATGGAGCCACTTTTAGGGATGCAGCGATCTTCACCGGACCTGGAGGCTCAGCTCATTTGCCCAAATCAAAGCACAAGATAGCTCCTCTGAGATGGAGAAGAGGCGTTATGGTTACGTCTGCTGCTGTAGTCATCAAGCTTGCGGTTTTACTGCCGAATAAATAAATGTAAAGAAAAAACAAAAGAAGGTTAATCAGTGAGTGAATAGTAAAAATGTCTAACTTTTTAAAGTGCCTCATTCTTTACGGTACTCTGTTATATGTTTTACTTCCCCCTTCGTCAGTTAATGCCAGTACTGGAATGCAGCCCTCAGGGAAGAGGAAAATAATTGCAATGTTTATCAACAGCATCTTTGGATATCGCTTTGTTTTTTCTTCTATTATTATTGTTTTAAATAAAGTAATTAAGCGCTTATATTTAGATCAACAATGGTTTGATAAAACAAGAGTCACGGGTAGTTCAGCCCATTAACTCAGCATCAAACTTCCATCAGCCTACACAGCCATTAATAAATGTTACTTTTGTAACATGTACATTTTTATATTGAGGGATTAAAAATTAGTTTTATGTTTGTAGGTGAAACAAAATAGTAAGTTTCACCTATATATAATTTGTTCTTTCTTAAAATACGTTTATTTAAGCTGTCATTTACATTTAAACTAACTGACATTAGGATATTGATATTTTTGTCAAGGGAGGCCAGGCAAGTTTTTATTCATCAGGATTTCAGTCATATGAATCTCCCCCAGCATCATTCACATCCCTTCAGTCACCCTCCCTCCCCTGATTATACATATGAATAAACATATGTTAAGAGTCAGGCTGAGGTAGTTTTGCTCCGTTGCCTCCTGACAGATATTGGATGTATATATATTTTTATTTATAGATTTTTGCTATTTTGGAACTTTAAATCTGCTTTAATGCAGATTTTTATTACCATTGAACAGAGCTGGGCTAAATGTCTCGCCCGTCTCTGAGCTAGGCTAATGATGACACCTCAGATTAAACTGACAGACATAAGATTTATTTCAATGTTGTAATCTAATTTAACACTACACTGTGTACACGATGAAACTCTATTAAATGATTTGTTATATATTTTGGCTGCAGGAGGAAGGAGACACATCAGACGTGGCCGCAGTCATCAGTTCCTGTAATTTATCAGAGGCCCGCTTCCTTCTGGACCATTTCATGACTCTGGCCATCAATAAGGTACTGCCATTCTTGCCTTTGGTCATAATGAGGCGTATCTTTCTTTGTGATCAGATTTATTATTATTGCTATTATTAATATCATTATTATTATTTATTTTCCATTTATTTTAAATTACCTAGTAAATCCCCCTAAAAAATATTTATCATGGATTACGTGACTTTCACTGTGAGGAACTGATTCATTTTATTGATTTTACTTGTATCTTTTTGAATAAATGGGCTGTATGACTTTGTTGGTATTGTGATATGGTTGTCATGGCAACTTCGACACAGCTTATCTGTTTGTGGCCAGATTGCAAAACCATCATCATCCTCAATCATCATAAAACTGAATCTAATGAGACAGTACATTTAGCAACTTGATTCAATTATGTCTGGATTATATAAAGCAAGATTAGATTTGATGACATTTGATTGGTCCAGCCAGGAAATACATTCAGCCGCAGAGAAGACAAAATGACGGTGTGAAATTAATTAAACGCAGAAAAATAATAGTAGAGACTGTCCATAGGTTTGTGGGATACACATAAAATTAAAAAGTAAAATTCTGTGTGGACATCATCAGGGTCTGCAGGCGTCGCAGAAGGATTCCCAGCTGAAGGTGATGGAGGGAAGGTTAAAGCAGACGGAGATCAACAGCGCCACCCAGAACCAGCTTCTGTTCCACATGCTGAAGGAGAAAGCTGAGATCAACCCGGAGTTGGACGCTCTGCTAGGCAGCGCTCTGCAAGGTGGGAAACGCTAACAGATGGCTGTCTGAGCATGTCAAGCACAATCACCTTTTCTTAACCATCATTTATCTCATCACGTTTCATCACGTGGTTACATTTTATTTTGCATGCCTCGATTTTCTTTTGTATAAAGGAATTGATTGTCAAATTAGTCTGTATGAACCAGAAAGCAGGTCTGTATAAGAAATACTAGCCCTTCTCTCATGTTTGAGTTTGATTCCATTCTTTTCTTGTTTGTTGTGTTGGTCTGAGCTCAGAGTTAGGTTACCTGCCGCCAGGTGAGTTGAGATGCAATAGCAAGATGTTTGCGTTTGAGAGGGTGGCAAATACACACTACAATAATTCTCTTAAATGTACCCTCAATTAGAGGTAAATGTAGAATTTATCTAAGGGATAAATAAAAAAACTGTGTTTGGACAAAACCTCAAAATTGCTCGATCCTCTGTGTATCTTCTCTTTTTTTATATCTATGTAATTTCTGAACTAGATTGGGAAATCTTGTTGTGTGTATCCACTCTTGGTCCTCCTTTGAAAAACTAACCAGTATATGTAACTCAGTTATGACGTACACACTGTGTAAGGTACCCCGCCTGCTAGCATGTCTCCATTGAATTAAAACGTCAGTAACAGTCGATGCTGCAGCAGGATGCAAAGATGAAGTCTTGTGTACACAGTAGGGCTGCACAATTAATTGAATTTTCGTTCAAGATCACGATTCTGGTTTATCGCAATTACATGAGAATAATTGAGCGATCATGACTGTTAAAATACGTGCTTTGCTCATTAAAAAAAAACTGCTGCAAAGCAAAGCAAGAGCTCCCTCAACCACTGCCTTGCGCTGTGCTGCCTGTGCAAAATTTCCTGAATGCAGTCAGACGCTTCAATTGAAATTGTAACTGGGAAAATTTAAATAAAATGTTTGGAGGAGGAGAAGGAGGAGAGCTTCGAAAGGAATTTGGATTTAGGTCAAGTGATGTTCACCAAAAAAAATATATAAGTGTGCGTTAAAGTTGTGTTTGTGCTGCAAAGAAGCACACACTGGACAAAAAGTTGTGATACCATTCCCAAAGGCATTTCCCGCACTATATCAAACGATGTGGGATCTCAAAGCTATGGCGTACTTTGCTATAACAACTGACCTATGGTCAAGAAAAACAATTAAACCGTACTTGAGCCTGACATTTCATTCAATCAATGAATAACCGGCATTTAGATGAAAATAATCATGATTATCATTTTTGTCATAGTCGTGCAGCCCAAGTTCACAGTAGTTTGTGTCTCCGCATTTCAGTGTTTGTATCATTCTCCCTCTGTGCAGGATAAATGATCCAATGCTGTAGCTTCCAGCCACCTTACACTAACGACACCCGACAGTCCCCCTTTTTCTAAAACTAAACGTGACCCCTGACCTTTTTGTCAAATCTGAACCTGTGATCGTTGTTTTGCTTGCACTGTGATACCAGATACACTCTGCCATTAAGACACATAAGCTTTACAAATACTGTGAGTATTTTGTATGGTGTTTGGTTGACCTGCATGACTGTTTTATGGTACAGAGAACGGTGATGACAGCAGCAGTGATGAGTCCAGCCCCAGTCCAGCCACAGAGAGCAGGTAAATATTCCTCTCCGATTTTTTTTTTTTTAGTCACAGTAGTGCAGGTTATAGTAGAATCCGCTCTTTAAGCACATTTGATTTTCTTGAAACCTAGTGGATGAACGTGCCTTGTGACCAAATACCCCAAAAAATTGTTGGTGCTGTTGTGGATAAAGTTGCAGTTTCAGGCTTTTGTTTTTTAACATCACACGATAGGATGGTATTTGGTAGGACAGAGTTTGGACAAGCCTTCACTGCCTGAAAGAGGACAGTTTAATAGTGATGAAGATCTCGGTCCAGGTCTAGACTAGGCTTGTTCAAAATTGTTCAGATATTTCTGAACAATTTTGAACAAGTATTAGATTGTCGAATGTCGGTGGCCCCATCCTGTAGTACCATTATCAGGTTCAATTTTGGCAGGTTAATGACAAATCAGATGATATCAGCCTCTGCTATACTTTCTACTGAGTGCTTTTGAATGTCAGCATGCTCGTATAGAAAACCAAGATATACTTAGTAAATATTATACCAGCTGAACAATGTGATTTAGCTTGAGTTGGCTTTAACTGAACGAAAATGATTTGACTTTGTTTCAGCTCACTAGCATCAGATCTGATGAAGTTATGTGGTGAATCCAGACCGAGGAGTAAGGTACAGTACAGTGCAACTGATCTTCTGATACTAGTGTAACTGGACAGTTTACACAAATACGCCACAATTTTAAAACCACCTTCTTAGTATTGTGTAGGACCTCCTTTGGTCATTAAAACCGCTCTGACCCAATAAGACATGAACTCCACAAGACCTCTGAAGGTTAGCACAAACCTGTTAGCAGGAAGTCTTATAAGTTTTGAGGTGAGGTCTAAAACAGATGAGACTTGTATGTCCAACTTATCCCTTACCTGCTCCATTGGATCGAGGTCTGCGGAAATTGGAAGCTAAGTCAAAACCTCAAACTCTCTTTTTCAAACCATTCTTGAACCATTTTTTTCAGTGTGGCAGGGTCCTATCCTACTGAAAGAGGCCACTCCCATTTGGTAATGCTATTTCCATGTAGGTCTGTGTCATCATTCATCTTTATGTTTGCCCATTTTTCTACTTGCTTCACATCATTTGTGAAGTTCACCTTTTATATCCAACCCACTGATAGTTGCACCTGCACGAAGATTATGTTATTCTGGTGTCACCTGTCACCTGTAATGCCAAGGCTGATCGCTGTATAATCAATAACATTCAGTAATTACAGTAAAGGCTCATGTATTTGATTTGTGTATGTCTAATTTAAGTATACTACAACAATCCCGTCAGTAGTTATAATGCATTCATGACCATTCCATTATATTTAACTGAATATTCAATATTGTTCCGCAGGCCCGCAGGCGGACCGCCACCCAGATGGAGTTGCTATATGCCAGCAGTAGGGATCCATCCTGTGACTCCCCTACTGGAAGCTTCTCGGATCCTCTGCTCCCACTGTCAGAGCATCTGGAAGGGCCCGCAGACATGCAGGGTCACATGTTTGGTCAAACTGCAGACCACGAGCAAACTGTTTCCCCATCTGCACTGTCTGCCAGGCCAGCTAGGATGTAAGTGTTAAAGCATAATTTATCATTGACAGACAAAAATCCCACAATAGTTCTCCTCTTTAAAATAGCTGAATATTCTCATTGAATACAAAACAAATAACCTGCTACTAACTACTATTTGTAGTTCTGGATCAAGGTCACCTACAGGGACTGACAGGAGGAAACTGGAGCGCTCACCGCTCAACCGAAGGAAGGCACAAGAGAAAGGAGCTACAGCGACAACCATCCCAGCGCCCTCACACACACCTCTACTAGGCACTGCAGAAACTAAAACTAAAGGAAGTGACCACAAATCACTGTAAGTGTGAAGGCCTTCAGTGACTTGAAGAGGTTGTGAAAATTTCTTGAGATTTTGTGGAATTTTAAATATTTAGCACTGACTGCATGTTCATTCTAACGGATTTATATCTCATGAGATTTTTGTTTTCTTATTCAGGTTGGAGGAATCACCTGTATTCGAAGGCCACAGGTAATGTTCATCTCTCACTTTATCTTTTCTCCTTTTTTCCTGCGTTCTTTCTGGTTTGTGCTAGAGAAACATACTTAATCTTTTTTAATGTGTATTATAGAGGTGTGATCAACACTGTGATACCCCCTAAAGACAGCCTGGCCGCCAAACTTCGGTGTGTTTATGTAGCAGAGGGTCACACTAAACCTGTTCTCTGCGTAGACGCCACTGATGATCTCCTCTTCACAGGATCCAAAGGTTGAAAAAAAAAAAAATTTTGTGACATATTGGTTTCTGTGAAAACATTTTTTGTGTATTTTAACTTTCGCCTCATGTGTGTATGTTCAGATCGTACATGCAAAGTGTGGAACTTGGTGACGGGTCAGGAGATCATGTCTCTAGCAGATCATCCCAGCAGTGTCGTCTCCGTCAGGTACTAGTACACAATAATAGTACAACTTTAATATAAAAGTAGTAAATGGGTTTGTTTTTGATATATGGTGATGCTGTTTTCTGTCTTCCCCTTGCTGTCTTTCAGATATACTTCTAGTCTCGTTTTTACTGTTGCCACTGCTTACATCAAAGTCTGGGACATACGAGACTCAGCCAAGTGTATCCGCACTCTAACGTTAGTAAAACCGATAATTTTCTGACATTTTTCTAGCTGAATATTCAGTATATTGCTCCTAAATGAGGACTTTTGTGCATGTTAGTTCATCAGGCCAGGTGGGTTCAGGAGAAATCTGCTCCTCTGCCAGGAGTTTATCCATCCCACCAGGAGAGAGTCAGATCAACCAAATCGCTCTGAACCCCTCCGGCTCCTTCCTTTATGCTGCTGCTGGCAACGCTGTGCGCATGTGGGACCTCAGGAAGTAAGTTTAGACACAGATTAGAGTTTTAGTTCTAGTCTTTGCCCTGTGTCATCCTGTGACTAAATATGTTGTTATTTTAGTCAAAGGAAGCAGTAATTAACCAAACCCAGCCGGCATCTCTGAGATGTACAACCTTTTGTCGACATTTTACACAACCTCTGCCAACATTTTAGTACTTGGAGATATGAACATTCATGTCGACTCCCCTGCATGTCGTTTTGTATCCGAACTTCTCCAACTACTGGATTGTTTTAATCTCAGGCAACTTGTCAATGTCCCCACCCACACCATGGGACACACTCTGGATCTTGTCATCACTGACTCTGCTCCTCTCAGCAATCTTCTTGTGTACGAACTGGGTGTGTCCGACCACAAGGCCGTCTACATGGAATTGTCAATTGTGTCCCCCTCACTAAGCCCAAACGTCAAATCTACTTCAGGAATTTGAAAAACCTCAACCCAGAAACCATGACAGTCGACTTCCAGCATCTTCTTTCTATAAACTTTGTATCAGCCAATGACTCAGTGGATTTCTACATTAACTCGCTGAGTAGCATCCTGGATCATCACGCCCCTGTAAAAACTACAACAGTCACCTTCTTCTGCTCAGCCCCCTGGTTCACCAGCGAGCTACGGAAGATGAAGGCAGCTGGGCGTGTCCTTGAGCGGCGTTACAAGGCTTCAGGTCTCACTGTCCACAAGCTAGCCTTTCGGGAACACCAAATGGTCTACTCAAAGTCCCTTAGAGATGCCTGGTCACTGTTCTACTCGAACATTATCAAAACCAGTTCTCGAAATTCTAAGCAGCTGTTTTCCACTATCATTCATCTTCTTAAACCACAAACTCCCCCACATACAGAAATTACAGAAGAGCACTGTAATAATTTCATGGCTTTTTTCAGTCCGAAAATTTACTTAATCCTTTCTGTATTTTCTGGTTCCTCCACTCTACCTATCCAGTCTGCTTACTCACAGTTTGAGATCTCCCAGCCTCTAAAGTGCTTCCCAGAAATCTCACAGCAAGAGGTTGAGTTTATCATCAGGACGATGAAACCCTCCACCTGTGCCCTAAACCCCTTTCCTACAGCCCTAGTGAAAACTAACCTCTCTTCCATCAGTCCCCTGATCACTGCTGTAATAAACCAATCCCTCCAAGCTGACTTTGTTCCACCTGCCCTAAAAGCCACCATAATCAGACCACTCCTCTAAAAATCTATCTCTTTGAACCGTTTCAGTCTGGTTTTCCGCTCCGCCCACAGCACAGAAACTGATCTGCTTAGAGTCACAAATGACCTACGGATAGCAGCAGATGCTGGTTCACCTTCCCTCCTGACTCTCCTTGATTTGTCTGCTGCCTTCGAAACAGTTGACCATGGAGTACTCCTAATCCGCCCAAAGCTCCAAAACCAAAGCAATTTTAATTGGCACCCCACATCAGACCCAGCCTTCCTCCATAACCAGTATTACCTTCTCTGGTCACGACATTCTCCTCTCTTCATCAGTCACCAACCTCGGCGTAAGATTTGACCCTCAACTCACTTTTGAATCCAACATCAAACACATCTGCAAGATCTCCTTTTATCATCTCAGAAATATTTCCAAACTCCGTTCTTCACTCACCTTGAGTGATGCTGAAAAGCTGGTCCACACGTTCGTCTCCTCCAGACTGAATTACTGTAATGCACTTCTCATCGGGATCCCTGATAAAAGTCTTCAAAGACTACAGTATGTTCAAAACAGTGCTGCAAGGATCCTGATGAGAGTTCGTAAACACGAACACATCACCCCCGTTCTTCATTCCCTTCATTGGCTTCCCATCTCCACCAGGATTGATTATAAGATCTCTCTCCTCACTCAACAGTGTATCCATGGCAATACACCCCCCTACCTAAAAGAACTACTCACCCCACTGACCTCAACACGATCCCTCCGTTCTACCCACTCATACCGCCTCCTCCTTCCCCGGACTAAGCTCAGCACCATAATAATAATAATAATACATTTAATTTATGTGATCGGGCCTTCTGTTCTGCTGACCCTCGTCTGTGGAATGCCCTCCCTGACCTCTAATCATTGGCTCCACCAGAACCAGCTACTAGATGGTTCTATTAGTTTTTACTCTAATGCTCCATCCCCCCAACAGAACGGGAGGGAGACGGGAGGGTGGTGCATCCTCAGCCGTAGCAGTAAATGGCTGAACAGCTGTCCCATGGCCATAATATTTAAAGAAATAACTAAATCGACATTCTTGTTTTGTATTATTACAGATACTACATGTAGATTTTGTCTTTAATAACTGTTGAATCTCTATCATTGAGTAGTTGTAATTTATAGGTTAACACTATTTCACATGGAATAAACACTTCTCTCCCTGTCTTTTTATTAGGTTTGCGTCGACTGGGAAGATGACTGGCCATTTGGGACCGATTGTGTGCCTGACTGTTGACCAATTAGGCAACGCACAGGATGTAGTCCTCACCGGCTCCAAAGACCACCATATTAAAGTAACACACAGACACATATGACTGGTATTTATAATTTTAAGTACACAAGAATCAGGTGCTAAATGTTTGTCTCTCTAGATGTTTGAGGTGGGAGAAGGCACCCAGGGTAGCATTACCCCACACCACACCTTTGACCCCGCTCATCAGGATGGTGTTGAGTCTCTCGCTATGGACGGAGATGTTTTCTACAGCGGCTCCAGAGATTTCTGCATCAAGAAGTGGGACCTAACGAGCAGACAACTGCTACAGGTACACTGATACTAACAGCAGGACGCTTCTTTACTCTTAAACTCTGTGATGTGTCACACCGAACTAACAGTTTTTTCCTCCAGCAGTCAGCTAGAGCCCACTCAGACTGGGTCAGTGTCCTGGGTATAGTGCCAGGCTCCCCGGTGCTGCTCAGCGGGTGCAGAGGAGGACTGTTGCACCTCTGGCATTCCCACTCGCTTGCACCCCTCGGGGAGTTCCGGGGACACGACAGTCCCATCAACGGTCTGGCCACCAACAGCAGACAGATCTTCACTGCCTCAGAGTCAGTAACAAAATATGCTCATTTTAATTCCTTTATCTTAACAGATCAATTATGAAGCCACTGTGGATTGTTCCAAACTGTTTTTTTATGTTTCCTGTTTGTTTATGTGTTTATTTTTGGCAGTGACCGCACAGTGAAGATTTGGGAAGCCGAAGGATTTCTGGAGGAAGGAGACGACTGACACCTGCATCCTCATAATCATCACATGGACCTGAAATCCAGGATGGTATTTTGGCCTTTAATCTTGCGAAGGGAATCATCATCATCATCATCATCATCGTTTGTTGGATGGGATCCCTGGAAGATGCAACTGTTCTCTTTCCCTCAAGCATGTACTTTATTGAATATTTTAGGTCAAGACGGATCACAATGCTTCGGATCACAATGAAGCCTCCAGTCCCCTGTAGAGCTCTAGGACCTATAACCCTCTGCAGAGAACAGCCTCATTCATAACTGCAACAAAAATCTATAAAATATTAATTGGTATTGGTATTAAAAGACAGCCTTATGGATTTGCAGTAATACATCCGGATGACTTTTATGAGCTTTCTACTTGCCTGTTTTATGTTCTCAAGACAACATGGATACCTTGGAAGCATTTAGTGAATTTAGCTGAGAAGAAAAAACAGGTTTGATCGCTGATAGATTCTGAGATCTGCTAACGAGCAGTGAGTGTTATGTTTTCACATAATGTGTTGTGTCTTTTTGTTTTGTTGTGTGTTTTCTCAGTAATCAAAGGACCAAAAAAAACCTACTGAAACTGGCATGGTGTTGTTATATTAAGTGATTTCTGCCAACCCCTATAGCAGCTAGCAGCACCAACGTGTAGAAGCCTCTAAATTAAACTTACTGTTTTTTTTCTTCAATTCACTGTCCACGTTCCTCACTTCAAATTTCTCTATTTCTCCAGATGCTTTAGTTAGGCTTAATCAAATCAATTATGGAATGATGCGTGTGCACAGCTGAAAATTTTATACACTGAAGTTCAACAGTAGAACAGATGAGAAGATCTTGTTAATTTTTCCTGATTTACTATCATAAGTAATTATTCTCCTATTGAATATTATTAAATATATGATTTTACATAATCACATAACGTAATTCCTCATCTAAGAGGCTAAGATAGGAGTAAATGCTGTAGCCATGCTAGGCTAGTTAGCTTGTGGCAGGACTAGTTTAACTGGAGTTACTTTTATTTTCTTTTAGTATGATCTGGTTTTGTTACTGTCTTATTCATGGTTTAGAATTATATTCCTTTAGTTTTAAAGGACAAGAAGAGCTAATACACAAATATTAGTTAGTTAGTCTTCATCAGTTAGCATTAACAAGCTAGCATGCATTCACTGCAGTTTTTACAACTGTATTGTATTAGATGTTGATTTTTCACGTTCTGTTGTGTTACACTTTTACAGTAGCGGGATAAACAGATGTCAAAACTACAGATTTTGGTTTTCCAATCGTTGCTGTTAACTTTGGTTTTGCCTGGAAATCTACTTACACCACATGGCATACATCCAAATTAAACATAATCAGGTGGTGTTTTTTCAACAAACATTTCCAGAGCTTTGCAGCAGCACAGCACAACTCTTCAAAACCTAAAAGAAGCTGGACGTTTGTTTTAAAATGAAAAAAATAACCCAAAAAATCCCCAAAACAAAATAACAATCAGTCCAATGTTATTAAGCTACAAATGTTTTTATACCGAGAAACTTCACCTGACTTTCCATTGGTACGGGGAGTAGATAGCAAAGTGAGCATATTTTATTTTTTAGTGAATTGTTCCTTTATTGATGGTTTGACAGCATTCCTAAGTAGCAGCTGAGTTTCTTATTACAGAATTTTCTTTTCTGAGTCTTAAGTGCTTTATTAGTTTCCGCCTTCACGCCAGTAAATATATTCTCTTACTTCCTGATTCTTCCAATGCTGAGTTTACACACTGAGTATTTTGTTTCCCGAGCTGTGCACCAATTGTAGAGCTGAAGTACGATTGGCAGAAAGCGTTCTTATTAGTGAACATTTGTCCTCTATTGTATTGCTGCAGAGATAGAAACCGTTACGTAATGATGCAATCAAGCACCTTTTAATTTCTCAGTCGTGGAACATGGTCTGTGTTTTTTCTGTGAGAACATCTGTTCCTGAAAGATGTCTGTTTTTCAATCCGAGAATGATGTAAGCGCTATTGAGAAGAAGAGGCTCTTATTTGTCACATACAATCATACAAGCTGTACAACGTAGCTTCTGTTCCACATGCACACTTCTGTTCACATCTGCTGTGTTACAGTTTGTAAACTGCACACTCACTGCAGTCAGTCTTTTACATACGTGTCCAAAATGCTATTGTTTATTTATTTATTAGATTCCTTTTTGTCTTTGCTGTTTTTGTCTTCCTTAACAATCAGAGATTTCAATGTCATTCCTATCCCATGCCTCCGTACTTTAGTGTTATAGAAGAAGGACCTCACAGAATATATGGGATGGATTCTCTGGGGTCTGATCAGTGCCTGTAATAAATCCTAAACTTTGAGCAGAGACCGTAGGATCACTACCATAGTATTTTATCTACTGAATCACGAGAATCCTTTCAATTTGATGAAAAGCACTTGGATTCTGGGGGACGGTATTTTGGCAATATTTAAGTCAATGGATGGATGAAAATCATTGCACTAAAAAATATACATTTCTACAAGTTGAAATCGTTTTTTACCGATTACTTCACACTTGAATACAAATTACTGAAATAGACCAAGCAACAGAAATAGATTTTTTTCCCACTGACTCCTACAATAAATAATCCCCCAAAAAAACATTGTGAGCCGTGATTATTCCTACTTGAAAATAAATCCGAGAGGCTGCTTAAACTGAAAACCATAATTATTCCTCTGCTTGTATCTTATTTTGAAATTTGGTTGTAAATGTTGTGTAAAAACAAATTATTTTCTTCCTGCTGATTTTCTTGTGTACAATTTTAAGTGATTGACATATCAGATGCAGTGTTAAAATAAACTTTTAAAATAAAAATGGTGTTGATATTTCTTTCTAATCATGTAATAACGTGTAATGACCACACGGTGGTAGTACTGTAAAATGATAGACAGAGGAGGAGGAGGAGGATTCAAGACGATTTGAGATTCTGGAAACTTTATGCCAGAAGAAAGCAGCTTTAGAGAGTCTTAAGATTTTTACTTTCGGATTATTTTTTGTTTTGGGATTGATTGATCTAAAATATTCGTAGGTGATGTAGCTGATTAAACAGGTTCAATCAAGTGGCACATATTTGTCAGTAACAAATAGTAACTCAAAATGTGCTCTACCAAACAGTTGATTCACGAGAAGATAAAATTCCTTTTATACTCCACCTGCCAATTGATAAAATGAGTTGTTCTTATTGCGTGGCGACATTTCCTGGTATCACTTTTCATCTGTTAGAAACTGAAGAGAGTTCCTCTGCAGTGGAACGACCAGCCTGAGGAAGGCCACCTCAATCATTCTAATGTTTTAAAGATTTGTCTAAACGTTAATCATCCATTGGTTTTACCTGTATTACTCTTTCATTCATTATAATAGACAAAGACTTTGCAAGTGTAAAAAATAAATAATTAAATTAGTTATGCCTTCTTTCAGGGTGTTTATTATCAATTGAATTGTGGTAAAACCTAATTATTGCCGTTTTCCTTGAACACCGTCAAATACATACAAGGACAGCCCATTTAAGAATTATCCCAACCAACATGAATCTGTGCGGTTTAAACTGTCCAAACCAAGTTGTAGCAACGTTAAGATAGAGGCAATGGGCCTCACACATTAAAGATGTAAGTTCTTAGTAATATAGTTGCAAACAACTACTGGCAATGTAAACATTTACTAATATAATATTATGGGTTGCGGTAACCTTAGCCTCTTTTGTTGGTTGTGTTTGCACGTAAGTGCATGTGCACACAAACACACAATTCTTTTGTTGTGGATTTCAAGTGGTTCTACAAAATGTCGGTACCACTATACAATAAGACTTTTTAAAGGATTTAATAATGTTTTATTAATAGGGTAAGGATTAGGTTGCAAACACTTTATAAATCATTGGTTAACGTTTATAAACAGCTTATAACATAGCGCTCAATAAATCATTGTGGGTCACTATTTGGTAATATCAAGTTAACAGCACAGATAAGCCTGCTCACTATTTGACAAGCGTCAGGTTTCTGATACCCTTGTTATCTAATGAGTTATAAAAGTTTATTAATGATTTGTTAAGTGTTTACAATTTAACTAGTAAAATATGTACAAACCATTTATATTCTCCATATTTATATTTTACGACATATTTATTTAACCATTTTTAACCATCTCTTTCTTTCTCTCTGTCTCTTTTTTTTCAAACCCGACCAGACATGGCAGTAGGCCGCCAGTCTGAGTCTTGGATCTGCTCGAGGTTTTTCTCGCCATTGTCGCCAAGTGCTTGCTCAAGGAGGAATTTGTTGGGTCCTGTAAATAATTATATAAAGAGTTTGGTCTAGGCCTGCTCTTTCTGGAAAGAACCTTGAGGCAACTGTTGTCGTGAATTGGCGCTATATAAATAAAGATTGATTTATAGATCCTTGATTAGGGGAGACTTATTGTAAATTGGAACGAAAATAACTTAATCTAAGTACATCTGTATTTTTTAACTTCAGTTTAACTTGAGTTTAGTTTACTTGTTTATCTCACTCTTTCCAACTGATTTTTATGGAAATCCAGATAAATTCATATCTGGATATTTATATTTATAACCTACGAAAAGCTGGGGATAGTAAATATAGTAAATATCAGTTGTATATTTCTGACTTTATCTCCAAATGTTTTTGGGCCATAATTTCTCATCAATTGGTCCAATTTAGTCCTAATAGTTCATATTTTACTCATTAAGGGGAGCTTATTTCTTTCTTCTTCTTTTTTTTAGGACCCAGGCCAAAGAAAGAACACCATCGTTATGAATAATAGTGAATAACACCATATCTTCTCCTCCGTCATACCATCACCCATCTCACACGCTTAATCTCCTTCATCATAGTTTGAGGCTACATGAGTACCAGCTGCTCATCCTCATCCAATAGTAAATGCCTCACTCAGCATGCAAACCAATCGCTGAGCTGCTTTAAAAATGGTTGTTTTCTCTCCCTACCTCTCTCACACCTCCATCCTCCTGCTCCTCCCCACTGTTGTCATCTACAGGATCCTTTAGTTCATCAGCCCTCCAGCCTCAAGTCTAGGAGGTCCTCTCCCACCACCACCAATGTCCAGACTCCGGGGGCTATTTTGCCACCGCTCAGAACAAATCACTCTCCAGAATTCCCCACCGAGCCTGAGTGGCTAAGACTTTACACTCTTAATAAATTCCTTGCATTGTTCAAACAAACACTTATTGTTCAAACAAACACACAGCCGGGACCCCCAGCTGCGTGGGTCCCACTCAGGGGGCTTTTATGGTGTCTGTGCTGCCCTGCATAGTCCCATAGTCTTTGGAGGATTAACGGCTGATGTTCAAAGATGAACAAATAGATGAACCAGACAGTAACATCTGTAATCCTTTGGATTACAGAGCCTATTAACAGGAAGAAACCTCAAGAAGAGCCCGACTCAGGGTGGGTTGGCCGTCTGCCTCAATCGGTTGGGTTGAGAGCTGGATAGAGTGATAGAAGAGGTTGGGGGGGTGCTTCACAAGGTGCGCCCCGGAGCTTTGGTGGTATGTTTTGCAAAATAAAAACCAATTACTTTTAAGATGAGTATTAATAATATTAGTCCTAAAAGAAATCCCAGAATAGAAACAACTTGATTTTCCTGTTTATGAATATTCCCAGAAACACTACATCCTTTTTGTGATACAGGAAGTAAAGCCGGCACTGATCTAGAGAGAGAACTTGACCCAACCTTTTTATAATTTAGTTAAAGACAAGTTAATAAATCAGAGATATCTTAATAAAGAATCGAATTCTTGGAAAACAACACCAGTAGTGTTATCCTAAAATAGCTCTCACTCCCAGTCTCTTTTCTTCCTGCTGCACAGGATGTTTACCTTCTGGGTGAATTGAATGATACTCATATTTCTGAAACACTATCGCACAAGCTAGATGATCAGGTTTCATGAGAAACCAATGACTTCAAACACGGAGACTCTGAGCCGAGTGGGCTCAGAGTTCCACTTTGAGTTTAATTATAGCATTATCTATGATGAGTAGGATATTATAAGCCTCCTCTAATCGGTTCTGTGAACACATTGATTTGTGATGTGCGCTGGCCCCACCGGATGTTCCCGTTTCGTAGTTCAGTCCGCCTGAATAATGTGATTTGTAAAGCTGCAGGTGCTTTATGTTTGCTGAGGGATTGAAATCAGTACAGGTTAATTTCTATGTTTGATTTAATGGGATGAGATTTAGTCTGGTTTTTGTTTGTGTGTGTGTGTGTGTGTGTGTATTCAGTCTTTGTGCAAAAAAGTCATATAAAAATAGGGAAATAGAGAAATGCTCTTGTCAAAATATAAGGCTTTGAATCACATTGTCAGTATTTTTTTTTGCATTTGAGTTTATTCACTACACTAAGATGAAATCCTGGAATAAATGTGGGCATCATTAGCAACAAGAATGTTTGTTGTTTTTGACATTTAGCTATTTGCTTCAACTTGCGGCGTGAAAAAAAATATGATATCATTTGCATTTCATTCGTTTAACAGCCATATGGAAATGATGGCAGAGTATGTGGGAGAAGATGCGAAAAAAGGGTAACGACAAGGTGTGGGGAAAAACAGGCAGAGATAGCCAAATGGTTGTTAAGGACGTTTATCTGAGCAGGAATGAGGATCAGGAGGACGGGGTCAATATTCACCATCCCTTCTCCTATCTGTGAGCATCCATAGATTTAATCCTCCAGCTAAAAATACCAACCCTTTATGACCAGAGTTGATGAGCCGTGATACCGCTGCTGGCTCTCCTAATGCGCTTACAGAAATCAACCTTGTCCCTTCTCGGTGGATCCCGGTAATCAAGTATAACAGACAGGGAGGGACATGTTTAATATGCAGTCAAAAGGATTTTGGCATGAAATTAGAGGGCATTCCTCTTCAAAGGAGTGACGTCTGGGTTTTATTTCCTGAATCAGTTTCATGACTCAACCTTTGAGAGGAACATGAAAATGCAAGGGCGAGAACATCTATGGGTGCTTTGACTACACCTGCAAACAGGTGATTGTGAAGATGTGTGCAGAGGCGGTGAATGAACGCGAAAAACGAAAACCACGTCTGCACAAGAATTTACTGGGGTCACTCATAACCCGAGACCCATCACAAAGACTGGCTATAACATTCCCTTCCTGTGGGAGGTAATCATTACTCCCTGCATGGGACTTTAATTCCTTAAATAAATAGAGGCATGGCTGAGCTGAAAGAGAATGATTGATAGGCCACTTTAATTATCTATGATAAAGGAGTAGCAGCAATCGGCTTAGTTGTTGTCAAATACACTGTTTCAAGTCAGACCGGGATCGTTTTTAAACTAAGTGGTCTGCTTCAGGTCGATATGGGATACGTCTGTAATTAATATGACGTGGATAATTTTTTTATAGCTATGCTAGCAGTTTGTGTTTAATCAGGGCCTGAATTAGAACCAAAAAGAGTTGGTCCAAACTTCCGCAGCTGCGTGACACGATGGCAGTATAAGTCTTCAATATAATTCTACCTAAATCTCGGTATTATGCGTATTCATTTAAATTTATGCATGTATTTCACTTCGTTTGTATCACATTTTCATGGCTTGTCTTAGGTCTGAAAGTTTCTCTCCTTCATCCTAAAATGCATCCCCTTAGCTTCAACACTCTTCCACACTCGACGAGCACTTTAGCAATTTGAAAAATTGAGTTAGATTTGCATTACGTTTGTTTGTAAACACCGCAGCTACATAAAAAAACCATCAACATTAGCTATGCATCATTTCACTTTGCAGACAAACAAAGGCAAAAGTTATCTATCACACAACAGTAGAAGAAACTGAACATTGTAGCTCCTACTTACTCTTCTTCCAGGAAGAATTCTCATGAAAATGTTTTCACTGGATGTGTTTGCTCCTGGATTTATAATGTGATGTATAATTAATGACATTCCCATCAGCCTCAACTGTTTGGTTCTAATGATCAAGCTTAGGTTAGCATCTTAGCATGATGAGATGCAAACCTAAGATTATGATGGTGAAGATGAGACCCTAGCATAGTAACATGCTAATCTAAGATGGTGATGGTGAGACCCTAGCATAGTAACATGCTAATCTAAGATGGTGATGATGAGACCCTAGCATAGTAACATGCTAATCTAAGATGGTGATGGTGAGACCCTAGCATAGTAACATGCTAACCTAAGATGGTGATGTTGAAGATGAGACCCTTGCATAGTAACATGCTAACCTAAGATGGTGATGGTAATGATGCTAACATAGCAGGATAACATGCTAACATAAGATGTGATGGTGATGGTGATGATGCTAACGTCTAGCATGGTAACATGCTAATTTACGATGGTGACGGAGATGGTGCTAATTAGATCCAAAGTGAGATAAAAAAAATATATATCTTAGCATTAATTTCAGCTGAAGACAAAATGGATGACTTAATAGCTTTAGTATTTAAAACTTATGAACATGCAAAAACATTAGTGGCAAACGGTATGTGTGTAGGTGGTCTTTTAATACAGATGAATAAGATTATTTCATGGCTGTGTCTAATAATTATGCAGCAAATTAATTGTAACAAATGGCTCCATGTTTTATGCATGTTCAGGGATCCAGTAGCTGAATGATGATTAATGTCCATCAGCATTCTTGCAGCATGGACTCAAAGGTGTGTGTGTGTAAGTATGTGTTTTTATGTCGTGAACAGCTGTTTTAATGTTGTTTTTGCCTGATTTTTCAAATACTTTTAAAGTAGACATCAAATAATTATAGGAATTATATTTTCTCTCGATCCGATTTTTTGGGGGAGTACAAACTACTGTATTAAATATTTAAAAGTAATATGCAAGGAATTTGCAGATTTCCCCACCTGCAGCCACTAATATCATTAAAGATTTAAAGAATCGGGACAAATATCTGTACTATTTGGCAGTGTTGTGTCTTCGAGGTTTAAGAGGAAAAGGACCATCCAGATTTCTAGCAGCACTAAGCTCAAAGGCCACCGTCTGCGATTGTATGGAGATGTGTTGAGACCCATTTATTCTCCAATATTAAATATGTATATGGATACGGACATAGTCTTCTGTCCATAATCTGCAATCCTTGGGTGCACATTTAGACACGAAGTAGGAGATATTGACTCCCTAAGATCTCCTACAGCTGTAATGAGTGGAGAGTCTTTTGCCAGTCGAACCATTGTCCTCACATGCATGGAGTCTGTTTGCAGACATGTCCTCTTCCAGGATGATTTTTGCGTCTCCAGGTACTTTACATTTCTTTATTATTGATCATCAAAATTCATCGTCAAAGTTGATCATTTGAACTTTTGAGAGATTTTCTTGTATCGGAACCTGTCTGTAATATGACCCAGTAGCAGCATGTACCTGTATATGCTAAAGAATATGTGGCCAAAGGTGGAGCCCTGGGGGGAACCACAGGTCAAATTAGCCATTGAGGAGGTACATTAACCATGGCTATTGAGAAAATCTTGTTTGATAAGTGCTTTTTTTTTGGCATACTAAATCCTATGAGAAATCAGTAAAAATAATGAGATTTTTGTTTTTGGTTGTATCCTCACAGGGGTAGATTTATTTTTTTTTAAACATGCTTTACCAAAAGATTCATCTAATTTTATTAAGACTTACTATTTAATAATAATAATAATAATAATAATAATAATAATAATAATAATAATAATAATAATAATAATAATAACAATAATAATAATAACAATAATGATAATAATATGCAAAATATAATCATGAAATGATTTTATCAATCAGATTTGGATTTTCCTTTCCTGTTAGTAAACATGCCTGGACATAGAAATAAAATATGCACATTTTTCTTATTCTTTTTTTTTTCTTGGTGAGGGCATTAAATGGTTAACTGACAGAGCTATTATATTATTCTGTTAATGTTTCACAAGTAAACAAGTGATAAGCCCTGGCATCTACACACCAGGAGGTGCTGCAGAGGGGGGTGGAACCCAGTGGTCCTACAGTCAGGTGACGATATGATATTTACTCACACAAACAACCACTGTGTTTTAGTCTGTGACTAGTGGAAAATGTCTTATTTCAGTATGTGACCCATGCACCCCACCCACACATGTGGTTTTGCAGAGAGGGCAGGATATTTACCCAGAAATCCCCAAAAGGTTTCCACCGCCGTTCCTCACCTCTATTCCAGGGCGTGTCAGTCCCTGTGTGAGCTATTTTTAAAGGCATGGTTTACCAGTAACACAGTGAGTAATACTGAGATGTCTCATTTGAAATGCCTTTGATTATTGGGATCAAAACGTCACGCTTACAACACACACACATTATTTATGTCACAAGCAGGGTAGTTTATGAGAGCTATGATTATGAATTTGTTTTTTTATCACCTCTTGCATGATGCTCCATAAAAACACTGAATAATAACAGTAAAATAATTCCCTCATCCACTTTTGACCTTCAAATCAGTTTCAAAGACATTCCATCTGATGTGGTAAGGGGCAAGGATGAAAACCAACACTGAATGTATATGACACCAACCCCTCAGGTGGTACGACATTAAAAACTGACATGATTCTTTTCAGCATGTTATAATTACATGGGTTCAGGGATATTTTGGAAAACACTTCTCTGTAAACACAGTAGCAAATGCAATTTAAGACTCTACCATGCAAGTCGCAAAAATCATCTACTCGACAACATTTGTAGGCAGCAAATAGAAAACAACAACATCCATTTGACAACACGCGCACTACATAAGCCAAACCTGACACATTAAGAAAAAAGCCAAAACACATCGGAATTGTTAAAAAGTACACACATTCTTTCATTGCTTAAATTTAGAGATTAAAATAGATATAATACACAAACATTTCATGATATTTGGATTAGCCCTGCTAGTTTTTTCTTAATTTCCGGGTCGAGCAGTTATGTAATTCATAATAAAACATTAACCAACATTGTGGACACACACTCTACTGTAAGCTACAGTAAACAAGCTTTGTTATGCTTGCTTAAGAAAACTCTTAACGGCCTTTGTGCCTTGACAGCATGTCGCCATGGCAACTTGTCCGCAAGGCCCGGAAATTAAGCAAGGTTAGCTTGGCTAATCAAAATATCATGAAATGTTTTCTTCATTTTATTTGTTTTATTCACTAGATGAAGCATCCAAAAGAAAAGCGTCTCCATCGATGCATCACTTTTAAGATTCCTTCGTAAACTCTTCTATCCTGTTGTGGCTTTTGCGCATTGTTTTTTTTCCAAATCTGCAGATCTGTAAATGTGCTGAAAGGTAAATACAGGTTTTGAAACAAGATACGATGCCATCAAGATGACGCCAGCGCTTATTCCAGCAAGACATTGAAGCCACATAGTGCATGCCAGCAAAACGTATGGGATGGGAAAAAGGTCTATTTTCAAACTTTAATATTTAGCGTTCTCTCTTTGCCAGGGTTTCCTGAGTGTCGTTAAAAGAAAAGGTTATTTGACGTAAGCCGTAATCCATCTTTTTGAGACAACAAAAGACATTCTGTTGTCTGCGCAAACATCCAAATAAGTATTTCCTCTTCCTAATCCTTTGGCTGTTCGCTTTCAGGTTCACTGAAACATGCAAATGAGTTATATCTATAATTAAGAAACAGTTTTTAGTTTGAACATTAAATATCTTATCTTTCTCTCTGTCTTTATTGACTTTTGTGTTGTTAAAGAAGTTGAAGTGTTTTGGATTTGCGGGTTGTACTCGCATCCACATACAAAAACTGTCACTGTTATTTCTTCCTCTATTTTTTCTTCTGCTGGCACACATTCTTTCTGATAACCTCCTTACAAGCTCTCACACCTAGAGTGGATCAGTACATTTTATAATAGGGCTCTTTAGAAAAAGCGCCGCCATACACAGAAGGCACTCACGTCGATGTGACTCTCCTCTTTATCCCCTCACATTCATCATGTTGTCATTGTATTTTCTGCCGGTGGAAGGTCTGCCTTTCAGTTAATTAAATCAGATGCTTATCCTCATAGCATGCAGAGTGAAAGATGAGGGAGAGAGGGAATGGTGAAACTTATTGGTGTTTCCGCACAAACACCAATGATGACACTACTAGTCTCCTCACACACTAGTGAGACCAGAAAAGTGTGTGACAGAAGAGCTGAGGGTGCTGCGCCACCACACACTGAAAATCCGGACGCACAATTGGATTAACCAGAGGGGACAAAATGGGAAACTGCGATGTAATTGGAGTAAAGGGGGGGGGGGGGGGGGGGGGGGGGGGGTTCACAAGACACAAACCAAATTTTAGTTTTTATGAAAATACAGGTGAAATTCTTTCAATAATGTGAAGGTGAAACCTGTAAGATATATATGCAATATCTATAAGGACCTCCAAGTGCAGAAAATCTGTAAAACATATGGGTGTTCAGTAAGAGTTCATCTATTTCAGTACCATAAGTTCCCCCCCACTCCTGCATCAACATTTTACTGATGTATGGACATGTCAACTTACTCAAAATGCGAATGTAAGTTATTCCTGTCTTTGAGCGGATGCATGATGTCTTAAACATGCGTGTATCTTCACAAAGGATGCACACATTGGACACTATCTACCACTCACCTCCAATCTTACAGAGTTTTTTGGGGAAATACAGTTTTAATTTGTGATTTCTTTAATTTCTTTATTTTTAAATAAATTATTTGTATGTCTGTGTTTTGTATGTTTGCAACTCTGCTCATGTGATGCTGCCATATTGGCCAGGACACTCTTTGAAAAATATATTTTCAGTCTCTATGGGACTTAAGTGGTAAAATTAAATTAAATTAAATTAAAAATGTACTCATTGCTTGACATTGACTCTGTATGTAAGTTACTCAGTGTTAGATGCAAACACATCATAACACTGCAAAGGATCTCTTCAGTGAGTTGCTAATGTTTTGGAAGTTACAAAAGATTGATCAGTAAAATCATTATGATGAAAATAAAATATGAATTAAAGAGTGCATTTTGTGCCAAATTCCAAAAACAAAAAAACACACTATTAATCTAATTTAAAAATTTCCAATATCCCACCGAGTAGAACAGTGTTCAATCAATAACAAGATTGATTTGTTCAGTTGTGCACAAGAATGTAGAGATGAGGTTTAGCTCTGAAGAATCAGTTTCTCTAATCATAAGGGGAAATAATCTAACCCCCAGTATCATCCTACCAGGCAAACAGGTAGTACTGTCAATCATTTGTCCCAATTACATGCATGTATTTTTTGAAGGGAACCAGTGAATTTCCTTATTTCCCCTCCATGGGTCCACTTCAAGTCTGAAAGTGCCTTGAGAGAGTGTTTGTTCTGACAGGGCACTTTACAAATCAACTGACTTCATTTTGACTTGCCAAAAGGTAAATTATTTCCATAAACTCATTTTACTGGCACCACTCAACCAGAAAGTAAACTAATTTGCCATAACATTAAAACCATCTTCCTAATATTATGCAGGGCCCTCTTTTACAGAGGCTGTCCTTTCAATCAGAACCGGGATTAACTTCTTTTTAGCAATTTGTGCTACAGTAAATCCTCTGTATAGACTTTGAGCCCTGGGCAACCATAACTTCACTGATCCACAGGCTCCCGTTCCTTTTTTGATTTAGGTAGGTACTACTTACTAAAGACTGGGAACACCAAACCAGACAAGCAGTTCTGGAGATTCTCTGACCCATCAAATTTTTGCCCTTGTCAAAGTCAATAAGATCCTAGTTTTTTCCTGCTTCCAGCAAATCTACTTCAGGAAAAAAATATTCACTTGCAGACTAACATATTCCGCCCATTGACTGGTGCCACTGGCACAACAACGGATGCTGCTGTTATTCTGACTCGACCTATCCGCGGTTATAATGTTAGGGTCGAACGGCGTATTTGCATTCACAGAAAACTGCATTCTTGACAGACACTTTCAGAATACATTGCATTCTGTACAAGAAATCAGCTTTTTATTTCCTAATTATTTACATTATCTTATTATTAATCTATAGTGATCCCATGCTTTAGCATCCCAGTGCGTTGTATTGACGAACCACCAGTGGAAACAACGCTAATGAAATTAGGGCCCTGACTGTTAGCCCCTTCTAATAATTTAATGCGACCAATCCAGAAAGAGGGCAGTTGTTTCTTGCCAGGAACCCGCAAAGAACTGAATTGAACTGATATGAATGGGAGCATTGAGGACAGGGGAAATGGGTGTGTGCCTATATTCTCACTCAAACACACAGAGGAAAGACTTTTCATGTCAGATTTCTGCTACTTTGTTGGTGATTGTATCGTTGTCATTACTTCCACGCCAATGAATCCGAGGCGCAGAATTCTAAATGTAGTGAACTCATGTGAACTGAAAGGAATTCAGAGAATGACAGAGTGACAGAGAGACACAGAAGGGAAGGAGATGGCTTAAATAAAAAAAAGAGTGAATGCAGAAGAAAGGGAGAGAAACACACAGAGGAGGAGGAGAGAGAGTAAGAGGAGTGACATCACATCTCCCTGCTTTGCTCTGCCCCCCACCCCCATTTCTCTCTCTCTCTCTCTCTCTCCGGCACCTTTGCTCCACTTCTCTCGGAGGAGGCGCACACTTAGTTTCTCGCTGTCCTCGTTTCGTCGCTCATAAAAAGGGGCTGGACCGTAGGAAAAAAAAGGGCAAGCAAACCCATTCCAGACAGGATGAATAACAGTTACGTGAACATGGCGTCGATAGGAGCCTTCGACCCGCTCAACGCGTCCATTCCGGCCACCAAAGTTGAAATCACAGTGTCCTGCAGGTAGGCGGAGGAATGTTTTTCTTACACTTGCGTCCAGTCTTTCAGGGTTACGAAAAAACACGGTGCCTTGGAAACAGCTGGAAGTCACCTGTAGAATACTATAACTCCATCCAAGTTTGTGTTAACTTCCCGTTTGACAGGTTTCATACTACAATAACGATAATCGTTGTTAAAAATGTCACGTTTATGCCCGGTAGGAGTGTTACAGCCTGGCGTGAGCTAAATTGAAGCGGTATGATGACAGTTTCTCAATTTACTCTACTTCCAGCTGATAAAATGAGTTAATAACGACTATTTAAAAGCAAGTATATATGAAAGAAAACTTATATTAACGTAAATATCATATTATTGCGTTAAAGCTCACTTAATTACGCTCAAACTCTTGAACCCTTGCACGACATTAACAGGTTAGCTTATTTACCGGAACAAATTTTACTGCTCTTAATAAGCCAATATACTTAATACAAGCACACTTAAATAACAAATTTAATCAGAATTGGAAATATTATGAGTTAGTTGATGTTTAAGGTGACAATTTATGGAATAACTACATTTTTTGTGTGTTGTGTAAAAGCACACGCGAGAGTGCGCACGTGAATATGAATTCATTTGACACTGTATATGTGTTGCGCCTTTGTATTGGTGTTTACGGTCATTGCACTGTTTGACAGCTGATAATAATGCCACTTCTGACGGGAGAGGAATCATTTTTAATCAAAATATATAATATATATATATATATTATATATATTGTAATGCTAGCGTGATGGAATCAGACACAGGCACCCAGTAGGCTGGGCTTGTTTAACCCACTTTGAATGAGGTCTTTATCCCTCATTCATGTTGGATTTTCCTTTTCAGTGTATGACCAGGGTGAGAAATGCTGAGAATGTGGTTTATTTTACCCAGACTGACCAACAGAACTTTTCACAGGCCAGCCACATGCACTCAGAGCCTGAGAGTAAGGGAATCCCCTTATGACACATTTAATTCTTATTTTAAAGATTAGGATAGAGTGTTCGAGAGAGTGTTTCTTTTACAGTACTCTATTCTTCTTAACATAAAATAGTTCTTACAGTGCTCAGAAGGATCCAGTGTGCTGAAATTCCTCTGTTTTGATATGATGCCCATGGGATTGTGCCAAAAGGGGTTGAATGTTATTATATCCAATACTTTCATGTAGTGATTCAATTGAAGAACAGGAAATCTTATCTTCCTTACTGGAACTGCTCTCAGGGTTATATAATTACTCTAAAGTGAAAGTGAAACTACAAATGACCTTGCATGTTTAGATTTTTGTTCGTTTGTTTCACCATTGTTATGATTTCTTTTTTTTCAGAATTTTACAAAAAACTCTTTTTAACTCACTATTTTTACTTTCATTTTGCTCATAAATGACTGGACTTCCTTTGGCACGTGTAAATCAAGGCACTGTTATTTTAATTATACATTTGGTATTTGAAGGATTTTCATGAAACTCTGTGGATGTGTGGGGCATATGCCAAAGAAAGAACTATTTAATTTTAGAGTGGCCCTTGATATAGGTGGAGAAGTTAAATGGATGTCTTGTTGGAATATGGATTAGGGTTCAGTTGAATTAAAAGGGACTATTTAGGCTTGGCTGAGGTAAATGTGAGATACATTGCTTGGATATCTTTGTGTGAGGTTCTTGCTGCATTACTAACCTTGAATGCGCTGAGAGAAATGTTTCCCACACTGCCTGAGCCCCCCCAACACTGTATCTCCAGAGGATTTCAGCACCATCTCCTAAGTAACAGAGATACCATGTCATCACGCTACACAATATATGAACATGTTTGGCAGATTTAGCTAATGTCTGAGTCACCCAGTTCCTTCGCGCCCAGGGGGGGGTTTGTTTTGGTGGTCATCCTCCCACCTCCCAGCCTGAGGTAGAACGGAAATGCCATCGCAATGTTTATGTGTGTCTGCTTCTATGTGCGAGCCTGTAGCTGCCATGGCGTGTGTTTGTGCATGCTTCCTTGCTTTTGTGAGCGGACACA
This sequence comes from Lophius americanus, assembly GCA_037951165.1. Lineage (NCBI taxonomy): Eukaryota > Metazoa > Chordata > Actinopteri > Lophiiformes > Lophiidae > Lophius > Lophius americanus. The sequence continues at coordinate 533,955 of JBBDHG010000098.1, read as the reverse complement.
ATGGGCAGAGTACAATATCACCATGGTTTCTACTTTTATTAAAAGTTTCCCTGTGTGTGTGTGTGTGATCGTGTGTGTGAGTTGGATATCAGATGGAGATTTTTCTCTTGAGGAGGCTTAAAGGAGGGCAGGATAAATGAGTGGTCAGTTTATTAGATAATTTGGATTATAATTTGGCGGCAGCAATTGTCAGTGGCATTTAAACCTGCGGTCAGAAAGATAAAAAGGTTTCCATCTCAACGCACCATTTAGATGAGAATCTGATTTGAGTGTATTTTATTCAAATGAGTGAAAAAACCCTTAATGAGCATTAGTTCATGTGGTGTATTTCCAATACAAATCAGCAGTCTTCTAACACTTAAGGTTTTAAGATGTTGTCACCTGTTCCTGGAAAAACTGAAAGAGGCAATTTGCCAACAAGTGACATAATCACATTTTCCTTTCTCACTATTAATTTTATATCCACATGTCTTTAGCTTTTTCAAGACTATGAATGGCTTATTATAAAGGAGATATAATAAGGGGGCGAGAGAGAGGAAAAAGAGTGTATCAAAGTGGAGCTCCTCCTGTAATAGTTGTGGTGTAATTCAGATTATGCTCCAATGTAATGTGGATTTGAAGTGCAACCTCTATCAGACTCAGCAGGAAGATGGATACAATGCTGATCGATGGCAAAGCCTGAGGTGTCGGCAAGGATCAATATGCGACTAACTTCACCCTACTGTGTGGTAAAGAGGCACACATGTACAAAAGTATGTTAATACCGACCATAGTTGGACATACAGTATTTTAATGAGCTTACACACAAATCATTTGTATCCCACACTCCCACACTCACAGAAGAATAAATTACTCTGTCAAGTACTTAAGCGCCACCAAGAGACTCTGCTGTGAATGGCCTTAAACTCGAAAAATCTATTATAGGTATCGATCAAGCATACACAAACACAAAAATGTTTCAAATGAGTGACATCATCACAACAAAGGTGAAGGAAGTTTGTGTATATATATGTGTGTTGTGTGTTTCTGGGCAACACACTTCACACAAAATGTCAATGGTTGGCATCAGGACCAATGCCTGGTCAGATTATTTCTTGGGCTATAATCTCATCCGCTTTATAAATCATATGTAAAACATATTTTCTTTTTAAAATTTGGTTATTTTGCTCCTGAAACAGTTTAGTGCAGTAGATGAAAATGGCTCTAAAAACATGTTCATCAACTTATCAATATCCTCAATAACGCCTAAAGGGGATATCCTTGTCCAAATGAACATAATAGACCTTGTTTAGGCTCGGTGGTGAAATGTGTTTTGGGCGATCAGCAAGGATCAATACACCACTAACAGACAGTCTCAAGCAGACAGTGAGATACATCACGGTTTTCACCTGTGTCTGTCATTTGTCTCGAAATCCTTCCAGCTGACCTTTGTGTTCAGGTTCCGTTTCTGCCTATGTCACCACCGCTTCAAGGTCTCAGGGCATGTAATTATCACGTCACATCAGTCAAGCTAGCTATCAAGCATGGGCTTCCTAACAACTTGAGGATGTTTCAAGAGCAAATTTACATTTAACTATTCAACTATTCAAACTGTTGAGACTGACAGAACAAGGTAATTTGCGACTTACTAAAGAACGCAGGACAAGGCGAAAGTTGAAGCACGTTGGAAAAGCGGTGGCTTTTGCCCGTGTATTACGTCTTCCAGAACTGTTGACATATTTCCCTTTAACGTCCTTGTTGGAGACGCATCAGGACACATTAACGTTTACACTACAAAAGATACGTGGACGAATGCATCTCAGACAATCTCGGCAAGTGGTTTGAGTGGTTGGATCACAATGTGTCTTGGGGGTTGTTAATAATTGTATTTAGCGATGTGTCTGGCTGTCCACTTGTGATCCAATTGCCCAAAATGTATTTTAATACCAAGTCTAAACAGGGTCATAGAGTTTGGTCTATCAATAGTCTACCAATGGCTCCTCAAAAAACAGATTGCAATTAAATTTCACGCAGGATTTGTAATGGCCTGAAAGTTTTGAATCCCACAATTGTGTTTTTGAATTTGCTTAATTTGCATTTTCAGGCATATTTTAACTTTGACCATCATGATGTCAGTTTGATGGGGAATAGTTGACTCTCCACTATTGATATGGATTTATATGACGATATGGACTTTTTTCCAAAAATCACATAGCAGTAGATGGTGCTGGCACGTAACGATAAACACTTTTGCCATTTAGGCTAACATTAGTCATTAATATCCCGTCAATGGAAGGATAGACAGTCCATGTTGACCTGATATTCAAACCAATTCTCATCTTCACTCGTTTAACTTGGTTTCTTGTAGGGCGAAAGTCCTACAAGATTTGGTGAAAGTCATATCGCGATGATAATGGACAATATTGCGATTTGCGATTCGATTGCGATATAGTTGTTATCAAGGACAATCCACACATCACTGATCATTTTGAAATGTGTGTTCTTCAATAAAATCATACAAGGCTAAACTTTCGGAGAAAAATACAAAACTAGATTACTTGTAAAGTACGTTTTTCAAAATTACATAATAGAGAAACAATAAGAAACCATAACAAAAAATTAAAAAAAAAAAAGAAGACATTTTGCAAACCCTCCGTTGTACAACCAAATAAAATAAATAATAAATTCAAATTTTCAAAATAAGATATTTTGAATAATACTCATGCCGTTGTCTGTTGTGATAGAACCCCCCTGTTTGCCAATCCTCACACAGGGGGGTATTTCAAGAAACGCTTAACAAACTCTGCAGCCTGAGGGAATGTATTTACTAGTTTTACTGTATTTTCTATAGATATTAAAAGTGACAAGGTGGCGGAATGATATAGAACAGATTTTTATTTTCATTTATGGGCACTAAGAGAACATGAAAGTAGCTGAAAATTCCACACAAATCCCGGGTAGACCTAGAACTTGCTGGAGGAATGATATATCTAATCTGATAACGCTTCGGGATGCCCCCAGCCCCTGGGGATGTGCTTGCGAGGGTAGAGTGACGTCAGCAAGAATCATGACCACTGATCTGATAGAACTTGATGGAGGGCAGATGGATTCATGATTATACCTCACTTTGTTGATTAAAGCTACTGAAAAAGGGCCACTCACAAATATTATACATATGTTTACAACCAATCAAATATTTGCTTCTTTTTTTTTTCATTTGAAAGAGAAAAACGGAGATCAACAAACTATGAGATGTTGAGATGCACAATTTGAGAATATAATTCAGATAAATCATTGAATAAAAGCACAAATAATCTGGGTCTCTCAGTCCCCTCCTGAAGTCAATCTATTGTATGTATGATTGACTTTTGACGGACATGTCTCTTCCGTAAATCTCCTTCAGGCTCAGACAGAGGGGTCAGAAAAAACCTGAGGCTTCTTCGAAGCTTCCACCGTTGTCCTAGTCACGACACACTCACATCAAAGACACTATTTGCCGTTCTTTATTGTGGGCGTAGACAATGAACACCGCATACAAACAGTGCACCTTCACTCACACGTGTTCTTTTCATTAAATCGCAGCTTTTTGTCGTCATGTATCGCACAGGCTTACATCGAGATTGCGACTCGACTAATCATGCAGCTCTAGTTTCTTGTTTTCTTGCGGAAAACTGGGCCATCAGTATCTTTGTCAATTAAGCTGCTCCTCAAGGAGGAACGTCTTTTAGCCTGAGTCCAGCGTGGAATGTTTTATCAGTATTTACCTTACAATCTTCAATTTTAATTAACACCTTTGAGATGGTTGATTATGTTCACTTGTCTTATTAGCATTCTCGCCTTATTGTACTCATTCTCTGTGTTATTTTATAGTTCCTTTCCTGCCTTACCTTTTGCTTTTGTATGCACTTAAGATCTTTGCCTATTCATTGTTGATACTTCATTGTTTGTCCGTATTGGAACTGCCCTTCTTGTCTGACCCTTTATTTACTCCGTTGTATTCAAAAGTCTAAGCACCTCAGTTCGTATAATTAAATGCCATACTTATCGTTTGTATGGTACAGGTACCAATTTTTTCAGCATGTAGGCATGCTGAAAAAATTCAATTCGATGGTCTTCAAATATCTTTTCACACCATGGGTTACTTGAACAAATTAGACCATGGACGCTTATTTGCTGGTTCCAAACGTTTTGCATATTATTAGGAATTGTACTTTAAGATGTTTTATCACAGAATATGTGCAAACCCATGACCAAATTGGATATACATTCGTCATTTTGATACTAATGCATTATGCCCTTGGAACATTAACCCCATTTTGAGAACCAATAGCTTTTACTATTCATTAAGCCCTTTTTCTACTGGCAAGATAGCAAAAAAGGAAACAAACAAACAAGCATATGACACTGAAGAATGACTGACGAGCTCGTGAATTTTCAGAAGAATCAAAACAGTTTTGACTTGCTCTCTTTCCTCTTTCTCTGTCTCTATGTTTTGCCATGCATCCCAGCACTGTCAGCAAACATACCAACTATTGACAGTAAGAAACTCCCTCCTCTGTTTACATTCACCCTAATCGTAGGGTGGAAAGGATTATAAAAGGCATCTTTCCCAAATCCATTGTTTCCACAAAGCCACATTGGCTTTTGGTTAAGGCTAGCTTGGTTCTGTATGTGTGTTCTTAAAAACCTGAAGGTAAATTTGAATCCTCGGTCTTCCGAATTGTGGGTCTCAATGAGCCTTAATTATCATAATATCTAAAACTTTATGTCAGACTACATACAACTTGTTCGTGACTCAATTAAGCAATGGCTTGTTAAAAAACTTTAAGTTAAAATTTGAAAACTAGGTCATATTTGTGTTGGCCTGAAGGCTGGGATAAGCAAATATTGTTACTTTAATCTATTCACTCTTAAAAGAAGTAATCCTATCAACTTCAAGCAGAAAGTTTTCCTGCTGCCTTCAGCACCTCTTGTCTTGCCAAATAGGGACGAAAATATGGATTACATCATATCAGTTTAGGCTAATACATTGGTATAACTTAATGTTTTTATATGCTGCCATCAAAGGGGGCATGAAGGGTTTTTACATAACAGGAAAAAGTTTATCCATATTTCATCAAAAAGTGCTAGATGGAATTCAATGATGTTTCACTCATGATTCATAAGAGTCCTAAAAATGTACTCTCTAAATGGATTACCTTAGTTTCATAATTTTTCCATTTCAGTTCAGTTTTGCTTACATTCAACTATAATAGAGTAAGGCTGCAGCTAGCAATTTCTTTTTTTCTGATCAGTCCATCAATTATTGGTTAATTGATTCTGATGATCAATGATGTTGATACGTTGTTGGAGACCTATATTAGCGTCTATTCATATCTACCTGTGTTGTTTCGACAAAAATTTTCATGACTTCACAGATTTTTTAGTTGACTGATGTAGAGATTTTGTGTTTCACCACAAGGTAATCAAGTACTAAAAAAATGTCTACTGTGAAAGATAATGCAGACTGATCTGTAGTCATGTGTCTATGAGTTCACCCAGGTGAAAGTTCAGTGACTGTCTCTAACTAAATCACTGCAAAGGGAAAGGAGAGCATACGGCCGAGTGCTGGAGCCAGTTTGCAGCATTATGATCTTTTTCCGGATGGAAAACCTGGCTTTTGTGTAATTTCTAATGGGCTTGTTTGGCAGAATGAATTTCAGTATGTCTTGGCAGGCGCCAACACATATTTTATGTTTTGAAACTGGAGCGACTTCCATTGGGAAGAAACCCATCCTATTCCCCTGTTCCTTAAATCTTCTGTAACCCATCAGCTTGTGTTACATTAATACTGAACTAGTGCTGGAATGAGTAATCGACGTAATCAACAAAAAAATCGATTATTAATATATTAATTATTAATATATTAATAATTAATATATTAATTAGTTGTCGACGATTTAATAGTCGATTAGCCGGTGTCAGCACTAATGTGATGCAACATGAAAGGACTGAATTCCAGTTCAGCAGGTCTATAAAAGCAGTGACGTTCATTAAAAGACATTTTGGAAAGAAGAATTCATCTTTATTTAATTTTAATAATCCTAAAATTAAATTCAAAAGCTGAGAGCGATATAGGAGCCATTTAGTAATTGTGACTATATTTAACCAGAAGAAAAATAATGATACGATTAATTGATTAATCGGTCAATTATTTAAACGATTAATCGAATATCAAAATATGCCTCAGTTGCAGCCCTATACTGAACAAAGAGTGACCTCAAGCACGCCACTAGACCTTTTAAATTGGTCTGACAACTGCATGTGATTTCACACTACCAGCTGCTTTAATGTGTATTTCATGTGATTGAGATACAAAAAATGATTGGCTTTGAAAACACTACTGATCATTAAAGGAGGTAAATATTTTTTTGCCGTCAACATTTTTTACTTATTTGAAAATGTTTTTACTTACTGTATTTATGAGCTGCTGCATGTTCCTCAATTTTTTATAGTTCTAAATACTTATGTTTCAACCAGGAACGACAGAAAATGAAGAAAAGATTAACTTTTATTACAAAAAAATTTGATAAATCTTTGAAAATCAGACATTCAAGGAGATTGTGATCGAACAGTGTCTTCCCTGAGCAGGAGCAAGGTATATCCCCCTTGGAGCCTAGATATTTGCGGTTGCGGCAGATGACTCTGCTGGGAAGGATGAATGACGAGGTTGAAGGATCTGCAAGGACAGAACGGTGGTGGATGTGAAGGACGGGCAGTTCAGCGTGATTGGACAGATGTGGATGGCTAAATTAGCACATGAAATGATGCCCACCACTGGAACCGGGTAGTTGAGATGAGTATATGTCCATGAGTGGTATGAGCAGTAACTGTGGCACAGGTGTTTTGTGAAATTTGAATATTTCACAAAATTCATTATTTCCAGCAAAACTGTATTCCATCCATTATGATGTGCCAAAGCTTTTGAATGATGAAATGTGGATCACTTAAATAGAGCCCTGAACGTCTTTCCAAAAAAACATAGAGATTTGTCCATTGACTGTTAAACATTTCAGTCTCCTTACTGACTTTGAAGAAAGGTTCAGGTCTTTGTTGATGAGGATGTTTGAAAGAGCTGAAATAATCACATGATACATGCAAGAGAGTGGACTTGCAAAACAAAAATAATTGAATCTCAACATGGGCAGCAGACAGAGGGAGAACACTGTGTTATAGGGTCACAACTAAGAAGAAGACAAATAGTAGGAGAAAATCCGAGATTCAGATTTTAGTTGGCGTCTAGGATGTTGCTGTACTCTTTTTTTTTTTATTCATCTTGAAAAATAAATCAACTGAAAATTGATAGTCCACAAAAATGGAATCAGTTCAGAAGGTTTGTGCATCTTATGAAGATGCCCTCTGATTCCCCCCTTTCTAAGTTTTTCTGCTCTTGTCCAGCTGGTAAGAGACCCTCAAGTTGACCATATACACATTGACACTTGTGCAAAGGGTGGGGAGCTGAATTCCTTTTCCTGAAAGCCTACCTGCTGCAACTGCAGCTAGACTCAAGATATGCTGGGATGGATGAGGCGTGCCAAATGGCAAAGTTTTTAGTGAAGTAAAAAGTGAAAAAGTAAACCCCAGTAGATATCCCATTTTTTACCTCTATTTTATTTCCCCCCGAGAATTAGGGTTAAACCGCTGACTTCGCAAACCCGGTCTTTAACATCATTTGTAATGCCTGGCCCACTGTCTATTTTCAGGTCGCCCACTCCAACTGTGACTATTGGAAGTGATTGGTTGACCTTTTCATCCTCATAGAGCTCAAATAATGGTCGTTTCATAGGACACAACACTGACAACCGTCACTTTGAAGGGAAGACAGGGTTGCATGCTGTGCACTGGTCAAAAAAAGCCAGCAAAAAGCACAAAAGACTGTGTGTGCAGAGTTGATGGTCTGTTTACATGTGTTCCTGAACAGCAGGGAGGGCGAATGATTTTGGACGGGAGCCAGTGGTGCTGGCAATCAGCGACACAAATCAATATCGTAGAAACCTTCTCTGAGTTTGATGCCATTGTCTTGTCTCTCTGTCTTACACTAACTGCTTCTGAGTGAGGCAGGGGGGTGCTTATGTACATTTGTGAGAGTTTTTGTGTGTGTAGTTCAGGCAGTCCTATTCTATAATCAAGTTTGGGCTTTTTCTGGTCCGGTCAGTAGAGATTTATGCACTCGAAGGAAATTACTGCACTCGAAGGGAAATTACTATCGACCTCACTCTTTCTGTTATTCTCTCACACCAGGTTGGCTTTTCCACAAGTCACCAGGCTGTATGTGCAAAATGTCACTCTGTCTGTTTTTAATTGCGCCATAGACTGCTCCGCTTTTCAGGAACGCATAACACGCAAACCACACACTGATAAGATGCTTTTGCTCCATACATCACCCTGTACAGCTGTGGTGGAAAAAAATGACTTGACAGAGATCTGAAGGAGAGGAAAAATCAGAGCGAGCCATTGGCAAAGGTCAAGTGCCGAACACATACATGCACGCAAGCACACACACACATTCACACAAATCAGTTGTGTACCACTACAAGGAAAAGTATTAAGTGCAGGAGTAATAGGTGTACACATTGACCTTACTCTCAAGGTGAGGCAGCTGTTGTGTTATTTTAAAATGCAGGTGATGAAGCCTGGACTCAAGGACACACATACGCACACACACATATGCCTTTCACACAGAAACTCATGGCTAACCCGAGTTAAAGATGGCTTGTTGCAAAGAGAATGCTTAAAATAGTATGATACTTTCTTCATCCCCTTCTCCTGAAGAGTTACGAGGACTTTCTGGCAAATTGTATAAAGAACATGAATGTGAGCAAAATGTATTACATGTATTCACAATTTGGAATTACTGTTGGATTCGAAGAGTAAGACATGATTTGGTCAGAAGTGTCTAGTACAGTGGAATCAAAAAATGGGGTCCTTTAGGGGTTTGAAGGTCCCCAATAAAATAGAGGAATATGTTTCTCCATAAGTTCATCGAAGTAACACGAGAGAGGTTTAAGAAATTCTTGTACTAAAATATCTGAAACCAAATGTCTTTCCAGAGGACAGACCTTTGGACAAAATCTTATCAATTGCAACAAATACTCTAAGTTATGTCAGTTTATGGCTGCTTGATTCAATATAATTTGGGGACTTGGTAATTTTTAGAATATTCCTTGACACTAAATGAGCAATGAGACCTGTTGAACTCAGGGTCAAACACGCCTTAAAAGCTATGCTCAATTTGCCATCTGAGAATGTGCCTGAGTCCTAATAGCAAATGAATCCATCAATAACTATCGAGAGAACAGCGGAAAGCCTTGGAGAGCAATTCAGCCGAAATACTGCATGTGGACTGACACATACATACACACACTCACACAGTATGTACACACATTTAAGCACACAGGTCAACACCAGTCAGGCAGCTAATGACATTTTCAGCACAAGTGTGACATTCAATACAATCACATTTGATCCTCTGACATTCTATTTCCATCTCATGTACAGTTCCTCTCATGGGACATAAAGTCATAATAAAACAAATAAAAACCTTTCCTCTAGAACCCGACAGTCCAATAATATATTTTAACATTTTGCATGTGGTAGTCAGACAGAAATTGTCCATATCTGATATTTTTCCTCCAGGGTTTGACTAAAGATAGGTGCAGCACAACGAGGACTCGGATTGTCATAGTGATAAAGATTTAGACAATTTGACAAGTCTGATTACTTGACATAAAGTAAATCACCCTCACAGCCCCATTTACTGCCAGAGAGCGACAGAGACAGAGGGGACAGAGAAACTGGCTGGCCTAATGAAGTCATCTCCATCCCAGTCACATCGCACACAGGCTTTTTGAATTCCTCCAGGGAGGCCCTCTCCTGTACTGTCTCCTCCTCCCTCTCTCTTGGAGGAGCCCCTGGCTCAAGCCGGCACATTGAAGCATCTCCCTCCATTTCTCGCACATGCCCACACACAGACTCCTGACAGCATTGGACTAGACGTACCTCCAAGCTTTCATCCTTCTTTGTCCTATGATAACTCTGAGTAGCCTTAGCTAAACAGTTACATGTACCATGACCAATTTTTGCACACTCCCACTGTTTTTAAGTCAGCACAAAGATCAATACAGAGAGCTCTGAACCACACAGACATAAGCCTCACAACATATTTTTTACACACACACATGGCTACTCGCATAATTTGGCTGCTTGACGAGCTGAGCAGGTCCTAAAAACTGTAAGTGTGGACACGGATGTTGCATGCAGTGTATAGTATGTCAGAGCTTACTTGCATACAGAGACACCGATGCTCCTACTACTGCAAAAAAATCAACTCAAAAAACAAAATCTTTACTGATTTAGTTTTTGAGTGTGAGGGTGCTCACATTCACCCTCCATAGTAGGTGAAAGTATGCAAACTGATATGAGAAGTCCAATAATACACCATAATGGCTGGTTATAACCACTGCAGATGAGGGACACCAAACTAGTCTTGCTTGTCTTCACTGTTTGTCAGCGTTGCTCATAAATATGAAAATCACAAGATTAATGTGTAAAAGTAAATGCATTCAAGAAAAAAATTAAGAGATTCATATCGGACACCAACAAAGTTTAAGTCCACTGGTTTCGGAGGAAATATGGATAAGCTATTCCATTTTATAATATCTATGTACGAACAGCCAGACAAGGGTAAATAGCACAAATGTGTCTTCATCTGCCTCTGTGTTCTACATGCAAAGAGTTTCAACATTTGTTTGTATTGAGCAGGTAAAGGCCCACAAAGGCCAGTGATGGATTAAACTGCACTGAAAGTGATGACGGAGGTAACAAAGGTAAAATGTCCCTAGCACAGTATGTGTGTTAGTGTGTGTTTTCCATGACCGGATTTTATTGTATTATTATTATTGTATTATTGTGCTGCACACGTGTGCATCTGTGTGTAAATGGATTGTGGCGGGCATTTTTCAGTGTGTGTGTGTGCTGAGATGTTCTCTTCGCTCTCCCAGCCCTTGTCAAGAAGAATTAGGGCAACTCCTTTAGAGAAGCCGATACAGAATACAAGCTGCTGAAGCCCCATTCCTGTTGCATGTGTGTTTGTTGGAGAAAGAGAGAGAGAGGTATTTCTGTGAACATGTGCTTTTCTTCATGCATTACTCCATAAATATGCAGAAGGAAAGAAGTGGCTTTGAAAACACAAGAGCAGGAGCACCAAAAGGAAAAAAAAAGATTTGATACCTGTATAACTGTACTCAGCGACATGTTGAGAACATCTGAGCATGCCCAGTACTCTCTTCTCACTCCACATGTTTCCATGAATATTCCTGGTCTGTTGCTTCACTCAGACACACACCATAAACCTGAACTGCAATGGTTGATGCGAAACCCTTTTTTTCCCAAATGGAAAAAAGAGAAAGGTTGAAGCCTGGGAGTTTAAAATATTAGGTGAAAAAGGACACGACTTTAAGATTTTTCACCGCACCTAAACGATCTTATCCTGACAATTTAATGATCAGAGGAAGATATTACAGCATTTATCCTTTTAAACCCTATCGCTCAACCTGTAGTGGTTTATGATTTGGTCCTTACAGTCTTCGCAAAATGTATGAGGTGTGTGAGACCTGCGTAACAAGCTTTAAAAGCTCCATTAAACAATACTTTTGGCATTAACATTTAATGAGAGGACTCCCAGTGAGGTGAAAGGGTTGCATGTACTGCCTGACCCCCTCGGTATCAACCCCGCACCCTGAAGCTTTTAAGCCTCTGTCTGCTCCTTGTGTTTTCATGGATTGACAGGTCTGTACCTCAGAGAGGGGAAAATGAGTTCCTCTAAATTGTGTGTTCTTTGTCTCCTGAGAAATTATTAACCTTAGGGATGAGTTTTAAAGAAAAAGATTGCTGATTGCTGAACAGTAGCAACTGAGAAGAAGAGGATAGTCGGGACATGGAAGGTAGAGGAATGGAACATTAGTCTGGTAATATAGATATGTTATGAATCAAGCCTCTCAAGTAATGTCCAAGCCAGTTTAACCACATGAGCCACGTCAGAGTGTCAGGGTCGACCGAGTACAGTAGGAAAATACTCTCTGGCAATGTAACACTCCCTGAAGGCATTATGGTGACAGTTTGTGTAGTGTTTACAGTGTACACTTTCTGAAAGACACAAAAATGCTATTGTATGCACATTCAAATCTGCAAGAATAACAATGCAGTTCAGAGCCCCTCCTTCATATACAGTATGGTGACTTAGAGTGAATATGCATTGAGTGATATCTTGATGATGTGGCTCGGATGGAATTAAACGCAATTTTGCATAAAACCATACCACTGCTAAGCTTCTGAATTAACAAAAAAGAAACCATGGTCACAAGAGGGGTGCCAACTGCAATTGTTTTGGCCAATTCTAATTAGCGTTTTTTATAAAGTCTGACTGGCCGATACCGATTACGTCAGATTACGATTTCTTTTTCTTTAAACTTTTTAAACCATGATTGACAGTATATATACATCCAGTAAACAGGCTAGTGGTTGGCTCTACGCTTGCGCAAGCTTTAGCCGTTTGATGACCGATTGATGAGTGCATCTCTAATGGTGACACGAGTGTCAAACCTTTTAAATTCCATGAAATGTTATATATTATACAGCTTTTTCCTTAATTTTTTTATCTCAAATAAAGTGTTAACTTTTCAGCTTATTTTTTGTTACTAAATGTAAAATCCTGATGCTTTAATAACATATACTGTACTACATTACACCAGTTCTGACAGCATCTTTTTAAACAATTTAATATTAAGAATAAATTTTTAAAAACATTCTTCCAATTTTGATTTGATAAATCTAATCAGCAAAGTTACAATTTTGATACATGCTGAGGTATTGCAAATTGAAAAAGAGGGGAATCTGTGTCTGGAAGTAAAAAATAAAATAAATAAATGAGGTTCTGTGGGGGAGGTTTAAGGCCAGGCATCTATACACTATAAAATCAGTGATCACTGAATCTCTATTATTCAAAGTCTGAATGGCCGATACTGATATTTGCCGATTCCTATTTTTTCTTTAAAAATTTTAAATCATAATGAGTAATGTTTTTAAGTGCTCTTATTTTGAAGGATTGCAGTGGAAGAAAATTTTTGGCATTTTATTATGTGTATGTTTTCTGACCTGTTGAAATGAATGTACCCTCCATCCTCCCCGCCATGGGTTTTTTTAACCAATCAAATGACATTTCGAAGTCAAAATAAAGCTTTGTAAGCGTGATGCAGTCCATTATATGTAATATGTTGGCTTTGTTCAGGGTCTTCAGGTCTTGTGGCTGGCTCTGAGCGCCCGCTAGCTTTAGCCGCTCTTCTAACGTCAGCTTTTAACTTGCCATGCTCCTCATGCGATTAAATTTAAAAGTGTCTGATACATTCGTTGTGCCGAACTCTTTCAGGGTTCTTCAGCCGGAGCTCCTTTTGTCCTCAAGTAGAACTGAATAAATTGAAGATGTAAGAGTGAACTTAAACTTTCTCTTGCTGCGGTTGGAGTCACACAGACTCTAATTTCACAGTACTCACCATAACAAAAAAAGCCTCTTAACGTTTCAGCAAGCAATATCTTTGCTGGTTTTATTTCTGTGGGGGTTATTTATTCATTTTTAGTTAATTGAGAATCCAATGTTTATTAGATGTGTTATACTGGACCTACACATGTTATGAGGTTATACTGCCCAGACTGTTTGTATTTACATTTTTGCGTGTGTGTAAGTGTGACGTAGTGGACATCTGGGCGCTGAACTGGATAATCATCCGACCATACACAGGTTTCTCTCCGCCTGCATCTACATGTGTGTAGCTGAATCTAGTTCAGTGAGATGGTGTAGCCTCCCCTGAGCTCATTCAGGTCACGGTCAAACTGAAAGGCAGTGAGAAAATTCAAAGAGAGAAAAAGGGAAAGTGAGGTGAGACAGAAGAAATCAGACGGAAGACGGAGCAAGAATTAATGCTCCGGGCTCTCACTGAGAAAACCCCTTTTCCTTGGTGAAGAGGAGAAAAAAGGAGATGAGTGAACCTATGAGTAAAGAATAGTGTCCCTCTCAGGAGGAGTGATGTTGCAAAAAGAGCATATAATAATTGAAGGTTTGTGAAACCCTCAAATCAGAACAGTAGAGGTTTGTGCAAGATGAAGCAGAAGAAATGATGAAAAGACAGAGTGGCACATATTGAAATTGAGAGCAGACGCTTCAGGGTAAAAAACAGCTGAAGTAGGAGTGGCTAAGTGGTTTAGAAATACCACACCAGAGTGATGCATATCTGTGTCATTAAGAAAATCCGATTGGATGAAAAAAAACCGTTGACTAAAGGATTTACTATATTGGTCTCAATTCCATTCTTGATTGAAACGTCATGTTAAAGGAAAACAGACTTTGTTGTGAACAGCTTCATTTAGGTTCCATCTCTTTCTACGGAATGCCACGATATCACTGCATAGAAAGAAACATGTCATTTCTCATGGAAGAGAGGCTCTTACTCATTTAGCTTTAGCATTAGTAAGCTTAGCTTATGAGCTTCTGTGCCACAATAAGGAAAGGAAATAGTTTCAACATGAAAGTGCTCACAAAAACATCTATAGGTTATTATACGATTTAGGTCACAATTTCAATAAAGAGATAGATTAACAGATCCATACAGGGGAAGTTACGCCATTACAACAGCTGGCAATAACAACATTAAAAAAAAACAATAAAGAGTATAAATAATGCTATACACATGCATACATATTTCAATAATGGTATAAATACAAATGTTGATTGAGTTTTTCACAGGGACCACTACAAGTTATTGTATTCAAGTGAAGGCACTTATTTTTACTTCTTATATCCTTTAGCATCATGATGTTGGTACCTGCTTGTCAGAGGATTCTGGATTTTCCAACGCTGATAATAATAGTACTAACACATTTTTCTCGGTTGTCTTTCTATGATACTTTCAATAGTACGAATGAAGCAGTTGAAATTTAATTGAAATGAACAAGTTCCTCAAAACTGTACTGATTAGTACCAATATAGTAAATCTATTTTTCCTACCCTGGGACCACAAATTATTCACGGCGAATGAATAAAACCCATTAAGAGGAAAAATAGCTATATTCTAATCTTTAAGTTAACCAATCATAATACGGAGTACATCAAAAGTACCCTTTAAATATATAGATTCTGAAAAGCTGATAAAAAATAAATTGAACCATAACAATAAGAGATACACGTCAATTGTGGGGAGTCTTATTTTACCATCACTATTAACCGGCTGAGCAGTCTCAGTATGGCTGTTGGCTTCTTCACAGTCTCCTGAGCTACAATGGTTACAAACAAATCAGCACTGGCGGGGAATATTTTCAAAAAGCTCCATATTTGTAACACAATAAATAAGACAGACAGGTACAACCCATAAATGTTCAATAAATTCAATCAAGCTATTGTTAGCGGAGTGCCTGACGCTAGCCAGAGCCTTGAGTCAGCTACAAGCTAGCTGCAAATGTTCACGAGCAAACAACTGATGAGACAAATATTGGAATTTATGGCATTTGATAATCAACTGTTTTCAGTAGTTGAAGATTTAGGTACCTGATGCAATACCTAACAAGCAGGTAATGTTTCATGGAAGTCGCATCAGACAATCTACAATTCCAAATCAATAACAGCCTAAACGTGCCTTATTAATACTTCTGCTTTTGTTACTTTTTGCACCTGTATTCATTTGTAAAAGTACAAGCATTGAACTTAGTTCTTTGATTTAAAAGAAAAAGGGTTTTGTTTAACTTACTGCAAATTTAATATGAGATGTATAGAGAATGACAAGAAAAAGGACAAGGCATCCTGTAAATGGGTGCATTTCTGTAGGTCTTTACTCTATAGATTTGCCCCAGCTGTTTTCTATTTCATAAAAAAAACTTTTTTTTATGTGTGGGATATTATACGATGCTTTATTTTCAGTTGTAAAAGCTATGGTTTTAAAATTTAGAAATAGCTAGTAAGAATTGGCCATGGAATTTGGCCAAGAAAATTGCAACTGGAGTGACAATAATTATGAAATGATGTCTTCAATCATTAAAATAGGTCTTGGCAGGCTTTCCTTTAAATTAAAGATGATTTTTTTTTAGCAGCATCACTGGCTCGAACCACAGCTTATAAACTCCGCACCTCCCTGCTCTGTAAACTATAAACCAATTTCTTCTCTCACAATATCCCCCACACCTTTTTTCTCTTCTCTCTGCCCCTTGTTAAGCCTTGTCTCCACATAGAGACCATAACGTCAGTGACAGAGCAGTTCAGGAACATTCTCAAAAGCCTTTCACACATATAACCCAACCCTGAAATTGTCCTCCACAGTATAACGTCTGTCTAATGTTCCAAACGAGCCCATGTGTGAAGAAAGGAGGTAATTGTCTGGAGAGTTAACAGTAAGCAAGTGAACTTGTTGTTGACGTTGATGTGTAACTTCTTTGTGCTCTCTCCCGCATGCTTGTATATTGCTTTGATCTTTTTCTTGATCCTGGAGTTATATTCAAATCCATGTATTATTGCATGTACTAATAATATCAAGGTAAAAAATATATTATGGAATTCTTGTTCTCCATTCTTGTTCAAGCTCATTTATCACCCCTAGTCTAAACAAAAGGAAGTATTTCAAATAGAAAACCGAAGGCATAGTCTGTATCAGAGCTATTCTCACCTAAGTTGTGTGCTTCATTAGAGAAGGGCCAACAAAAGTCATACCTGAAAACAGACTTCGACTCGACACCTGAGCTGTTTCTAACTGTCATCTTAAAGGGCAGTTCCCATTTTCAATTCTCTGTCCGGCTGTTATGGTTTATCCCCATCAGTACAAATTGATCTTTTCCACTTGTGGGGCATCTGTGTCATTGGACACAAATTCTCGAAGTAAATTTTTTTCCTACCCTCATACGCTCTTCTCTTCACACCTTCAGTTTGATGGAAGCCCAATTTATTTATTTGTTAGGGATGTACAAACTAATTCTAAGGAGGAATGAATAAGGAATAAATGGGGAATGGCAAGTTGGATAGGAGAGATAGAAGGATATGAAAAGAGATAAAGGTAAAAGAGGATATTTGATCAAGTAAGTGGGATAGGAGGACATATAAAACTACAGGGGAAAGGAGGGAGAAACTAAGGACAGAGGTGGACAATAAAATACCACTACACTGACGGCAACCCAGTTAGTCAGGTAGAAAAACAACGTACAACTGTCAATCAAGTCAAGCAGCCCCAAATGACTGTCAGTAGTTGCCATAGTAACTGTCACGACACTGCTGTGATCGTCTCCCCAATGAGCAAAGGCACAGAGGTGTGTGTGCGTGTGTGCGTGTGTGCGCGTGTGCGTGTGCGTGTGCGTGTGCGTGCGTGTGTGTGTGTGTGTGTGTGTGTGTGGCACAATCCCGCCCATTTGGAGTAAGATTTCACTTTATCTTGCTGTGACTGACAGGAATGAGCGATATGGCCAGGATGGCAGTGAACTGGTCTGTGATAGGCTATCCTCAGGCAGGAGAGAGGATTATTTTTACACTAACGTGAATGTTTGATCAGATCTAAGATCAGTGTCAAAAATGTGAATGCTTTAAGTCAGGTAGGAGGAACAGACTTATTTCACCCCACTTGACCCCTCTAGACAATCAGGTGGATGCATGCTTGGCATAGTTTATCTGGTAGTGGCAGGTGTTCACAGATCCAGTCTTACACATAACAATCGGATTTCACACAGGTGGAGCCGAAAGATATTTTTCAATCATGTTTGACTTTCCTTCTGTATGTTTACGTCATTACTTTTTGAACACGACCTGATTAACTAATGAAAAAGAGCTTTTGCAGCAGCCGGTGTTGCTGCCAAGCAACAGAAAACATTTTAAGCCTTTTAGGTTGACAATATTGTATACTTCTATAGGCAGATATTAAACAGACATAATAACCTCCTGTTCTCGATTAAATCTCGTTTATTCTGCTTTTTCTTTCTCACTGGAAAGTGGACCTATTGCTATGGCAACTTCTTCAGTCATTTCGTTTGCTTCTTTGCGATTATGTGTGGTGATGCATTCATCGCTACCTTGGGAACAAATATCTGAATGACATCCTGTAGTGTTTGACCTAATGTAGTATGTGCATGCTTTAGTTTGAGACAATAATCATTTAGGATTCTCGCTACAGTTGGTGAGGATAAAAAACTCCTGATGTGTGAGCCTGGCTTTCGTGTGTCTTTGATGTGTTTTGTTTGTTAATGAGTGCATATATTTAAAGCTGAGAGTTAATTAATTGGAGGAGATTTAATTAGAGACTAGACATGAATAAAGTTTCCCATTGCTAGATGTCAACGCTATTTCACTAAAATCAGGCAACTTCTTGGCACTCAGACAATTTGGGAGTGTAGAAGAAATAATATGTAGATTATGATCCAAAGTTGAAATTGTAATACATTTTTGATTCCATAAATAAGACTAAAGCAAGACTTGATATAGCTTAGGATTTACTCCATTTGTACCTTTTGGCTGATCATCCAATTTTGATTGATCCATGAATGAAATTGCAAAGCCATTTTTCAAATATCCTTTGGGTTAAATCAAGACTAGAATTAGCCCAGGATTTATTTCTATTTGTACAATGCTGCTGGTCACTCACCCAACAAAGAGCTATGTGAAGTACTGTTTCTAATAAGCAGAGCCATTGGCTGCATTACTGTAAGTATGTTTTGGTAGTAACTAAAAAGCCTGAAAAGTAGATTTTGGATACTTTCATGATGCGAAAATGAATGACAAACACTGAAGAGCTGATGATGCAACAAAGAACTTGAAAGTCCTTACGGGGACAAGGTTGGGACATGTCCTCTGTGAAACAACAAGCCAAAATTAACCCCCGTCCTTAATCCTGCATAGAGAATGCCTTTAATGGGATTTCAGTTTGTTAAATTTATCTGTGATTGTAAATCTAAAGACGGTAAATTTCACATACAAAATATTGAACATAAATGTGAAAGTGCGGCTAGGTAGTAGGTATGTCTTCCCGTGTGAAACATCATAATCATTTATTGGCGGTTCCTTGCGTCCTATCGACTCTTTACCACTAATTGCCTTAATTGCTGTTTTGGTTAATGTTTTAAATGAGTGATGCCGTGTGTTGTCCAGCACTTTCAATCTTTACTTTATCATCACATCAAGGAAACAAAAATAATCATTCCCTTTCAGGTGAATAAATAAAAATGCTTTATACAAGTTGTGTTTTATCTTTACTTCTTCTATTTTCTCCACTGGAAGAGAGTTATGGACTATTCAATTAAGTGTTGAAAGCAAGTGCGTTAGAGAGAGTAGATGCATTGAAAGTAGATGAACTCACCATATATGCGGCAGATAGAGTGAGAGCCAGCAGAAATGCCAAGGGCAGTGTTTTCATGAGGGAGGATGTGTGTTTGAGAGAGAGAATACCAAAGCTGAAAACCTCTGGAAAATCTATCAAAGGAATCAATTTTTAGAGTGGAATAAATTCTTCACTTTGCCTTCAACTGCTTGTCTTCATTTTTGATCACTTGATTGATCTATTTGTTTTCTGTCAAGAGCTCTATTGTATATTGTAGTTATACAGTAGGAAACTACGTCTTTAGGAAACACTCAGCTAAAATAACCAACACTATTTTGGTGCGGTACCTTAATATCTGTATGGCAGGTTTTAGCTTTCCACTGCCTGCCTCCGGATGAAAAGAATGCAGAGAAAGAGAGAAACAGCCATGACTCATTCACGTTATCCTCTGAAGTGGAAATCCCTAAAAATAATGCGTATTACTCAAACACACACACACACACACACACACACACACACACACACACAAAGGGGGAGCGCATTTGGAGTGCCACAATGTGTAATGTGCCGAGAGCAGAAGTTAGTCGTTGAGTGTGGTGCCTCAAATTCTCCCTTAACTGAATCCCCAACTCAGAGTGAGAAAGCCAACTAGTGCCACATTATCGATGGAGTGCTTTTCAGCACGTAGGTGTGCCGTCATCTTTAGATGTCCGGATTTATTCACAGATGGTGTTAGATGGTGAAACCGATTGTTAGTTTTACTCATCTCCACCCCTTCATACAGGCAACAGATGGACATAAAGATTATTTCTGGCATCATGGGAATTTTTACAGTCTATCTACAAAAGCGATCATTTCTCAGGTCTCAGTTCTGATTTATGTGCTCTCAGGTTGCCTCATTACTGCATCAAAGCACATCAATATGCATATACTGCTGACATTACATATTTTTCTTTGTTTTCAGCTGTGTCAAAGTTGAAACCCGAACCACCCTTCTCTAAACATTTTTTCTCTTCTCGAATTCATAAAGAACATGTAGCCCTTTACAAACAGGTCACAGATAAAAACATACACTCAGCAAGGCACGGTGGGTTTGAATCAAACTATTCTCAAACTGTTGTAGAGTTAATGTAAAGATGTCATTAGGGAGTCAACATAAGTTCAAGAGTTGTTGCAATAACTGAAATGTTTCAGTTATGGCAGCTGGCCACGTTAGGAGTGCTCTGTTATCAAGTGCATTGCCCTTTATCATTGTAATAATGGCACTCATTATAAATAACTTCAACACTGTGTATAAGAGCACTCTGAGGATGCATGCTTATCATCTCATCAAACACGGCTGGCTTTTTCGGCATGTATAGCTTGGAATATTATTACGTTGTTTTTGAGAACAGGCACCAGATGTGCATGATGCTAAATAAAAACTTATTGTTTTCTGTTGGTTTATGTTTATAATCTCTGTAAAACTTTCCTTTTTTATTTTGTTTCCAGGACTTATTATTATTTCTTTGAGGAGATTTTTTTTGTTTTGTTTCTGTTGCCACTGAACTTAGAAGGATTGGAAATGGGCGATCCAGAGAAAAAACCTATCCAGAAATAAATAAGGGGCAGATCCGGGAATTTTTTGCACATTTTTTCAGTATCATTGCTAGATTTGCCCATGTGTCCTGATTTTGTGGGAGAAAAAAAAACCCAGCAACACTTACCTTACAAGACCTATGTGCTCTTCAAGTATCAGTTTAGTTGTTGCTTTGGACAGTCAACAGACTGAGCCAACAGACTTCCACCCATCCATCCATTTTCTTCCACTTATTCAGGGTCAGTGGGCTAAGATGGGTATTCCAGAGGTCCTTCTCTGGATCGCATCATGGGGTATCCTAAGGCTTCCATAGCTAGATGAGATTTATAGTCTCTCCAGCGAGTTCCTCCAAACAGAGGTGTCTTGCTGGCGTCCTAATCAGATGGATGAACCACCTACTGAATGAATCACTACGTCAACATGGTTGGGTGTACCACCATGTGACCACCCCTGTGATCCTTAGAGCTGTGTTGTCAGGGCATTAGCCCCTGGTAGGGTCTCCCTAGGCAAAATGGTCTCAGGGGAGGTGTCAGACTGACAGTGATTTGAATACTCCAATGAATAGGCGCCAAGAAAGTTGTGAAACCTCACCTTGAGAAGGGAGATAGTAGCGCCCTTCTGGAGTCAGACCTGGGAGGGGAACATGTATACAAGTGTCTGGTGACTAGGCAGTTTTCCTTGGTGCTAGGCCAGGCTCAGTCGAAGAGGCATCATGGAGCTTCCGCCCTGTGATCGCACCACCTGCAGTGACGAGTGTTAGACATGGGTACATTGCAGTGCTGGTGGCAAGTGATGGAAGGGACATTGGCCAACAAACATACATAGTCTTAATGTTGATATTAATGTAAAGATGATATGCATCTTTGGATTATTGGGGGAAGTACAAACATTATTTCACCTGGAACCTGAGCCAAATACCACAGATAAAGGCTTCAAGTCCCATGACTTACTTTATGATTTATGATTTATTACTGGGGGAGACATAAGTTTATTGAGTAACTGAGTGGACACCAAATGCTATCTTTTGTTTTGAGGACTATATGACAGAGAAGATGTCATAGTCCACCCTAGAAAAATGAGTGAAGAGAAAAACAGAGATGGAACTATTGAATGTGAGCTGTAATACAAAAGCTACAGTCTCGAGAGGCTGTTAATTGAAAAGCAGCTTGCAGTCATGATAGTTTACAGCCTGTGATGCATCAGAGCTTTGTCTGAGAGCCTTTTTAAGGTCTGTCAAAATGCCTGGGTTTGAACGGATGTCGTGAAATAGTCAACTAAAATTAGAGCTATCGGGGCGGCTTTAGCTCAGTGGTTAGAGCAGTCGTCCCTCAACTGGGAGACCAAAGTTCAGGCCCCCGATGCAGCCCTGCCATGGGTCATTGAGCAGCACCCTGAACCTCAGCTCCCTGGGTCTTTCACAGGGGCCACCCACTGCTACCTCAGGGTTGGGTTAAATGAAGAGATAATTTTCACAACATTGTATTTGATGTATGTATGTAATATATGATGAACAAAGGAAAGATTATTATCATTCCTTCTTTGCTAGCAAGAAATATCAGGACTTGTTATAGAGATAACAAATTAATTGTTTGAAGAAAGTTGTTTAATTCTTATAGAAGCCTTGACCTGTTAGTTATTTAAGTTCCTCTCTGAACCACCACCACCATAATTATTCAAATTATTCCCAAAGCTTCTCAATGTCTTTTAATATTCTCCACCCTTCCTTTTTATTAGAAACAGTTTTTTTTCCGATTTTTTTTTAAAGACAATCTTGGCTCAAATTTAGAAATTTGCGGAGATATGACTGGACTAAATATAACTATAACAGGGAATATGTGCGATAAATACGCAAGTCTTAACATTTATCACCTATATTTAAAGTTTCTAGTGAAATTCTCTATTTTTCTTATTG
This sequence comes from Lophius americanus, assembly GCA_037951165.1. Classification (NCBI taxonomy): domain Eukaryota; kingdom Metazoa; phylum Chordata; class Actinopteri; order Lophiiformes; family Lophiidae; genus Lophius; species Lophius americanus. The sequence goes on along the minus strand of JBBDHG010000098.1, from coordinate 511,118 downwards.
ATATTGTTGGTTTTAGTCTCTTACAGAAGTATGTCCCTTTCGCTTGAAGCCTGCTTGTTCCTCCTCAAGACTTAAATCTTTAAAAGAAGCTCCTCGACCTTGTTCTTTCTTTTCAAAACATTTAATTGCTTTCCCTATAAAGTTGAGATTCTAGCAGAGTAGATTAAAGCAAATGTTACTCAGCCAGGATAAAAATGGAACACTTGTTAGGGACTATTTTCATATTTAGATTAATAAACAAATGGCAGCTGCAAGATGTATTTGGTACTAACTATAAAAGCACTAGAGTGCTGATTTTTTTGCCACTATGAAGGAACGTGTTAATTTATCCCTGATAGTGTAGGAGGGGCATGCCAAGTAATGGCCAGCAGAGTACAAAAACAGTTTATTGAATGCCTTGAGTACCGCATTTTGAAGACAAATGTTGCCGTCTTCACCGAAAATACTGTGTTTCTGACTGCCTTTATCTGTGTGTCTTCACAGAAACCTCCTCGATATGGACACCTTCTCCAAGTCTGACCCAAGTAAGATCCTCAACCTCTCCAGCTTGACACCAGCAGTGGTGGAATGTTTGTTCTTCTGTCTGTGCTTGTTTGTTATTTGAAAGAGACTTACTCTTCTTTCTGAGCGTCTCAATGTGCAGAAAAGATGTAGGTGTAGGTGTCAGAATAACAGTACAGGAAAAACATGAAACTAATGGCAGTGGTGGAAGGAAATATGATACGTATACAGTTGGCAATAACAAAAAGGGAAACAAGTAAGAAGGTAAAGAGAAAAAACCAGGGCAGGCTATAGGGAAAGACGTTAAAGTATAGAAAAAATGGGAAAGTAGATGTCTTTATAACCTGAATGTACAATTACCCTACTCTGCCTCTGGTTGGCTCAATGAAGTCAAGTGAGGAGTAGGGCAGAACTTGGCTTTGCCATTGTAGAATTCATATGGATAAGTTCTGGATCCATACCATACCTCGGATCTTATGACACGTTGTCCGCCCCTGGGCAAACCATCCATAACATTAAAATGAAATCCATTTATTTTGGTTTGGTGTTTGATTGCTCAAACAAACAAACAGCACCATTAACAGAACCTCTTCCAACTTCTGTTTGCTGGAGGTAACAAGAAAACAATTAGAGAATGTATTCCTGCACCAGTACCATTATGGTTTTGTTTGCATATATAAAAACAGTCATAATGAATGAGAAAATAATAATCAAATTAGAAAGAGAGAAATAATAAAATAAATAAAAATTATTTGCTCGTTAACTCATCTTTAATTTACAATTTGGTCTCCTGGACTTGCATCCACACTAAATCATACACATTCATACACAGTAATTTACAATATTACTTGATTGCATTAACTTGACCCCCCATTATGGAACAAAGAGAAGTCTTTTCTTTTGCTGTATGTAGCTGTGATTCACATTATGGCTCTTAATGTTTTATTTTCTCTAAATGTTTGAGCTTGTCTCTTGGCAGGTCTGACTAATGCATGAGGCCTACTAAGTAGCTGTTCCCCATAGATTCACAGAACAGGTGGCAATTACCCTTTCGTCACAAACGTTACAATCATTAATAGATTTAACAACACTGAAAGTGCCGAAGCACCAAAGGCATTTAACACCTGAAATTTCTAATCATCTAACAAACAGCATTGAAAATTATTCACAAAGTAATAGCTTAATATTGTCTTACCTTCCTCCAGTGGCATTGGGGGTATCTATTATTCTCCGTGTGTGTATGATGAGATCAGGGGTGAAATTCATGATACACTGTATAGAAGTGGGTGAATTTTGATTTTAATGTCAAGATGACTTAAGGTGCTCCCCAACACATGCACACACACAAACATTAAAATACAGGCATTAAAATAACTGGAGGTGATGATGACGGCGCCTATGATGACGAGGATGACAGTTATCAATGTGACAATGAGGAGGAGTAACAGCTCAGGGTTTACCCGTACATTTGGCACGCTCTTGTGCTGAGTAGTACTTGGAATTATGCTGAGCACATTGTCTTCGACATTCTGATAAGAAGTAGCCTGAGAGCAAGGAGAGAAAAAATTTAGCAATACCCAGGATCTGTTGCATGTTGGTAACAAATACCATTAAAATGTAAAGAAAAGCAATTTGAAAATAAGAGTAAGACACTCTCGTACAGGTGGAGAAAAAGCTAAACACACTGAGATCAATACAAAATTACCCCCAAATAAATATGATTGTGTGTGTTTAGATGCAAATCATGTTCTTACACATATCCGTCTGTGTCTTAGTGTATATAAAAATGACATCAAAGGCCTCAAGGGATAGTGCACATGATTAGTAAACTTAGTAATTTGCCTAAAGTGCATTTTTTTGGGAAACTATATAATAGCATGACATGATATCTCTCACCACGTGAAGGTGAGAATATAAGATATAAGTCTGAGCTTCATAAACAAGACCATCAGGTGATTTTTTGTTTTTACGGCATATTAGTCATTTTCTGATGGATCCAATGCAGTAAATACGCCCACATTTGATCTTGGTTCTTTATTTATTTAACTTCTTTTTGTTTTATAACAGTAATTTTAATCTATCCCTCCCTTACCCAGATAGCCCACAAGTTAAAAAAATATGAAAATAAACAAGAAGAACCTTATTGTGCAACAGCCAGGTCGATGTTAAGTCTGGTCTAGTAGTAGTTGACTGAGTTTTTAAAAAAAAAAGGGGAACTACAATCAATATTTGCATGTTAGCATATGAAATCAAATTATTTTTAACGTTTTTACCTTTGTTCTTCACAGTTTGTGTTCTCTACACACAAGGCATGGGCAACAAGGAGTGGAGAGAGGTGAGTGCTAATCAAAAATACATACATACACACAGCAGGCACTTTGCAGGCTCTGCGCTACCATTAGCTTTAGCCGCTCTTCTAACATTAGATTCTGAAACTTGCTATGTTCCTCGGGGTTGATTAAACGCACGTTTTTGGGGCTGTTCCTCCACACCTTATCTTATCCTTACTGGTGTAACGAGCTGACACTCGAGGCACCCTTTTACTACTGCTTGTTCCCCGGGATGAAGGAGTTCAATTATAGTTTGACAGTGATGTCATTATTATTGATGGGTACCACTTTGTGGAGGTCCGACAACAGTGTCTTTAATCAAGAATGAATTTGTGTGCTTAATGAGCTGAGGACTAAGTCTGTAGGTGCTGGAAGAGGTTTTTTAAAACTGGCATCTTCAACTTTAGGTCAAGAACTAATTAGTGCTAGAAGGTCTGTGCAAAATGCTCATAACCCAATGCTACTATGCCGACTACGGCATAGTAGCATGGGGTTGAGGTCTAATGTGCATAATACTGCTTCCACCTTGTTAATCTAGTGTGATAGTTTGATACTTTGCCAATTACGGTTACACATAGCACACAAAGTAATTGAATGCAATATTAAAGTATTATCAATTTAATGAACTATTAATTCAATAACATATAATGATCAAATCCAGTAATTAACTAATTATCACCTTAAACGTTTTTTTCGCTTGTAGACAAAACCAGTACTTGCATGCATGTGTGCACTCAAGTTGGACTGCAAAGCAATCAATTGTGTATTACATATTCATGAATCTAAATGAGGGGGTGACTCGTGCCGCCCCAATCAGATGCAGTCATTCAGTTGCAGTTTTGTCGCATCTGCATGCATTATTAATAGGTGAAGTTAAATGCCAAACAGAGAGCCTGCTTGACCCCCATTGACTTGGTACCTCAGCTGCTCTGCAATGATTAGTGCAAAGCTGTACGCAGATGGATCTCCATTGAGTAAAAAAAAAACTTGGTGGTAATCTCACACCAGTCACTTCACAATGTGCTTGTTAAAAGTAATTAGAGTAAGTTTTGAGCTCTAGTAAGCTGCAGAAATATTATATAATTTTCATTAATGATTTAAATTTGGTTAATCATGCTCTTTTTCTGGAAAAGACAATGTTTAAAAGTTATCCAGTATTCTTATCTGTCGTTTTTCTTTCTCTTTGACTAGTTTGGGAGAACGGAGGTGATTGACAACACACTAAACCCAGACTTTGTGCGGAAATTCATTCTGGATTACTTCTTTGAAGAGCGACAGAACCTCCGATTTGACTTGTAAGTGATGTTACGCCTGTGTTATGGTCATTGGTGGGGAGTAGTTAAGTATTTTTAGTCAAGTACTGCACAAATGTGAAGCGCTTGCCCTTAACTTGATCAGTCCTTCCTGTCCACTGAAAACCATGCATGTCCAAAAGTGTTGATTTGAAAGATAACATGTTTCTTTATAGATGGAGAAAATTCTCCCTAATAAGTTAGATATTAATTAATCACTAATCAATGAACTGTCTTAAAATGTATCTTGTATTATTGTTTTTAACATGTCACAAAGCTGAATACAGGGTGATCTTTTTTTTTATAGATTAGTGGTTCTCACAGGACAGAGATAATATAAACAAGCAGAAAGAGGTTAAGTCTTGCTGATTCTGGCTAAAATGGGAATCACAATTTGTTGGGAATCACAAGCCTCATATTGTATCTAGGTAGTATTTTACTAATAAGCATGACTAATGTTAAATGCATCCTCATTGCTAAACTCAAAATAAAAGTATTAAAACATGGACTGAATGTACATTTAGTCTTATATGTTGGTCTTAAAAGCTTAAAGTCCTCTCACTATTTGCACTTCAAACAACTTAAAAAGTAAAACTGAATGATGAACTTGTGAGAGCTATACCACATGATTGTACGTCGTTAGCTCTGTGGCGGCGGGTCTTGGGTTTCACCAAGTCTTCATAAAGCCTGTGGTTGAGCTAATTCTCTTTCTCAGTTTGCCTCTAAGATTGCATTAGTGACGGGATTTCAGGGGATTTATTTTATTAGAGGAGGCTAATTATGTTATAATCTATCAACCAGGGGGCCACACTGAAGAAACAGTTGGGATTTGAAAGTTACACTGCTTGGAGGAGTGGTTGAATCAGAGGAAGGTGGGAGCAAGGCAGGGACAACATAGTTAATGTGTGTGGGGGGAGGAATGTCTCTATCAGTGCCCAGGGTTTCCCTCTATTTCTCTGCTTTTCCACAGCTTGACATGGTCCTGGTCTTTAGAGTGCTGAAATGATACATATCTACACCTAACTTCAATTCATGACAATGAGCTTGTCAGAACAGAAAATAAGAGATCCTGAACATAACTTAAGAAAAGAAGAATTAAGGATTCGTTTTTATGTTTTAAATTAGCAACTTCTCACCTCAGCTCAACATAATTTCTATAGCCTTTCATGTAAACATGCGGGTCGACTTACTTACACCGAATATTAGTGGAGCAACACAATTAAAAATTGTGAGAATGAACAAACAGACCAATTAAGAGATCTGTGCCAGTCTTTCATTTCATTTGTGATCATTTATATCTACGCAATGTAAGTTGGTAATCCAGGTTATTGATATTTTTTTATTTTAATGGATTTACTACTTTTAATTCAATTGATTGTAGATATGTTGTTTTAAACTAACAAATACTTTTAAAACCACATCATAAACCCTCTGCGTAGGAAGTGTAAAAGTGCCGTCCCTACAAACTCTCCTACTCTACACTTAAATGACAGATTCAGTGATCCAGCTTGTTTCAGTCCCCTTTGCTATCATCTTGAGAGAGTGTAGAAAAAACGACAATTTGATTAGTTTAACTCATCGATTGGTCTGGTGTCCTGGTTGAGGTCATCTGTCAGTGGGAGAATTCATGCCGTCTGTCTTGTTAGTGCCACTGGTGTTAGGCCTTTAGTGTCTCAGTTGGTTGCTCCATCACAAGAAAGTTGTCACAAGACCATATGGACACTTGAACCCTGGTATGGGTGTATGTACATTCCAACACACTTTGAATGCACTATAGTGACAATGTTGTGTGGGGCTATGTGTGCGGTTTAGTGATGGTTACCATAACAACCAGGGTTTGAGGGGATGGTGGGTATGATATAGGAGCAGACAGATTTCCTTCAAGGAGAGAGAATAATTTAACCTTTCATATCTACCCTGAATGCTCCACTTATGTAAAGCAGTGTGCTGCATCCTGATATAATTATACTGGTATATAACCAATCTCTATACTTTCTCCTGAAATTTATAAGTAAAAACCTTGAAGCACATGAGCGCAAAACTGTGTTCTTCCTCCCTACCGAGTGAATCTTTGATTGGAAGAGAGAAATTGAGGAGCTCAGTCCATCACTGTCTTTTTCTATGGGTTATCTCTATCTTTTAGTGTATGCTTTGTGTGTGAGTGTTGTGTGCGAGGACTTAGTATGCCGCTCCTCTCATGTCTAAAAGCTATAGATAGCTGGCACTGGCAGTCTGCAATGGGTAGTAACACAGCCTGAGATGACAGGAGATAAAATAATGTTTCCTCCCTCAGGCCCATGAAGATGGAATCAGTGGGAAATAGTAACAGAGAGGAGGTGATATAAATACGACAGTTCTTGCATCTCTTCTGAATACAAATTACCAGACTGCACTCATATGAGTATCAAACAGTGGAACATAAATATTTTATGTTGACATTCCACCAATTGCAGTACTATTATTGTCCCTACTGCTATCACCAATCACTTTGAAATGTAAGCCTAGAGTGCTGTCCCCATCAGAAAGAGTGTATTACCAAAGAGCCCCCAATTCCCTGCATTGTACAAGCTGATCAAAATCCTCAAATTTAGTGTGAAGTTGTGTAGCAAAAAAACGTTTTTCGTAAAAAAAAAAAAAAAAAAAAAAAAAACTCCCCCTAGTGAGTAAAGTCTAAACTAGCAGAATAAAATATGATGTATACAAAACAGGTGTCCTCGAGTTGATTCATACACAGAAAATTTGGACTACATTTGACCAATCTACATTTGAACTACATTGGACCAATTTTTTTAAATGAGTAAAAATATGAACTACTTGAATAAGATACAATATATACAAGATAGATCTCATCGGGTCACCAAAAGCTTTTGGAGATAAAGCTCCACCTAGTGTTGGAAATATACAACCCACCTTTCCTGAAATGAATGAATTTCTCTTCTTTCTAAGGTCTATGGTAGTTTAGAAAATTTGAAAATGATCCACAAAATAGTTTTTTTGGGTTATTGCGTTAACATGAAGGATCTGCGGTGGTGGACGTGCTGATCTCATAATATCCCAGACATTTCGGGATTATATGAAATAAATCAGTGCTTAAAACTTGACTCTAGCTGAACTACCAATAACGTTTGATGATAGCTATCGTAGAAGCATTCAGATCCTTCCTATACGGTATGTCATTTTGATTTTACCATTTTCAGGTCTTGCACTTCATGGGATTATTAAAATGACTCGCATTAAATCAACTTTGACATATTTCTCTAGAGTAAGAATTTTACATACTAGTTATACGTCCCTGTGGACATTCAGTGGGTGTCTTAGGTGAAATACACTAGTGTTCTGTGGTGTGAAAAGATTCAGTTCTTCATCCAACTACATTGATACGAGATGGCACTGGCATAGCCTTCAGCACCTACTTAATGGAATGATGCCAAAACTTTAATACGGGTTCATATTTAAAAAAAAATACCTGCACCATTAATGACTTTCTGATAACTGTGCCAATAAGCATGATATTGGCATGCCAACGTGCAAGAATAAAATTCTTACATTCTAAAACTATCATTGTGAATACATGCTGGAACAGTCTGGATAAGGTGGATAAGCTTTGTCATGTGACTAAATTGCTCCACCTTTCACCCCAAAAATATCACCCAGCGAAGGGCAATGCACAATGCAATGATATTGGTGCGTGAAGGGACCCCCATCATATGATGTCCTCAAATTGCTGAATGAAAGTTGTCTGACTGCTTTACGTTCTTTCGAGTTGCCTCTGCCCTGGAGAAGCCATTTATGGATTTTTATTCTCATGTCTTCAAGCACTACATGTCTAAGAATTAACAAAGAGTTTCAAATGGTATTCAAACACACTCAATATTGTAATATACTCACTGAAAATAACTTATGAGCAGAAGTGTATATAGGTAAGACAAGTCAAACCTTTTTACTTAGTTCTAGGACTCTCTTTGTTTATTTCTCAAAAGCATCATACGTGACCAATCAGTCCATCAATTTTCATTTTGACAAAGGATTCTTCTGAACCCTGGAAATTAAATATCCAGAGCCTTTCCTGAAATCATTGGAGACAATCTTCTTGGCTCCATCTCAGATTTATTCTCTAAACCCGGTTTTGCTCTCAGCTGAGCTCCTGTCACCCTCTGTTGCTTCCTAATACATTAACTCTCACTCTGCTTTCTTTTTTTATCTACAGGTATGATGTTGACTCGAAGAGCGCCAACCTATCCAAACATGTGAGTTCCAATCCTTGTCTTATTTCTGTGTTTTTGTGTCCACATGCAGACGAGGGTGTTTGCAGTTATTTCCGTCCTTGCACACTTTTGCTGATCTCATTCTGTGGGTGTAAGTATTTGTGCGTTCATGATTGCTGTCCTCGTTATTATTAGCTTAATTTCTGGCACATTATGGTAATCTGGTCATTACAATGAGTGTGTTTATCACCCACTGTAATAGCACCTTTCTTTAATGGCCTGTAGCTCATTTAGAAATTAAATAAACACAGATTTCCCCCTATCGACTCTGTATTTTTTGCATCGCTAGCAGTGATATGCATGACTGTAATTAGGAACAACAATGTGATAACTTCGTCTTTTCCTGCAAACCATAAAAGCTGTGTCCCAGCTAGTCCACACAGTGCGAGGCAGCTCTTACTTTTGGAGCTGAATTTGTGCTTGACTAGATACTTCAGCCTGTTGTTTTTCATGTGTTACATTAATTATTTGCTGACTGAAGGACATTCAGTATTTCTGAACTTCTTTTATCTTGTTTTTTTTTTTTCAAATGTGGAACTTCTAGATACTAAATAGAGGCTAATGCATCTATATGTTATTGAAAACATGATCCAACTCTTTATATGCATCGGCTCTTAGGGAAATGGGCTTTAACACATGAAAGATAGAGCAATACCAATACATTACCTATATGAAGCTACAGCAAGCACATAGTTATCATAGCTTAGCATCTTAGCAGAGGAGGAACAACACCTTTTTTGACTCAAACCAGAAGTAATAAGTGTGCCTACCAGCACCTCCAAAGCTCAGCAATAAACACATTGCATATCTTTGTTTAATCTTCAAAAAACCTTGTGATCAATATATGTATCCTCAGGAAGATAGATGCTAACCTATTTCTTGGGTCATATATGTTTCCAGGCAACCAGGCAAGAAACTAATATTACCAACCAAGAAATTATCCAGCACATAACCACCTGTAGTTTTTGCAATTTCATTCATTTGCGTTTTCAAAGATTGTGATGCATGTTGCCCGGTGAGCTTTAAAGGAGCCGGTCAGCAGAGATGTTTACCTTCAGATTGATCTAATCTTTATGCGACGCTGTGTTAGCTGGCAGCTGGTTGTAGTTCCAAAGCGTACAGACATTCGAGGTATTCATCTTCTCATCTAACTCTCCAGGAGTCAAATCATAATATATTTCCATCTTGTCTTTGAAGGAAAACTGGGACAGATTCACCTGACAGATTTTGCCCAATCAATAGGCTGCACACATTTTTTTTATCCTAAGGTCTGCAATCTTGTGTGCACAGGTCTTTTTTTCTGAAAATCAGCTTTGAGTGATGTTTGGATAGGTCCCTAAGTCGATAATGGCAAATACTAACCTGGACTGTCACTGCTGATGCAAAGAATACACTGCAAAAATGAAAATGATGGAAAGCAATAAAAAAAATTTTTTACATCACCACAAACAAAGCATCAGTCAGACATAAAATCTTTTTCTTACTGTAGACTGGACATTACCTGCAAATTTATAACCTCAGTGTCCGTACTAGCCAGCGTGTAATCATATATTATTTCCTTTCATTCGTAAGGATTTTTTTTTTGCTAATGCCTGGACAAAATTGTAGTAATTGTACAATATGTATGTGTGTGTCTTGGAAAAAGAGTAATTTCAAATAAGAGTCACTTGACTTTTGTGCTTGTGCTTGCCACTGTCTGTCTCTGAGCAGAGCTACAGACAGTGGTTCTTTTGTACCAAAGCAACATTCTGCCCTTTAGGTCTTATCGTTGTTTCCTCTTTAATATCCAGCCCAACCGGTATGCCCGCATTTCACACGGCATATGCACACAGTCACATGACGCCCTAGAGGGCTCTCATTTCTGTCATACTTATGTGGGAAGACTAGGAATACTTGGAGTACAAAAACAGGAGCAGATAAGAAATGTATGAAAATTCGAATCGTATATTTAACCATGTTTCAAGTGGACTCATTGTAGTTTAAGCATTGAATCAATTTGCAATGAGAGAGCAGCACTCAGGCTTGGCTTGTTGTGTGTCCTTCGGCGATAATGACACTTTAATACTAATAATAATAATAATAATAATACATTTAATTTATAATGCACTTTACATTTGGATCAAATCTCAAAGTGCTACAAAGTAAAAGCAGATAAAAGCATCAATAAAAAATACAATAATAACTACATAAAACCTGACTAAAAAGCAGCAATGTTCATCTGCTCATAATCAGATATCAATAATCATCATAATGTTCATCTGCCTTCCAAGAAATAAAAACGGCATCTTTTTCAGACTTTCCAAACAATGTATAAGCTGGTTAAGTGAATGATCATCACTGGTTTTCTTATTATTTGACTGGTTTTAACTATACTTTGCAAACAGCTGCCGTGAAATAGGGGAAAAATCTAATTTATTTTTGTCGGGCAAATTTTCATTGCAACACTTTCTGTCCGCACGGGGACAATTATAAGGGTTGTTATTGAGTCCCTATGCAGAGACACAATAATAATAATAATAATAATAATACATTTAATTTATACTAAGGATGTATTTTCCTGCAATTTCATGATGTACCAATTTTGTTGAAATGGATGGAAAATAAAAGGAAGTGGATTTTGTTTTGCCCTTACTCTCATTTTAAGGGAAACTGCTGTGCGGTAACAATATATGACATCAGACTGAATAGAGCAATGCTATGGGAATATTTAAAGATTTAAAGTCACATTAATTTCAGTGGAAAATTAACTGACATTTTATAATTATGGATTGAAAAAATGCTGAAAGTCTTATCATTTATTTTTTACCACCAAGACTGTTCAAAAGACTTGAAACTTGGGTAATCTATCAAAGAAAAAATGTTTTTTGAGCATTTAAATTGTAGGTTGTGTCTTCTGGTGACTTCAGAAAGCTCTGATTTTAAAGAAATTTGAAAACCCCATTTGTCAAATGTGGATGACAATAAATGCTTTGCCGCTCAGGAGGAACCTCTTAACAAATAAAAAGTGTTAAATCATACACATATTTTACGCACAGCAGTGATCCCTGAAATTTAAACACTCAGGTTCCCACACACTGCGCCCTCCAAAGTACCCATACGTAGATCTGACTCTATTTTGTTTGTTCGTTCTTCTGCATAAACAAAAAGTAAACAAAAATATACTGTCTATTAACATATGTGTTCTGGACATAACTTCCCAAGTCCAACTCAACATTTTCGTCATATGAATTGACTGAGGAGAGCTATCTTTTATACATCAGATATCTCTCTGATAAATCATCTTTTAGTCATTAAGGGGAGTTTTATTTATTTTTCCTTCAAAATAAATAGTTTTTTGGGGCATCACTTCACATTTAAAGCGAGGAGTTCAATTAAAGAGGATTGCTTGTACAAAGGGGGAATGGGGCCTTTCTGGAAATACAACCATGCTGTTGGGGACGACATTGTAGGCCTAGTTTTAAATTGATTTAAAAAAAATAAATGAGCTATACATATGTATACCTCATTTATTTTTTTGGTTGTAGAGTGATTCACGACAGGTTATTAAAAAATTATGATGGCAAAATAGATTGAAACCTACCTTTAGTAATACAATGCAAGCTGAAAGCTCCAAAACAATATGGAGGATTTGTTGTATCTGTATATTTTTTTTTTTTTGATGCGCCATCAGTATTTACACCATTAGATCATAAATCATCATGATTGGCTGCAAGGCTGCATCATGGTCACTTAAAGCTCTCTACCCCGACAAGAATATATAAGGAGTTTTATTTTTATGTCAGTTTTTACGGTTGACATTTTCAGACAACTGAATAGAGACCTTTGAAAGCACTGCTGGCTTTTATTTGTCAGCAATAGTGTGGTGTTAAGTGCCAATAAATTGAATACAACAGTGAGAAGTACTTCCAGTCAAGTTAAGTCCCTCTCCTCGACTTTTTGTTGAATTGCTGTGTGTCTGGACGCAGTCCTTTTCGTTTTCGTTTTTGACATTAGGCCACATTTTCTTTCTATTTCATCATCATAACCCATTGTCTCACTTTCTCCCCAATCTTGATCTTTCAATTTCTGATTTTCTTCCCTCAACCTTTCTTTCCTCCCCCGTCTCACTTTCTTATAATCAATAGTCTTGTACAAGAAGAGACAGGCATGTTGCGAAGGCTGCGCGGGGGGTGTTGAGAGCCAATCCATTAGATGGTGTTTTCCCAAAGGAGCTGTAGCCTGCAGGCAAACCTGGGAACCATTTGAGAGCAAATGTGGAATAAAGAGGGAAAGGTTGAGATAAAGGAGGGTAACGCTGTCCTGTTTGTGATTATTTCTATTTCTCTATATAGTCAATCTGAAATGGATTTTGAAAATACTTCAAAAGTGCTTAACAAATCAAAGGCATGTATTTGATTTCAGTTAACTGAAGAGATGATTTGAGTTTTCTGAAATAATTTTTTCGTTAATGTGGTGCTTATAAAGTCACCTTTTATAAAGATCTGTAAGGCGTTAATAATGAAAAGCGAGATACATCATACTCATTAGTGACCAATAAAGGTGTTGGTTGACCTTTGGCCAGTGCCAAGCTAACTATTTCCCTCACTTCAAGTCCTGCTGACACATAAATATAAGAGCGGTATCTCATTAACTCTCAATAGCGAAGCAAATAAAAAATATCTTGTTAAGCTTTGCACATATGTCAATTGCACACAATTGTTAGCACTTTGAGATTTGATCCAAATGTAAATTGCCATTATAAATGAAATGTATTATTATTATTATTATTATTATTATTATTATTATGATTAATTGTGGTGAAAATGTACGTACATTATAGGTCCCTCCAAAGGGTGCGGCCATATGGCTCCCTAGTGCCCCCTAGACTAGTAGCAGACCCTGTACCCTGTTTCAACTAGAAGTATGACATTTGGTACACATATGTATAAAGACCCAGTGTTGTACTTGCATCTACTCATCAACATGGAATTTGGTCAAGGCTTTTCTATAACTTGAAAGCCGAGGCCATGGTCGAGCGGCAAATCTTGATCACTCGCCACTGAAGACCTGTTCTCTTAACGTCACTTTACATTGTTCCCCCTGTTCCAAACTTCACATGTTGGATAAGAGTCCCACCCTGAAGCGCCCATATGCCAAAATTTAGTTACCGTAATAGCACTGCCTGCTGGCAACAGGAATAGGCCTCAAATGACAAATATAATTTAACGGGGAATTTTATGAAGTGGTTGGTTTACTTGTGCAGTGTTTGCCTGCAGGTGTTCAGGAGGTGTGGCTGGCGCAGGCCACAACAGGGGCCCAGGTACGAGGCTCCAATCAACCCGCTTGCAGCTTTAATTTATGTACAAAAACATTTTTGAAGATCCAACACAGCTTAATCTGAGATTAGGGCTGAAACAACTCCTCCAATTATTTGATAACCTGATTACTAAAAATTCTCAGGACAAATTATTTTCCTAGAAGATTTGAATGGCCAAAATCGTCCCGTACTATCTGTCGGTACTCTGCTAACCCGGGGCATTTTGTGTTGTAGTCTATGTTTTGCATGAACTACAATCATTTATAAATTTGAATTATTATCATAATTATTTCAGGTCACCTGATCTTCTCACTTGTCACCAACTGGACTGATGTCTCCCAGGAGACTAACCTCTCCTAGTGAACGGAGGTAAACGAGGGAAATAACTTCTCTTTGAGTGTGATCAGATTCTCAATGCCTCAAATATGGGGAGATTATAAAGTCAGACAAAGACTGAGAGATCGTGATAGTTACTCTGGGGTCAGTTAATGGCCCCCTTATTCCAAATGAAATTGGAAGAAATGCCTGATTAGAAGAAAAAAAGTTCTACACAAACACCCCTTTCATGAGAAGGCCCTCTCTCTTTGAAATCTACACCAAAGCAGAAAGATTGTTTTAATACAAACTCCCAAGAAAATAAGTGGGAAAGTATGAAATTATGAACTCTAGAAACACGTCCAAGAAAAACTGTAGATATACATGACAGACTGATGTTGTGAACAAAGTAAGACTGTTGACAGTTATAATTGCAAATCGAGCAATATCGATGTATTTTTTTTTTTTTTTTGAAGTGGAGCAATAAGTTGTTTATTCATAAACCGGTCGTATTTTCTGTTTTGTATATTACTATTGCTCCGGAACAAAGCAAAAGTGATTTATTTATTTTTTTAATTCACAATATTTCTTATTTGATTATTTAATTTACTGCCAGAATAATTGATAGAATACTCTATTGCTAAAATAATCTATTACTGCAGCCCTATCTGAGATTAACAAAAAAATTTGAAGAAATTAATATAAGGTCCAGTAATTTCTTCCAGCACAATAATAATGTCTTGTCTTGCAAACAGATGAAGTGATGTAGAAAGAAGTAAATCTCAACTCTCCACCTCTAATAACTCTATTTCTGTGGCGATGTTTCCATGATTACAGTTGATCTGAACATTCTGCATGAAAAATCTTCACATTATAAGGGTTGCTTAGTGACTCGGAGCAAACTCTAGATTTGAAATGGTGGCATTGAGCTCCCAGCATATTCTCCATGTTGATATAATATCTATATATCTCCATCTGCTCACAAACCCTCCTGGACACCTCTAAGTCTCGGCACATCTACAAAACCCATGATGTCTCTGCAACATTACTTAATGGAGCCTACACAATATGTTTTTCATATTAAATCCTTTTTTAGCTCACACTGTTATATATTTACTCATTAGCTGCACAAAGCCAATTCTCCAACGGACATCAAGCTGGCAGCAGTTGCTAGGTGACTTGTGACTTTACCGCCCAGTTTCTACATTCTACACGGAGGAGAATATCATAAAAGCCATAAACAAATATTGTTTTAGCACACATTGTGCCCAACATAAATTAGCTTGTCGCAAGTCAGTGCCATATAACTGTATGAACGATCAGATAAATGACCTAGACAGGCCCACAGAAAAAAAAGAGGCAGAAGAAGAGAAAAGGCTAATCAATGGAGCGAAGAGAACCCATTATGTTAGTACTGCTTGGAGCTGCTCCTGCCAGTTCTGAAAGACCGTGTGCAATGATGACAAAGAGTCTCAGCAGCGTGCCCCCTGGTGAAAAGGCGCCAGTTTCTGGAGTAGCTGTCATACAATTAGAGGAGAGGAATCAGTCATAACGTTTCTGTGAAAGAACTTGTTTGATGTTTTGAAGGCTTATTGTTTACACTGAGTAGGATGATTGCTGTTATTTTATGCCAAGAGTCAACTTTCACGTTGTCTTGCAAACAAATTTGGTTTCCATGATTAATATAAGTACTTTTTTAAAGATTTATAACTTTTTCTGCATCTTTGTTTCTGATCTGTTAACTTTCATTTTGTATTTGACATGTTATTTAACCGGAACCGGTGGTGAGGGACCAGAGTGGGGCAATCGTTAGGGCTGTTGGGGGGGAAAGTTTAATGTATGTGCCAATATTACATGTCAACGTGGAACAACGTATTCAATATTTTCTTTAAATATTTATAGAAATTTTGATAGTTATAGATAGTTATAGATGGATATCTTGGGTTCCTATTACTATGAGTTATTTTATGCCTGTTTTTAAAATGGTTGAATTTTACGGTATGTGTACTTAGAACATAAACAAAAGCTGTTTTTAATGAACTTGCACTCTTCCTTTAACTCTCCAGGACTTTCTGGGCCAGGCCTCTTGTACTCTGGGAGAGGTGGTTGGATCATTGGGCAGTCGATCAGAAAAACCTCTCGGGTGAGTAGTAGCGCCCAAGGCTGGAAATGTCAATATTTCAGTAATTATCCAACCAATGGTGATTGATGGTCACAGTAAATGAAATCAAACGACTGTCAAGAATGTTTCCATACAAGGGGTGATGAAGGACTCTGGTATTCCTGGAGGGATTTACGATGTTTAAGCATTGGCCCTTGTTTTTTTCTTATATAAGCAAACTGTAAAATGATCACTGATTAAAATGTCTTTCACAGTAACGTAAGGAAAAGGCAGCCAATGTGCTCCTTTTAAGTTTATTTTTTAATTTGGTCGATTCATATATAAATGGAAATGGAAACAATTACCATTTGAAATGCTGTCATTATAATTATAATAGGATAATGGTAGTTTTATGTATAGCGCTTCACAAAAGAGACAGAACCTACCAAAACAAAAACAAAGTAACAATAACAATTTCGAAGACAAAAGCATACAAGCAATTACAAATTAAATCGTGAAGTACAAAAGGATTTCCTGTAAAAATATGTTTTAAGCAGTGACTTTAGAAAGATTGTGTATTGGCAAACCTAATCTGTTCAAACAGGGAGGTCTATAGCCTATGGATGGCAAAAGCTCGGACACCCTTGGATACCAGCCTTGATCTAATGGCCAGCAGTAAGTGCACATTAATGGACCTCAAGCTAGGATTTGAGGGTCGAAAGCTGTGATATAACATGTTGCCACGCTGAGCCTTAAAAGTTCTTTAAAGAATCTTGAAGTGAAGGGAGGCAAGAATTGGGTATTAAATGACCTAAGGCTGGTCTTTGTTAGAATCCGTGCAGCCGCATTCTGCACCAGCTGAAGCTGATCTCCTGAGGATTGACTATATGAATTATATTAATGAATACTATATATATAAACAAAATACTGAATTCAACAGAATAAAATGATAGTTGTCTCAAAGAAGCATGCAGTGCTTTGATAAGCTCTCAGGGCAGAATATTCAGAGACTTTGAGGTTCTGTAAATCCACCTGACTAACTGTACCGTGAAAGAATAACAACGTGGTGGGAACAACCAGAGGAAAGCCCGTACGTCCATTAAATAAAAATATTGATACCCCGAAAGCCGACAAAGACAGAGTTACCGTTCCGTGGATCAAAATCTTCATAAATGTATGAGGTGTCGTGCACAGAGATTTTAGAGCGGAGAGATGTGTAGTTTTAAGTGCATGTAGAAGAACAGCACCTGCCTGGCAATTGGACTGACCTGGACTGACCTGAGGAGAATCATTGTTTCTGGGGAAACAATGCTGGGAAACATTGCATATCTACAGTTATATGAACATAAACACAAACACGTCCACAAACCCAATATAGTCAACGCGTTCGAAGGCTTAGGCTTGTTAGGCAGCATCTCCTCCGCAGTATGACATACACTATAGATTTTGTTTCCATAAGTCGTAGATATGTTTCATTACAATTGTCCTAATTATAGTTTTACATAAGCCTGTTATTGCTTTTACCACCTCTCGCATATACAATTTATTTGAAGTAACAGAGCAGGTTCTTTAAAAGGTAAGAAGATTGTAAGTCATCTGTGACTTTGTATTCACAACATTTAAGTATTAATACATTCATTTCTATGGACCTGAAATGCATGAATGCATCCACATCTATACTTACTTCCCTCCCCCTTATGCGTCACTCACTAAGGTCATTGTGGTCAGAGTGATCAATACATCAAAATGATCATTTCTACAGAATTCTTAAAAGAGACGGGCATATGCTTCAGGCTGTAAAGTTTCAATCAATTCCTCATCCAAAGGGTGTGAATTATTTTACATAAACCAGTTAACCATGAGTCTGATGATTAGTTTGTCAAATATGATGTGCTAGTTAGCCCATATTAATGGCAGAGGCATTTAGTCATTTGTCTCTGCAGTTACATCAACACAAAGTCTTCCTACTAATGCAAACAGTGTGAACTTCAGGTTCTTTAAATGCTGTATTGATTGATAGTTTTTATATGCAAGTATAGTCCTCTAAAAACTTAAGTAATTAAACATATCGAAAGATTATTTTTTAAATATTTGGATCAAGATCAGTAGTAAAATGTCTCATTAAGAATCTGGAAACCTCCTCATCTGCTTCTATCTGTCGGGCATCTTCGTTTGGTCCGTCTTTGACGGTTGAAGCCCACTTGGCTCCTTTACAATTCTGTCTTTTTATTCAAATTTGGCTGTTCATTTGAAATCTTAATGAGCATCAAGTCCTAAAAATTACTGTGGTGGGAGATAAAAATCATCCCTTCATTGAACATTATCAACAACCTGCTACTCCGGGTTTGTGTCCTCTTTCTTTCAAAGCAACGCCTGTCTTCCACTTGAACGCCAATCGTCAAGTTGATTGCAGTGGCAGCTTTTCCCACTCAGACAGCAACAGAGAGCTCCTGCCTGCCCATGTACAGTACGTGTGTGTGTATGTGTGTGTGTGTGTGTGTGTGTACATGTGTGTGTGTGTCCACACATGGGGAGCTTTATAGTGCAAAACGATGTTTTCTACCCTGAGGGGCTACTCCTCCCTCCACTCCACGTTTCATCACACACACAAACATACACATAATTTTGGTCATTTGGTAATGTTGACACTTACTGACAAACTATACTATACTCATTTTTAACATTTTAAAGCCCTAAATAGTTTTTTTTTTAATTGTAACCATGAAAAGAATTAAAATTGAGTGCAACATCTCATAGGCCCTCTGGAAATGACATGATTTAATGCTGCTTGTTAAAATTTAAAATATGTTGCTAGTCTTGTCTTGAGTTGTTCCTGATTCTTAGCTTCTTGAGACCTGGACATTTGTTTCATGTGCAATATAATTTCTCCTCGCTGTATGGGATTAGTGGTGAAATTCAAGGTACAAAAGTAAACATTTTCTTTTTCAGGAAATACGGCATCTCATTATCAAAAACTACCGCTTATCCAGTTCAGGGTCACGGGTGGGCTGGAGCCTATCCCAGCTAACATCTGGCGAGAGGCAGGGTACACCCTGGACAAGTCGCCAGTTCATCATAGGGCATCAAAAACGTATTAACAAATTTAAAACAAAAAACAGATTTATGATAAATCAATTAATAATTAGTAATTAGTAATTTCCACTATATGTTAGCATTAAGCTAACGGACCAAGCACTAATTATCTTTCCACATTGTGGTGAAGCATTAAAAATTCAAACAGCACCTAGAATCCTTTATCTCTCATTTGTAGAACGGGTTATCTGCCAAAATGAATGCTAACATTCAGGAAGAATAAAAGGATCAAATTAGACGGCAGCGTCTGGCTGTTCCCATTGGTCTGTAGGTCTTTGTGCTTAAAGGGAGGGAGGCTGTGTATGGAAAACACTGCAAGCTTGCAGCGTTAGTCATTTCAAACTAAAGTTGTATCTTAAAAAAGACAATATATATATCGGAAATTTTAACTTTCCAGAAATTTGATTGGATTGTTGTTGAACAAACAGATATACAGATATAGATCAATGTATCGTGACACCCCTAGTGTTCTACATATAATCAAAACATATTTGTTGTTTTTTCTAAATACAAACAAGTCTGACGGCAGAGTGAGAATAACACATATTTTCCATTCCTCTGTTTTTATTTCCTCTGTTTGGTTTAGTTTTGTTTACCAAAACTAAACCAAACTGTAATTTTGAAACTCTCACAGCTTTCAAAAATAATTCAGACCAAAAACTGTTTAAATCTCCTTTTTTTTTTTTTTTTTTTTTTACAAATATCAAGTGATTTATTTCATTATTTCAAAATTGCTTTGATTATTTTTTTTCATGTAAATGAAAAAAAAAATGAAGTACAGTAACCCCGTTCATCATAGCATTATTGCCACCTTATATACTGGAGTGTGGATCGTCTACACGTGTCAGAAAGCTGTTTCTGATTAAAAGAGTCGATAGATGTAAACACCGGGTCGGAAAAGATCCCAGGTCATGTAAACAGGCGACCGACATTGCATTCAGAAAGGTTTAATCCGGAGAGGAGAGAAGTGTGCCATGTAAACCAACTTGGTGGTTCACCCCTTATTCCTCCTTGGATGACACTTAGCATCCTACTATACTGCGTAAACTGGATATTCTGTGGTGGATTGTGGTAGCAATGCAAACATGCTCTGGTCCCCGTGGACAGCACAACAGTGAAACACCACTGCGCCGGAAGGTCCAGGGTTCATAAACCACTAGACCTTTCTTTATTGAATAATGTTCTTCCCCCATGTTTGCATGGCTCTACTCTGGTTTGATCTGCACTAAAACACATGTTGGGCTTTAGGGACATTGCTCAGTCGTTTCCCTGTGCTGGGTTGCATCGCTTCATGCTATGCTGCATCAAATGTACGATCTACCTGTCAATTAATGTCACTTGAATTGAGGACCGAATTTTAGACTGCCATGTTTATGGCTGTAAATTTATATTAGCTATATTCTTGGTTGTTTTTTTGTACATGATGTAATTTTTTTTAAATATATATTTGCTGGTACAAAACTGTGTGAATATTTTCCGAAAAAAATGTTTTACCCAACTTTGAAGGTAGAGCTTAAAGGTTCTTTGCTGACAGTCCTTCATGAGTTCATGCTGTTCCCACAAATATATGTATCTAAAAAAAAACTTTGACTTTGATTGAAGACCTTTTCATATATTTATGTATTCCACAAATACGATATTTATAGGTCCCATTTTCAAAGAAGTCATGAGCGATTTGAAGTATAAGTAAAAATGCTGTCAACTTTTATTAGTAACTGAGGTAGAAAAGCCACAGCTGGTGTTGCCGTGTCCAAGCTGAGGTTGTGTATGTGTTTGTATTTTAGTGGGTGTGTATATTAGACCGTCAGACATGCACCTGTAGCCTGACACAACAGGGAGATCTTTAACAGTATAATTACAGTTAATTACATTGTTCAATCAAACTGTAGTGGGTGCTCAGGACTGTGTGTGTGTGTGTGTGTGTGTGTGTGTGTGTGTGCGTGTGTGCGCGCGTGTGTGTGTGTGTGTGTGTGACAAGAAAAGACAGAAAGCAACGTGAAGCAAAAAATGACAAGTACAGTAACTCTTGATGCTTGACCCCTTGCTGACCAGCAGTGTGTGTGTTTGCTGAGATTACGTGTGTTTTAACATCTCACTGTTTTCTGTTAACTCTCCATTTCAGTATTAGAAATGTATGCACTCCTGACATTTTGGCCCTCTTATAAAGCCAGTGTTTGCTTTAATGTTATGTAAGTTTCATGAACTCTTTAGTTGTACATTAGTTAGTTGTACTTAGCTTAACTTAGCCAAACATTACTTTAACTATCTGAATGAGAATCTCCAGATGTTTGTTTTATATTATCTCCGGACGTGTCAGCCATTGAGCGTTGACACGCAAGAAAATGTGCTCCACTTTCCGTTAGTATCAAGCACATGGAGTTTTCAAGTTGTAAGAGATTGAAAATCCTTTAAATATTCCTGAAAACAAAATTAGCAGAAAAATACTAATTACATTGATAATAAAGGCACACCAAAGACGGACAATGCAATTCTTTGGGCAATATTCTGCTGGGAAACAATGGATCCTTCAGTTCATGTGAATGTTTTGTTGTTGCCCAAGTACATCCCTTTTTGGTTGCACAATATTAGGCATGTTTATAATGGCATGTCTGATGTGTGTAGTCTAATATAGGGTTTAGGGTTACCCAAACAACATCTCCTTTAAAACCACTGAATTGAATTCAATGAGAACTTAGATCTTCAATGTCCAACGAAAGATCATGCAGGATCTGAATGAAGCACCTCAGAAAAGACGCACACACCCCCACGAACACACACACACAAAAAGATTGCGTAGCCTTGAATACAAGCCTGATTGTATTGATTTCTAAAAGGAGAACAAAGAAACGATCTACCTCGGCCGTGACATGGGTTCAATGTCTGTCTCTCCTGTAAGGAAACTCATATCTATAATTTTTCTGTCACAAAAGGAAGACTGTGTGTCACAGAACGTGGGGGTGTCGGGGGCCATGACAAAGAATAGATTGATTCTCATGCTTTCTTAATTATAATTTATATCTCATTCAGATATTCTACCATCATCTGCTACATAATGAAAATGACATTTGTGTGTTTGTGTGCAGAAGCCCGTACTTTGCATGCGTGTGTGTTCCACTGCAGCCCAGAAGTGGCTCACACTTAATTACCCCTCTCGCGTCAGACACTGATTGCAAATCCATGTGTCTTGATTAAAGGATTCGCAGTCTTTCCTCACATGCCCATTTACACACCCACAGGAAGAGATTCTCCTGAAGCACTTCTTAACTTTGGAGTACTTTTCTGTGTCATAAATAGACCAAAAAGAGGAAAGCAATTCTACCTGACAACGGTTAGGAACTTATGTACGTAAAATATTCAGATCTTTCAAAGCCCTGTTTTTTAATCAACACTTAGGTTCACTAATTTCTCTAAACAAACTCAGAAAATACATTAAAATGAGGCTTTAAATGCTATTTTAGCTTCTTTTTTTTTTATTGTTGAGTTATAAATAGCATGCTCTATTCCAACAAAAAACTAATATGTGCTCATAATTTAGTTTATAATAGTTCCTTTCTTCCGAGAGGTACACATAAATCCCAACGCAGTGTGTGGTATATGGTATGTTTTCAGGATCTGAGCTTTATCACGTACCTGTATGTGTGCACGCATACGTATGTAAAGCTAAACTGTGAGATACATTATTCATCCAGTAACTACACATTTTTGTGTGTAACCTCCTTCGTATCATTTAAAGGCAGACTTCTCAGCCAGAATAATGACCGCTGCTCTCTGAAAAGTGGAGGAATGTGAGAAAGCAGAGGAAATAACGAGCGGTGGAACTCCAGTCGATATCCTACTGTGGGAGTCCCAGCTCGGCTGAGTTGTCATGCCAACGCAGATTCTTGGCGCTCGTCTTGACTCTTTCTTCCAGCATATTGTTTGAGTGTGATGGCATGATTGAGACTGATTGGATGATAGACAACTGGATAGAGAAACTGAGAGTTTCAGTTTATAGTGCTCCTAAAAAGTTGTACTCTCAAATGTATTCCTCCTCGCATTCTTAAAACTTTTACTGAGAATAAATGATGATGAGGAGGATGATGTATCCACAAAATGTAGAGCTTACTTTTACTTTTTTTTAAAATAATTCCTTCTCCATGATATTGGTGTTTTCATTGATGAGAATAACCTGAATTTTAAGTTAAAAGCAGAGTGGTTCCAGACAAAATAATTCCAATTTGATTCTTTGTTTATTTAATATACACATGATTTTTGATGAGTTTTGATGATTGATCATGATGAGTTGATCTGCACTTTTTTCGTTCTCAAATCACACCAACCGAAGAATAAAGTTGTAATTTTAGGCTATGGAAATATCATCAGACGACAAAAGCTCGGGCAGCCAGAATCAAAGGGTTCTTCTTGTAAAATTTCAACTTTTTCCCCATAAGTGATGTTCTTTCTTTTAAAAAAATTCCAACTTTTTTCCAAGTTTTCTTTTCGTAAAATTACGACATTATTCCCGTAAAACTACGATGCACCGTTTGACTGTTCCCTTCGTACTTATGTACATATTTACGTTAAGCCAAAATCTTGCACCTGATTGTGCACCGTGGTCGTCTCAATTGAATTGAAGAAAGCGTTTATATTTGTTGATCCCACTGCTTGGAATATCCTACAAAAAGACATTTTTCAGATGCTTTAGTACTGAGGAAATCATTACTATTCTTGCCTAACTTGTCCGTGCCGGTTGTTTGGTTAAAAATAAACATTATTATAAGGTAAAATTGTCTCATTTTGGTTTCCAAAAACAAGAGTGTAAAGACTCACTTGTTCTCCTCATCATCCATCATCCATCAGTCAAGTAGATAACGCCTTCATCCTTGGTTAGGAGGTAGGGCAACTCCCTTTAGTGTACATTATTACCATGTTGGGTCTTCTGAAGCAGTCATGAATCTGATGAATGTTAAGAACAGTAAGCAATAGATTTACAGGATTTTATGCATATGACCCACGTCCATTAAAGGATGCTTTGCAGTTCATTCTCTATCACCTTGCATTCAAATATCCTATCCCAACGAAGCAATCAGCATATAGGCAAAAGAAAACGTACAATTATAAATACATTGTTAGAGGAGCACCTGTGATCAGCCTTAGACTGGACCACTGTATCCACTAAGCCATCTTGTATATCCACGTTTTTCAGTTAGAAATGTGATGAATTCTTGTAGCGACTTTGAATTTCAGAAATGGTTATGGTTCTTATGAACTAGAACCTAACTGATCTAAAAAAACATGTATTGCTGTGATTAGGGATGACATTTGCAGCTGAGATCCCTCCTACGCCAACAACCTACACAGCTATCTTTTATTGACTGTACCTTTTTCGTGCCCACTTTGTTCTTGCAGCAACGCAACTCGCTATGTGTCAAAAGCTGTTTTAGCTGCTCGCAAAGTTTCATCTCCACCGCTTTTGAGTCATAGACCAAAGGGTAGGAGAGCATGTTATGGAGATCTTTGCTGAAAGGTGAATAGCAGGGATTTTAGAGAGCCATTAAATGATATTGAGAAATTGTTAAAAATGATATGAAGTTGTTGGAGAGCCAAGGGAAAAAAGGATATTGTGCAATAAAAGGAATTTTGTTGCTTTTAAAACCTCCTTGACAAAGCACACACACACTTTGCACAAGTTCACTTCTAATCATCTAGTTAAATACTTTACAACGGGATTATAATTGTTCAGGACATGTCTGTGTCATAAACAATAACATTACCCAGAATTCAGTGAAAAACTGTAAACATTTTGAGTTTAGTACTGCCTAAAATACAGGAGGCACTTTTGTTGTGGACTTTTTACTGACTTTCTAGGACATTGCTGGTATTCCACATTAGATAAAAAGCCTGAAGATCGTCTGCGTTTAATGACACACAACACATTCCGTATACTTGGTGATAGTCTATCAATAAATTTCCACTCTCTGGAACTTTTCTGTAATAAACCAAGAAAACCCATTTTCACGCACAGAGGCATGTCTTAACAGGGGATTTTTATGAGATTGCATTTGCAGTTTTAGACTGGTGAGAACTCATTCTCACAGTCTGCTTCAACACAGCCCCAACTAATTATTCTCAGTCGGTCTTTCTCTGAATATATTTTATCAATATAACAAAGGCATAAAAATCCTCTGACCCAATCTCATGGTGTTTTCTGAAATAAAGGAATAAGTGATACACAAAATAATTGCCAAAAGAGAAATACTGTTTCCCAAAAGGTGCTACATATCCTGTCTATTGTTTGATTTCACATAAAAGGTGTTTATAATGCAAAGCTTTGGTTCCAGGATCTATTTCAGTCCTAACAATTTGAAATTTTACCCCAGTTGGTTGGGCTAGAGTAAAAAGGAGTATTAAATTGCATTCATGCAGAGGTCGCCAACCCCAATTCTGTGGTCTCTAAATGACTGCCAGAATCGATTTCTGCCAGATGTTTCTGTCAGAGTGGAGCCCATCAGGCGACAGGCGCCTTTGTCAGATTTCAGACACTCTCAAATTTTTTGTCAGTTTGAGTTATCCTGCTCTTCTTCCCACACATGGATAGCTTCCTTTGATTACTAATATTCTCGTCTGAGGATTGAAATCGCTGTGGAAGCATCACTGTCTCTGTATACTTGTGGTGAATTGATGAAATAGATCAAATACACTTTTTAACCAAAAACAGATGTCAAAATCAATGTCGGGGCCAAATTCTCAGTTTGAATTTCAATCCCATTTCTGCTATGATGTAGTCCAAAATGTAAATGTGTGACTTTTTACTGAAACATTAAATGGAAAAAACATTTTAAAATAATTGAAGCTTAATTATCTTCTTAGATTTACATTTCTTTGTGGGCTTCATAGCTTCCACTGAGACCTATCATGACTCTACAGAGCATTCTAGCTTCTTTTCTTTTGTATTACATCTTTGATTTTGCATTCCGTTTATTTACTGATATGGTTCAGTCTCATGGCTCAGATTAAGCACTAAATTAAATTGAACAACATTGCTCCTCGCCTGCTCAGTGTGTTAATTAAGGTCCATTTGCAAACAAATTAAGCGCATCAGCTTTATTAGATTATCATATATCAATGTTGCGTTGGCAGCCGAAACATAAATGCAAGTTTAAGGGGAAAAAAATTGAATTACATGAAAACATTTTCGTTTGAAATAAAAACAACATAAATGCTCAACCTCCAAGACTGGATGTAATTCAGAGAAAGTGCTGACCACATGTATCACATATGCAACAACCTACTTAAATAGAGAAACAGACCACCACTGTGAATGAAAGACAGATGGACAGAATACAATGAAATTTCACAATACCTTCTCGATCTCTCGTATCTGATTTCTTCAATTTTTTTAGTTTTACATTTTTAAACACATTTGAAGTTGGGTGATTCTTCGTGACTTTTGACTTGAGTTTTTCCAGTAGCTGTGGCATCTGATTTATAATAATGATTTCTGATTAATATGATTTTAATATGAGTTTAATATGATGGATAGAGTTTTACCAAACTCACAGTCACACCAAGTACATAAAAGCAGCTGTTGACTCTTTCAGTTTGCTCAATATGAGATGAGACTCGAGGAAATATAAAAATGGCCAATATAGAGGAAGAAACAAAACCTTACATCCAGACTAACCAATAAATGTTGGGTCTCAACTGGAAACAATCAATTATTCAATCATGATCATCTTAAGTCGTCAAATTAAAATAGTGATGCAAATAACTAATGACCAATAATCAAAATGTGGGTACATTCACTATGCAATTTCATCAGATCTCTAGCTCACACAGGAGAAATTATGGTTTCAAGATTACACACAGAAATCACAGATATAATTAAAATGTGCATGATTCTTGATACCCTGTGGCCAACACCAGAGAAAGCCAGCAATGAGCATCTCTTGAGTAAACACGGCAGCAACACCGTAAATAGTCACAACTATAAAATAGTGAATCTGGCTCACTTAAGGTTAGTTTTAGATTTCCGGCTTGCAGTGTCTCGTTCTACTGTGGGCAGGTCACCTTACAGCCTCAACAGGGAAGCTGTAGAATACACAGATCCCCTCTCTGGAGGTGCCAGTGGAATAACATCATCACTCCTGTTAAAATGGTGACTGTGGAGCTGCTTCTTCATCTTGAGTAATAGTTTGAGGATGCTACATCCCTGTGTGTTTCCACCTAGTATTTGTGGAAAAGGTGGTACTTTACAGGATAAGCCCTTGAGACGCAGCTGCAGAAAGACTGATGTTGTCTATTCTCCCAATCATTGCTAGTTTCTAATATTCAGTCACCCAAAACAGAAATATTATAAACGTCATTCACTTCAAAGTTTCTCTTTTATCACTTAGAGTCAGACCGCACGTGTCTGGGATGAGAGCTGACCTCATCTCCTTCTACCGTATGGCTACTGACTTATTAAACGACCTACGGATGGCAGCAGATGCTGGTTCACCTTCCCTCTTAATTCTCCGTGATTTGTCTGCTGCCTTCGACACAGTTGACCATGGAATACTCCTACACCGCCTACATCACACCACTGGACTCACTGCCACCGCCCTAAACTGGTTTCAATCCTACTTCCAAGACGGAACAGAATACGTTTCCCTTGGAAGTTCAAGGTCCCAGACACACAGAGTCACCTGTGGAGTCCCCCAGGGATCACACCTTGGCCCCATTCTCTTCATACTATACATGTTCCCCCTTGGCCATGTCATCAGTCGATATGGACTCTCATTCCATTGTTACGCTGATGACACGCAAATCTACATAAAAACTGACACATGTTCTTCCTCAGCCTCTCCATCTTCATCGTCATCATCATCTCCCTTCTCAACTCTGTGCTTGTTTGGAGGAGATAAAGGTGTGGATGAAAAACAATTTTCTCCAGTTGAACAGTTCCAAAACCGAAGCTATTTTAATTGGCACCCCACATCCGACCCAGTCTTCCTCCATAACCAGTACTACCTTCTCTGGTCACGACATTCCCCTCTTTTCATCAGTCACCAACCTCGGCGTAAGATTCAACCCTCAACTCACTTTTGAATCCAACATCAAACACATCTGCAAGATCTTCTTTCATCATCTCAGAAATATTTCTCTAAAACTCCATTCTTCACTCACCTTGAGTGATGCTGAAAAGCTGGTCCACGCGTTTGTCTCCTCCAGACTGGATTACTGTACTGCACTTCTCATCGGGATCCCTGATAAAAGACTTCAGTATGTTCAAAACAGTGCTGCAAGGATCCTGATGAGAATTCGTAAACACGAACACATAACCCCTGTTCTTCATTCCCTTCATTGGCTTCTATTTCCACCAGGATTGATTATAAGATCTCTCTCCTCACTCACCAGTGCATCCATGGCAATGCAGTCCCCTACCTGAAAGAACTACTCACCCACTGACTTCAACACGATCCCTCCGTTCTACCCACTCGTACCGCCTCCTCCTTCCTTGCCTTCTGTTCCGCTGCCCCTCATCTGTGGAAGGCCATCCCTGACCTTCTGAGGTCTCCACAGACGACTGACACGTTTAAAAAAGGACTTAAAACTTTCCTTTTTAGCAGAACCTATAACTTTTAATTTACATTGCTGCTTTTTGGCCATGTTTTTATATAGTTATTATATTTTTTATTGATGCTTTTATCTGCTTTTACTTATATTATTATCAATCGCCTCATGTAGTTCATTCCAGCAGGGTGTTATGAAATGTCTTTGGACTATTCAACAGTCTCAACGTAAACACCGTCCTTGACAGATATAGAAGTAGAAGGGGGACAACATGCATAAACCCCATCACACAAATTCAGTGTCCATGTTATTGTGATCTCTTAACCCTTTGCTGTTTTGCAGAGGCATCTCGGGGAAGAGATGCGGGACCATTATTGTGAAGGCAGAGGAGCTGAATAATTGCAGGGTGAGGATGGATGTACACTTCCTGAATAGTATTTTTCTTTTTCTGATTTGTTATTTGCTCCATCACTGACTTCTTTTCTGTGGTTATCTGTCACACCGGGACATCGGTAATAATACACTTCATAAACAAAATTCCAAATGCTTTTTCTTTTCTTTGCTATTACCTAGTAGTTGCAGCTCAGGGTTTATATTGAGTCTGTCATTATTCTTGTTACAGAAGATTACAACAAAAAACTTTCTCTCCAACAGAATCCTCAATACACCAAAATCATAACATTTGATTATTATTGTAATGTATCACTTTTGCAAAGTAAAGTCCATTATCTTTACTAGCTTTATTGCTTCGTTGTTTTGCTGATTTCACTATAGCCTCTGCCCTGTAATATCAAACTAAAGTTTGTCATTGGATGCCAGGCCATACATGGGGGCTTTTACCAGTTTGTCCTCACCCAGAAATTTACTTTCCTTAACAATGAAAAAATAAATACAGAAATAATTATAAAATTCAGAAGGGAGCTAACATCTTGACAGTTCTCATTAGTGAATGTATTTAGGAAAGAAGATTGATTAATGTCCTTCCCCTCAGCTTTTATTTAATCATTAGACTCAGGAACCATTCTTGTTCTGATATTATCCATTTAAAAAAAAGGAAGGCTGAACAGGACTTTGGGTAACATTCTCTAATTTTATTACCAGTGGCATTCAAAGGTACAGTAAATAAAGGCTGTAGATGTCATTGTATATCAATCTCTAACTGCATTCTCGTCCTTGTCCCCTCGGCTTATTAGGAATCGGTGATGATGCAGTTCTGTGGGAACAAGCTGGACAAAAAGGATTTCTTTGGAAAATCGGACCCATTTCTCGTCTTCTACAGGAGCAATGAGGACGGCACGTGAGTTCCACCTGCCTTGCCCCTTCGCTCAGCGTCCAACCCTCTTTCTGCCCCTTCATTTTCATTTAGTCCTAGCCTGCATCCAGAGGAAATTAGCTTCATTGATATGCCTCTGATCAAAAGCCACACCGCCCATTTAATACTTTCTGTCGATTATATTTGGAAGTGTTGTGTACGTGATGTGCGTGGAAGCAGGAAAGGTTGGAACATGTACTGGTCTGTGGTATGTTTACAAAGGTCTTCATAGGTACAAATAGGTGTGTGTGTGAGAGTGAGATCCGGTTCATCGGGCTCTTTTTTTCTACGCTGCAGTGTGGTACAAGTCAGATCAGGCCTTGCATCCTGAGGCTGGAAGATACCAGTTTCACCTGCTAGCAGAGACAATAATCACAATTCTTCTTTGCAGTGTGTGTTTTTGTGCTTGTGTGTCAGGTCAGCATTCACAGTCCTCATGTACTCTCAGTTCATTGATATACTACATACACCATGAATCCTACTCCCCCTCTTCTTAAACTCCTTTTTGATTACCGTTTCTTTCACCACAATTATTATTTCTCCCTTCTCCCCGTGTCTCTGCAGGTTTACCATCTGCCACAAGACAGAGGTGGTGAAGAATACATTGAACCCAGTGTGGCAGGCTTTTAAGATCCCTGTCCGGGCTCTATGCAACGGTGATTACGACAGGTGGGTTGCATTCCTTTTTTAGATCCATGATGTCACGTCATTGTAAATATTAAAAAAAAAAAAAAAAAACTTTACTAGAGTGCGGATTTCTATAAATACTGTGGTTAATGCCTCCAGTGCATGACAGAATCTAGTTTTCATCTAAAAGGGACCTCAGTGTATATAAGACTGAAGCGGCTGTCATGGGGATGAAACCAAATAAAATACTCAAAGTTAAGAGGGATTGGTCAACGAGGAATTAAATTACATATACCTCCAACTAATTAATAAAAATCAAATGTCAGTAAAGAAAAGTGTTGATTGGGCCCTGCAGAGGGTCGAGACAGTTGTAAGTACGGTGCCCTCCGAGGCACTCATGGGGAAGTCTTCTTGTGTATGTTATTGGGGATCCAAAAAGCTTTTAATCATTGACACATTACCAATACATATGTTATAATCTTGCTATTCTTTAGCCCAGTGGTCCTCAAACCTTCTTCAACAAGACAACCCTTAAGTTGACTTTCATAACCTGAGATTGTTTCTAGACATTTTTGGAAGATATAGTAACTGAATTATGTATTGAAAAAAAATCAGGAATTTATTTTTCAAAATGCTGGCTCTAAAGTCAGAATTTAAATAAACTGATGGCAAGTACATCAATTTTTTTATTTTCTGAGAAAAAAGCTGTGCTGAAAGGCTGACTTCATTCAAATTGTATTTAATTGAACTTACGGTTACATTTTAATAAAATCTAAAAATTTCATATGATTGATAATTATTAACTGATCATTTAAAATTATTTTTGGTTTCACGCATGACTGATATTTTTCAAAAATAATCTCATGTACCCCCTGCAGTACCCCTAAATATGCCCAGGGGTACATTTACCCCCATTTGAGAAACAGTGCTCTAGCCCTACAACATAGGCTAGACACAAGCAGTGATAGGGCATGCCTCAGTGAGCTGACCTTCCAGGCTAAAATTAGTTACTGCTACATATATAACACATCACACACTACTGTTTGGAAAACAAAAAAAAAAAAAAGAAAGATTCCTGTTAACCAGGTGATGAGCTCAACCTCATGGAAGGCATCACATGATTGTCGTTATTACCACAGCGCTAATAACGACATATTCTGTTCTAGAAATCAAAATTCAAGTAAAGCTTCCCACAAATGGCATTTTCAGTAGGATTAACCAAATATCTGCTATATTAGAGGCGTTTTTGAACTGCCTGACTGGAATTCATCTTGTTTTCATCATGTTGATGTTTGGTGTGTGGTTTATTGTTAACTATCCATCAAGGAGAGTCGTTAGAATTAGATAAATATATTTGACAGCATTGTATCTTTATATAAAAAATTATACACGATATATGGTAAGGCTCCATGCAAAACAGTAATAATTAAATTCCAGATGAATGAAAAAAATGTATGAATTCCGGGACTAAGTAGAGATTTCATTGTGTCGGGCATTTTTAGGTGAATGATTTGGAGCAGCATAGTGGTTCAGCATCTGGATGAAGCATTTGACCTAAATCTTATGGAGATGAGGTTTTCAGGTGGAGTCCCAGTCAAAAGTTTGGAAAAGTTATATATTCAAGTGAAGGAGGAGGTGTGTTCAAACTTGACTATAACTCTATGGCATTGGCTTTTTTGGCAAATAAGTAAAGATAATAGTTGACGCCTTATATTACATTTAGTTCAGTGGTTTACAGAAAGACAGACATGACAGATATATACAGATATATATATATATATATATATATAACGAAACAACATTTTCTCAAATTATCACAGTTACATTCCTCTGCTTTTATTTTTGTTACCATAGCAACAATTGTCACCCTGCCGCTAAACACACATTTGCCTTAATAGGTTCATGTTCATAATCGCGGCAATGCCTCCTGATTCTGAGTGCGGGAGTCTTTAGAAGCAGGAGAATTAAACTGGTGTTCAATCTGCGCTGAGATGAACTAATTAAAAAAATGGCAGCATTTGTTATGTATCTGACTGGAGGTAGGAATTTGTGCTTAAGCTTCTCTTAAAACCTCTTCCTCTTAGAGACAGTAAGGAAAGATATTTCTTTAAACGATTGGCTACTCATCACGGTGGACCCAAAGAATAGGGTTCGGAATTAACTGTCGGTAGTAGCTCAGGATAATTTACCTGTTTGACAATCTGAAAGATGATAAATCACTGGAAGACACCGCCAGTTTATGTCTTGAGTATGACCAAGCAGGCTATGTCTACTGCCGAATAACTACTCAAAACATCTTGCATCTTAATTTGACACTGCTCTATAAATAGTATCTCTTGCCGTTGACAAAGTGAGGAGGGTATAGGAATGGATTCTCATTTTGCTTCCTGAGGTTTATTCGAACACTGTTCATTTTTCTTTTTTTTTTCTAAAACTTTTTACACACGACAACCAAGCACTGAATTGGTTCCCCCCTTAGTTTCTATGTTTACAAGTTAAATTTTGGATCACTTTGAGTGTGAGATTGGTCTCGTGTGATTTTTTCCACGTCTCCCACATAAAAGAAAGAATTCCAAAAAATGTAAATGTCATCTAAGTCGTTAAACAATTATATATATATATATTTGCTCCAAAAATTCTTCCTATCTTCCCTCAAAAGAGCTACAAAACTTCACACTAGTTATTAGGGAAACAAATTTATAATGAGCACTTCATATATTATTCATTACTCATTTGTATTTGAAATGTTCAGATAGTATGAATTGTAAGCCGAATTTTCTCCCCAGCAGTGTTCTGAAAGGCCTCTACGTAACATTAGCAATCCATAAATTCCATTCAATCCATGCACCAAAAAAGGGCTGTCTGTGTTTCCTTTTATTATCATGTAATTGACTATGTCATCACACAATGCCTTTTATGCAAAAAATGTTATGAAATTATCAGAAAAAAAAATCTGCAAAAGAATTTGACACATAGAAATACTTAAATGTTATACAAACTCTTAATAGACATCTAGTTTGTGCCTTTTAGTGCTTTAAATCTCTTGGGGGGCTACTTAGATAATGTGGCATCACTGGAATCACCAATTTGTTATAGGGAACACAGGGTCTATTTGCATCCCAGGAGATGTCCGAATACGAAATGTCATCATGTGTTTGTGTCCACCTCCTGTGTCGATAGCAGCTGTGTTATGAATGAGGCTCAAAGAAGAAGACAATAAGGTTTGGTGTAACGCAGCCAGCAGACAACAGCATTGATCTGAAGTTTGGTCCAATAACCTTATTAGGAGAGCTGAGACACCATTCGTTATCCGAGAGGGAGTCGGGAAACTAACAGTGGACTGCACATACAACACACACTCATACTCATACACTTTCCCTCTACAACCTGGCGGGAAGAGATAAGGAGGAGCTCAAGCTGGTGAACAATAGAGACCTGTATCCATCTCTTCATAGGTGTTGTGATTGGCCAGAGTAACATCAACGCACACGCTCTGGAACGAGATTGATTAACGAGAGAAATCGTTTCCTCTCACATCATCGGAGCTCCGAGTGAGGAGACGTTTCCTGGTGAGACAGGTCATAACAATGATTTAATAAGACACACTGGCATACAAACACATACAAAAACAATGTAAGACAGACTGCTCTCAACATAGGGTTTTCTCTCGAGGAGAAACTGTTACACAAGCCAGGACACACATTAATCCTCAGTATCCCATCGATATCAGCCAGCCCCCTCCCAACCCGAGGCCGATTCTGCCTCCTCTGATTTAATGTGGATCTGGCTCTCTGAGCAGCTCTGATGCCCATTAATGACGGTTTGTGTTTCCAACTGGGTTCATACTGAAAAATGAGGAGGATAAAAAAGTGCAGAGTTGGGGCTCAGGTTTTGAAACAGAAAGCACTTGTTTCAGAAAACTCTCTAGGCTATTCAATTACCAGCTGCTTTTCCAAATTTGATATGACTTTGTTTCCTACTGTCAATGTCTTCGACATTTCCCTCCACCATCCTCTCCAACTCAGCACCTTTTACTCTCGACTATCTTTCAGCCTCTCCCTCACTCTACTTGTTACCCCAGAGACATGAGCCCTCTCTTCAAGAAATTACTAGATAGGAGGATAGCCTAACATATCTGTTGAAACAGACTTTTTTGTTATTTTAAGTTTTCGTCTAAGTTATAATGGAGTACAGAAACAGAAGTATTCTAAGATGAAGAGAGAACACAGAGTTGGAATGAAGATAAACTAGATGTGCTTCTCTTGAATACAACAAAGAAGTCATGGGCACAATGCCTGTTTATGTATCTATAGTTTTATATTACACCCGTGAGGCTACTTATATAGTCGATCGTCTGTCTGTCCAGAATCCTTTTTATAATTGAACCATATCTCTCAAGCTATACATAATAGCTTCACCAAACGTTACAAATAATAATTAGTCGTGCCTTTCTAATATTATGATTGTTATACTAGTTTTATTTTGTGTGGTTCCTATGGCAGGGTGTTTTTAGGGGACTGTGTTGGTTGGTCAGTTCATTGTAAGATAAGACGTTTTTACCTTAAAAATATTGCAATTGAGCATTACAATGCCTCGAGAAAAAATAAAAATACTAGGAGGAACGTCAAATATTCTCATGAGTCATTGTTTTTTGTCTCTCCCTACAGAGCTATCAAAGTGGAAGTGTACGACTGGGACAGAGACGGCGGGTAATTCCTCTATTTCATTTGCCAACTTATATTTTTAACTCTTTAATCTGACTGTTATCCGTCACCAACAATTAAAATTTAGACCAAATTAAGGACCATATACATGCCAGGTTCAGTTCTTGAAAAGTAGTACCGACTACACACAAGTCATTGTGATTTAGGTGAGGGCCAAGCCACTCATTTTAGATCTGATCTGATGATAAAACATTTCCACTGTTTATGTTCATTTGAAATAGAAGGTATGGTTTGTCCACAAGAAAATACTTTAAAAAGAACTAACAAAACCTTTATTGTACAAATTCACTGATCTGTCGAGCAGCAAAGACAGAAAGACCGCATGAGTTTCAATATGAAATTTATCATGACTAGTAGACTAGTGTCAGTGATTATCAATGCAAAAGTAGAAATGTGGAAATAGAAACCGAATGATATGAAAACAGAAAAGTATGTTGGGCAATCAACTTCGCCATAACGCAATGTGTGGTAAAATAAATGCTAAATTTCTACTGTTTTAATTTTGATCGCCTCAAAAAAAGATGATTGATTCATACTATTTTAATTTTTATATATATTTATAGATAGATGAACATATGGGCAGTGTTATGCATCTGGTGATTCTAGGCTAATGGATCTATTTCCCCAATTGGATCAGATTATCCGTGTCCCTGTTTTCCCCCCGTGCATCCCCTAAGTAGAAACATTCTGTTTAAACATCAAGTAAGTTTAATAAGACAACAAAAAACAACACAAACCAGCTAACAAATGGTATTTAGACGGATTTAGTGTATTTCTAAACATTTATATTTTTTTAATCAAGGCAATTCTTTGATGTTCATCACGTTCGATGATGAGATATTGATGTGATTGCAGAAATGTGAATTTGATGTGAAAAGATAACCTCAAGGACAGAAACACTGATAAATACCTAAAAGAACATTTCTCTTATATCTCATCTTTAATGCATTATGATTACTCACATGCTCTCTTCTGTGTACAACTTATCTAACACAAGTCAATTTAATTAATCCTAGTTTATATTTCCAGTAGGTAAGGAAGCTGGCGCTGGATCGTCACTGATTGACTGCTTATTGATGAGTCTGGATTCTGGCTCCGGTCAGACAGAAAAGAGGAGTAACATTTGTCAAGCTGTAGTTGAACAGGGAGTTATTCTCTATTCTTCATACTTTAAATTATTCATTGTCACTCTGAATCGGATAAAGGGGACACAGTGACATCCATGTGTGATTTTTTTCCAATGGGGATGAGAACTTTTAACAGTTTTAACAAGCTGTTTGGTTGAGCTGGTTCTGGGTCTTCTGTCACCGACAAATCAGTATTGCTCCTAATAACAGAAGAATGCTATTCTGGAACTTGAAGTGCTTAAATTTTCTTTAAATCTCACAAATAATAAGATGATCTCCTCAAACCATACCATTTGGCAAATGCTATTTTGTTCTTGTCCTTTTCCTTCTTATGTTCCTTTGTAGCCATGATTTTATTGGAGAATTCAGCACCAGCTACAAAGAACTGTCCAGAGGCCAGAGCCAGTTCAACGTCTACGAGGTGAGTGCGTAAATCTAAACATATATGTATATCACTGGTTAATTCTCTCCAGTCTAGGGTTCAGGTTTGTTCGGTTACTGACATTCATGAAGTGTTTTTAGCAAACTAAATTATCCATAAATGAGAGTGGGAGGCCTGATTGAGCAAATGGATACAAGACTTAAGAGTACTTCACCCATTTGACATTGCGTATTTATAAATTTTGTGTTACTCAGAATGGACAGAACAACGTATGAAAATACTAAAAGGAGCGATTTTTACCATTCAAAATCAAATTCTGATGCATGACTGATGTAAACGGATGTACACAACATACTCGATTATTATCTGCACACTGCCAAGTATAGGCATGAAATTAATGTCTATAAGTAAATGGAGATTTTTCTCCACTCGTTTAGGAGAGTAATCTTGTATTCACATGCGCAGTTTTAAAAGTAGTTCCATCGCACGACATTTTGAATCACCCAATGTAAAAAAAAAGTCCATTCGTTGATGTCACACCAAAGCGATAGCGACGCACACTGATGTTTTCATGCCGGCAGCACCATATGTACCGATGTACATGTCGTCATTACCTACCTCTACCTAATGATGTGTGCGAACCAGGATTTAAGGATTTAAATCCTGCTGGTTGATGCAGTCCACAGACAACCGTAGAACCATAGAGAGAGACACTACAAACAAAAGGCATGGGAATATTAGGAATGACCTAGAAAGTCCAAATTCTCCATTTGCCTGATCATTTTTCCGGAACTGACAATATTCCAAACCTATACAATTGATTTATTTACTAATTAGCATTTAGTCATGTAAAGACATTTGGCCATTGTAAAATATTATCTTTGAGTTGAGATGAGGACACTTAAGAGGTGGTAATTTCACTTACTTAAATCTCCTCAACCACTTTTTAGTCTTCATTCCCAATAGATCTTGTCTGAAATGACATCACTGGAGACAAATAAAAGGATTTCACAGGCCTCAGGCATCTCCCCTCTTTGCCAGTTATCAGTGGCTGAAGGCCTGGTTTTTACAGATTGCCCCTCTGTAAATGTGCATATCTATACCACCTTGAGGGAATTTTATCAGCAATCACACACACATACACACACATTGGCTTTGACTGTCTGGATGGATCATAGACTTATCTTCATGTTCTACCAGGAAAAGTCGACACGTCTTTGTTAAAAGGTTCCTCATAGAGAGGAGATCAAACAGGAGACTCATTTAAACAGCAGCTAATAGCGTTCAAATGTGTAAATATAAAAATGAGCACACACCGGCAAATGGATATGAGACACAACAGTAGAACCGGAGACATACCGAAAAACTTATTTTTATTTAAAGAAACATTTTTTTTATCCATGTGCTCATAAATAATTCTAAAAATGTATTTTACGGTTTTCGGCTTCTTCATTGACACTGCTTCTCCCACGAGGAATAAGAGAATGGCTTTTCATTGCTAAATACCCCCCGTTTCTATGTGTTTTTGTGTTACACGCACATTTCAATCACTGCACCTCACCTCCAGAGACAAAGACGTCCTTGCGTGTTCTGATTGCAATGTGAACCAAGGAGAAATGCATAAATCCACTCATTTGTATATTGTTTCCCCCTGAGGTTGAGTTCGCCCTTGGTCCAATTTATTTAGAACATAAAAAATCCTGATTTAAAGGCTCTGGTGCGGTGTTTGGGATTCAAAGGGAGTTTCAAGTAAGGTTTCTGGCTGGTCCCACATCATCACAGGAGCAATTGTGTGTTTTAATGAGCGCCGATGGATCCAGGGGAAATGAAATGGAGTGAGGTCCAAGACCTCACTCCACTCCAGGTGTTTCTTTTCTAATCTCTTCTCAGAAACAGCAGCAATAAATAAGCTGGTTTAGATGCATGGGAAAGCTGGATTTATCCCGGCGATGTTTACGGCATAATAAATAAATGAAAAACTGAACTATAGGTTGAACGGATTAATGAATGTAGAAAATCTATTTTCTAGGTGATAAATCCAAAAAAGAAAACGAGGAGGAAAAAATACCTCAACTCTGGAACGGTGAGGAAATGTCTTTGAACTGATTCATCAATATTATCCCAGTTGCATGGGTTTTATTTCAAAGACAATATTATTCTCAGCAGACCCAGATCAGTGCTTTTTAAACAAGATAGGCTTTTATTCAGTAATTGAATCAGTCTATGTTTATTTTGTCAGACTACTATTCATTCTATTTCACCCATCAGAGGCAAAGTTTGAAATTGTATGTTACTGACCAAAGTTGACTTTATTCCGATCACTTACAGGTGAGACTGCTCTCATTCCTGGTGGACATAGAGGTCACCTTCCTTGACTACGTCAAAGGAGGGTAAGTCAATGTCTGTTATTTAAGCGCACACAGAGAGATGGCGTTCGTCCTCGTTTAAGAGGGAAGTTGAGAAGTGACATGTTGCTGAGTGTGCCAGTCCCTGCGTGGATTACAACCTCATCATGGCTCTGTGTCCGCGACATGCTGGAGAATATGATCACTCAGTGTGTGTGAATGAATCAAACGGAAACGTGTGAGAAAGGAGGAGCGAAAGGTGACGAGAGATGCGGACGGAGGCGAAGAAGTGCCTGTGCCCTGGTGTTTAATCTTATATCGTGGTCCAACACAAGCAAAGTTACGTAACGTTTCCCTCTATGCGGGTCTGTTTGCACACACGTTGCTCATTAGGGTTGACCATGTGCAACCAGGCGTGGCACAGATTTTCGCATACACCTTCTGCCTTTATTAGACTCATGGAGGGGGTGGCTGTTAGTTGAGAGAAAGGGAGTGTGTGTTTACCTATGGGGGGAAAAATATCCATTTCAGCACTTTCAGTATTTCGTTGTTCTTGCTGTCTTTCTATCTGTGTTTTTCAATTCTTATGAGAGCCACCTTGTGTTTAAAGCATTTTTATGCTCCACTCCTATCCATCAACGTTCACCATATCCTGGTAATTTTTCAGTTTGTCAGTTTTGCTCATTTGTCAGTTTGCTCACACTCTCCTATAGAGGTTATGGTCTGTCCACATCAGCAGATCGCAGGGCGATCTATTCTAAAAGTACAGAAGGAGCTCAACTCAATTCAAAATCACTCAGGTGCATATTTTAAGAGGATTTCAAAACAGCTCAGGCACGCTGTTGATGTTACGCAAGGCTGTCCTCTCCATCCTGCTCATATTATTTCAAAGACTTACTCACTTTCGGCTGTGAGTTAGATTTATCTGCGGCTACTTTCACATAACGAGCCTCATTGTTCAAATATTTGCTCCGATAATATTTGGTGTCTTGAAGGCTCAGATTCAAAGTTACAGTGACGTGTATCTATCTCTAATGTGAACATGTCTGTCATTCCAACAGCATGTATATACACATTGATTTATCTTTGCAAGTTGTCATCAACACCAATGGACTTCATATGTGTGAGACAAAGTGTGGTAGTCAAATCAGAATTGATGCATTAGTAGTGAATGTACTCCTCTTCTCTGGGGGATTACCAACATTTAATCAGCTGTTGATGGGCAGATTGTGAAAAGCTGCCAATCTGCATTGTTGTTTTTGTGTCCTCTCTGGTAGTTTAGTTTTGTTTGTGTATATGCAAAACAGAAAAGAACTGATGACTTTTATGTCACATGGTTATGAATTGGATAGGTTTTCAATCCCAGACCACATATGAACATAACTCAGACTTGATTTTGAAAGATCAAACCTTTGTGTTCATACAAAGCTGAGAATAATTTGAACTACACAAAGCGTTAAATATAAAAAAAACACCTCTGTCATGATTTTCCGGGGATGTTAAGAATGCACTGCAGTTAAGTTAAGTATTTTTTTATGTATTAGCATGCATTGACCCCCTATCTGTCCTCTCAGTTCTTTGTGTCAGTTTGAGTTCAATCTCCAAATCGTCTCAAACGCACACACATTGCGGTGAAAAATACAACAGTAAAATGTACATATGTATGACTGCAGCATGACTAGTCTAAAGCTGTAGTCAGTTTTTATTTACATGGGCCTATTCATCTTTTCTTTAATAATTAAAATAAAATGATGCATGTACTCAGAGCTGAACTCTGAGTTGGTTAAGCCTGATATGAGGGAAACACTGGCTTTTCTGTTCCAGAGAGCAGGATAAGTAAAGCTCTGAGTCAGTTACCGCTGTAACTTATTCTATGAACCCAACCTGAACCCAAATTCCTCCAGCGAGATCTGTGTCCACCCAGCATTAATTCAGTATTCGTCCTTCATTTTCACCTGCTTTCGTGTCCACGTTCTGCCATCTTTCAGAGAAAGTATTCAGAGAAAATACGCTAAAACTAGAAGATACATTTACGCAGGCAGCGATTTCCTCCAACGACAGTGAAGTATTGCAACAATGGTTGCTCACTGGTTGCCACGGTGAGTCAAAGTATCCGAGCTACATTGATGATGTGTTTTTATAGTCTTCACATACAAATTCAACTCGGTGTTTCAACACTATTTCGACTGCCTGGACTGGGATTATTTTTTTGCTGTAATTCTGGTTGTTATTCTTTCTCTCTCCTTTGTTTCTCTAATATTACTTCAAAACATGAGTAAAATGTTGTTTTATCCGTGAAAATTGAGCCACAAAGCTAAATCATGAAATCAGAACACATTAAGCAGGGTATAAATTGAGAGGTTTTATGAAAGTAACTGGATATATTACAGGCGAGAGGAAAATAGTTTGGTTTTAAAATACTGAAGAAAGGCAATATTTATGCCCCAAGGTTGGGGTTTTTATCTGAAACTTTTGTTTAATGGTTGGGCTTCTCTTCTGATGCACATTCCAGTCATGTGCTGTTCATGATCAGCTAGATCAGATAGATCAGTTAGAATGACAGCATGTGTCACATCTTCCTTTGAAATGCAGTATGTGTGTTTTCCTCACGTGTCCTGGCATATGTTGCCTCGCTCTGTCGCTATCTTCTGATGGAGAATTCCCTTCTGAACATGCCGACTACGCTCTCAGCTACACTGCCAATCAGAGAACGCTTCTCAGGTAGACCCTGTTGTTTTTGTTTTTTTTCCCCTTTGTTGTGGTTTTGGGTTGTGAGCCAAGTGCTGTCACACACTTGTTGTTAAATGCAATGCCAAGATCTGTCTGACTATTTGAAATCTTAATGGACAGCATTCCACCTGTAACTGTTTCATAATGGACATACTGTGTACTTGTGTCGAGGTATTCACGCA
The DNA here is from genome assembly GCA_037951165.1 of Lophius americanus. NCBI lineage: Eukaryota > Metazoa > Chordata > Actinopteri > Lophiiformes > Lophiidae > Lophius > Lophius americanus. The sequence goes on along the minus strand of JBBDHG010000098.1, from coordinate 468,962 downwards.
CAGAAATGTTAAACACACTCATCCATGCATATGCAAACACACCCTGTCAGGCCATTTGTGCATTTCCCATGAATCCCTCGTGTGTCTCAGTCTTGTTGTTTCCACAGGTGGTTTGCCAGTCATCCCGCTTCATCTCCCGGTATTCCTCCTCAGCTGTCCTCCTTTCTTTTCTCCCGCTCACTGCTCTCCTATCCTCCGATTGACAGCTTCTTTTTTTTTGCTGCTTCAACTCAGTCACCCAATTGTTCATTTGGACCTAGTTAGGAACACGATCCGCAGCAGCATTAGCATAAATGACTGATTCGAGAAGAATCCATCTCCATACATAGCATCGCTGCTCTTATTCTTTTCACCGGCTGTGAAAAAGCATTAGTGCCACCCGTGGATTTCCAACAAAGATCCCTCTATTTATGAGCACATGGATAAAAAATTAAGAATTGTTGGCTCTATCTTTCATTCTGAGCTGCGGCTTCGAAGGCAGTCCTTTCACTCATACTGACAGATATTGTTTCCCCCTGTTTTTGTTTCTGAATCAAGTATTGAAACAACAATAGAAGCAGGAGGGAATTCTCTATGTATTGAAATCTTTCTGAGAGGTTATCATTAGACAGAGGAGCAGGGAATCGGGACAAAGGAAAAAATCAAATCCTTGGAAGGAACCCAGACATTTTGCTTTGTGGGCTGTACCAAACTAGTGATGCCAGTATCAATGTTTAGGTCAAATTGACTTAATGCACATATGAACAGTTACTCCCCTCCTGCCAGATGGATACTTTCCAATCTGCAACATATGTATTCATATCATCAGGAGAGGTCACGTCGCACAACTCCAGATGCATTTCTTAGGCCACTCAGTCCATTCATGCATGTTTCCCTCGGGTGGTGATATAGATAGAGATAGAAACTTGGTTCTACTGTGTAACTAAATATTTATATAAAATTGTTTATCCGTGTGCTTAAGGATACAGTCGGTTTAAACAGTATTCATGAAAATATTTTGTTACCCTGGAGTTCGATTTTTTTTAGAGACGATTTAACAGTTTGGAATTGTATGCTTTAAAGATTAATGCGTTACGTTAGCATCCAGCCTGTCCATTATTAGGTATGGTATTTCATCATATTCGGTGCCAACTGTGTCACTATGGGCTTTAAGAGTGAGGGCACGATCACTGGCCTTCCAGTATTTATTTATTATGTCTTGTATATACTGCAGACATAGAGCATAGACACCATTAAAGATTGGCTGCCAAATAATGTACGTGCCGTTTTGTCACGGAAGCACTCGTCCACATAAAGCAAGTGCTGTTTGAAAGGTGACGTCATAGTAACGCGGAGAGCTATCTGTATACGTATTTGAATATAAATAACATGATTGCCTGTGAGGACTCCTATCAAGCAAAAAGAATGTATGTTACTCCCTTTACATATCAGTGTGTTGTGCATAATGAGAGGTGATACATTTCTCCCTCAATATTGCACCTTATACAGAATGAAAGGTGAGAAGTTGAGAGGGAAGCTTGATTGTATGTTGTCTCATGAACAAGAGATTAAATATAAATACAGGGAAAAACGCACGAACAAACACGGCTTAATTCCGTCTTAAACAGAGGGAAAGAAATACCCAGAAGTAGACTGTGCATTGAAAGGGGAAGTGATAAAATAGTGTGCAATGAATAAAGTTCCTTTCAGGCAGCCATTAGTCACTGCTGCCGATAACGGCTGTGTCCCTGACTAAAAGACTTTACTCTCCAAAAACAGGCTAGAACCCGAACCAGACTGGAGTAGTACGAGCAGATGTAAATCCATTAGGAACACCGTGTCTTTGGGCAGTTAAATCATTTGAATTTGCAGTAAAGCTAAATTAGATTGATGCACCTGGAGCCAAAAGTTTATGATTTAAAATATTGGCACAGGGTTGGAGAAGCCCCCCCCCCCCCATATGTTCAGGACCCACGACGATAAGGTCTGGTTTTAAAGGCAGACATCACATACCCGCCTGCTGAAGCTCAACCATGTGATGTTATGGTTGAGACCACTGCCTCTGAAAATTCCTTATCGAGCCTGCCAGAACGTTTTGTAGCCGCTCTGGTGTGAATCTGTTCTGTAGAGATGCTTTGCCGCAGATTTTATTTCAGTTCTAAGGTGATTTTCTGTCTGTTTGTTGGACAGTAAAGGACTCTACTGCAATTCAGCTAAAAACATTTTTGGGGTGAAAATGATATCATGTAATTACACTCATTTTTTCATATTCACTGTCAGTGAATATGTCCTGACTGTCTGTCCTTTTTGTCAGAAAATCTGCTATACAAAAAAGTAACCAAAAAGAATCACTTAAATAATGTCCCAATGTGGTTCTTGGTTCTGTGTCAGTGTTTGACTGACTGGTCTCAGCTCTTTTGTGCATGTGTTGCCTGAAAGCAAGGCGGATCAAGGTTCTAATCTTGATTTGTCCCCCCTGTGTGCATTCAATCAAAATCATGCAATGTTGGTGAATAGATAACTTGAAATTACCCATTTTGATAATTGAAAATGAGGGTTGAAGTATTTTATGTTTTTCTAAATTAACTATTGACAGGATTCTTTAAAAATGTATTACAGTTTGCTCACATTTACCTCTGAAAAAGGTTCTAGTCTATCTACATTAACAAAAATTCAAAAAATGTCAGGAGTCTAGCAACTTTGTCCTTGGACACAAATATTCCTGTTTAACATTTCAATGATCAATTTAATTTACGTAATCATAATATGAATGTGAGTTTTTTTAATTCACAAAAACATTACTCTTAAATGAAAGTTTTAGGACAAATCAAACTTTTCATTAACATAAATTACTAAAATTTATTAAAATTTTGCTCGCCTATTCTTCCAAATATATATATATAGATATATAGATATCTATATATATGTATATATATAGATATATAGATATCTATATATATATATATTTTTATTTTTTTTATACAAATGTATTATATTGTTATGTATTAAAGGAGCATCAAATTTTTTCACTCTAGGTTTGTCACTAATATAAACAACAACGTTTATTAACATTCCACGATAATCCATAATTTGTCAAAAAAAGAATTTATGGTGATATTCACTCCAACTTTGAATTTCAATGAATCTCAGTCAAGATGGCAATAGCCCCAATTTCTCACAGGACAAAGCCAAAAAATTGTGTTGTGCGGTATAATGCTGATGTGGTTTATTTGCTGTTTTGTGCTGATGCTGCAGAGACCTGCTCTGCTGCTTTTCATATATTTCCTCTTTGTCTTTTATAGTACACCTTTCAGTTCACCTCCACCCGCCACCTCTTCATCCACGGTCGCATCCATTTGAGATCCTTTTTTAAAAATATTTTGTGCGTGTGTGACAGAGGGGGATACGGTTGAAGGAAAACAGGACATGCATAATTTAGACTTGTAGGCTGAATGTTGTCTGTGCCACCATAGAGCACTGAAGCAGAATTCATCTAGTTCTCCTCTCTCTGCGTCCCTGTCCTTGCAGCTACACCCTAGAAAAAAACACTACCAATGGTTTTTAACATTTTCATCATTTCAGGAAATGAACCACTTTATTAACCAAAATGAAATTGAAATTGGGGGAAGACAACTTTTTTAACACTTGGGAGCAGCCTGCATCTGAGCAGTTTTGGCTGCGGCTGATAAAACGTTTAGAACGTTAGAGAACCTGATAACATTTAAATCTTCTTTTCACTTATACATTTACTGTTTGATAAGAAACTTTAAGGACATATCGGATAAAATACAAATAAATACATATATAAAATAGTATAATATAATAGACTGACCGACAGGGGATTCAGTCTTGGCCTCCCTCACACAGCACACACTGAAAACATTAGCATTAGCAGGCTGGATAGCACTAAAAACAGTCTGCATCAATGAGATTTATCAAGATCTGTGTAACTGAGCGGTGTTACATTTATTTTCCCTATGTCCGCGACCGCATGCATTAGCCGCCACGTTGTCTTTTGGTCATGCCTTAAACAATCCGTACTCCCTCCATACACTGTTCATTCATTCCAGTATGAGAATATAGTGACCCTTTGAATGAAATTTGTCTGCCCAATGTGCAAAGTTTTCAAGCTGGATGCAAACACGAGTTGGCAGTTTCACATCATAGGCCTCCTGGGTTTCCTGTATATTAAAACACCCAAATATGTGATCTGATCATGAAAATGTATTTTGAACTTAAATTCTGGCCAACACAGTTCCTGTACTTCACATTGCTTGCCGAAGCGAGAAAGAGGATAAACTCCTGGCTGTTGACTATTTGAATACTAGACATCTGTATAAACCAGACAGGGAGGCTTTACATGTGTTTTCGTGCAGCAGCAGGAGAAGACTGGTTCAAATCAGCTGTGACAGGCTGATTAGAGTTGTTTATTAGCTCTAGGCATGGTCTAGGTGGCTGGTTGATCCATTTGTTATTATTAACTATGATATGGCTTATGACTCAGATGCTACATTCACATGCCAGCATATTCGTTGTCAGAGTTTGATGTCACCTGGTTCACTGTCATATCTTAAGGAGGCGAAAATTGACTGAGGAATGGACTGAATGACATAAGTTAATTTCTTCTGATTGATTCTCATTGCATTACAGATCAGAATCAGAATCAGCTTTATCGGCTGATTACAGTTTCTACCCACAGGCCATCAATCTGACGAACAATCAAACCAGTGTCAGTGTTGTACAATAACCTGGTTCACCCCATATTTATACAATAACTACCTCCAACTGTCATTACTCTGACATCTTTGCACTTTCATATATATTTATATATACATATTAATACATATATATTTAAATATATATAGCCTGTACACCAGATCATCTCCATTTGTTTATAGCTTGTATATTTGTTTATTGCCTTGTCCATTTAACTTAAAATTATTTATATGACGTTCGTAATGTGAGAGCTCAGTTAACCAGAGTCAAATTCCTTGTATGCATATACATGGTCAATAAAGCTGATTCTGATTCTGATACAGTAATTGTGTGTTTGTGTTTGTTTGAGGGAGAGGAAAACAGCGAGTGGAATATGATTGTTGATTGATGAACATTCTCTCTGCTTTTGTCTTCTCAGGACCCAAATTAACTTCACAGTGGCCATTGATTTCACAGCTTCCAATGGTACGTACACACACATAGAGTGCACACACTCACTAAAAGACACAAATGAAGCGCCTAGGGAGCACTTAATCAAATATATGCAGATGAGGAATCAAGAGTTTCTTAATAGCCCTCTCTATCGCACCTGGCAGTCAAAGCTGAGTGCCATAACACGCTATGAGGGTCGTGATTAAGGAGCCTGTTATCAGTCAACCCTTGAACTTTGTCGTAGAAAAACAGGCAGTGTTGGCAATGAAGCCGAACCCAACGTGTTGATGTCTCAGGTTGAGAGGCACTTGATATTCTCTAGGTCGCACTGAAATCTTAGTTGAGAATAATGTGGCTAGTAGAGTCCTGCAGTTTATTAAAACACAGGTTCAAGTGTGATGTGAAACTTGTGAGGAGGGAGATCAGAAACATTAATATTACGTTAAAGTAAGACAATTTAATCCCATCTATGACGGAATGTACAAGACCACTGGAGAATGAAGTTGGTTAGAATCACTGGTTGTTGTTGTGAATCACTGTGGATCATGTGTTGATAAAACCTGATTTTTAATGATTAAGTGATCGTGTTTATAATCCACACAACATCTGAACGTTCAAATTATTGAACAAAAATCTGTAAATAATTATCAATCTGTTTTTTTCTCTTGGAATTAAATTTATAAAAATGTTTAATTTTACAATTTAGGACTGGATTACTTTGATTTTTAATTGTCTAATGCAGATATGATGGCGTAGAGGAAGTAGAGGTAGAGGTCTTTAACTTTTAACCACTTCAGAAGGAGGTGCAGGATATTTAGAATACTGCCATATGGACAAGAGAGGAAGGCATGCCATCTTTTTCTGTATTAGCCGGAGTTTGTTTTTTTAAATCTGGAACCACAGCACCATTCTCATTGCTTTAACACATATTCTAGCTCACTGAGTTTCTTCTGACATTTTTCCAACCTCCTGTCACAAACAGGTAACCCAGCTCAGCCCACTTCGCTCCACTACATGAGTCCCTACCAGATGAATGCCTATGCCATGGCCCTGAAGGCAGTAGGAGAAATCATCCAGGACTATGACAGCGATAAAATGTTTCCTGCATTGGGGTTTGGAGCCAAGCTGCCACCGGATGGAAGGATCTCCCACGAGTTTGCCCTGGTAGGAACACGGGGTGCTCGGACCAGGATGGGAGGCAGGGAGGAAAGGGAGGATGTACATTTTGGATAAGTTCCCTGCATTAAATTCTTAAACCATTCATCTACTCTTATAGGGAGATGATGACCCACATTCACTCACTAATCAAAACCAACAGCAAAATGAAACTCAATCTGTTTAATTCTTAAATCTGGAAGTTTTTCAATGCACAGATGTCAGTTTGCAACACTTTTAGTTCAGATTGTTTTATTATTATTATTATGAGTATCATTAATGCTATTTTTGCCATATTTATTATTGACTGAGGGCAGAAATAATTCAATGTTTTTGTTTATAGAATTATTTGTTTTTGATAGGCATTGTTACCTTCTTGCAACACAGGGATTTTGCAATCAAAATGGTATTCTTGTCAATTATTGAAATGAATGATGCTTTTCTCTTCAATGTAGAATGGGAACCCTCAGAACCCCTACTGTACAGGTATCGAGGGTGTGATGGAAGCCTACTACCAGAGTCTAAAGTCAGTTAATCTCTACGGACCTACCAACTTCTCCCCTGTCATCAACCATGTTGCCAGGTAAAATATATGCACATGTAATTCAATTTATAATTCCTCTTTTCTTTGCTCTGTAACATCTATATTCTATTCTTCCACTTAGTGGTTTCTTATTGGCAATATTCAATCATTTGTATGTGCCTGCGTGTCAGAAAACGAAGTGCATTTCTCTCTGTGGCTGACAGTCAGCAGGTGTTCTCAGGTTTTCTGTATTAAGCTCCTTGCAGCAAGTGTTTCCAGTAAACTAACAGAGTTTGCAGGAGAGAGAGAGAGAGAGACCCTTGAGACACGAACAGAGAAAGTACCGTGCAGCTGATTGCATGTTTGTTTGTCTCTCGCATAATCTATTCCGCTGGGATGATGCATGGACAAAGTTTTGAAATATCAAGACTTTAATGAACTATTTATGCAAGCACTCAAGTAAAGCCTTTCATCACCTTGCTTCATATTTACTGGATCTCAACTCTAGTAAGACGTGAAGAGGCAAGAGGACTGAAAGAAACGGTGTTATGTAACACAACCACAGCGACATAAATGTACTTTTATTTAACCTGTAATGTTACCTCACAGCATCTTACGGCCGAACTCTACAACCTGACATATGCACCACTCATTTTTCCATAGCAACTACCTTTGTCTCTTACTTTACCCTCTCTACCTCTCTTTAATTGTTGCCTCATTTCTCCATCTCTCTCCACCTGTTGTGAACATCCACAGTGATAAACACTTAAAGTTCCAATATGTAGGATAGAGTTAAATCAAGCTGAGTGCTTCCAGCCGAGTATCGCTTTGCTTCACCCCTCCTCTAGAGTGGTTGTTAAATGTGCCCTTGTTTGAACCAGCAACTCTTTCTACAATATGATACGAAAAGAGAGGACTTAATTAATCCCAAGGGAAGATTATAGCGTTAGCGTAAAACATCATTTTACTTAGATTGCTCACCAGAACCAATCCCTACAACGCCTTTGTGTATTTACATTGAACAAATCAACGTTTTGCATTTAAATAACAAGCAAAAGAGGGGTGAGATAAAACACAGCAGCGTATCATTAATGTTTACTCTTGATCATCATTTTGTTATGCAGCGTAACAATACAAAACAAATGCCCTGCATTCGACCCATCCCAGGAAGCATTGTAGTGTAGTTGGTAGGAACTTTGGCAGATGCAGAGTTTGGACCCACGTGCAGACACAGTGCTGCAGCCAGAGCAGGTGCAATTATAAGGATTTATTAAAAAATCCATAACAAACAGCAGGCAAAGAAACAAAACAATAGGGAATGGTTGGGACGAGTGCTGACATGAGGAAACATTAACAACAAACTTGAACAAAAAGAAAAATGGTCACAGACTATATACACTGGGGTAACGAGACAATGAGACGCAGCTGGAGGGGAAACGCAGGAAATACAAATGAACAATCACAAACACAGGAAAAGAAAGACACAGAAGGAGAAGGACCACAAGTGAAACTCACAAAGACAATGGATGATAAATAAAACTAAAACTAAAAAAAGGGAATATAAGGTTAAACTGATCTAAGAAACCAGTACAGGAAGTGTAAATGAATCAAAACAACAAGGAGTGGCACTTTCACACTAAAACAGGAAACAAAGCAGGACGATGAAAATACACCTTTAAAATAAAACCATAGAACCAAAACAAAATAAACCACTTAAGAACTTAAGTTAACGAAAAACTTAACTCTTAACTTAACTTTTAAGAAATTAAATAACTGAATAACAATAATAACTTTCAAAGTAAAATGAGAAAACTAATACAAAATAAACCAAGAAATAATTTAACAGTCGCGGCAGCAGTGGGTTGTCCAGCATGGTTTTGATTTCAGGTTCACATCTGCCAGCCTCTCGGGCCTTTCTGTATGGACTTGACATGTTCTCCCGGGAACTGCTTGGGTTCTTTCCCGGTTCTCCCGCTTCATCCTACAGCCCAGAAACCTGCAATATAGTTGACTCTAAATTGCCCGTAGGTGTGAATAATGTCCTCTCTTTATGTGTTGGCCTTCTGATGAAATGTTAACTTGTCCATGGTGTACCTCTCTACCAATGTCAGCTGGCATAGGATGGATGAATGATTCTGGACCCTTCCTTTGGAGCTTTTGCCACCCCCTGTTCTGTCCTGTCTTAGCTAAAGTGTGATATCTTACATATGTGTCAAGAAGCGCTGTCTAAACAATAAATTTACGTGGCAAAAACAACAATTTACCTGCCTTGTTACATCGGGCCTGAGCTTGTCACCTTTTTAGCTTTTACGATTTTTATACGAAAAGCACCTCTATTCTTTTTTTGTTGCCATACAATATAAGTTAACATAATAATAGCCGTGTGAAGAAGGCTAGATTTTGTTTTGTCAGTTTTCAGCTACTGCACAAACCCTTGGTAGGTACAAACTTGCTGATTGAAAGGGTCTGAAAACACTGTTTCTTAGTTACTGGTGATTATACAGTAATGAAGACATAATGATGAATATGTTTTCCATCTTTGCCCCTTAATGCACTCAATCCTACACATTGGACCTTAAGGTATCAGCTGTGACGAGGAGGCAGACATACGCATTGATCTACCGTCTTGGAGCAGAGAGGTGAAGTGTAGCAGAAGCTGAAGGGACTAAAATAATGTCAGGACTCGCATGGGACTGAAAGGTTGCACTCACCATGAGTGGAGAAGCTGATAGCCGTAATGAGGATGTGCTCAATTAATATAAAGATAGAGGTGCTGTGATTCATAGAGAAATTTTTTTTTCAGAAAACTAATTTTGTGCCCTCACTTTCATTTGAAAAGGGTCTTAGTGCTTAAATTACAACTACACGGAGTAGTTGTGATTAGTCCTAACAAAGAGAAAAAAGGTTGACCGCACAGAAATAACTATGAAGATGTGTGTTTTTGTGCGTAGGTATGCATCTTCAGTGAAGGATGGCTCCCAGTACTTTGTGCTCCTCATCATCACAGATGGCGTAATCTCTGACATGGCCCAGACCAAGGAGTCTATCGTTAACGTAAGTGGATCTGCAGAGCCGGTTTGGGATTCATGCACCTTATACAACTGGGAATTAAAAGCTCAGGGACCAGGAGCAATTGGGATGTCAGATCCAAACAGATGGACTGACATGTTTATCTCCAGGATCTGATCCAACTTTTCTTCATATAAACTGTTTATTCAATGTCTGCAGTAAGGATTAAATGGCAAGATCTACAGCTGTTGTCTCAAAGCCTAAAAGGCAACTGTAGTTCAGTGGGTAGAACGACCATCTCCCAATTGAAAGATCTGAAGGTAGGCGGCAGGGTCTACTTGTCGTGGGGACTTTGAGCAAGACCCTGATACCCTAGCTCCCTTCAAAGGTGCTGACCACTGCTTCCTCACGGATGGATTTTGGCAGTACAGATGCAGAGTTAAAGCACTAAACATGGTTTAACTCTGCATCTGGTTTAACCCTCATTCTTCACAATGAACAAGTGAAGAATGAATGAATGCCATTAAGACAGTGGTTTATTTATTTTGAACCTTTAACAATGACATTTCAAATTGGAATATTAGCGATATTTAGTAATATAAACAGGACCAAACACAATAGAATTTAGAAGAACATTTATAATCTACAGCTGCTTGGACACGAAATTAGGAGTACATGTATTCAGATGATATAGGAGTACATCCATGTTCTATGATATAGAATATCACCATCTCATGCTTGCAAGCATTTTGGACAATAATTAATAATATTTAAAAAAAATCCCTTTATATTAACCAATGTCATGTCATAAGAATATTCATATAGCCCTGTTAAAGTGTACAAATCATCAAAGTCTTTTGCAGCGCTCGCCACATTCATCCATATGTACACAATTGAATACAAATGCGCAATGACCTGCTCATCAGGTCCGTTTAATCTTTTTAAACCAAACATCAGACATTCACGCACTCACACATGATGGAACAGCCATCAGGACCAACTTGTGGTTCAACAACTTGCTCAGGGACACATTAACATGCATCTGGAGCTGGACTAGACAACCTGCTCCACCTCCTGATGTATTGGTATTGACCCCTGACATTCAGCATCAGTTGGGCTCTAATTTAAATCTGGCAGATCCTTCTATTACAAAAGTCTCACAAAAACAAGCAGGGCTGCTTATCGATATGGTTTTTATGCAACATATTTTTATTGTATCTCTTCTTGCAGTGCCAGCAGAAAAATGGTACGACTGGAGAACCTTTACGGCAGTTGTTTTTTTCAGTGTTTGCGCCACTAGCTTCACTTTTGACAGCATGTTGCCCCCCTCGCTGGCCCAAGTCATAGCGTCCTCCAAAGGGAAGCTGGAGTGTTATGTGGAATTCAAACAAATTGATCAGTGAACGACAGCCATTTTTGTAAAGGTGGTGATCCATTTCAAGCCGCAGAAAAAGAGATGGAGATTTGGATAAGAGCATAATGTAAAGGAGAATAAAAGGCTGAGAGAGGAAACGTAAGCGGCAGGATGCAGGGAAGTGGCGGAGATTATGGAGCAGATATAAAGAGAGCAAAGGGTAATAGAGACATAAAGAAGACCTTAACCAAGGGGGACAAAAAATAAACATTACAGTTTGATAAGATCATCTATTGTTGGTCTGCTGGAGGTCAGTCCATTAGGCAAACACTCTGAGCACATACTATCAGCTGCCTCTTTCTAATACACACAGTAGGCACTGCACACATGTCATTTGTAAGCTGTCAGTGAGCTCAGGCCCTGTTGTTGATTCTCACATCCTTAATATTATTTACTGTGGTGTGTCGACAGATGCACCGCTCAAGGAAGTGTTGCAGCAAAGACACTTTCCACGCCAATATTTCCAAAAGCAGTTTGTACAAACATGTTGGTAATATAATAAAGACAGTGCCTTTGATCATCTGTAGCTCATCTTTATCCTGTTACAAGGGTATACACAGAGTTTTATCAACAAAAAAATGTGCTTAATCAAATATTAATCTTTCTTCTTCTCTCATGCAGGCCTCCGGTCTGCCAATGTCAATCATCATCGTGGGGGTGGGACCTGCAGAATTTGACGGTACGCAGTTAGAAGTAATGATATTTTTAGTAATAATTATGCTCAGAAAGCAGAGGTAATTACACCGCTCAAAGAAATAAAGGGACACAGTGTTTCCCTGATTTTTCTTAATGCTTTAGCTCCATTTAAACAGTGGTTTAAAACTCTGTAAGACTTAAATGGAGTTTGACAACAGTGATTTTTCCAGAATAAATACGCATGAGTTACCAATGTTATATGCATGTGGACTTGTGTAATCCCTCACGTTTTATTTCTTATCAGTTACACATGTAATGCCCGTATTTATGTTTTTTTCGGTCTGTGTTTTCCACAGCCATGGTGGAATTGGACGGTGATGAAGTGAGGATCTCATCAAGAGGGAGATATGCCGAGCGGGACATTGTTCAGGTACACGCTGCTCTTTTTCTCTCAGACCATTTACTGTTTTCATAGTGCTGAAAAATATAACCCCCACTTAAATTCTACTTGATAACTTGTTTTCCCCTCCTCTTCATACCTTGAGTCATGTTCATGTTAAAGTCAAGAAACTTATTCATTTAAACTCAGTGCTGGTTTTGACATTTTGAACTTAAACCTTTGGGTTCATTTGCTAGATGGATGTAACCATCAGTCAGTGACAGCTGTGACCACGTCCTCAAGGGCCACCAGTTGTCAATGTTACTGACAATTGTCAAGTACTAATATCAGCCTGGCACGTTTACCCTTCTATGGTCTATAATCTTAGAGCGGTCTGGTGGTAATATGCACGTTGATATTAACTTATACATCCCTATGTGGCAAATGAATTTGGTGTACTTAAAGAAATTAGAAAATATACCATTAGATATGACATTTACTGCAAATCAGTTAAACCAAGCCCTTGAATTGCTTTTGGATGGCTTTAGTTAAAATTTTATAATGTAAAAGTCAACAAATAAGAAGAACATAAGGAATAATGAATCTGTGAGAAAACTAATTTGACCAAATAGATGAGAGAAACAAGTCACAAGATAATAACAACGGTGCAATTCTAAATTATAAGGCCAAAAATCTACAAACTGTAGTTTAGAAAGAAAGAATCCAGAATAAAGTGCTTTGGATATTTCTTTCTCAATACTGTCCTCACTTTTCTGGAAGCAAAGAAATTAAAAAATAAAATACAAATGAATAATTAAAAAAAATCATGTTCTCTTGGGGCCCCTGGCGACGGCAGTGGCCTTAAGAATCCACTTAGTTCGATTCTGTGTTTCTCACAATCTTCATGAAAGTGTAATTAAGTCAAGACTACATGTGCCCAGGTTAATGCCACAGAATCAACTTAACACATTCATTTAGTTATATGAGGCTTAAAAGCACAACATTAAGAAAATTATTTCCTAAAACTTGGTACATACAATGCAGAATTACAATAAATTCACTACATATTGACAAACAACTTTCTTGGGAAGAAAAAAAAATGAAGCTTGATCAAGTAGTTCCTACTCATAATTAAACGAAAATAAAAAATACACTCAGTTGTGGATATGTGAAAATGTTAGATGGACCACCAGGAAGACATTTAAAGAGCAAAATTACAATTTTGCAGAGGATTTGGAAATGAGAAATATTTTTGTGCACGTGTTGTCTCTGCATTTTTAATGGTGATTCACCAAAACAGCAGTCCATCCAAGCACGTCAAATCTATCAGACACATGGTCACCTTGATCCTGTGGTGCACCAGACCACAGATGGCTAGATGCACCACACGCACGCACGCACGCACGCACGCACACACACACACACACACACACACACACACACACACACACACACACACACACACACACACACAGAGTAAGAAAATGGCATTCTCAAGTATCTGCCAAGAATCTGTCAAATAGCTGTTTCTCTGCGTCTTTCTCATTAAAGTGGATGAACGGAGAACCTCTGGCCCGATGTACAAGCTGTAGAGCCTGCAGGGCAGCTTAGGGTCTCAGTCAGACAGACAGAAGGACCAGGGTACGGCACGATGAACAGATGTAAAAAGCTTTCCCACCTGGCTGCTAGAAGCACAATCAGAGACCGCCTCTAACATTACCTATTTGAAAGTCCTTCCTTTAAATGCTCCCATCTGTAGTTTGGGATACGACATGGGTTCCTACTGATTTGGAAAAAAACGCTATGATTAATCATTCCTTTTTATCTATTAATCCTTTTGCTCTTGCCCTTTATCCTCAACCAATTTTGTTTACTTACTTATGTCATTGCCTGGCATCAGGGCTACGAGAAGAAATGCAAACATTAAGAGAGAGGCGTTTGTATTTTTTTCCCACTCAGTGACCTTTATACTGTCATATCTTCCTCCCCCACAGCCTCTCTCGCCCACATGGGCAGAGTGACGCTCGTTAGCTGGCTTTTTAACAAGCTCAACTACACACAAATGGAGGAACGAGTTGGAGAGGTTTTAAAACTAAGTTTCAGTATGGGAGCCTCACGCCATCACACCAGCTCTGCCTATAGGCTCTCGTTACCATCCAGCTAATAACCCCGAGTGACACAACTAGCTTTACTCTCCACAGCGAGGCTTTCCAACACAAATTGGCCTCTCATATGATCTTGTGATTGTGAGTGACAACAGCTCATTAAGTAAATGAAACAGAGGCCTCCTCGTACCTGTCTTCATTTAGTTCAGTAATATCGAGCAGTCTGGAGATGTAAACAATGAGTCAACACGAGATAACCTGATCATTCAAGGAGTTACAAACAGCATGGGTCCAAGGGCTCTTAGCAACACATTAAAAAACATAAATTAGACCTTTGTTTTGACGTGTGGGGAGCACAAGTCCTGACTTATTTATTACTTTGTACTGTATTTTAGTTCAGGCCATCATTTATGACAGTGTAATTACCTATTTCATGTTTCTATATTGTTTTACAAGAAGAGAACGGACATAATTGCCTCCAATGGGCCAGTGAAGGATTTCTGTGAATCTTAACATTAGAAAAACATAAATTTAACTGCTTGAGGTAACAGTATGCAAATACCAGAAAGTTGAGTCACACTAGACTGCTGCAACTCAGCCTCCTATTTTTTTTCATAAAAGATGTCAGTGATTTCTTGTGAAGGATTTTCTTTGATCAAGGCACTCACATGAAGAAGGAGTGTGTGGAGACTGGATGTCTTTAACTGATGTAGTTAATATTTAATATAATCTGATGGAGGGGTATTATTGCCCCAGTATTATGTTTTTATTCATTTTAAGAGGGTACCCTCTTAAAATGAATAAAAACATAATGCTGCTTATGCTACATGATCATCAGCTGTCTCCTTCCTCCGTCGTCCCTCCTCCCGCCTAATGAAGTGTCTGATACAGTCTGATGGCCCTCAGTAGGAAGGATTTCCTTTCGTCTGTCTGGGCAGCAGCTCGGTCACAGCAGCAGCCCATGTGATGTGATGGCAGTGTGCAGAGGGGTGGCTGACATCCATAATAATCAACCGTTTGTCCAGTGTTGTTTTTTCTCTGCTGCCGTCAGCACAGACTCAAACTCCATGCCAACCACAGTGTTGTTGTAGGGAAGACAGAAGATGGAAGTATTCTAACCTTGACTAAGTATAAGAGGCACCCATGATAACAAAAGCACCGAGAGATGATGCTTGTATGAATGTCTGAGTGTGGAAACTGCCATGGAAGCAGCTCGATCGGTATTTTACTTTAAGTCAGGGGAGGAACATCGGGTCAATGTTTCTTTAAGAATCACTGACCTGCATACGCAGGACCAACGTATGTGTGAGAAATAAAAATAAGCAAATTATATCAGTCAGATGTCTGACCAGCTGTATCATTGTCTCTGGGAATTAGCTCACTCTTATTAGGATTTGGTTAATTCCGTTCTAATATTATATCCCAGTAATCCCAGTCGTTTGCCCGAGCTAACAAGGTCTCGGTGTTTAGCTGCTGGCTCTGTGCCGGTCTCCTCTCTCTTTGAGACCCTGAAGATGCTCATTTTCAAACACTATCAGCCTCAAATGGCTCCAGCGAGCTTTAATATTTAATGTTTTTCATAAGAGCGTGACACAGCTGTTTGTACCATCTTTACATCTGTGTTTGACTCCTTTTCCCGTAACCCCAGGGATTTTTCTCCATCTGCCGTTCAGGGGAAAGTTAAACATTCACCACTTCACGTTCACCAGACAACTAGTTTCATTTCAAACAGGGTGAACCTGCAGCGTTTTAAATGGGCTGGAGTCTCTGCTGTGTCGCTTTGGTGATAATTTGTGATCTAAGCTGGAGGGATGATTGCATTTTATGAGCTTTTCCTGCTTAAAACAGTTGGAAAACTAACCGGAAACAGAGAGTATGACTTTCTTCTTATTTTTTCTCGCTTTTATTTCAATCTCGCTCCTCTACTCTTAATTTTATCTCTCACCTCTGCTCTTCTTCCTTCTATTGCACCCGCTAATTTATTCCTGAAATATTCATCTCTGTGACTTTCATCATTTTTCCTCCTTTGAAAATAATCTCGGGCATCATTTCCCTCCATTTGCTAAGATTGCTCCCATTAGTTATGTTGCCACATCATGCAGCTCAGAGTGATAATGGGGACTGATTTAACACTTGAAATTCTCAGAAATTCTTGAAATAGTGGTTCTGAAATGGTCGACGTTGTCTCATATGTATGTTTTCCGACCTGTTGAAATGAATATACCCTCCGTCATCCCCGCCTTGCATTTCTTAAACCAGTTGTACGACTTCTGAAGTCAAAATAAAGCTTGGTTAGCGCTGTTCAGTCCATTATATGTAATATATTGTCTTTCTTCAGGCTGTGGCTGGCTCTGAGCTCCCGCTGGCTTTAGACGCTCTGCTAAAATGAGCATCTTAACTTATTGTGTTCTCCGGGGTCTTTAATGTGTGATTAAGTTTGTTGTGCTGAATGTTTTCGGGGTTGTTCTTCAACAGCTTATTTTGTCCTTACTTGTGTTATAAATTGCAAGCTTTGTGTTCTTTGGGCTTACTCATGAGATGTTTTGAGCTGTGTTGCCGTACTTGCACACCAAGAATGATCTTGGTGTGCGAGTACGGCGCATGCCTACAAGTGTTTAAGCTCGGCCGATTGCCGATTTCATTAAATATTAAATATATATAGAAATATAGTGTTATGCATTATAGTTAATAGAATTAATAGAATTAGAAGTAAATATCCTACTCCCTTAGACCCACATCACAATATTTGGGTTGAGAAACAATCAAAAGACACAATTTTATTGCAATATTGTTGTTTTTCTTCTTCTATATTCAATAGTCTTTATTATAGTACCAAAAACTTAGATTCATATTTTCAATTTATGTAAATAAAATATTGATAGTTGGTGCTTATGTATCAGTCCAATATCACTATGCAAAATATCCTAATAATATACTGTAGAGAACTAGTACAAGTACTTTTCTAGTACTTTTCTTGTGCCTTTCTTCGTTATCTCTTCTTCATCATTATCTGTTTCCTGTCACTACTTATTGTCGAAATATAATTTTAACCAATTTTCTTCACTCTCAGTTTGTCCCATTCAGGGACTACATTGACCGGACGGGGAACAACATTCTGAGCATGGCCCGGCTCGCCAAAGACGTCTTGGCTGAGATCCCGGATCAGTTCTTGTCCTACATGAGGACCCGCGGGATCAAGCCGTCACCAGCACCCCCTCCCTACGAACCCCCAGCACAGCCCCTCCAAACCCAGATTTGAGGATCCTGGAGGAGAGGGGCTCTGCTGTCAGGGGTTAGCAGAACATTAAACATGAAATACTTCCATTTCCTAAAGCCGCTCTCCATGCCTCGTCGTCCTGCATCACAGTGGTCTTTCTCGTTTTCAGGAAGCTGCATGTCAGGCCAGGAGAGTGTCGCTTTCAAGGACAGGAATAGCCAATGAGAGTCTGTTTACTTCCACTGTCAAGCATTCCTGCTCCTGTCTGGATTTTTGTTCACCAGGTAAACAAGGAGCTTGAATTGAGGAGTTTGAGAGAGTTTCTCCAGACAAAATCCAAGGAATCTTGATCTTCAATTAACCTTTTTCTGTACATAACTGGACTTATGTGATTTTCTCTGTCTCTATCTCTCTACAACTAACTCACACTGTTTACAGTAAACACAAACAAGGATTTTTACTGTTGATACTTTTCTATACACATAGTTTCAATATATGAAGCCTATAATACTCTCTCTGTCTTTCTCTCTCTGTCTCTCTCTCTCTCTTCTGGCATGTGAGTCAGGTAGCAACAGTGCAGGTCCTGGTAGCCCTTCTGTACCGTACCGTGCCGTACCGTACTGAACTGTATCCTGGTGTTTATATTAACCTTTTGCATGAGTGTAGCCTCAGTCACATGCATGCACATACAGTAGATGGCCCTACACTACCTCTTCTTCCCATCTGTCTGTCTCTGAGGGATGAGTGTCTGTCTGCCTGTATCTCCATTTATCACCTCTTCTGTGTGACTCTGCAGGTGTCCTGCCTGAAAAGTTTGTCTCCTTTCTACAACATTCTCTCTCTCTACCCTCTCTCAACCCGTCTCACTCCCTTATGTCTATTTCTCTTTCCCTTGCTGTGTTTCCCTCCAACGTTTCTGGCTAGTTAAAACAGAGGAAGTGAACAGAAAATGGTTCATCTGCTCATTAAAAGATCATTTAAAATATTGACATTTTTTCATGTACTTACATCATCAGTTCAAAATATTCCCAGTTCTTTACTTTATAATCTCAAATTAAGGACATTCCTTCAGTCTTTGTGTTTAGTACTTTCAATTCTAGCCTACTAAAAAAACTTAACTCAGTATTAATTTATATTAGAGACCTAATGCTTGCAAAATAGTGAGCACACTTATCTGCTCTGCTAATTTGAATTTGCCAAATAGTCACCAACGTCGATAAATTGAGAGCTTTGTTATAAGCGGTTTATAAACGTTAACTAATGACTTACAAACTGTGTACAACCTACTTTATAATCTTATTATGAATCATTGATTAATCCTTAGATAAACTGTTAACCAGTAAGTCAACCAGGTTGTTAACAATTTTGATTTGTTTTAATGAATTGAATAGTTGTATAAATCATTTGAAATAAATCATTCCCCAATAATTCTGAGATATATAATTGCAAGAATATTTTTCTTTCATTTCTTCAGTTAGTTCATCGTAGTCATACTGTATATGTCAGGTTTTTTAAACAAAACAAGGAAAAAAAGACATTGACTAGCCATTCCACAATTTTATTCTTTTTTTTTTTGTTCAACATAAACATGGATTTTTCTGGAATAGATGATGGAAAGTTTGAGCCCTCTAATTTCTCCCAATTTCTACAAATCTCAGATAATAATTCAAAGAAAAAGTCCATCTAGCTGCTGAGCGGAAGTTTTTAACCTTAGATAAATTAAATATCCGAGTGTCATCTGCAGCAGATTTGGTCATACAGACATGAAGGCCAGTGATCATTTTATCACGGTTACTTTTTTTTAATTATTATGTACGTCAATAAACCTGAGTGAACAGATGGAAAAGTCTCTACGGACCAATGCTATCTAAAGATTGTTCGACTCCTCCTAGCCTGGCTTAAAAGCTTTTGGTCTGCAATTGACAATATTGGGAGCATAGTTAGTCGTTCTCTCTCTCTCTCTGTCTCTCTCTCTCTCTCTCCTCTCTCTCTCTCTCTCAAACTGCCTTGGCAATACTACTTGCCCACATGGCCAGGTGTATCATCTCATTGTGTTGTCTACTCACATCCCTACCCACGTTTAAAACGACAGCAGCTGCTCTCTAACTAAATACTGTTTGAGCATAAAGAGCCCAGTGGTCAAAAATGCAGAGACAAGTACCGTTTCCCTATGTTGGCTTTCAATTCTGTTCTGGTGGGTGTATGAGTGTGTGTATGCATTTTTTTTATCGCACCTTTAGCTTTGAAATAGCTTTTTTTACGTTTGTTTTTTAAGATTGTGTATTTATATGTGGCGTTTATGTGAACACAGATGACCTGAATGGATGATTTCAGCTGAGGGTGTCTTGTGTTTGTCACAGACGTTGGAAGGATGATTTTTGTTTTTCTGCGACGGGTGAAAATGTTAAACTAAGAATGAGAGTTTGTTATATGCATGTGTGTTATATTAAACCTCACAGTTTTTAAAATTTTCACAAAAAATGAATGAAGAGGCAGGAACATTTGAGCAATTCTTTGATGTTGCTGTGAATCACATCACAGCAACAAAAATGTGAAAGGATATGTGAGCATTG
This sequence comes from Lophius americanus, assembly GCA_037951165.1. Taxonomy (NCBI): domain Eukaryota; kingdom Metazoa; phylum Chordata; class Actinopteri; order Lophiiformes; family Lophiidae; genus Lophius; species Lophius americanus. Next base: position 448,824 of record JBBDHG010000098.1, on the reverse strand, counting down.
ATGTTGAATCTAAATAATTTTCTTTATTGTATGATTGGAAGTAGTCTTAAATACGCTACTGTAATGAAGCATATACTGTATGTACTTTTGAAAGAGCATGTTATCTAACTTACTGCGTAACTGATATCACCGTTTTAATGCACAATGAAGTCTTAAGATCCAGTTTTGAAGATATCAATGATTATATTCCAATTTATTTGTCAAATATTTAGGTACAGCTTTACAATAAGATTAACCTCATTATGTATTTCAAAAATGTTTTGATTAAGTTATTAATTAGTTATTAAGAATCATCAATGAACCACTATAAGCAACTTATAATTTTAGCAATTGGCACAGCAGTTTGGTTAGCGACGTGTCACTGTCCTCTTTTTCCATTTAATGACTTATAGCAGATTATTAATATTATTTTGAGCATCCACAGCTTGCTTAATAAACAATCTATAAACGATTTATTTATGTACACGTTATAAGGGTAGTCTTATTGTAAAGTCGTACCAGTCACTCTAATAATTTTGAAAGGTTTTTGATTATTTTAATACTTTTACATTTGAACTTAATTTATTATTTTGTGAGAAATAACTGTAAAGCTCCGGATCGCCACATTCTCCCCTGATTTACACTGATATTTTATATAACAGACGTTTTAATGCAATGACTACATATAATTATAATTTGGCACATTAACACAAGCTGAATTCATATGAAAAACAAATGCAGTATATCTTTGTTGTAGAATCATTGTATAAAATATTGGTGCTGATTTTATAAGGTGCAGTACATTTTGCTCACAGCCGGCTCATAATCCTGAGAAACTACTGTGGTCCAAATTTTTCACCACTTTATTTTCTCTGTACATGACCGCTTGTGCGACATAAGTGGCTAAAATTATATGCGAAGTTATTTCGGAAAAGCAGCGCATTTTGTAAAAACAAAAAAGAACTATTTGAGTAAACTATGATACTTATGCAGGATAAATCTCGAGTTGATTCCTATGCACTATATTTGGACTAATGTCAGAAAACAGTGTTTTTGAAAAAAGCTCCCACCTGTGAGTAAAATATGAACTACTAGAGTAAATCACAATGTTTACATTGTTGACTTGATTCTTCTGCACCAAATTTTGACTCAATTGGAACAAAGGTTGAGCAACTATCGCCTGAAAACTGTTTTTTTAAATCTCCCCCTAGTGTCTGAAGCATACAACTGACCTTACTTCAAATCAAACCAATTCTTCCCTCGTATTAAATCGTTTTTGTGTGTTTGTTTTAACATGAAGGAGACGGTGATTCCATAAAATCCCTGAAAACATGGAATCATATATCATCATACATGACTAACGTTTTTTCTAAATGATCTTATTATCCTTCTGCAGTACCCCTACAGGTCATTTGTTTTGAATATGACATTGTTGCCTTGCCGAGTTTCTTGCTACAACAATGTTTATAGTTCATATTTTCCTCACAGTCTCCTCCTGCATTGCCACTGTCACAATATTGGTGGACTAACTGCGTGAGTGTGGCGTTTAAACGGGTGGCGTCACACACCTGTCGCCACCCACTGGGTCCACAACCTAGCTGGAAGCATCATTAGGTCTGCAGGTCAAAGAGAGCAGCTCATTACTGCCTCTGCAGACATACCATAAAACCCACATCTAACACTGCTGGCCCTGAGCTGAGGTTGTTGATTGGAGGTGGATCTCATTGGTCAGCTCAGTGAGTGATGCTGGTTGTCTGTGACAATTTGGCTGGTGCACAATTCTATACGGTGCAGCAGTTATTGCGGAAACGACAGCGTAATGTTGGAAAATTTTGTTTATATTTACAGCTACAGTTTGATATTTTGTTGCTATGGCTTTCTTTATACTCTTTTTATTCTGTTGATAAAAATCTATAAAATTATACTCGTAGACGTAAACAAAACTGACTCACTGATGTCAGTTACGCAGCAATGGCAACATACATTTTACAACTATTTCCACCAGATCGATCTGCAGTGGCAGACCCCTCGGTGAATTTTATTGTACCCTATTCATTTTTAAGACAAAGGATTGTGTCATTTCATCGCTCAAAAGATAAACCTTTATTTAGTTTTCTAGACTTTTTAGTTGAAAACTGGCAGACCAGATCCAAATCCAGGACGCATTTTGCAGGATGATGCCTTTGTCATGTCATTTGAATAGATAAATACCTCCTGTTTCAGGTCATGTTCCTCAGCGAATCCTTTCAGTTTAGAAAGAGAACATCTCTTACTTCACATTCATTTAATCCATTTACTTTTTTTCTTGTTTCATCTTGACAAAAAAAAAAAAAAAAGATAATATTAATCAAGCTGTTGGTGATTTTTGAGCAAGAAATTCATTTTAAACCAATTGCAAAGATTGAGATGACCTTCAAAGCGCAGAATTAAAGGAGACATTGAAATTCAATGTTTTGATGCTGGTCTTTCTTTGCTTTCGTACGTAAACTCAAACAAGCTATTTTTATTCATTTTACTATTATAATATCTCTAATTTTGCTAAAGTTCATATAAGTAGGAGTAGAGTGTGTTTATGTGTGTGCGTGTGAGTATGATTGTGTTTAAATAGATTAGCTTTATGTGTGAGAGAGTGTGTTGTGCCTTTAATAGAGCGTTTTAATGGACCAAGTGTTGAGATACATTAAATCTTTGTTTACTAAAACTATCCAAATAATATATTGTATGCTCGTCATATCTTCTTAACAATGTGCACTATGTCTGCATGTACAGTTTTACAAAGGATGCACCAGTTCCTTTTGTTAAAAAACGGAGTGTTTTGAAATATAAGGATATATATGAGAATCTATAAATGTACAAAATGGCCTTAAATCTTTCACTGATTTTTTGGGAATTGTGCGATGCCTTCTTCAGAAACATGAATTGTTCAAAAGGAATCTGTCGTTCTCTATTTCGTGCCAGTGATTCTATTGCTTTGTGTGGTTTCTTTGCACAAGTTCAATTATGGAGGAAAAAAAAACAATGATCTTGTACTATTTTGAGACTGTGATTAATCAGAGAAAGCATAGCTGAAGTACTGATTGTCTGATAATACATATAATAGATGACTATTTCTGTATCTAAACTATGGATTTTTAAATAAATATTCATATTAAACACAGCATTAGTCTTGTTTCCTTTTTCTACAAGTGTTTTTCTTTTTCAATTCTCCCTCCAGTTATTGCTTGATAGGAAAAATAAATGTTTTTGTCCCTCTGATTGCATCGTTATGTCCCGGAAAAGTGAAGGATATTATGGAATCGTCATCCATTGGCTTCACTCAAAAACTATTTCATGGATCATTCTCAAATTTTATACCACCATACACCTTAGTGCGAGGAAGAACTGGACTGAATTTGGGAAAGGGAGCTTTATCTCCGAACAGTTTTCGGCATAATTCTGCAACTGTTCCGATTTAGTCCAAATGCGGTGCATACGAATTGACTCAAGGAAATATATCTTGCATATTTTACATTTACTCTTAAAGTTAATATTTAACTCACTAAGGGAAGCTTCTTTTTCTTTTTTCTTTTTTACCAAAAACACTTTTTAGGATGTATTGTCCTGACCATTGGTCTGACTTTTGTGAACAGGAATCAACTCCAGGAGATTAATGTTGAATACATCATGCTTTACTCTTATAGTTCATATTTTACTCACTAGGGGGAGCCAGTTCAAGAAAAAACTCAGTTGATTGCTTGTAAAACGCAGAAGAAAAAAACAATGGTTCTGCAAAATGGGAAATATCTCACATTTATTTCTGTAAGATGTCGCTCCCTCTCTTTCTATAAATAAGTTCTGCCTGCTGTGGTAAAAACAATTTACTATTTCCTATCTTAATTGGCCCACGGTGGAAGAGGTAATTAGTTCGGAAGAATGCAAATACCTTAGCACAAAAATGCTGAAATTTCTAGTCTTTATCAGTCGGGGGTTGATAAGATTCTCAGTCAACCCTCAATAAATCAGCAAGAACTTTTGACAGGTGCTGAGCTCCCTGATTTCAAAGTGCCGTCAGAATTTTAGAATATTCTCTGCTCCCATTCGGAGTGACAGGAGGAGCACTGAGCTTCCCGGCAAGAGTGGATCTTTTCCTGCTGCTGAGGTTAATGGATGTCACCGAAACTTTAGTTTAGCACACAACATTTTGGGGCACAAACATGTATTTGTCTGTGGGTTAAATGAGAGGATCATGCTAGAAGCTGCGGGGTTTCTCTGTGATTAGCATTAAAATCAGTGATAAACAACTAGCTTTGCTCTTTAAGAAAGTAAAAATAAGAAAATCTACCAGCATTCCTGAAACTCAGCAATAAACATGCTGTACCTTGGTCGTTTCCAGTGTCTCTCTCACCCTGGGGTGCCATCTGAATTTCATTTGTACTGCCTACCGAAACATAGTTGCAGGCCAAGTAGACCTGAAAACAGTATTCCCTAAAGGCAGTGTTCTCTTTGAGGTTCAAGATCTTGACCTGGCCTCAACATTAACCTTATTGACTATCTGCGGGATGTGTTGGCCAAACTACGGTGCCCACCTTGGAACTTACAGAATTGAAAGGATCTGCTGCTAGCATCTAATTGCCAGATACCGCAGCACAACCATCAGAGGTTTTTTTTTCTGGCGTCCATGCCTCATTGGGCGGTTTTATTTTGCTGGCAGACAGGGATTTATAACGTTATGGCTGAGTAAATTGTTGTTTATTTAATATACTAAGCGTGATGTTGATCACTCTTTCATTTAAGAAAAATTGCATATACCCACACACACAGGAGAAGATTGACATGTCATCTACATTTCAGAATGAATTTACATAAGTGGGACCTCCACGATAAATCTGTCAACATTTTGTCGATAATGATGGTGGGGGATCGTGACATGGACAGGTGTCACCATACACACACACACAGCGTGGAGAAAGGCAACAATCTATCACCATCAGTGCTTCTTCATCGATCACAAAGATGTCAGCTGTTGGCCCGTACATTTTCATCCTCATAAATTCTAAGAGCAGATGAAATTGGCTGAAGTGAGCATGTATATGCAAAACATGCTCACTTCCTGTCACATTTGGGCCAAAAACCATCACTGAAAATGTGGATCAGCGACCTGAAGTAAAGACAAATTACATTTGAAATGGAGTCTGGGATCATTTGCAAATTCACTAAATATTAAGTTTTGTGATTAAAAATTCAGGTTTAACATTTATATTTAATATTTATATCTAATAATTATATGTAACATTTAGATTCAACATTAAGATTTACGTATACATTTTGTTCTTGATAAAAATACTTACAATGTAAATGCTTACATTTACATTTAGATATAACATTTACATTTAGATTTAAGATTAACATTCAGATTCAGATTTAATATTACATGAATAATTTTCATGTGGATTGAGAGTTAACATTTAGACTTAACATTAAGGTATGCCATTTAGATTTAGCAATTGGATATGAAACATACTTTTAGACTTTACGTTTCTATGAAGAGTTTATATTTAGACATTTTCTCTAATATATTTTTTCAAGAAAAATTCAAATCTGAATAACTTCATAAATATTGCTGTAACTTTTGGAGCTAAATGTGGCAAAACGTTACTGTTAATTTAGACATGTGGTACTCTACAATATTTAGAATTTGTGCCCTGTGATGAAAACCTTTTATTAAGAAAAATATTTTTAATATTTAATACAACACATTATGTACATTTAATCCTTGACCATTTCTAAGGCTAAAAAGATTAGCCTATATACAGTCATGTGACATTTGTATTTTGGCATTAAAAAACTAATGTTGCTAATTATGAGTAAATTCTGTCTGGGTTTTTCTTCTGACCCACCTACATTTAAACATGATGAAGATTCTAACATACTGTACGCCTAGGTTGTTTATAATGCAGAGATAATAATGTCTATTTACAAGCGGGAGAGGCTGGCGTGTGCGTCCTGATGCTTTAAATAGCTTTATTTTCCCAGTGTGCCTCGAGGCCTAGGTGGAATTTGGATTGATTGATTTTGGGGTTGAGAGAGGCAGAGGGAAAGGTGCTAATATCACTGTCAATCAACATGTAATGCAAACGGCAGCAAAGAAACAGAGAGAGAGAGAGAGAGAGAGAGAGAGAGAATCATTGCCTGTTACATATCTGTTCCTCTGCATAAAACAATGCAGAGGAATAGCAGCGATCATTAACAGCTACGGAACAGAACAAGATCAGGAGTCAGAGGCAAAGTAGGAAATGAGCAGCATTGAAGTGAATTGTATTTCCTATTTGATATTTATCTATTTGGCTGCCCTTTTATTCATAAAAATATTAAATCTGAATGTGGATCAAATATTCCAAACAATTGAAAAAAAAAAAAAAAAACAGCCATACAGACATGAATGTTATAATTCATTCTGAAAACAAGGGATTGCTCCTTTTTTCTTTTAAACAATTGTTTACGAATAATTATGCAGGAATTATTTGACAAAAAAAGGTAATTGAAGTTTTTTTTCCTATCAAAAGATTTGATGTGTTAATTCTTGAGTAAGTCTAATGAACACTGTGGTCGTTCTCTGACAACCAGGGTTGTAATTATGTTCGCCTGTCACTTCATGACACAGTGGTAGCTTAGCAACCTGCCATGCAGACATCTTGAGCTAAAGTGGGATCTCATTTGAATATTCCACAAAACTTATAATCAAGATAGGAACTCTGGGTGTTGGTTCAGAGTTGTGCATCTGAGGAGACCTTAATGTCACCAAATTCTATAAAAAGCATCCTCCGCAGTCTCATCACACTGATATGAATGTGGGCGGGTTGTATAATTACTGAATTGCTGTTTACAATTACTAAAACAAAAACACATATTTCATCCACTTCGCCTGCTTTACTCCCACCATCTTCCTATAAATAGAACATTTCCTTCATATCTGTAATTGTTTTTAGAGGTGCTAAGAAATGGAATATGGCAGGTTTATGCATGATGCAACTTTGAAAATATTTCCCTGCTATATGATTGTTGTTGTTTTTACCAGCGTACACTTCAATAAAGGTTCTATTTTAGAGAAAGCAGAGGTGTGAGCAATGTTTGCTGAACTTTGTCGCATATTCCTCTTTATTGAGTTTCTTTCTCTACTTTCTTTATTCACTTTCTGTACTACAGTGAGACGGATGCTGCAGAAATCTTGATTTGCACACTGTAGTCTAGGTTTTTCCACAAAACTGTGGACCGTCGCCAGCCGAGATGAATTCCTGCAGCTGCACTCCAGATTTGGAAGAAAGACCATGACAGGAACTAGAATCTTGTTTTAAACCAGGACCAGCACTTGAACGATGAACAGAACTGTAAACTGAACCACAACTAGAGCTGTTATGTATATTATATTCAATTTATTTAAAGATATATCCCTTCATTTACATACTGGACCTTTAAAATCAGCCTGAAAACCTATGATTCTAGCATTTAACTCAAAGCACCTCCGCTCCTAATTACAGACTGACATTGCTGTAAACTCATTATTAGTTTTCCTAATTGTTTTGATTGATTACTATTTCAAACCAGTGGTGTCACTGGACACAAAGATCTACTGTTGCCCAGGTCTATAGGTTCTGTAATATAGGATATTTGTTTTAGCATTGGTGTGTGCACTCACTCATTACGATTAAGTTAAGGTTGGTTAAACTGGCAATAACAACACGGCGAGCCACAGCTTCCTGAAATTCAATATTTGATCAAAATAATTGTATTTATCGCATAAAAAGACATTTCTTCTCCATCGTTCCTAAGTCAGATGTTGCTCCTCCCGGCTTTCTTGTTTGATCTCCAACTGTCATGACGTCACGTAAATACAGGGATTCTGGGTAATAGCCTTGGGTGAAATGCGGACTGATGTGGACTTGTTGGAAGGATGAATTATGGACAAAGGAGGGCGCTACTGAGCCCCACTGGAGAAACAAAACTAGAGAATTGGGACATCTTAGTCCAACAGTCTTGCACTCCTTAACGATAATGCGCAATTAAGGGGCGTAAGTGCGAAAATTGGACCAAGGCGTAACTAGGACGTCTACTGAGTTGCAGGAGAGTTATCGTCACGTAGCACAAACAGAAACAGGAATGATAGTTTCTTATCACGATTGCAAATTTAACATGATATTTTCAAGATATTGTCAGGAAAAGCTAGTCCAACAATAAAATAAAAGTAATGGATCTACTGTCTGTGTGTCCGTGTTGGCCTGTGTAACTTTTCAGTATTTGCTGTTTTTTTTTTACATGACATTGCAATCTGCCCCTGAACGCAGCACAGCCTAACGGTTACTTTTCCAGCTGGAGATTCTCGTGTCGTAGCCGAACTTACACCACGAAGGACTTAGAGAAAAACATGTGTTAGGTTAGGTTTACAACTACGGAAACCACACATGGAAACCGATAGTTTGGATGGATTTTAATTCGGTTCTGGATAGAGAGCCTAAGAAAGCATTTCATCAATGGTAAGACTCCATTTTAACTACATTTGTAACTGATGACGGCAGTTTGTAATGTTTGTATTTGATGGGTTAAAAACATGTCATGGAAGTCCACGCTTCGTTCTGATATCCAAATTCACTTTTATTTCAGAAAATATATGTATCTGTGAAAACTAACAAACAAACAAACAAAACAAACTCTTACATTCAAAGTTAAAATCACAATTTCCAAATTAGCTTAAAGCTAAATTCATACTAAAGCTAGCAAAACTCAAGAAAGTCAAAATAAATTCTGTCTCACACTTCTTCAAGATTCAGATGAAAAGTAATGTAATACTCTTTTAAAATAATATAATTAATTATTGCCAGGTTACCCTGACCGACAAAATAGAATAAGAAAAGGCACGGGTTTAATGATTGAGAATCCGGGGGCACGGGTTCATAATCTGTGTGCGCAGTTTATAAACCGTTCGTATTTCTAAATTGAAGGTAAAGATTTACGTGGATTTTCTCAATAGTAATGCAGAGTTTATAGAATGCAGAGTTTATAGTAATGCAGTGTTTACATGGATTTGCCTTTGACCTTTAAATCGTGAAAATGTGCTTATATCTTCTCCCTTCACTGGCTTCATGTCCATTTTAGAATACATTTTAAAATTCTAATGTGGTTTATCCTTCATATCTGTTTTTCAAACACGTAGTTAATCAAACGCTTTCTTAGACTTTATATCGTTTTTTTAAACCGGTATGAAGGTTTTTAAGGCTTTGATATGGAGATCCGTGGCTGAGCTTCATCATCATTACTGTAGTTTTTGTTAAAGTCATTGACCCTTGTGTTTGAGCTTACTCAAGGAACTTGGACAAAAACTTCACTGTTGGTTTTCAGAAAAACATTTCTCTGTAACCTTTGCTTGATCTCTAATCTATTTTTCTTATCTGTGAATCATTTTACCTGTTCAGTTGAATGTGTTTGTTATTAATTGACTTTACAACTACTCTCTGACTTTCTTTGTGAACACTTTGTAATAGTTGCCTTGAAATACGCCATAAATAGAGTAATTATTTATATGATGATATAAACAAAAAAAACCCATAAGGTTGTCACCACAATACATTTTTAAAAACCAAGAATGTTGACTCCACTTGAAATAATTCAAAGATAAACACCATAATTTATTTATTTATGTTGAGGATTTGTTTATGCACCCCCTAGTTACTGGTCTGAATGGTTGTAGAGCAGACATACATCACAACCACATCCCATGTGTCCTTTCCAAAGAGCATAACAGTGAGAAAAAAAAATGACATCAGGATGAAAGTGGGAAATTGTGTGACCTGTCTATGTCCGTCTGTGGAAAACCCTTCATGGCAAGATAGTTAATGATGAGTTATTCAGCGTGAGCTAATTCAGCCTCTTGGCCTGAGCCAATTAGAAAATAGGCTTTACTACTGCCCAGCAGATCAATACTTGACAAATGATCATATGGAACAGGTTAAACAAAGCCAGTCTCAGTTTCACACGGATGAACTTTAGGATATTCATCAATATGACTGTTGAGATTTATAGACAGTTTGATGGCAAAAAGACTTTCTGGCTGTCTCTGTGTGTCCCTCTCTGTTTTATTTGTTTAAATGTGAAAATGAAGTCTAAATGAGTCACAGTCTCCATGAATGCATTATTCTTATCAATAAGCTTTGTAGTGTCATAATTCTAAGTCTAGGAGTTTTGACAAATTAAGTCACGATCATGATTAACTCAGTATGATATCTAAAGATTTTTGGAAAAGTAAGTCATGATCATGATTCATTCAGTTAGATATCTTGAGATTATTAAAAAATACAAAAACATCATGGTCATCATTGATATCTTGAGTTTACTGGAAAATTAAGTATTGATCATGATTGACTCAGTTTGATATCTTGAGTTAGGGGGCATAACTCTAAGTTTTGGAGTTTTGACTAATTAAGTCATGATCATTATAAACTAAGTCTTAAATCTCAGGTTTGTCTGATAATTAATCATGATCATGATTAACTTTGTTTGATATCTCAAGGTTAGTGGTTAATTAAGTCATAATCATGATAACCTAAGACGTACCTCTCAAGATTATGAGATGATTAACTCATGATTATGATAAACTATGTTTGATATCTTGAGTTTAAGGGATAATCAAATCATGATCATGATATACTAAGACTTAAATCTGAAGATTATTGACTAATTAACTTATGATCATGATAAACAAAGTTTAATATTTCTGGATTTTGAGATGATAAAGTTCTTATCCTCAAACATTGGTATAAGACTGATAAGAAACAGAAATGGTGGTGCAGGAGCTCTTGACAGAGTTGTGTGATGAAAAGGTACTTTTACTTTATCTGAAACAAATCATATTAAATCCACAGAGGACGAGCTGCACCTCCGTTCTTCTTCATTATATTCCACCAAGATCCACAGGCCTTTCTTATTTTTGTGCTTGCTATCATTCCTCAGCGGGTGCCACAAACACTTGCACCCTTTGGAAACCATCTCTGTGTCTTAATTAGCAAAACACTTGCTTCCACATAAAGCATCAAACATAAGCCTTTTCTATTGCTGTGAGTGAGACAGTAGATGCATGACGCAGTGAGACCAGAGGTAGACGCATGAGATGCTGGGAGCTTCATTGTCTCCTAAGTTTCTGTGGGTGAAAGAGAAAAAGAGACGGGTCATTAGAGAATCTGTTGAATTTCTGCTCTATTGTGTTTCCGGTCTGTCCGCCCCTTGTGGACGCGTCTGAGCAGTGTGTTTCCCTGTGTGTGCATGCATTTGTGCAGACATGTGGATACGAGGTTGTGTAGGAGGTTGACAGATTCACAGTGACAGTGTCAAGGAGTTGGAGAATCCTCTGACAGTGATGCTGCTCTGCTGACTCCAAACTTTCACACGCTCTGCTGGCTATGTAGGAAGGTTCAGTTTTAAACTAAACTGGATGAAACACACACCCTGTTGAAAATGTAATTGATTTGAGGGACAGCTCAGCAAGATTATATTGAGTGTTTACCAGCAGGTAGGTCCCCTCTGAATGATGCAGTGTAAAAAAAATAAAAATGTAGAAAAAGAGTGACAGAGTAACAAATGAAAAATTTAGCATCTAAATATCTGGATAACAGGCAGAACCGTTACAACACAACAAGAAGGTTCTGGATTCATATCCACCTAAAGACTTAGAGCCTTTTTGTGTGGAGTTCTCAAGTTCTCCCCAAGTTTCGGTTGGTTCTCTCCAGGTACTCCTGCGGTATAAAATCATGCCATATAGTTGAATTTATGAGAAAGTGAGTTTGAATTGTGAATTCTGAGTGAGTTTGAAAAGCGAATGGTATATGCCTTGTCTTTGAAATGTCTCTCACAGTTAAATGCCGTGTTTTGTTTATGGACCAAAGACGGGGCCAGTACTAAATGACAGTATCAGTATCTGTATTTTTGTGTATATTGGATTATTGGATGTATTTATATCTATATATATCTATATATATATATATCTATATATATAGATATATATATATATATATAGATATATATATAGATATATATATATATCTATATATATCTATATAGATAGATAGATATATATCTATATCTATCTATCTATCTAGATATAGATCTATAGATATGTCCCACTTCAAATGCATTTTATTACATGCAGCATCCATTTCCACAGTTTTTACCTGCACATTGGGTTTATAAAAACTTGTGCACAAAGATAGTTCTGCATACAAACATCAACCAAAAAAAATTACACTCGCTAGCCTGCTGATTAAATTAGATAATGAGAAGAAATACCAAAGGCAGGTTGTTATTTGCACTAAATTGAACTATAATGCATCATCACAGACTTACATGATTAAGTTTATATTGTCCAAGCCTGTCCACTAAAATACCAGCTTCTTAGCTTTTTCCGTGAAGAATTAGTCAAATCTGAGCATGGTCCCGCAGTTGGGAGCATTATGGCTTTTATGTTGGCTGGAGACACTTGGTTTCAGGGCTGCAGTTACAACAAACTGCCTTTATGTCATTTACTAGTTTAATAGAAGAAGCAGCAGCAGCTTAATATGAAAGACTTTAACAGTTGGTAAAGATTCTTTCTCTGGGTTTCCATTCTTTTGACATTTTCATGGAAACCCAGAAGGTTATTGCAAATGTAGAATATTACAATATGGTGATATTCCACATATGTAAACCCAGTTGACATGGATGGACGATGTGTTGGGGTCTGGTGCAGAGCAGTATGAGTGGCAGGTGATGGAAGGCAACTTGGCAAACCGACTCCTGATTCACCAGGCCAAAACATCCATTCTTGCAGGTGTTGAGTCCATAGGGTGGCAGCTCCATGAAGCTTGTTGGGGCTGACACCAGTCATGCACCATGTTAGTGGTCCATCTACGCTCCAACCCTGAGCTATGGTCATATGCTCTGGGTAGTGACCAAAAGAATGAGGTCAAGGATGCAAGCGGCTGCAAGAGCTTCCTCCTTAGGTTGGCTGGGCTCAGCCTTAGAAATAAGGAAAGGAGCTCAGACATTCGGAGGGAGTTTTTTTCAGGCGTGTTCAACTTGCAGGATACTCCAAGATAGACCCAGAACTCGCTGGAGGAACTAGACTTCATCTGTGACGATCTGGAGAGTGTTGCTATGGAGAGGAATGTCTGAAAATCCCTCCTTCTACTGCTGCCACCGCCAGGAAAATGGATGGATTGAGTTTTACAAAATGTGAAACACTTTTACCAAGGTCAAACCAATCAACATAATGGAAAACTACAGTTTAAAAGTAAAAACAAAGTCACATCATATGTTTTTACTTAAAAGTACAGCTGCCACCGGAATCACTCTACACATCTGCGGACTACTGGCTGTACTTAGTATCAGTGAAGCTATTGCTTTTCTCCTTCTTTTTTTCTACCTTATATTCTCAATTTTGCACTTTATGTGTGATTTCCGTGAGCCCAGCTTTCAGCAACATGCTGAGTTGAATGTTTTTCAACCTGCGGAGAAGACCGCCGTGCAATTACCTTAATATTTAGAGATGTTTGATGAGGAGGTCCGTGTACGCAATAAGTGCAAAATAAGTAAGGATACTTGTCAAAATCAGAGGTTCCAAGCACTGATGAGTACAATGTGCCTATTTCAGGCACATTGTTCTCAACAACAGCAGTTCAGTGTAATCAGAGGAAATTAATAAGTGGAACAAAAGAATTGTAGTTACATTAAAATGATTATGATTACAAGGAATAGACGTTGAAACAGGAAATAGATCCCCATCCAATGTATTTGCAGATTTGGCGCTGAAGACTTGTTCTGGTGATGAGGAGTAGAGCTCAATGTTTGGGTGATTATGTGATAAGAAAACTCTTCATCAGTGGATTTCATTGCAGTTAATGTCTAGGCTTATGGTGGTAGGTTGCAAATTTCTGACAAGACTTTAGAGAGCGAGTATGTTTAAAGTTTGACACCCTTGTAATTGATTGGCTAAAAGACATCATGACAGGTTGTGTTTGGATGAAGAGATGAAGAGATGAAGAGAAGGAGCCAGCGAAGCTCCAAAGTAAGGGAAAGGGTTTGTGAAGAAGATGGAATGCCCAAATTGATCTCTCCTGATTTAACTTTTGCTTTAGTTCATAATCATATCCCTGAAAAGAATATTAAGGAATTGCCACCGTGTCCACCGTAGCAGATCCTTTGTGTTAACACAATAACTCAAAAACTGTTCCATGGCTCATTTATAAATTTCATAGTATCATACCCCTTAGTGTGAAGAAGGACTGGATTGATTTTGGAGAGTTCGATTGTATAGTGTCGAAAATAGGGGGAGCTTTACCCTGTCAGTCTTTGGGCCATAATTTCTCTGATTTAGTCAAGATTTTGATAATATGAATGAACACAAAGAGATTCATCTTTAACATATTCTATTTTACTCTAAAAGTTCATATTTCATTGTCTCATGGGAGCTTCTTTTATGAAAAACAAAGTTTTTACAAAACAACTTACTAATCATTTGTCCGATTTAGTCCAAATTTGTTGCATATGAGTGGACTTGATGAGATCTATCATGTATTTATCATAATTATAACATTTTACTCTAACAGTACTCACTAGGGTGAGCTTTTCTTTTGTTTAATCAGTAAATACCTTTTGCAGCCTGTGATACTAATAAAAATAATAATAAATTTAATTTATGATGCACTTTACATTTGGATCATTCTCCAAGTGCTAATAAAGAGTACTGTAATACTATACTATATCAGTATAAAGAATACTGATACTATACAGCTCTTCTGATACCGAAGGTAATTATTGTCAAACTATTAATGCAAAACAATTATTCATTGTTTTATATAAATAAAAACCCCAAAAGCCAAGGATATTGGGAATCCTCATTGCATCCGCTGCAGATCCTTTGTGTTAACGCGATAACTGAAAAACTCTCAAGGATCAAACTTTCATGCATCAATTTCAAATTTTGTGTGAGAAAGAACTGGATTCATTTAGGAAAGGTTGATTGTACATTTCTGCCAATAGGGGCACCTTATCTCAAAAATCCACAGTTTTAGGGCCATCATTTCTCAGCAGTTGATTCAATTTGGTCCAAATTCGATGCAAATGAATCAACCTAACGGGATCTTTTTTTTTCCTTATCATATTTTACTCTTAAATTTGATATTTAACTCCCTAGGGGAGCTTTTTTATTAAAAAAAAAAAGTTTTTCTGACCTTACGTCCCAACCGTTGGTCTGAATCTGTCCAAATTGACCTAAAATGTACCATCTCAAGGAGATTTAACATAATTCGTCTTTGTTCACTCACTATGGGTACTTTTTTTTTTTCTTTTGCAAAAATCCCAATTTTATGATAGTTACTTTCATATTACATCCAAATTGGCTAATATGAATATACACCAGGAGATCTAAAATTTAAAAAATTATATCACTATAATAGTTCATATTTAACTAATTATAAAAAGCTTTTTTGTGGAAAACACAGTTCCTCATCCATCCAATCCCAACCAGAAGTCCAATTGTGTTTAAATTAAGCTCATGTTATTTGACGAAAAAAAATTGTTAACTCCATTTATCTTTATTATTTAATCATTATTGAATCACTATGGGATTTTATCTTAGAGCATATCGCTGACCTCATAGAAATAGTAAGGTTGAGTCAATATAGACTGCTTGAGATTATTAATGAGTCGCATTTAATTTGAGGAGTAGAATGTGCAAAGCAGGTTATTTGGGACTTTGGGGAAAGACCCTTGCTTTCGGGGTCAACATTGTAGGATTAGTTAATGCTGGTGTGTTTCCAGCTGGACTCCTCACTTTGTCGTACTAACGACCAATCAGTTTAATTCAGTAATTACAACTCAAACAAAGACAAATGACAAACTGCATCATGAACTAAAACAAATCTGAGACAGATAGCAGAGACTCTTTCTACTCCGCCCCTCCATCATCCATCATAATCCCTGAGAGGGTGAAAATGGAAGGTGAGAGTCTAAGAGGTGTAGTAAATTCAGGAATATCATAAAATGACATCCTGTGTATTTCAACCAACTCCCAGCCTGAAGTCTCTGCGCACCTATTTCCCGTCCTCCGTATCAGCTCCGCGTGTCTGAATGGTGCAATCAAGGTTTGAATAATCATCCCAGTTTGATTGTATTAAAGCCTCTCTTGTGAGCTGTCCCCACACTGTTTGGTGTAATTAGAGAGTAGTGGTGTAATGGTTTGGATGGAGACCCATCATCATGCCTCATGTTGTCTTTGATGTGCCAACTGGGTGCTCCTCTCAAAAGTAAAGAAGACTGCACACTGAATTATTATGAGCAGCAGAGCTGTGATGGGTTTATGTACTGATGGCTTAGAAGGCAGAACGTCAGATTCTGCTTATTAAATGTATCTGCATGGATTCCCTCGGTTTGTCTTCGTCTCTCTGTAATTTAATTTCATCTGAAAGTGCTGGCAGTGAGTTGAGAGTGGCTAATAATTTGAACAAGGCTGGTTTCAACAATCTTTTTTTCATTGTTATTTTAACACTTGCATTAAGGTTTTCTGTGAAAGCATCACTTAGAAGTATGGTGTTGAATATGTGACCAGTTTGACATTTTCTCTTCATGCCGAAGTCCTCTGGTCTTGTTTACTGTGATTTAAATTTGTCTTGTAGCGCCACCTAGTGATTCTGACCTGATCTGTTAAAAAAGAGTCATCTAGAAATGCAGATCCAAAACATTGTTCAACAATGTAGCCAATTTGAATTATTTTTACTGCCAAATACTTAACGGATCAGCACAAAAAATGTTGGTTGCTACATTTTCACAATTATTAAAACCAAACATAAAATAAGTCACAGTAAAATCACAAAGTTAGAAAAAATTAGACAATTTGACTTTAATCTGTCAGGCGGAGATTAAAGTCAGACTTCTGACTTTTTTTCCCTAAAGACTAAAATTCCGATTTAGAAATAATTAAATGTGGTTTACTTGACTTATAGTTGTAATTTTTAAAAATGTAATTAACTTAAAACTCCTTTTTTTTGTTCAAATAATTACCCTGCATAGAAGTTAAATTCGGTATGAAGACCTTCAGTGACTTCATGTATGTGGAAATGCATTACATATCTTGTCAGACCTGATATATTCCATAATATTCTTTCCACTAAGTTCCTCAGTCTGCTTGGTGTATGGGTGCTGGGATTACATGTGCAAGGAGAAAGACAGGTGGAACAGAACTTCAGAAATAAACTAATCTTATCAAATGTGCACATATATAGTGGGACACATATGATTGAATTGTAGGAAAAACACAATCCAGAGGATAATGACGTGATTTAAAATGATTTAATCTTAAGTAAATGAATCTAATGTATTTTGCTCTTGCCTCTACATTCTTTTTAGTCGTAGTTGCGGTTTGGGTCCTCTACTTCACTTTGAGTCACTTAAGGCTTTTTTCTTCAGACTGCAGTACCTCTACACGACCACACGAGGTCACTATGAGAGCCGATATGGAGCCCTATCAGAGTAGCCCTGACTCAAGAGATGTCAGGGCAGGTAGATCAAGTGTATTTCTTTATCTTATTTGCTGTTGAACAAAAATGAACTAAGTGCTTTGACATTTCACAACCTCTGATCTAATCTAATTCCATTTCTTTGGCAACTATACAGTGGAAAAAAATATATGGATGTGGACATTTTTACATTATTTTGTTTTAAGTTCAGGCAAGTTGTTAAGAGTATCTTTTCAAATGAGCGACCCAGTATTTTACAACTGTTTTGGACCAGAAATAAACATGTAAACTTAAGTTACATGTGTCATTAATTTTTCCATGTGCATCTCTGTTTTTTTTTTAGAGAAACACTTGACTCTTATCCACGATCACACATTTTAGGCCCTAATGTGGACACATGAAGCAGCTCTGTGTATCTATTGACTATTTAGTACCTGACAAGTTCTCTTTGTGCTACAGTAGCAATGAAGTACATATACTTAACTACATTTTTGAGGATATCATTGAGACCGGTCGGTCAGGTGACCTGACACACACAGGTATTTCTGTGAGGGTTGGCTAGAGGACATCGCTGTACTTGAAAAAATATGGCATCCTGATACATGTACTGAATATCTTCAGGTATGTCTATCCAATAAAAAAAACATCAAAGACTCTCTGATATATTTTTCATAGAATACTGCTGGTATCATTCATCTGAAGGGGTTTAAATTCAGGGAGTATCTATTAAAAAAGCTCTGAGTCAGTGCTGTCATTCTGTAGGTGGACTGAAGGTGTGGAGGTGGACTGAACTCGTCAAACATTTAGATTAACATTCATGTATCCTTCTTCCAACTACACTTGCACATTCTAAAGGACTAAACTATTACATTCAGGATCTACATAAGGATTTTCACATGACAGTAAAAAATCAGCCACAACATTATAAACACTGACTCATCAAGTCAGAATAATATTGATGATCTTGTTATATTGACACCTGTCAGAATGTGGGATATAATAGGCAGCAAGTGAAGATTTTTCCCTAAAGTAGATGTATTGGGAGTAGGAAAGATGGGGAAGCGTAAAGATCTGAGCCACTTTGATGAAGGCCAAATTGTGATTGCTGCCCTCCCCTCCGGCACTGCAGACATTATTGGGGATGTAATGACTGCAGTGGATTGTACCAACCAAATTGGTTTGAAGAGGATAACTGATGTGGGTGGGGAGCACAGGCTTGTTGTCATGTGTTATGATCCCAAAGAAGAGCTACTGTCGCACAAATTGGTGAAAAAGTTGATGCTGATTGTGATAGAAAAATGTCAGAACAAACAGGAATCCGCCCTGTTTGGGAAGTGTAAAAAAATATAGGAGCATTACTGTCCAGTTACTTTTGGCCATATGGTGCATGATATAAAGCTTCCAATATTACAAAGTGTATCAGTTTAATTGTTATCCGATGGATTTTCTTTCATGCTGATTGTGTTCGTTTGCTCCTCACTGTCGTGTTATTGGGTTTTGACATGGGTTAAAATTCATCACAAGATTTACAAAGTTTTCACTCATCATCTTCTGGTAGAAACGGTAACCCTGTAGAACATCATTATGTTTCCTTTTTTTTAAATCTTTGATACTTTTCATGTGTTTTGTTTACTTTTGTGAAATATCTAATATATATCATCCACTATTATTTATCGCAGGATCATCATATTTTATGCAACGCTATGAGCTCCTCAAACAGCTCCAGCGTCACCTCGTGGTGCACATGGTTATTTTGTGACAGGCTCCACAAGACTGTTAGAAATCCATCATGTTGTCTTTTATTTTACAGTCACAATCATATTTTCTTTCCAGTGTCTCAAATCCATAAAAAATAAATATACATTATCTTACAAAATATTTCCAGTGTCTTGGATCAATAAAAAACAAGGACATTTATCCACAGCTTTGATTGCAGGAGGTTAAAACACTGGGCCTGTACAAAAAGTAGTGGACAAAGGTTTATACAGAGTGCTTAAACAAGTGGCCTTATATGAACTTCAAAATAGATCAAGATTGACATCATTTCCACTTTTAACTCATATTGAGGTTCGGCAATGAGGACAGATTTTACATTTATGAAATCGAACACCAACAAATGATTTAACTATCTTTGATAAACTGAGTTAAAAGTGAATAGACTCCAACTCTAACAGGAACATTTGCTGTAATTCATGACTTTGGTGACATGAGTGTGTTTATCTTAGACAAACAGTCAGGATGGACACTGGAAAAGCAGACTTCAGGTTCATAGTAGCCTTCAAACTAAAAAGCTGAGTTTTCAACAGAGGTATGCACATTATTCATATTCAAACAGCCCCACTGTTCTGTGTGTCTGTGTGTGGGTCTGAGATATTTTAGGTCACTCACACACTCAAGCATAACAGTCTTCAATTCGGTTTAATAAGGCATCAATTAAGATCAGATGGAAGGCACGGAGATTATTGTTGTGAGTTGTTGGAACAAGTGGATCAAATGATGTTCACATTTGCACAGTGTTCTTACTTCAACACTGGAAAATGATAGTCAATTCAGAAATGTGTCCTTATTGAAGCTGAATAACAAAATATAAGATTTCTTCTTCACCTTCAACAGTATCTGCACATTAATTACACTCTAAATGCACTGCATTGAGAGGCTGGGATAGCCTTTCTTTATGTAAATTTAAAAAAAAGTATTCAGTGTGTGACAGTCATTGAGAGCATGTGATGTGAGGATCATGTGACTGTAGTCTTTGAAATCCTCTTGGACTACAAATGCACCAGCATCACGAAGAGTCTGGGTTCATTCTGCGGTTGCAGTAGTTCTACGTTTCTCCGTAAGAAAGAATGATGTCCAACTTTCTGAGCTTTACCCACTGACAGGGGGACTCCTCATAACCATCAATGAGGGACAGCATTTTGGGTGGAAATTCTTCGGCTCTCTTTCCCCGAATCCGGTGGTGGTTTTGGCACACGCTCCATTCTATCCCCTTTTAGTAGAGTCAAACATGGTGTTCCCTTTTTTACATCTCACATGTTCCTATTATCTCTGTGTAATTCGATGCCCTTAACAGTCTGCAATTAATACTGCTCTCCAGAAAAAGGCAACATGAGAGGCGGGATGGAAAGATCAGGTGGGGAGAAAACTTTCTCCCTCCTGTAACCCAACTTGAAGCACCCATCTGTCTTTAGATTTCTTTCCTTTTATCCCCATCCTCTTGGCTGTACTCCCTTCCTCTTCACCCAACAGGGTCTTTGATCTTCCTCTCACAAAGGCAAGCTGGTCTGGGTTTTCCTAACAGGTCAGATCGAAGTCTCATTACTGCCACTGTCAACGAAGGAGACGGAGGGAGGAAAGGGGTAGGGAGGGAGGGAGGGAGGAAAGAGGGATGGAGTTGTGGGAGAAGAGGGAATGCAGGGAGGACGGGTGCAGGAAGAAAGATGGGAAGACAAGGACGTGCAAAATAAAAATGAGTGCAGGGATGCAGGAAGTCCTCATGCGGTAGTTAAGCAGGATGGGTAGACTAGTCATGCCACAGTTAAAGGAATAGTTCAGCATTTGGGGAAATGCTGCTATTTTGCTCTTTGGAGAGAAACAAATTTGGAGATTGACTTTTGTCCCTACTGTATATCTAGATCTTAAACTCTGAGCAAAAAACTTAGTAGATTGGCCTTGTTTCCCATTGTAACAAGTTTTTGAGCAAAGCTAAACTGCCCAGTTGTAACAATAGCGTCATATTTACGAAACAGATATAAGAATTGCATACTTTTTTTGTATAACTTGTCATATTTTCTCCAAAATGTCAAACTATTCCTTGAAGTGTTGATTCTATTATGATACATGCATTATCGCATTATTTGCCGTGACAGCCAGCTACTACTTGTTATTTATGCACATTTGAAGTATAATTCATTAAGTTGCCTAGATTCAACTATTCTTGATGAACTTATTCACAGCAACAATTATGCAAAATAAAAACAAACATCATCACTACATCCCAATGCTCTCTCCACGTCTACTTACTCTGAATCGGACTCGTTGCCTCCGTTGACCGTCCCAGACTTCAAGTGCATTGCCACTCCCCCGTTGCTTTCCCGGTAGATGCCTGCTGGTGGGGGCCCAGCAGGAATCTGTGGTCGTGGGGCAACAGGTGGTTTGATGGGGGAGCTGTTGTTGTGGTTGCCAGGGTGACCCGCGTCGTTGGAGGATAGCAAGGGCGGCTGGGACGAAGGGGTTATGATGTTGATGGATGTGGGAGTCTGGGAAGAGGTGTTGTTATTGTTGGGGGGAGGGGAGGTGATGGTGGGGGAGTTGTAATCACTCAGCTTCTCCCTCAGGCGGTTCTTCATGTTCTTGTCGCTGAGTGGAGGGGGGTAACTGATCTTGTTCTTTAAGATACCTGGGACATAAAAAAAAAAAAAATTTCAAGCATAAATTAAATCAATGAGATCATTGAATTCTTTCCAAATAATTCCCGTCTTTCACCTTTTCTCTGCTCCGGCTGGTGGTTACTGTGACTGTTTGGTTGACTTGACGGTGCTGTGTCTCTAGCATTACCAGCTGTTTGTTTATCTCTCCCTCTCTCCAGAGAGTGGCCCTCTCTCTCTCTGTCACCAATGTGATTGAGCTTATTTTCAGGGTGCAGCTCCACGTTCACCTTGGTCTCCACCCTCAGCCTCTCTGCTCCGCCCAGGTCCTCGCTGTCACTGGCTGTGGTGGCATCCATTGGCCAGTAAGGCTTCACGTGATTGGACACCGAATCCACTAAATAAGGGAAAGGATCAGAGGCAAAGTTAGGACAGAGTTCAGGTCATTTTATGAAGAAATCTTCTCATTTATTTGATATGTTCAAACTTTTAAAATATAAACTAATTAACAGGTGTAATTTGGTCAGGTGGACATAAAAAAATAGAAGTTTGTTCAAGTGTGCTATTAGCCCAGCAGTCTTCATGTTGTAGAGTCCTTGAGCATGACCATGAACCCAAACCTTCACCCACTGAATTAATGGGTGATGTACTGTATCCTTAATAAAGGATACAATATTATTATTATAGATTCAGTGTTAATTTTGCACTTAGGTTTACTATCCATATGCTGAAAGTATAATTGCAAGTATACTTTTTGTAATCTCGAAAGTGGGCCAATTTAGTACATTTTCAGGTTAAGCCTTTAAATGAAAATATTATAAACTATGTTAACCGCGGTGCTCCCTCTCCTACCAGGGGAACGGACATGCCCGTTGCCCACTGAGGCGACATGAGGCTCAGTTGGGTTTGCAGAAATATAGATGCTAAAATGTATTTCAAATAGTCTACTTTTTCCTTTTATACTGTGAGTACATTTCAGCCTCAAAGTTGTTGTAAAGTATATAAATGTACTTTCACATTCTATATCTTCACCTTTCGGAGTGCTGTGAATGGGCTGCCTCTCGTTGTTCCACTTGGGCTTGACGTCAATGTCATCGTCCTCACTGTCGGAGGAGTGGGAGGAGGCGTAAGAAGAGCTGTGATCATCCACCGACAGTTCGCTGTCCGAGTCAGAGTCTGGAAGGGAAACGTATGAAGATGAACATTCTGTCGATAAGATAAATATAGGTACGCTGCTTTTTGTGTGAGTTTCCCAGTTCAATCAGGAAGTAGTGATAAAGGAAAACCTCACCGTCCACCTTGGTGCCATTCCTGTGGAACAGAGGCCCGTCCAGGTCCGTGTGTCCTTTAGCTGTCCCTGAGGAGACGCTGGGCTTCTGGCCAGACTCCTCCCTACGTAGTTAGAGGAGCAGAAAGGAGGAGAGAGGCACAGGGAAGTGAAGGAGTGGAGAGGTTGAGGAGGAGAGTAAGAACGAGGCGACATGGGGAAGTACAGCATCCCTGACAGTTCATTCAAGTCCAAACTCGTGGTGTGAGACACACTTACTGCATGTTTGACAGCTGAAACATCAGACACATACATTCGGCTTGGGTTACACAATCATCAAGGTGGCTAAGTAATTAAAGATGTATTACGTCATTATGTTTTCTAATATTCTATGTAACCACACATTTTTAACCCTTGTCTGAACGAGCAAACGTCCATAAAACCTCCAGCTAAAGCCTCTGTGTCTCCTCCCTGCCTGTGGGATCGATATAATTGGTACGGGGAGAAATGCTCCTACAGACTCTGACCTGTCTGTAGACGAGCCGGCAGCTGCAGGGAGGGGGCTTTTGTGTCTGTATTAAATTCCCACTTAAACAGGCACAGTGAGATCTTCTGATTCTCAGAACACTTTCTTTTCCTCCCTCCTTGTACTTCTTCCCCTCCGACAGGCCACACACCATCCGGCGCCTGCCCCCCGTGGCGTTTTTGCTCTCATTCAGCCAAGTGTCATCTTTTTCTACCAAGATGACAGCTTTATGATCCGAGGCGTACATTCGACCTAACCTCGGATCTGTAAAACGCTTTAAAGGTACTAGTAATGTGTAACTGTACTCCACTTTGATGAAAACATGTGTGATTCAGAAAAACACACAAATGTAAAAGACACCCAGGTGAGGTTAGCCTGAGATGAAAAGCGTCTAGACCTAATGTTTCGACTATTTCAAATAAACCAGGAATGCCCTTGTCCTAATTCTTCCCCATGATACTTTTAGCTGCCAAGTAACACGTGTAACATAGAAGAAATACCTGGAATATTCGGCGTGGATGGTAGTAATTGAAATCTGATCGATTATTCAAATACTCAAAGGAGTATAAAAGTGAGAATCTAATCTTTTCACATTTAATGCGATTTATTTCTCCTTGATTGAAATATTTTATGATGGGTATAGACTGAGCTTTAGAAGTGTCCAATAGGCATACAAAGACCAGAACAAACCAGTTAATCAATGGGAAACTGGTTGGATCAGCTGATGGGACTCTAAAGTAAAACCAAGAGAGGTTCAGCATTAACAAACTAAAAACTCCTCCATGGGTCCAGGTGAGAAGTCTGTTAAACTATGTGACGTGTAACAGGGTATATGGGAGAAGTTCAGCCCACTCATGCAAACCACCAACGACGGGCGCACAAAGAGGGCTGCTAAAGAGACGGATGAAGCCGGATGGCAGTTAAAAACATTTTGAATATTTAGAAGATCCACCAGTCAAACCCACTAATGGTGTCTGGCTGCATTTTTTCAAACAAGGAGCTTGAAAACTGAGAATGTTCAACTTTATACACTGACAAAATTAAGGGTATGATCCAACGCTGGTTGTAAGGTATTATGACAGATACAAAAAGTGGAGTAGAAGTTGTTTACAGAATTAGATCCAGATATTAATTTAATTAGTGTCGTTATGTGTTAAGGGAAATATTGTTAATTTTAAGGGATCATTGCAAATAATCAAGCATTGGGGCCTGACCCTGTCATGGGCGCTAACCACTGCAGACCAGGGACACACAACGAGACCTGCAGTTCTGGAGTTTTTCTGAATTATCATACATTCCTGTTTAACGATTCATTACATAAGAGCAAAGTTAGCAGTTTCAACTTTCAACACAGTACAGGGTAATAGTATGGATGGATAGTGTTGTGGCCATCAATGGGCATTCATGTGTTGTCCTTAACGTGTGTTGGGTTTTGCAACAAAGCCATACGCCATGCACTGGTAAATCTCAGCATGACTGTCATGCAGTGTTAACACTAGAAAGCAGGTGCCGTTCTTTGACAGCTTGAACAGCATGTGTGAAGAAAAAACAAGAAAAACATCCAGCTGTTACTTATCTCCAGTGGCAGAGAATACGGACAGAGTGACAGGGAATATGTGACTCTTAGGTGTGTGTGACTCTGGATGTGTGTTTAGATTAGGGGGCGTGTTAGTATATGTGGGACATAATCAGACATGCAGGGAGGAGTAGAAAGACGACTAGCAAAAGTTCACACAAGCTCAGGTGGAGTCACACACACACACACACACACACACACACACACAAAACCATCAGAGTAGTAGAAGCAGCCATGCAGTCAGTGTGCATGTACCTTAGTGTGTAAGCCAGGTAGCTGCTGCGGCTCTTGGCTGACCTGATGGTGCTTTCCAGGGACACTGTGGACTCGCCGATGCCTGAGCGGTACAATGTGGCATCTTCTGTGTAGGTGTTGTTGCAGTTGAGAGAACGCTGTAATTGGAGGGATTAAAGAATGGAGGAAGCAGGACAGAAAAAAAACAACATATGACTATATTTCGACAAACGTCCTGAGCAAATACTGGCAGTAAAACTGCAATGACATTGAGAGAAGTGCAGCATAAAGCCAAAAAACACATGGATGAATCTGATCAAGCACTGCAGAAACGTCATAGAATGGCGCGTGGAGAAAGGTTAGAGTATATCTGATCACTCACTGTGAGCAAAGAGGCCCTGGCCGTGCTGGACTCGTCTGGTATGCTCTTCTTTCCAGTGAAGACATTCTTTAGGTTCTTCCTCACCTCTTTGTTAAATATGATATGGAAGAAGAAGATGAAGACTCCCTGTGAGGAAAATAAATCAGATGCTTCACAAACAGTGCAGTTAAGTCCTTTATTCACAGCCTGTTCCAAGGTGGAGCTGTTGCACCTTCTATTACACCTCATTGTTTTATTAAAATGCATGAATAGAACAAGCCTATTAAGAGGTAGGATAGGAGGGGTGTGTGTTACGTTGATTATGTGTTATGTTTATGTTATGTTTGCAATCCATTTGAAAAGCAGCTGGTAAAAACTGGAGAGATGGTGGAAGGAAACAGACAAATCTACATCAGATGATGGCAGTCAAGAATCAAAAGTAGAGACTTTAGTAGAAGACTTTTGTCACGTCTTCCTGTCCGCCATTATTTCCTGTGGAGCTGGTCTTTTTCTTCTATGTTGTGCACATATATGTAAAAAATGAGCATAGATAGGCATGAAAGCCTCCGTCCTTAGTGGTCTTTAATGTTGAGCATTAATGGGTCTTAACGCTCTGAGCAAAGAATGAGAGAAAGTAAATGATTGTTGTTGTCATGTTATTCGTTGTTAACAAAGCCTTGATCGATGCATAATCATAATACACAATTATAATATCACCCACTGGTAGTGGTAATGTGCTGCCGTGGGTTTGTTCAGAGTAAACAAACAATGGGTAAATAGAAGAGGGCCTTTGGTCCAACGCTACTGTGTTAGAAAGGCCTGAGATAAAGGAAGATTAAGATGCAGTATAAAACGCTGTGCTACCTGCAGACAGCTGAAGACCGCAAACAGGTAATGGAAGGTCATCACGTCACTGTTGACAGCCATCAGACCGAGCAGCCAGGTGGCACTGATGAGCAGAAGCAGGAGGAAGGCCATTCGGAGTGCAGGACTGAGGAGAGGGAATGCACAGATCAGTTTTACTGTAACAAAAGATTTATTCTGTCCTCACTATTGGATGTGATCCTTAATGAATGTTTTAAAAAAAAAAAACGTACATTGCCCCTGACTTTTCCATAGCCTTCTGCCTGCGACCACAGGAAGCCTTCGCAGCCAGGATAAAGATCACTATGTTAACCTTTAGCGAGCAAAAGAAAGAGAGGAGTTGTAAACAGTTAATTAATTTTAGTATAATATAATAACACACTCAATGTCTAGACAGACACAGATGAACCAGCCTATTTTAAAAGGGACTCTTTTAATCGTTTACGTACCAGGACAACTACAAAGATGGGTCCAGCGAAGCTCCAGATGAGAGTGTCATGAACTGAAAGCCAGCAGAAATCCGGGTTCCCATAACCCTGGGGGTCAAGACCTACTGCCAAACCTACAGACGGCGAAAGAAAAGAAGAGAGTCCAATAAAGTGAGTGAGATTGCCACAGCATGTCAGTACATCAAAAAGCATTCCATATATGACAGTCGTCATGTCAAGAAGCACCAAATTGGTATGAAGTAAAATATGTACTAAATAATAGGCTTGGAGAAGTGGTACTAATTGGAGGGACCAGACACAGGGAAAAAAAACCTGTAAAAACAAAGTCAGTGAACATTTCCAGTAATCCCACAACGTCTTTACCAGATTTATGCAACTGCTTTATCTTAATTTGACATCCAAATAAAGGCTGTCAATCTCGCAATGCATCTCTCCTCCCTCTCTTTCTTCCTTTGTCTCTTCTATAATTTTCCCACGAGGATGACAGCTTATTCGGAGGAGACGAGTCACAGCACGAAAGCCCCCCTGACAATCGGCCACCCTCTACAGCTCTGTTTCTCTGAGCTGGTCTCTCACCGGTGATAATAGCCGGTATGCCCCAGCCGATGGCGTAGTAGAACCTCATGTGGCCATGATTGATGTTGCGCAGCTCTGTCAGCATGCGGTAGATGTGTAACCCCTCCACGAACATCCAGGCGAAGGTGCACATGTAGAAGTAATGGAGGAGGATGGCGATGACCGTGCACACAAACTGGAGGGATATAAGACAGGGAGATAGGGAACATGTTAAAGAATGTGTCTACTTTTTGAGCAAGCAAGACTGATTGTAGATCCCTGCTGAAGCAGACGATCAAATGAATGCCTAGTAAATCCATCTATAAAGAAAATCAAGGAAAGATTTATTGCTCTATAATTAAAATAAGAGTAAAAATTTTTTATTCTTGACTGAACAAAAAAAAGCATAAATATCTCTTTAAGATCCGATTTTTAACAAATACCCCGGTGGTAAAAAAAATAAAAAAGAAGAGACTTATATTGACTAACAGTGAAAACTTACAATATCTGCAGTTTGAACAGCAGCAGTCGTCAAAGTGCATCAATGACAAATTTAAGTATGATACAAATATTGGAAAGAATAATTCAGCCAATCTCTACATCCTTTCATCTCCCTCCCAGTGCCTTCTGCTCTACTGGAGGAATGCGGTGTGTCAGGGAATGTCCCAGCAGTGGAGATACTATATTTTAGTAACACTGTGGAGATCAGAGAGACTACTTTGACAGGGTTATAAATCATCCTGCACATGGCCCAGGGCACATACTGACAGCATTCCAGCAGTTTGATGCACGCACACACCTGAAGACAAGATGGTGGACACGCTTTAACACATGCTGAATCAATACATTCATAGGAATGAAGAAAGAAAGTGATAAAACTCCCTCTGTGTAAAGTCTGTTTGCCGGCTTAGTGTCTACTTTTATAAAATCAGATAATGTATTAAAAGAATAGAGTCAGAAAAGGCAATATTCCAGCACACGCATCTAGAACTAAGTTTCAAGCAATACAGGGCAGCTCTGGCTCTCTTGAGAGGTCATGACCCTGTAGGAAGTTCACCAGTTGTCCTCCCTTGGACCACTGTGGCAGCCATTAGGTGTCAGCATCTTGCTCAAAGACACCTTGACATATCAACAGAAGGGGCTGGGGTTAACTCACTACTGCTCATCCACTGCCATCATGGGTTACTGAGAGATTTACAAAGCTTCCTGTCACAAGTTTAGACCCAAGCTTGTCCGCTCTTTAAATCTGTCTCCACATAAACTACCGAATGTGCCGTCTTTGTAAACCTCACCTCTTAAAAAATGATTACCAACAATTATCAGATTAATTTAATCTGTACTGAGGCCATACAGGTGATTTATCAAGTAAAAACCAAGAAGTGGTTTTGGTAAACCTTTGAAGGGACTACAGCTCTGAGGTGTGCTATCGTAGAAAGGTACCAGTCACAGCATGTCTCTGCTACTGGGACTCCAAGGTGTATGTGAAGGTGTTTATACAAATGTTTGGGTCAGGAGACTTCAAGGGGTTTCCACGACTTCAAATACCCCACATATGTGTTTCTGGACATTAACCTAGATTATGAATGTAACATAATTATCTCAATGGAGCTCTTACCTCAGACTCCACACCCTGTCACACCCTAAATATACACAGGTATACAATGAGAACGTCAAATCCAGCGAACACTGCCAGTCCAATAAAATAGACTAATAGGAGGTTACATTTGGAGATGGCTCGGGTAAAGATCAAACTCCTTTCTACTTAAGACCCAGTCTAAGAAACACAGCCTTATCTGTAGGATAAAAACAGACTCCTTGGTAATAAGGCTGATATAACTCCTGTCAACACGGAGCTAGAAGGCTGCCCTCAAGCCACACAAATATCTCTGGGTGCCTGAAAGTTCTCAATTTAGTTACCTCCAGAGTGAAACATCTTTATCCCTCTAAAGCAGAAAAAGTAAATGTCATTTAAAAATTTGAAATTGTTTTTGTAGTAAGCAGATGGAGGGATAGCAAAAAGTCATAGATAAACGGCTCAAATAGTGTAGCTAGTATTAAGCATTTTAAATCTAAAAGTAACTTAGGTTAGATAAAATGAATACGATTTCAAATTGTTGACCAGAATATAGAGTACAAGGACAGCTAGATGAAAACAAAACCACTTCAGTAGACAGTTCAGTGGGGAGAATCCATTATTGTAATGTATAATTTATATTAATTAACAGTGCACAGAGTCCTCAACCAATTTATTACTGTTTTAAGACTGACAGTAAGAAAATCTGCAATTTATGTTTTCATTTACATACTTTATTGTATACTGTTTTATTTGATTATATAAGTTTTTTGTTTTGACTTAATATCTGGAAACCCTCATCTGACACAAATCCCACTCACACAACTTCTAGCAATGACAATTGAAATAACCCAAAAATCTCTAAATATTGAAAAACATCACTTCAGTATTTAATAGTTTTTTCATATAAATTTCTTGTGTGTTTTAAAAATACTGACAGGAATTTAAGTTGGGCTTTGGAAATTAAAACACAACGGTCCAGGTGGAACCCATTCATAAATCCCATTCATCAGTCGATTCACTGCCGGGATAATAATGTTGAATAACAGGCTGATTGTTTTGTGTAATTAGTCAGATGACAGTTGGGGTCAACAACGGTCACCTTTAGTTCACCTGACATGGAAATGTCTAACAAACATCTAAATAATAAGAACTCGCGGTAGATAAACAAAAAAAATGTCTCCGTCGTACGAGCGCTCTTATTCCTGATGGTTTAACACTCACCGGATTGTCCGTCTGATTGATGCCGAGCAGGAAGACGAGCTCGGAGAAGAACAGCGCTGCCACCAGGTTCCTGTGGATGGCGTTGAGATTGGAGTGGAGCCGGCGCAGGAGGCACAACAAGATGAAAGTCAGGAGGAGTAGTAGCAGGGAGATTGACACCGTGGTGTAGGTGACAATCTTCAGTGGGAGAACATCACCGTGCTAGGGAGAGCAGACGTCATCATGTCAGGTCAACATCAAGACAAGAAAGCAAGAAAAATATTAAACCTAGGATCTGATTGGAAAATTGTACCTCTCTTTTGGAAATGTCCATGAGCACAGCAAAGCTGGACATGTGGTTACACTGACAGCTTATATGGCTGTTGTTCCTGCTGAGCACCTCGCAGCCTTTGGAGGACCAGCCGCCGGTACCTGCGATCCTAAACCCAACAGATGAACGTGAGAAATGAAGACCAGAGTGCAAACAAGAAAGACTTATGGACGTTGCTTCAAGTGTAAAAGTTCATCTCCAGCAGGATACTCGTGTGTGAATCCAACTCACGTGATGGAGTGGTTCCAGAAGACACAGACAGGTTTGGTTCGCTCCTCCGTCTCAAGCAGGGTGTACTCCAATGTGATGGGTGGATCCAGGATAGGGGGAATAGGTGGACCCTCACTGTGCACCGTGGCGCTCACTATGGCTGTGTTGATCACCGGACGGTTCGGAAGCCTTTACAAAAATACAATTTTGAGAAGTTTTTTCATTTGATCTTATTAAATACTGAAAATGCACTGCTGAAAAGATTATTTGAATTTAGCCCATTGGGGTGAACATTCTGGTCCACCTGAATGGGCTGCAGTTGCAGCAACTTCATACCAAGGTTTACAATTGAACTAGCATAATGCAAAACTAGAGGTAATCTGTCAGGAAGGATGAGGAGACACACATGGTGTGTGGCCACCACCTTCAGAACCAATCTGTTTTTGAGGGTTGTCTTGTTATCTCACCTGTTCACATGTTGCTGTCATTTACTCCAAAGCAGGAGTAACTGATTCACAATCTGCTCACGCTTGATGACTATGATGATTTAGTTTTCTTCTGGATTTTTTGAGTGGCCACTCATGTACATGACATCATACCATAACAGAGACAACATATGTTTAAACTTTCTAACTTATCCTTTTAAATTCTTACACATATTTTAGTGGCATACTCTTTTTCAGGATATATCAAGAATAAAAACACCCCTTAGTCCATAAACAGAACGTTATGAGCTCATTCAGCCACTGATGAAGTGATTCCTCCAAAGAAACATAAGTAAATATTATGGCATCTATTAACTTTAAATCTAAAATATTCTCAAGTGAAGTTGTTTTTTTTTTCAAAAGTATACACAATAAGAAGAATTGCATTCACACTAGTGAGAGTTCACCCAGGGTGTGTGTTCTCTTTTTCACCCTCTCGTTCTCCGTTCTTGATTTGGACATGATTTAATCCAAACATAGTACGTGGGAAAGTTGTGTTGAACACATCACTGAGGTGCTGGAACTCTACCTCAGACTTCTGCGGTCAGGGTCGTATCTTTCCGGGAGGAGTTTCCCCAGTGATTTGTATACTATCACCACGGCAACAGGCAGAGGGGCTACTGGCTGAAGGTGGCGCCGTTTCCTATCGGATCCTTTGCCCTCCTCCTGATCCAGCAGGGGTTCAGTCTGGGATGGAATGGCAGGAGCGTGCTCTGCTGGGAGGGAACAGTGAGAGATAAGTTGATACTACATGAGAGAAATTCACAATATGCAAAGACAAACTTTTGTGCTAAGATTGAGAATTTATTTTATATTGCGATAAGGACAGAGTGGAATAACTTCTTGTTATAATAAGGAATGTGGATGCTGATTATAGTCTGTTCTCTCAGCGCTTCAAGACCCATCTCTGTTCCGTGCTGCTGTTTGTCCCGTAGGACGATGCTTTGGAGGGCTTTACTATCCCCAATAATTGTCTATAACAGCTATGAATGTAGAGTGCGGACAATCCTGTCATAACAACAATTATGTTGTTTTTATTTATTTTCTTAAAAGTCTTTCAGGTTCAAGTTTCAATAAAGTCAGAACATAATATCTGCCAGCAGTCGTACCTCTGTGACCCTGCATGCGGAGGTTGAACTGGGGGAAGTGGACGGAGGAGCCAAGGTCTTTTGGGTAGGTCTCCTTGATGTCCTCAAACCGAGGCATGGTTGCCCTCTCTGGGTCTAACACATCCAGGTAGTCAACGGTTAGAACTAGAAGAAGAGGAGGCCAAGGATGAAGTCGACATGTGATCATGGTTCCCAGTTCCACACAGTGTGATTACACAGCTCCTCCACTCACTCATGTTGTCTGTGACGATGGTGAAGGGTTTCAGGTAGGTTTTCCTGACATTCTGTGCCAGGGTGTTGGCGTAGTCCTCAAAGTTGCGGAGCAGGTGGGCGGTGCCACCGTCAGTCCTCTGGATCTGCTCCCAGTACTCTTTGTTTTCAGGATCCAGCAGGGAGCTGGAGGCTCGCACCAAGTTCTGGAAAACCAACAATAACTGTAATTAAGATCACAGAGCATTTTTAACCACTGTCATACACACAGCACTACCTTTCCAGGAACTTCCCTCCATATGTTTTGATTATTTCTGATTTTTAGACTCATGTTTTCAGGATCTTAAATTGTTTTACTTGAAAATCCGTTTTAGGTAATCTAAATCTCTCACGTCGCCAAATACCTAAAAATGACAGATTATGTGACTGATAACTTTTCGAATTTAAAATCAGTACGGGATAACCCAGGTAATTTTTTCGAAAGTACTATAAGTTTTCTTTTCTACCTCATTGAACTCTGCATCCTTCATGGCAGTGAGGTCGAATCCCTCCTGCTGGCTCTCGTACTGCAGCACGTGATTCAGCAGCTGGGCGGCTGTCTTCACATCGTTGCCGTAGAAATGCTGGGTGTTATGGGTGGCGCTGTGTAGCAAACGCACAATGGCCTTGGAGCGCTCGCTGTCCATCCTCGAACTGTTGCGCCGCAAGTCCTCATTCTGGAGGGCGGAGGGATGGAAGGAGAACAGAAATGAAAGCTGAATGTGTCAAATAAACAAGAGAAATTGGTCAATCCTCGGATTTTAAGTACTTTGAAAGGTTTTAGTCCAGTATGTTAGGTTCAGGTTCAAACCCAATAGGTGCAAGACTTTGTTTCAATCTCCTGTAGATTTCATCCAATATTTTTATTAATATTATTATTATATAACTACAAGTAGAAGACATAGACGCTCACTTATAAAACACAGTACCGACTTAGACCATTGTGGTTATATTAAGGACTAATGAAAATGGAGTTTTATCAGAGGCAGTTTTAACGACAGTTTGATGAAAACTTTTTGAAATGTTTCTGGTGGACATTAAAAAAACAACTGCCTACTTAAATCACAACCTTATAGAAGATTAACAGTTTTGTTAAGAAATATTTCTTGACTCTAAATTGAAATTGCTGTCTGGTTATCGCAGCATAGATGCTTTCCTTTAATAATATTGTAACTTTGATGTTGATGTTTAAACCATCTAGTTCTCACCAGTTTCTTCAGGTTTGAGAAGGTGGCGGTGGTGCAGTTGAAGAGCTCAGGCAACAACCAGCCCTTCTCATCGTTGCAGTGGCGAATGGCAGTACCTATAACAAGAAAAAAAGAAGAATAAATACAAAATAGAGGGGTAAATTTGAATTGGGAGTTTCATGTAAAAAAAAAAAAACTTTACTGCTAAAACATATTCAAGACTGATAAAACGTACATCTAACGGCATTTTTTGGGTTTCAAATGATCTAATCTGTGTTTTTATTTAGAGGTAGTGCTGTTCAAAAAAGAAACTACATTTTAAAATGAGTCAAATTCTAATAAAGGGAAATGATGCATATTTAAAGCCACAGGTTTGAGCGCTGTCACGTCTTTTGTGCATCACTGAACCCCCATCTGATGTCCTACTCTGAAAATGTGCAAGAGTTAAACCATGCAGCTTGTTCCAGTCTCATTCAGTTTGGAAAAAAGATTTTTTCCAATGCAAAGTCTCTTCAAACGCTGCTGTTGTTCTCGTCAAACGGCTGAAGTCCTCGCCAGTTGGAGCTAAGAGAAGACGCCGAGAAATGTTAGCTAATAAATTCTTCCCTGCGTCCAGGGAGACAACAGCAGTGTCACCATGGTGACGGCACTTTATTGGGAACTGGTCAGTGAACATGAACTTTGTGTTCATCTCGACGGTCTCTGTGGTAGGAGGAGCGAAACCGTCTGCTCCTAATGTACAGTACTTGGTTCTTTTCCAACAGAACCTAAAGAGTAATCAACAATGAGAATGATGGGTTGGATTTAACAGACAAAGCGAGAATGTTGTTGCTCTGTTGTTAAACTTCAGGGAGACGGAATATATATAATATATGCCTTAAAATACACTAACTAACAAAAACGCAGACACCCAGTCCGCTTAATCTGACTCCTGTTACTCTCAAGTTTGTGGTCTCTACTGACCATCTCAATGAAAAAACAGCATCTTACATTTAGGAAAAGTAAAGCTTTAGACACAAAAACTACGTGGTTATGTTAAGGAATGATCACTTTGATTCGGTTTAGGCAGAAAACCTTCTTATTCATACAGTAAAATAACACATGCTGATAGTGATGTCAACATTTTGAAACATTGACTTCAGACGATGTTTAAAAGTGCTCTGACGTTTTCGAAGCCACCTCCTTTAAATCACATTTATAGCTATATTTATGAGCTTAGTCCTAATCATTTCTCTTGTAAAAAGAAATTAGACAAAACGTAGATATATCTAAATCTTTCAACATTTATGCTGATGCAAAAAAATAATTTTCCCGTCTAAAATCTATATACTAACTCTCTGTTAAGATGTTAAACACAAATCTACTGTGATATTGGTTCTCCGTATTGGACCCATCCCAGAGAAGTCATAATGCCGAGTTAATTTTAAATATTTTCTGATATAAACGGTAATGATTGTGTCTCTTTCATTTGATATTGATTTAATAACTTCATTTACCACAATAACATGGACATATTGGTGTTTAACAGTCATCCCAGAGAGTGAATATAAGTAGTTGATAGTTTTTAGAGTAGCCTGGGTTTTTTCTATTTCCTGTGATAAACATGTCGTGTGATTTGACCTTCCTTCCATCAAACTTTTAATCTGGTGCGTCTGCTGACGGTTTGCTAATTTTTCTATTCTGTGATATACAGCTTTAACATTTAAATTGAGATTCAAACTTTGGGTTTAACATCTAGGTTCATGTTAAGTATACAATTGTATGTGTGTGTGTAGTGTGTGTGTGCATCTATGTATGAAAAATATGCATACCACTTTTTAAATATTGTTGTTAAACATTTCTGTAAATGTTGGGGATGTTGCTTTTAATTTCAACATGTGTTCCTTTACTTTAGTTAACTGCTAATAGTAGATAGGTGGAGGTTTTTTTTAGGTCCTAAAAGAAAGATACATTTTTTTAAATCTGGGTTAGGTTTAGAAAAAGTGGTTTCTTTTTCACTTGTCTTATCGTACATTAGGTTAAAGCATATTAAATCATCCTGTCTTTGATATCTGCTACTGGCAGGACTTTCAATAAGAGTTACACACTACACTGTAGTGTGGATTTAAAAGAACACTTCTAACACTTTTGGAAACAACTTATTTACAGTTACATGATCACTATCACATCATTACAAAAGAAGCTACTGCTAGAGAAGGGGTTACTTTGGTTAGGATAAAACTGTTTAATCATGTAAAGGTTACATTTTCCCAAAGTACAGTGTAAAACTTTGCTGTGATCATGTAGCTGACCTTTTTATGACCTTCAGAATCAGTAACTGAGCCGCTTCTTATCTTGATCCACTTGAGTAGGACCACACATTGTTTGGCTGTGCATTACTTAATAATTACTCACCATTTGTTTGTCATCACAGAGATTATAAAGAACTCACCGATGGACCCTTTGGGACAGTTCATGGCAGCAGGACGTCCAAATTTGGTCTTTGGCCACCAGATGCCTGCGTCAAATGCCTTCGGACAGCCCTCGTACACAACTGTGGAGAAGATAGGAGAGAAAAAACAGAAGATTCATATGTGTGTTTATGGTAAGACCAGAACATTAGACTAACTTCACTAGTCTCACATGTAACTTTAGGATCTGAATAAAACTGTTTATTTGAATGTATAAACTAAGAATTTACCTGTTTCAGTCTTAAAACTAAAGCCATTCTGCTATCAAAGGCTGTGGGGGGTTTAACTGCAGATTGTATTGGATGCAGAGCTGACAGATCGGTATGAGGCCTGCCGTGCTTGGACACATCTCGCTGACCCACAGAACATGACCAAAGGAACTTCTCTTTCTTCATCTATACACCCACTCCCACTTTTTCCCACCATCATTTATCAGAACCGTTTCACCCAAAAACATGTTTTAAATCAAGTTCCTCTGAAGCGAACTAAGCAAGATTTATTTTTACACAAAAATAACCATATTGTCTCAAGGACACCTTGTCCATTAAAAGTCTCAACACATTCTGAGAGTTGGACCAGCTTCATATCGGGTCAAACAGCAGACACATTGATATTCGTTGTCTGTTTGGGGACTGTGGTTTTGTGTTCCATTCAGCTCTACTGTATTGTGTGAGTTCAGTTCCACTGGCAATTCAGCCCACTGGTCAGACTTGCCTCTTCTGCTTGACTGGCTGATGACAAAGATGTGCAGTTAGCTCTATTGCAGCACCGGCGGATGTGAGCGACACTATTTGTCTCCTTTTGACACTTCACCAATTCATCAGGGCTCACTTTGTGAACATCAACATCTAAAGGAGTAAAACACCCAAATCCTGAAATTAATTTTATTACTTGTTTGGATAAATTAGCGTTGATAATATTTTTGGAAAAAAAATGGACTTGTTAATAAGTTAATGTAATATTAATATTATATTTTTAGGAGATTTTGATTTTTAATTCTATATGATTTAATTTCCTGTTCAAGGTCATTTACATTAATGAAGGCCTGGAAATTACAGTTTGTCACAAAGATGAGGGTAATTAGGAAATGTTGGATTTTACATAGACACATAATTAGGTATACAGTATATTTGAAATCACATACCCTCGCATCCGCTGGGAGTGACCTCAGCGAAGGGGTTATCACAGCGGTTGCACTGACGGCCAATAACTCCTCCCTTACAGGGGCACTGCCCCATGATGGGATCGCATGTTCGGGACTCGGAACCAACAGGAAAACACTCACAGGGGTAGCAAGTGTCCTCGCCTTCTGGCCGATAGTGGTTCTCCTGAATTTAGAGAAGAAAACATTAGACACCATATTTACATGAAATTAAGATTAAAGGAAATTTAAGTATTAGGGGCGCAATAAGTGCATATTTAAGGCCCTCTGAAAAGCTTAACAAAGCACAGCATTGTTAATCATACAAGCAACGATAACAGGAGGCTAATATATACTAAAATATAGTGTTAAAAGAGAAACAGTAGAAAGGATTCAAAGAAGTCAGTAATGATAGTTAAAAAGTGATGTTTTCTACATTGTTGCAAGTATAACATTAGGAACAGAGGACAGTTGGGTTTTAGCCTTAGACGCATTTTTCCAGACGAATTCCTGTGTCCCGATTGAACTTTGATGTACTCAAACACAATCTAATGACTCTCAGAGATTTCGTATTTCCTATAAATCTGGGAAAAGTTGTGTGTGAGTTCACCTTGCAACGACACTCTCCAGAAGTCTTGTTACAATCTTTATGAAATCCCTTAGTGGTATCACATTCACATGGCCCACACATGGGACTGCCCCACCAACCCTGGGGACATGGCTTCTCCACCCTGTAAAAGAGCACAGCGTATTCATCAATGTGGGTAAAAATTAAAGTTTTTATAAAAACTGTGTATCAAATATGAATCTGAATATTGCAGTAAAATTTGCGAAGTGGGTAAACAAAATGACAAAAAAATGAATGAACCCGTAAGAACCATCAGATGCATTTTTGTTCAAATTAAAATGGTATAAGTTATAAAACAGAAGAAATTTGGAACACATTACTGAAATTATTTTGAAATTCTGACTTTTGACAAAGCGGGCTCAAATGGTCTTAAACACGGTTTTGTTTTATTTTGTTAACTTTTTTTATCTGCATTTCTAATTAACGTCAAAATTTTCACTGGTTATGATTTCACATGATTGTGTTCATGCAAACAGTAAACAAGAATTCACCGTGTGAGTGAAAAATAATAGAACCAGCAATTTCTTAAAAACAAAAATAAGAAACTAGTTATTATAATAATAATAATAATAATAATAAGATTATAATCTGTGTGAAAGTCAACATAAATAAATACAAGAGCACGTTATTTCTTTATTATTTGTTTTTAAATAAAAAAGTTTTCTTACTTTACTGACTAGAAATAAGCTGGACCAAAATACTCCACATCTCAGAGCTGACTGACTTCCAGAATCTTAAGTAAACTTCCTTTACGCTCTAAAGTCAGTGACTCATCCATCCCAACACACACAGACTTTCCTTCTTCTTCTGTCGGGAGATGACATCTCTAACTGAGCGATGTGATCTGATAGGGGTTGAACAGCGTATGAGGGCAGCAGTGACTGAACACCTATGGAGGATCAGTCAGGCATGGGGAGGGAATACCGCATCCTGCTTAAAGCAGGAAGTGATGCGTGTCATAGGGGTCAGGGCTCAGGGGAAATGGTTGTGTCTCTGTCAAAGTTGGCTTATTCATGTGGGCTCTTAGAGAATCTGCTTTCACCAACCCAATTTCCGCACATATAGTTTTACCCAGCGGTCTGATTTTTTTCTTTTTGATGGTTGGGAACTTACAACATTGATAATCACACATACTTCCAGCAATACCCTAACGGTACGCCCATTTGAGAACCCCTACTCTATGAGTGTGGCACGAACGAGAGACGTGAATGAAAAATGAATTTCAAAATGTAATCTCTTACTTTTAAAGACGTAAAGGGATGGTTTATGAGCGACAGAAGCACACACTTCTGTAATCTTATCTTTTTATACTGATGCGGAGTACTATTATAAATCTGTAAAAAAAAACTAATTGTTCGTCTGGAAATGAAGAGACCTTACTTGTTTTCACAGTACTGTCCATAGTAGTTCTGTCCGCATTCACAGGTGTAGCCGTGGGAGGAACTTGGTTTGCGAACACAGGCGGAAACGTGCTCACATGGGTTGAGCTGGCAAGCATCCACGCACTCCTTACCAAAATAACCTGCAGGAAACAGAGAAGAAGCAGGAAGAGTGACACTCAGACTTTACTGAGTGCTTCATAGTATTTGATAAAGCATATCTGAGTGTTAATGTTGTGAAAGTGTTTAATACCTGGGTCACAGACACAGGTGTGGGTGCTCCAGTCGTCACTGCAGTGGCTGTTCTCTGGGCAGATGTTGGAGTCGCAGGGATCGGCCAGGTCACAGCCGTCCTCCACACGGATCTTCAGGCCCTGAGCCATGTTCACATTGGCCACATTGGTGGGCGTTTCACCCATACGCACTCCCTGATGAAGAAGATGTGTACAAAAATGTTAAAAATGTTATGTTTCAACAGAAATTGGATTTTTGTTCTTCACAAAATTATAAATACACAAACTTACCTGAATGCATCCAATAAAACCTTTGCTGACATGATTGTCTGCTCCAGGCAAACCCCCAACATGAAGAGTTTGCAGTTTCAAACCAGGGAGGTTGTGCCCGATCTCCACCGTCTTTTTCTTAAAAATAAAGAATTTGAAATCAACAGCTCTTTTGGCGAACATGTTTAACATCATCATAGACGTCATTGTCTATTTGTAATTTTCTCTCTACCTGGTACAAATCGTAGTCCAGGGACACGGAGGCCATGTACTTGATGTCCTTCCCATCTTTAATGCTTTGCAGTTCTACCAGCAGGTGGTGCCACTCCCCGTCATTCACCCGTACCTGGGGAAAGCTCAGAGACGCCACCAGCTGCTGTCTCAATAACACCTCCATACGGATCTGCTGCTGACTCACCTGGATGGAGACAATGATAGAGAAGTATAGTAAAAGTACTTCGTAACTACAATTCTTATGCCTGGAAAAGTTCTCAATCAGTGTAATGTTTGCACTATACGCTGATGATAATGTCATTACTGTTGGCAATGTTCTTCATGCTATATCTCACCATGAGGTTGATGGTGGAGGATGGTCCAGCGTTTGCCTGCAAGAGGGTGCCAGCTGGCTGCCTGGTGCGGAACATGAGGCCAATGTACCACGGAACAGCGACGGTTATGTCTGGTTCACTCCAGGACATCAGAGCCTGGCCGTCAAAAAACTGAGGAGATGGCATCACTAGAGAAGGAAATGACAGCAGGAAAGGTTAGGAATCCGGTTGGGACTAAACATGATAACTGATTGGCTTGAGATATCTTTAAAGGTGTCTTTATATATGCATGACTTGAAAGCTGCTGTCATCAGCTAGCGCTGCTAGCACGGTAGAACCAAAACGTCCAGAGTAGGGAGAGAACATTTTTCTAGTTGGTTATACAGATAATTGCCTTTTGTAGGAGAAATTTGTTCACAGAGTAAACAATTAACTTAGCAAACAAAGAACCACTGCGGGCCTTCTGTTTCCATCTTGCCGTGTCCTCTACATGTTTCGCTGTGATACCAACCGACTGTATGTCCTCTGTCACCATCCAGAAACCTCACGTTTGGTCTTCCCCTTTTTCTCCAAACCATTTCAATCTGACCTCTCTTTCTTTGTCTCCAAGACGTCTAACCTGAGCTAGCCCTCTAATGTGCTCGTCCTCATCACTCCCAAAGACAGTCCCTTAACATTTATTCTCTCCTCCAGCTCTGCCTCCTGTCCTTTGGTCGGTGCCACAGTCTCTAAACCATAATGAAGAGCTGCTCTAGCTACCATCTTGTAAACCTTTCCCTTCCCTCTTCCTGCCACTCTTCTGTTACAGATAACTCCTGACACTCTTCTCCACCCTGCCTGCACTCGCTTCTTTGCCTCTTTTCCACACTCCTCGTTGCTCTCAACAGTTCACTCCAAGTAATTCATCTTCCTGAGTGTGGCTCTGCATTCCCAGATCGATTAGACCTGCATTCTAGCTGATATTATTACAACGTTCCATGTTATGATTGCTTTGCAGTTATTCTCAAGGAAACATTCAATGTCTAGAGATATTCACCGAATCCACTGAAAATCCTGCAGACATGATACTTAAAGTGTAGTCAAAAACTGAGAGATCATAAAATATACACATAAGACATCCAACCCCTCCAACAATTAGTCCACCTTTCAGCAGAACATCCGGTAAGCGTTTCATCCACTATAACTTATAGCATAAATTCTGTAAGTTCTCTGCTCCCCAGGGCATATATTTCAACAGGATCTTTCACAAGTGCCTACGTACACAACCTATAATTATTGGACAAAGCACATATTTTTTTCCTGGTGACAACTAGCTACAGTGGTTTTAGTCAGAATACTTTGTTAAAGCTTAACCGTCCTTAAGAAAACCGCTGAGACAAATACGACAGCATGAGTATGAGGCAGTTCTGAAGCAGGCTCCACCTACTTGTACAATGCTAGCATCCTGCTGGTAATATAACTAGTTTCAGTGGTTCAGTTAAGTATAGCCCGTTTATACGCTAACGTTTGCTCTTAAAACCTTACATAAAGTGGCTGATGAAAATGTCATTATTATGTCAGGGGTCACTAGAGGCAACAGAATTTATCCTCTTGAGACCTTCAAAGTAAAATATGTCTGATAGTTGTCAACATATCTTAACCTTAAATCTCATAATCATTCTCGTCTCTGAGCAGAAAATAATGTGAAATACACTATTCCCCTTTTAATCTCCTCTTAATCGCTCGTCTTTCCTTACTGTTGGTTAATAAGCAAAAACCTTGTAAACTGTGCAAATCTCAATTGAATTGGATCAAAACGCTTCACTGTGTGTTCACATTTGCAGCATGGCTCTTCGGTCCGGAACAAAGCAGAAATTTCTTCATTTTGCGGAAATATATTTCTACTCGCTTAGCCTTCACATCAGCGTTTTTGACAGTGAATCAAAAGATACAAAACAACAGGAATATTTATAAGGTCATTACATTATTGAACATATATACAAAACAGCACCAATTTTCTAGTACAGCCCCAAACAACGGTGTGTTGGGCAAATCATGTGATTTTCATGTTTGCATTGTGAGATCAAATCCTGTTTTTCCATTTCTGGTCCATGCTGTGTTCACGTTTCAGTCAATCCAAACTGAACTGTGTGCGTACAAGCGATACCCTTCTGTTCAGGAGGTCTTGGTTTGCTAGTTTGCTGTTCAGCAAAATGTGTTGACTTGTTAATGTACAACTAAAATGTCAAATGTGAACACACCCTAAGAAGTCTTGTTGAAACAGATATGACTAATTTAAGTCATTGGAAAACAACTATCACACCCTGTTGTCAAAAATGAATCACCTTTATTTTTGTTGTGGATTGTCTAGACCGATGCACTCATTCATTAAATAACATTGGTATTTTTAACATATTTAAGGAAATACCACCTTGTTTGGATGATTGGATTATTATTTTCTTAAATTAAATTCAGGCTAAGAGAGAGAGAGATCGACTACTGGGTGAGATAGATTGACTTCAAACCAGAGAGAAAGAGCGAGCAATGCAAACTTGTCCCAACAGAAACAGTCTACACACTGTATGTGAGGAACGATCTCGTCTGAATCTCCATGTAGGTATAAATCCTCCTCCTGCCACTGACCTGCCCTAATGATTCCATCTGATTAATGAGGAGTACCCTGCAGGTGCAGATCTTTAAATAGTAGAAAATCACTAGTGTGCGTGGGAGTTGAGTGGATGATTCCTTGATGCTGTTTGGCGATGAGTGCGAGACTTCCAGATGATTTTGACATGCTGTGTTAATGTAGGAGTGTTTCCTTGAGGGTTGACTAACATGATTAGAGAAGCTTTTTCAGCACATTTGAACCTTTGTAGTCATGCAGGATATCAATAGGACGGCTCCCTTTACTGTAAGCAATTCCCCTGAATGAAACCTGCTCTCTGTGTGGGACCTTATGGAAGTGTGAAACACTCAGAACTTCAGAGCCTCTCAGCATAACAAGTTACATAACAAGGAGTTCCCAGTCTGAATAGAAAATGTATTTGCAACTACAAAACAACTTATTAATTTTGCTGTAGCCAAAAATATTAGAGATAATTTAAAAATAAGTTAATTTGCTGCTACTGACAACTGACATGGTATTTGGGCCAGGGCTAGCATGACGGCTTGTTGTTATTGGTCCAGACTTCAGACATGACCTCCCAGTTTCCCAGTAGGATGGTACATTTTAGAAGTGAGTCTGGATGAGAGAAGCCA
The DNA here is from genome assembly GCA_037951165.1 of Lophius americanus. Lineage (NCBI taxonomy): Eukaryota > Metazoa > Chordata > Actinopteri > Lophiiformes > Lophiidae > Lophius > Lophius americanus. The sequence goes on along the minus strand of JBBDHG010000098.1, from coordinate 404,903 downwards.
TTAAGTATAGTAAACCTTTGATTTATCTGCTATACCTTTAATTGTGGGTTTCTCACTTCTTAGACTCTTGAAACCTATTCTCTGTTTCACCAATTGTTGACTATAAATACATATTTAACAACAGCTTTTTAATTACAGTCGGTAGATAAAAAGATTTACTATTCATTTAAAAGAAAGTAAAACACCGTTCAGCCCTAACTTCAGAGTGATTGACAGATGAATACCTTTGACTGTCTTTTAAAATGGCACCTGTACATGGGCAGGAAAAAAGTTGTTGGGTTGGAAGTGGGATCGCTTAATGACTGTGTCACAGAATCAGAAATGCATATCTTTTTAGGAGTTCCCAGTCTGTAGTGGTTAGTAAGGGACAACTTATAATGAGCCACCAGAGAATCCCTGCACTGATGTCCATGGGTGAGGAAGGTTAGCCCTTGTTGTCGCGCCAATTACTGAAAATTTAGAGTTGGTCATAAAAGAAAGGTGTCAGAGCACACCGTCAAAAAGGGACCAGCTCACTATTTGGCAGGTGGTTTTAAAGTTCTTACAAATTTGTATGAGATCTCATTGGTGAGAGATGTCTTTCTTTGAAAAGTGTTGTTTACGGTTGAAGTCTGGAATAAAACCAGGTGTGTGACGTTCACTCTTTTCATGTCGGTCCGGTGTGGATCAATTTGGCAGCTTTAAATAAATTATATCAAATCTCCTGTTTCTTATTTGGCAACACTGTGGGGAGCCTCAAACCAAAAGTGTCAACAAGCAACAAAGCAGTTTCCACCCAGGTTGGTGTGAACTCGGCCCAGTTCAGATATTGGATACTGGGACCTGGCACCAGCTTGGCGGCTACCTCATAAACAAGATGACACCAAGAGGTAGTCACACCTTCAAACATTGTTTAGAAACTTGCCCTGAAGGAGGAAATCAAAGCTCTCTCCGTAGCATGGAAGACCATGAGAAGTATTTTGGGGTGAATGTCAATACTCTTAGCAAGATGCAATGCTGTTTTCTTTTACTCGGGGGCTGCTGATAAATGTGCAGCCCTTGATTATATGTTCCTCTACCTCCAACTTATCTACACATACTATATATAGTGATCTGCACTGGAGTAACTGGAGCTGTGCCTCACATGTCTGCTGAGGCGGCACCAGAGACACAGAGGACAGCGATGAGGGCAGTGTTTGTTTTGGAACTAGGATTTTTACAAGTAAGTCACGGATTCTTCTTGTCTCAAATCTGCAAACCTGAGGCCATATTTACGTCCATCAGCAAGCAGATGATTCACGCTGACTGGTGCAGGAGTCAGACTGAGTCATGGGAGTATTTCTCGTCCCATTTCATCTTCCACGCGACAAACTACTTCCTGGAAGTCCTCAAGACAATCACCAATGTACTCACTGTCAGTAAACAGTAAAACAGTGTTCGCACAGAAGGGCACGTCGATACATGTTAATTCATCTAGAGACACACCTGTATATGAATTCATACTCCTCTTTACCACAACACTCCCGACACTGACGAAACGGCTCTTCAATGAATACGTTCACTGGTAAATATGGATGAGTTAGACATTTTCAGCCGCCTATAAAAAACTGCTTATTTAGGTTCTGGTACCGACAAATTTTTAATGACACTGCAGTTGCAAATATAAAAAGATAAAAAGGGTCTTGATCCTATCTTATCTTACTTTATCTTATACACAGCACAATAAGTAAAATATTTTCTCTGCATTTCACCCATGCCTGACGAGCAGCGGGTAAATGACAATTGTCTAAAATTTTGTCATAATATCTCAATGTATGTTGAACTTTTTATGGGCCAAAATTTATTTTTGAATATGTAAGACCCCAATGGAACCATGAGGAAGAAAGATGTTGTTCTACGACTTTATGTTGAGTTATGTGTTACATCTCGTATAGGACTGGATGTGTGTGGCACATGGATACGTAGATAATGTGTAAAATTTACAAGTTTTGCCAAACAATAGTTTTCTGTATGTGGGCTATTTTGGGGCTGCATATGACCTAAAGGCCACCAGTTGAATATGCAAGTTGAAGTTTTTAAATATTTCCTTCACTTGGAGAAAAAATAAGAAAATAAATAATTCACACAGTCTTTACCTTGTTCACAATTCTTGCCACCGTATCCTGTTGGGCAGTCGCAGCTGTACGTGTTCCACTTGCTGACACACACTCCTCCGTTCTGACACACGTCAGTCGAGCAGAAGTTTTTCTTTGCTTGGCAACCTTGTCATCAAACACAGGAAAAATGATATCTATTTATGAAATGTATGCAACAGCATAAGAGTTAGAGAACAAATGAGAAATTCAATGTTCTTTAAAGTTCAGTAGCATGCTGAACCGTGACCTTTGGATCTAACCTGCGATGGTGCCGTTGTTTGCGATGAAGCTGGCCATGTCTATTGGTTTGCTGTCGATGCTGAGGTTTCTCATGCAGCCCACAAAGTCTCTGTTCCTGACTGGAAAGTCTTCAGGTAGGTTGGGAACTCCACCTAGCAACAGCGGCCCTGTCAAGTCCAGCGACCTGCAGATGACCCAGACATATAAATGAATATGTGACAATATAAACTCCCAAAACGGGAGTCACACGTGGACATCAAAAGACAGACTGATTCAGTCGTTTCTAATGTAAAAATGTAACAAAAAAGTGAGTTTCACTCCACCGATGGCCTGAGGTTCAAGTCAGAGGGGGTAACTGAGGTAAGGTATCTTAACATGGTAGACGTTTCTGAAAAAAGGTTACTGTGTCCAAAGATTAAAGCTGTCACAAGGCTAATAGCTACCATGACCGAGTCAGGCTCCACATACTAGGTCATGTAGGAAGCTGCTTACACACCAAGCCTCTAAAACACATAACATATACAAGCAGGGGCTTTATGAGATTTAATATAATGCACTGCTGCACAAAAACCCTCTAAACTGATGAATGTAGAAGCTGTGTGCTAACGGAACAAACACGGCTGCGAACATGTGCCTGTTCAAAATGAGTGTGGGAAATTTAATGGGGGAGATCGTTGCACAAATTCAACTGGAATTGGAAAAAAGGGATTAGTATTCTGAATGGTACAAATATAAATTCTAAAAACATTTACATTGTTTTTGTAGAATGGTATGAGATGGTATGAAATACAAATTTTACCAATTTCCAAGTATGATAGAGAAAAGTGTGTGAGTGGTCATACAGTATTGAGTCTCCATAGTGCTAAGCTAAGCTAAAGTAATAAAATATAATTAGTCCCTCTAGAGAAAATTCATGTGTTACACTAGTTTAAAAGAAGAACATGTGAATCAGGAGATTGAATTAAATACACTTACAATAAAATAGATATACAGAGTTGGAAAAAAAAATCATCTCTGTGAACAGTGCTGAATATCATAAAAGAAGACAAAAATGCTAAATAGCATTTATATACAATGGCGCAGTTTTTTTTAAGGAAATGCAGAACATTGCAAACAGTTTAAAAGTATTAGAAATGGTTCCTAGAGGTGATGAATAAAACTTAATGTACTAAAAGTGCAACTTCTTGTGTAATTTTTTACAATGCATCTGTGCAGGTGACTAAACATGTTTTCTAAAATTAAAAGATTAGAAAGATTTTGCCAAATATTTTGTGCATCAGAGATATCTTTTCAATCCCTCTAAACCGTACATCTTTTGAAAACAAGAATAAAAAACCTTTCAGTGCATTGTAAGTTAGTAAAGTAAGTCAAACTGGACCAACCGCTCTGAGGTATTGCTAAACAAGGATGAAGTAAGCATTAAGTAATGTGACTGCAAAAACTCAAAGCAAAGTAGCTCCTGCTCTGTGCTGGATTAATAATCTAAATTCAGTCAGATGATTATTTGTCAAGCTTTCTCTCCTTTTCTCTCTGTCTGCCTCCAGTCTCTGCATACTAAATGTGCCTCAGTGTGCTTACCCTCCCAGAAAAAAATCTAAAAGACTATGAATAAATTAGTGTGTGTTAAAACAGAGTAAGTCAGATTAATCCTGAGTTATAAATGAGCTGTCAGATCTGACAGCAGAAAAGCCACAAGGATGAACATGGAAACAAAAGACTGGAGGAGAGGAAGTTGGTAGAATTTGAGATGTGTAATCTGCTGTAATGAAGATTACTTGATGTATGCCTTAAGACATGAAACAGGTAACTATGGCTCCCACTGGTTTGTGTGTAGCGTGCTTGTTGTGAACTGGAGAGAAGGAAGTTAGGGGCCTAAATCAGTGAGGAAGAGGAAGGAAGGGATGAGTGGAAAAGACCACCGGCTTACTTCTTCTGTCCGGTCTGGGTGCCTTGGGCGGCGCATGAGTAGTTGCCGATTTGTTTTCCGAAGCGAACGGCCATGGAGATGTCACAGTCATCTACAGCAACAATTGCCACCTTTTTTCCAGAGGGTCCATGAGGGACGCCTAAACGCCCGATGTTTTGCTGAAAAACATAAAGATTAGATCCCGTTATTATTCAGCATTCACAAATCCTGATGTAAGAAAGGTTCTTTTAGGACCCAAGCATGATGGGATTCTTTGAACCTCTGATTCCATAATCATCTAGGATAAGTGTAGACTTATGAAGCTCTGGTGAAAGTTCAATCGGGAAGATATTAACTTTGCACTTAAACAATATTTTATTTCTCATTCCCGTCATATCAGCTGGTAATAAAACAATGTTTCTTTCCCACAACTTCATTCATACTGTTGTGATGCATGTCCTCCGTCTCTTATCACCACTCAGTCTAGAAATTGTTCAGTTTCACCAACTGCACAATTTCATGAGCCTCCTCGGGGTCATAAGCCACCACCACCACTAGTGTCTGCTCTATAACGAGAATCTATCTTGCTGCTGCACATTCCCGACGGCTTTGATCACAATCTCCTCAGAGAAGAAAGAGCAAAGACTTTCCTTAAAAACTAACTGAATGTTAGATATTTGCAGTAATAAACAACAATCTTAACTTCATTCACGCGTCTTTCCTTGAAACACTTAAAGTGTTGCAGTTGAAAGAGTTAGCTAAAGGTAAGGAAAAAATGCTGCAGAAAGTTAGCTAATTAATAATAATTAATACTTTCGTTAAAGTTCTGGAGATATTGGAATCTTACAAACAATCTCTCAAGAGGTTGTTTCGTATGGGAAGCAGAAAGCCAAAGCTGAAACATTAAAATGTAAAAGTCTCACTGTATCAAAATATTGTAACATCACGTCCAGGTTTATATATATTTATGTATTTTAAACGGTATATGACGATGGATTGATTGTGTTTATTTTAAATGTTTTATGGTTGATTTCTTCCTTTTGCTGCTTTTATTGAATGTGAGAAACTTGGCTGTGACAGCAGCTCTGGTGCCTGATCGGAGCTCTACACAAACAATGTCTAGCTGACTTAAGCCAACTTCTACTAGAAGCACACAGGCCGGAGTTAGCCTAAGATGACAAAAAGCCCATTGTTTGCTAACTCACACACTATGAGGCAGGCCGGGCATCAAGGCCTGCGGCCGGCAAATGTTGATCTGAGAAAATGTGGATCGGCTTAGAGAATCAGGCCACTAAATGGCTTTAGTTTTGTAATATTTAACCTGCCACTGAAGTTCAACGGAGCATTTTCTCAACCATAGAGGTGAATAAGGACGTAAATAGAATTTGAGGAGTTCAATGGACCTTTTCCCTAGTGTACTATAGATGAAGTACAAGACAGCATGCTGGTAATGGACATGAAAAAATAACTTAATATTCTTTTAACTAATAAAATGAATATGATAAATATATTTAAAGCAAAATAAAATAATTTTACAAAAAAACGGTGGCTTGTCTAGGACAGTGCTTTACTGTAAGTATTTAAGGAATTGCCTGATTGTCTCGGTTCATCATGTAGCCTCAAAAGAGGCTCAGCTGACAAAATAATATAAATATCATGTGCAAAAGGAATCGTGAAAGTAGTATCAATGTCTCAAACCAAGGTGAATATTAAAGTGGATTAAATTAAAGTTCTTTCATCTAAAAGCAATGCTATATTTTCAAATAATTATATAATCATCTAGTTAATCCGGGAAACGGGGCAATTTCGTTCTCAAGTGAATCACATTTGTTTGCGTAGGTGTCTGTTCTACTTCAGTATTTAATGTTACAAATATTGTTGCATTTAAAATTTTCAAAGCAAACTTCTAGTAGACTAATAGATTAGTTCAGTTTAGCGTCAAGGCACGCCTGCTTGTACATATTAGTATGACATAAGGTTAGTAGAAATACTTTTTTTAAATAATGGACTTTGAATAGAGGTCAGATTGTACTAGTATTTTTACACATGTAACTACGCTTCTGCTGAAGCTAAGAACGTGTGAACCTGCCACCTCTGTTTTTGCTGTGCGTTTACAAAGACCAAAATGATAAGTTGCTATCTTTCAACACAACAACACACCAAAGGGACCACAGATCCCAGATCTGATCCCAGCTGAGTGTTTTCATAAATCAACCAGGATGTTACGGAGGATGACTATCAGACCGCTGCTGTAGTGAATCTGCACAGCTCAATGCTGAATTCAGATTCTTGAATACATTACAGCTCGTTTTAGACATTTTCCTCACTGACGTCTTTGGTGTGTGTTTGAGAGAAACTCTGAATGAAGTCAAAAAAGAGATGACTTGGATAGATAGTCATCGCGAATACATTTCCCTCATAAATAGGATTAGAGTAATGAGATACTGCTGGGGCAGACACATGGCAAACAAAGGAAGTAACGAAAAAAGAGGTCAACAAACAGAAAATATAGAGTGATGGACAAAAATAGTGAGGTGGAAAAACCAGAAATAAGAGACTGAAAGAGACAGACAAAAGAGGAACTGGCAAACGCATAGAAAACAAACAACAGAAGAGTGCCCTGTCTTTTATTTTGGATTAGGTGGGCTCTGGTCCGGGCATATTTTCCAGCCCACAGGGAGTTTGTCACTGCCACTCCCTTTCCCTGGCTCTGTTTTCACCAAAAAACACTTTCATGCTTTCCAGAGAGATGAACAGGAAGGTCAACACGACAGCAGTATTCCTCTGACATCATTGCTGTTCCACACACACACTGTGTGTAGATAATGTGGTTTGTAGACGTTGTGTCTGAGGTCAAGGTGCAAATCATCATTGGCAAACTCATCACTTTAACCAAGAGTATAAGAACTGATCTCAATCTTTTGGTGATCAGAGTTACGTCAAATTATTTTCATCAATGATTGGTCTTCTGGGATTCTCTAATTAATAATAATAATAATAATAATACATTTAATTTATAATTAAAAGTTTTAGTCTCCTAATACAACAAAATGTCTTGTTTTCTCTGATTGAAAATTCAAAAATAAAATATATCCAAATGAATGAAACAGGAAAATCTGCTCATGTAGTTTTAGTCAGAGAAAGTAGTTAAGAGAGACTTAAATGATCAATCAAGATATCAGCTGTTCCCATCAAATCCAGCCGTCCATCTTCCCTTTGTGTGCTAATAAAGCTATTCTCTCTGGTCATGCACTGCTGTATTTTCCATCTACTAATAAGCAAATCCTCCACCTACCCATCACCATCCAATCTTTGTATATTCAACAATCTCATCATTAATTAGCCTCATCGGAGTCATCGGCCACCACCACTGTTACTCCGACTCTCAGTATGGATATATAGTGCAGCTGCACAGGTCAGATGCCCTTCAATCATAATGTTTCTGAAGAGTCTGAGCACCAAAGATTTTATGACAGATATTATCACACATCTGTTGTGATAAACATTCATGTTTATTTCACTGACTTGTCTCTCCTGATTGAACTCTCATCATTGTGGATTTTATCCTACTTTATAAATCCTCTACCCAAATAGAACTAATTGGATTCAAACATGGATTCAAAGAACATAACCTATAACCTATAATCAGCGATCCTGCTAGTGGGAAAGAATACCTCTGTCACTGGCAGCCAGCCAATCACCCCTCTGAACTTCACCTACAGGTGCCGACCCGCACAACACAATGAAAAAAAGACAGCTTTTCAGGTTTGAACTGGTTATCTTTTTGTGGCCTACGACTCATTACGTAGCATAACTCAAACCAGAGAGTTGGTCGAGTCCTGGATGAGTCTTGACTTTATGGCTCATAATGTAACACGGACTCTACTTTGACATGGCATGACACAGCAGCCTGTGGTATAACAGATATTTTTAATGTGACTTCTGTGTAATAAAAAGTATCACTGACAGTTAAAATACCTTCAATGAATTACCATGAATGACTTCATGCATGAAAGGGACTGAGAGAAAAAAAGAGCTGGTTTTTGATGAGAAAACCTTCAGCCTGGAGTCATAAAAATGTTTGGCCCCCATGGCAGCCAGCAGCAGGAGAACAATGAAGACCTGAACAAAAACCACAATCAAACTCAAAGAAGCTCAACAGTGGGTCAGCAAAGAAGAACAGGGGCAGAGGAGTAGGACATAACAATTGTGGTCCTCCTCTGCATGCTCAAACTCTCAGGAGAGACCACATGTTCAATAAAACCACCACGCTTGGCCGTAGAAAGTGTTAGGAGATAACGTTTCTCTGAAAATCTCATTAAAGGCAAAGTATTTGCGTCATATCTTTCTAAATATCTTCAAGTAATTTTACTCCATGCTCCATAAATCTGACCCTTGGCGAGATCTGATGAAACAAGGTTGTGTAAGTGAAGACGGTCCAGTTGGAACATCTTTTTTCAAGTTTTCATACTTATACTATGAAGATATTTAGTTGTACTTACTAATGAAGGAGAAATTTAAAGGAATAGTGCCCCAGTTCAGGACAGCTTTCCAAGAATGAGATGATGGGATGGATAATCATTACATGTATTACATGTTGATAAATGTTTTTTCAAAAAATGATGAACTAAGTGTCGGAGCGGCTGGAAAGTACAAAAATGAATCAGGAAAACAAGTGGAGAGATAGAATCAGGAGTGTGATAACTGAACATTTTTGAAGGGCATTAAAGGAAATTTGTCTCATAGAGATCATCCCTCTCTCGCTGACTCCTCTAACACAGTCGTTTCTTATTCTTATCACTTCAGTCAAGTGAGAAAGGGGTGAGATTGTGGGAGAGATATAGACATACCCAGATGATGGACATAATGGAGTGGCAATTTAAAATCCCCGGTCATTGCAGCTGTTACATGTGCTGATAGTTCATAGGCTGACATGCATGTATGTACAGACATCCCTGTGTTTGCATGATAACTGAGTAATGGGTTCTGTGTATAGAGCAGCTGTTAGGCCCATATGTTCATGACTCCAAGGGCACTAAGGGCACAACCCTCCAGTCCAGACAAAATGTGTAGATGTTAGCTGTTCCCTGGACCAAAGTACGGATCAAACAGCTGGAGTTTGGTCCTACTGAGTTATAATTGATTTACAGTTTGAAAAGGTTATTTCAAACTGGATGTTTGGTAATTTAGCACCAATTACAGGAAGTTATAGCAGACTTCCATGTCCAGACAGAACGTGAAAAGCAAATAGAAGAAGGACAAAATTAGCCAGCTTCTGTTGCGTTGACAATGACTTTTTAAAAAAAAAATCTATTTCATCTGATTTAATAGAGCTTCAACCCAAATGACATAATAAAGACCTGTTATTATTTTCTGTAAGCACAGTGGATGTACTGCTGTATAATTGGTATAATATTGGATTCTGTTTGACTTATTTCAAGTAGATATATAACACCTGGGGAGCATTTAGACTTTTTTAGATAAAAGAGAAGGTAAAACATTTATGAATCCCCTCTTAAATCTTATCTGAAGTTGAACATTGGTATTCAGTTAGCCGGGTGTGTCTGTTAGCCATGTAACCATTGCAGGTAGAACTGTATATGGTTTCAGGCTTCGTTCTGACCCCTGACTTTAGAATGCACTTGGCCCTCACTTTGAGGGGCCCAATGAGAGTCTCTTATTTACCCTCCAGCCAACTCTGGACTGTTGAGGATTCCCTCTCTCTAAGGTGTCGTCTCCAGGGGCGGTAGGCTTGCTGCAACCATGGGAACGCACTTAATCCTCACAGCTAGCCACAAAGACAAGGAGGGCAGAGGACACAAGTGGACGGAAGAGCACACACACACACACACACACATGCGGACACACACACACAAACGCACTCACAACATACTCCAAACGCTTTGACATGCTATCAAGACACACAAACGTTCCCTCCAAAATGAACACAGCATCTACACTGTTTTTTGGGCCAAAGACCCACCCAGGCACACAAACCCTCTCCCTCCCATCCACAAACACACACTCGACACCTCCATTACCATCGGGCCTGTCAAAGCCGACATGATAAGTCAACCAGCCCCGCGGCCGCGCTAAAGAGCCTTGCTGCACAGCTTGAGTTACATGCAAAACACAGTTCGACAACTTAGTCAGAGAACTGAGAATCTGAAAACTGTCAAAAGGAGCAGTTAATAACTAAGAAATATGTGTGTTTGTGTGTGTGTTTGGGGATTATAATTTTGTGTGTGTGTGTTTGGGGATTGTAGGAAGGATGTCTCCAGATGCATTTTAAGCATGTTTGTGGAGTGAGCAAGTGGCATATGTGTCTGAGTATGTGTGTGTGTCTGTGTGTAAGTGAGTTTGTGTGTGACAGAGAGATGCAGGAAGTAGCTTGTAGGAGTAGAAGTAGATTTGCAGACGGCGATACAGTAGACGTTAATAATAAAGGAAAAAGGGCACACGGCAATTTATTTATTTTTGTTCTAGCCAGTGGAAGTTCCATTGTTTCTCTGACTCCTGAAAATAAGACCTCATGTGTGATTTGTGTGTGCATGGGTGTGTGTGTGAAAAGCGACAGTGACGTAACCACATGAAAAGGCCGTAGATTATTTTGTTATCTGAAAATATCTATAAAAGAACTGCTATATTACTGCAACACATGCCGGAACCAATACATAAATTGTTACCGGACCAAATACAGCCAATATCTGAGAGTGTGTGTGTATGTGTGTGGGCATGTGTGTGTGCGTGGAGTAGGTTTTATGCCCTGTCATGCACAGGCTAGTGTGGCCCACCTTCCCTCTGGCAGTAACAGTCTCAGTCATGTCCACATTACCTCACCAGGCCTTTGGCTGTGTAAACCTAGAAGTGTGAATTATTTAAACAAACACGCACACACACACACACACACACATACACACACAGACTGTTCCCAGAGGCTTACACAGGTCTATGATGTCCCGTGTTCAAGACTATACGTTACTGTTGTCTTCATCGTCTCATCACACTTCTATCTCTCTACGTAACAGATAGACGGCGGCCTTTGTTGCCGTGTAGCTTTCAAGCAGCAAAACAAATGCGCGGACGACAGAAAAACTGAGGTAACTGTAACTGTATCCGATTTGGAACTACTTTGGAATATTCCTTTTACACCTCGAAAACACAGCAACCTGTCTGCTCTCTGACATCAAGGAGATTACCTTCTAACTGATGATTTTCCAACTGCTTGTTGGAGCGTTTTTTATTTATTTTTTAGTCAATGACCTATTCTGCTTTTTTTTTTTATCTCGACCTTCATTCGTTTGTCGAGATTAAAAAATCTAGCAGAAACTACAGCCAGTAGACATGTAGCTTATCTGAACATGAAGCTCACTAATTAACATGTTTGCAGACTCCATACAAAAAGTTTGACATCTCTTGGCTCTAACTTTATATTTAACACTAAAACATGAGATTGACGTTAATCTAGCTCTATCTTCTAATCTAGCTCTAAAGTTTGTCATGTTTAAGAGATTAACTAGAAAATATGTCCAAAAATAGATGCTCAGGTTACTGGAAAAACTCCTTTTGGGACCAGTTGAATAGACCATATTCTCTGTCATAGCTGTATGACTGAAGTTAAAATGGATTACATGAAAAAACTAATCAGACCACTTATGAGATGTACACCGATACAAAGGACTTCCGAAATTTCAATAAAGTTTCGTAAGAGCCTATGCACAGATAAGGGTAGCCCTAGATGCCACCTATTGGTGGACGGCATAAGAACAGACAGTCTGTAGAAGTTAACTATGGATTTGGTGAACAAAAAACTAAATTCATTTATTTGGCAGAATAAGTGGATTTTAAATCTTCCAAATCTCAGAGGAGACAGACAGATAGTGAGGGATAATGTGGACAACAACTCAGAATTTGATAGTGGATTCAAACAACTCTTTGGATTCAGTATGCACACCAGCAAGAACACCCAACTCAGGAAGAGAAAAAAACAGAACCCATCATGTCAGGTGAAGATGTCCCCAGTCTACCGTAGGCCCTCAAGCATCCACAGAGTAAACAAAAACGACAGACTTTTTACATTCATTTACATGAGATAAAAGGTAAATATCATCATACTCATGACCATTGTTAATCGAGAGTGAGTTAGAAAACAAAAATACCAAATTAATACATGATAGTATAGTATTACACATGGTTTTTGTTTTGCTATACAACCAAAAGGTTGAGTGGAGAAATCATGAGCGCTAAATATGCAACATGCTTCTGAATGTAACCACTGAGGCAGCAGCTCCGGTACAGTGACATCCTTACATCATCTAAAACCTCCTGGAGAACATGCAGTGATTACAGAACAAAATGAGTCATTAGATGTTTATAAATAGTTTAGATGAAATGGTCCTGATGGGTATCATCTGAGAGGTAAGAGATATAAGAAAGACAGAAGGTTGTGGAGACAGAGAGGAGGAGGCATCTTAGCGCCAGGAGGATAGAGTTGTAATAAACTATATAGACGTTTATAGCACTCAACATCATTTTTTTACCCCCCCCCCAAAATAAATTCCACTGTCTGACTCCCTCATAGTTAATAAGAAGTTCAGGTCATGCCAGGTGAGGTGTGTGAAATGTCCTCCTATCAGGGAAACGCTTCACAGGGAGCCAAGAAGGAATGTAAAAAAGGTGAGGTAGATAGATCGACATTAGGGAGAGATGTAGTGGGTGAAGCCTTCGTGAAGGAAGGTGTACCATCTCTTCTTCAATTTATTCCTCAATGCCACAGTACTACAGGTATATTCTTTTCATACTGACGGATAACTCCTTCATATAAATGAAAACCCTTCAAGACTGAATAGGTAGAGTCAAAACATCTTAACCGGAACCTTTCAAATATCCAGTAGATCTCATTAGTATTTAGTACAGAGTATTCATTGCCTGCATCTCAAACTAGCTAACCAGTCCTAAATATGAAACAGATATGTCCACCTGTTTACCTGACTATATTTTCATTTCACCTGAAAACAAATGAAAGGTGAAAGTTATCGAGAGATGGCAGCTGAGAAATCCGAGGGTTTCTGTACCGTTTCTGCTAACCTGCACTGATGTTGAGCTGGAGGATTACAAAAGGGACGGACATAAGTTGAAAGTGACAACCAAATAAAGATGCCAAATCTTTATGTCCACATGCAAAACTTCGGAAAGATACAGCGCTAATGCAATGAAGACTGGGATAGAGCGGTTCTCCAAACGCATGAAGCAGATTTCTGTCAAACCTCCCTCAACTTCAATGACCTTGTGTTTTTCATTTGAATCTACCATCTGTTCATTGGTACATTTAAGTGCAGTTTAAGGAAGTCAAATTTTTATCAGTCAGTCAAGGTGACCTGTGGTGTTTGTGTCCACTTGTAGTGTTATGGAGTAGTAGATTCAAACAAAACTAAAGTATACACACCGGACATACAGGACAAACTAAACTATACACACCTTCCTATTCAACAAAAACTAGAGGATGACACAATCTCCTAGAGCCTCTTCTACTGACCAGATCAGAGCCAGGCTAAACCAAAGCTGCCACCCTTGTGTTGGCGACCATGACAACTCTTTATATACGAGGTAAGCATGTGAAGTAGAGTTAGTCTAGCAGACCCAAAACTAGAAGTAAAGCGGGGACTAAATGAGAACCCAGAAAAGAAGCCACCAGTGGGGACTATGCTAGAGGTCTGAGGTTACCTCTTTCTGATTGAGCTCCAGCCAGGCAGTATAGAACGGGAGCCGAAGAACCCCACTGGAGTCCATCAGACTCTCCCCTTCCTGGGAGAAGATAAACCGTGAGAGAAAGACACCGCGTTAGAGCTGCAGCCCACAACCATGCCAAATCCCCGTATGTGTGTGTGTGTATTTATGTTAAATTTAAAGCAGCACCTCAGAGAAATGGAACATAAATGCATTTTAGTGCGTGTGTTCCTGTGCGTGCAGAGGCCTGAACTCTGAGGTGTCTCGGTGTCTGTGGTCAATCTGCTAACAATAACGGCATCCAAAATATATCACAATTCTTTCATGCCAGCTTCAAAAACACCAGCTCACACAGGAGGCCACAACTCATGCATGCTGCCTTCAGACAAAGGTGTCTCTGGCAGATTTATGTCACACTTTGAAGTGCTATGCCATGCAGAGAGCAGGTGAAATTTACAGCAGGAAAAACACTATGACTATTCCTTTTGGCACAAGCGTGTGAAGGTTCAAGCCACCATCCATGTGGAACAAAGGTAGCTACCCCACGCTGACTCGGGTTTGGAAATTAGTTAACATACTGCTGTGTTATAGTACTACGGCATGTTTGCTCTGATGATCAAGTGTATCTGCTTTGTGATGCACTAGGCTTGAGAGTAGTTCCAAGTATTTAAATACAATGCATGTGGGTATATGCGATGATAACCTCAAGAGTGAGGGGTCTAGAGAAAAATGTGTCAAGAAGAACAAAGAGTAACATGGCCTCTTCCTCTAAAAACCCACCCTGCCTGGGAATGCAGCGTCTGGGGATCACCTCAAAAAAATAACTACTTAACCTTTGTGAAAACCACTTAGCAGACAAAATATACAAACCTGCGCCCACAACTATGCAGAGAAACAAGAGGTCACAGTCTCCTATCATAATACACACACATAGGCACATTGTTCATCTCAATGCACAGCTGATGTGAGTGCATGACACCATGACAAAGCCAAACACCTTATAAAGATTCATCCACCCTGAAAACTCACGTGTCAATGTAAGCAATGAAACTGCTACATAAGATGGCAGAAGGATTACTCACTTAAAAACTCTTTAACTTTAAACTTTATTTCACGAGTCATTATCCACTGTGTGCATGACTCTGAGATTGAGGGTAGAGGGCATTGAAAAAGTATCCCTCCTGGTTTCTTCCACCTTGTGTTTGTTTCCTGCCTGATCTCAACCCGCCCTGTTCAATCACATCATCACTTAATTAGACCATTTTCAGAAGAATGAAGTTGAGTCATAAGTCTCACCTGTAGTACACAACACAAATATTCTGCTCTCTACCAGGAAATTCTGAGCGGTAATGTCAGGTTATCAGTCAGTGAGTAGAAATTCAAGTGCATCTAAATCTTGCAGCAAGACATTGATCCCAAGCAGAGCAGTAGGTCCAACCTCTCATTGGCTCAAAGGAAATAAAATTGAAGTCTTGCCGTGGTCTAATCAAAGTATGAAACCGAATCTAATTGAGATGTTGGGTCCTGAAAAGAGCAGTTTGTCCATCTCGTTCAAACTGAGTTTCATAGCAAGGAAAAAAATCCGGCTATGAGGAGTTAATCTTTTACTTGGAGGAGCACAGAGGATGCTGGCCGACCAATCCCATGTCCTCTACTCTAAATAGGAACCTCTACCGTCCAGCAGACGACAGAGAAAACCAAAATTTCGACTCGACCGTTTCAAGAACTCATTTGTGAATTCTTCCATTAACCTTATAAACAATAAGATCAACCTGAAGTGGTTCAAAAACATAACTAAGCAAATAACTAAACATTTTGCCGGTTTTTGTATAGTGCAAATGCAATTCTCCTGCATATGATAGATTGTGCAATTCCTTACCTTATATTCCAAGGTCCAACACGAGGTCATCAACGTTCTTCTTAGCTGTGCAATATCTGTTTTTTTTTCTGATTTAATTTGCAATGCTATTGTTATTTGTTCAATAATATTTGCTACATGCAGCCCCAAAAAACTATTAAGTACATTGCACTGTAATGTATTGTAAAAGAATGATCTAAATGAGCAAATGCGTTAATAGGCAGATGCCTTAAAACTAGACGATAGAATTAAAGTAAAGCTCTCAATACTTAAACTGATGTAAAGGTTGTGATATTTTACAGCAGGACCTTCCCTTCCTTTGAGTGATTCAACCAAGCAGAGGTCAAATTCTAAAAATACACATGAAGTCAATTTAAAAACCACGTAAATTTGCAATTACATTCTGATGATTAAAGTAAACAGCACCAGCGTGAGAGCGTGACAGGAGCAGCAGAAGGAGGAATAGTGAACTTTTGCTGCTCTGAGCAGCTAAGCCTGCCTGGGAATAGTGTCTACACACTCCTGCTGTAAATATCATAGCCAACATTAGCCAGTCTAACACCTTTAACTGCTCCGACAATGAGCGGGGAGAAGCAGCGTTACAAATATCCTGCAAACCCACAGGAATGTCACACCTTCAGCCATGTTCTCACTGATTCTTGATGTGCAAGGACCACATGGAATTTAATTATTGTTTATTCCCAGCAGTGGTTTACACTTAAATGCCGTTTCACCCAGACACATTTTTTTTTCGCACTTTTCCAATTCTCGTTTAATGTTTTGCTAAACTAGCACAAAAAGAAACCCACAAAAAAACTGATTAAAATGATATATGCTTGTGAACATTCTTTCTTCATTACCGACAGGCACTTAGAGATCATCAAATTACCACAAATATATCAAGTTTCACATCCAACAGGCTTGACATAATCACAGTGGGAAAGTCTGGATTACAATGTGTGCTACTTTAAGAATACAACTTCCAAATGTCAAGAGTCAATTTGAATGCTTAAAGCAAAACCTGTACAATAAAATTGTTTTAAATATAATTATTATAGTGATATTATAGTAGACATAAAATGGAAATCAAACATTTCTGCTCAAGTTGGCATTGATTTTGAAGCACATGTGGTCAATGCAGCCAACCTCATGGATACAATCATGAAACAGCTAACATCCAGTCCAGTTCTAACATTACTTCCTGCCAAAGTACGCATAATTTCCTGTTGTAGGAGTACATCAAACCCAAGACAAAACTTCCTGCTGCCCATACACAATTTGTATCTTTATGTGTGTGTGCGTGTGTGTTTCCTGTTTGGGTTTGCTTTGCTGTCCTTGAAACACAGCCATGGAATTTCAACCATGTCTTTATCCTTCCACTATATATTGTGTAACATCTCTAATAGCATAGCATTATACACATACTTAAACACTCACACACACACTCACCCACACACACGCACAGAAGCCTTCTATTTGTCTGCCCCCCACGGATGCAAACACGCACACACAGCTTTCCAACCGACCCAGATCATCGTAACAATGGCAAGTCCATGTCTGTTGTCATGCCAACCCTCCCCCGACCTTTGACCTCTGTTTTTAAGCAGAAGCTCCCTGGATCTTCTGAGGAGAGCAAACAACAGCTTTAAAAGGGGACACAAGCACCACCCTGCACAACATCAACCGCCTCATTTTCTGACCCAATAAATCACCGTCTGTGCGTGCATGGGTGTCATTATGACCGTTAACTGGGCCTCACCAACGACTCCTGATGGCATTACACCAACTGTCTGTGAATCTTTCTGGGCGTGTGATCACTCTGCCTGAACGCCGATTCACATTTGTGTCAAGTAACAGGAAAAACTTTTTCTTATTTGGCTTCCTTGTTGTTTTTCGTTTCAGACAGTAGTGTCTTGTTTGCACACCTGTAGAGATTACTTCAACCAACTGTTTTTCCTAAACACCTCTGAAAAAAAAAGATCAGATTTCTTTTTATGAGGTCATGTGACAAGTTAACACTGAATTGAGGTTACAATAAGAGAGACGGAAGCGGTAGATGAGATCTCATGTTTAGGAGAGTTAAACTTCAGATCAATTAGAGATCTGTTGTTTTTATCTGAGTGAGACAGATTGTATCTGGTTGTTTCCACTGAGTTGAATCGGACAAGCCTTGTTATGACAAACTGCCCATTTGTGTCCAGGAAAAAGGGGATATGTCTTAGACACCTAGCTTTCCTGTGTGGTATCATTGGGCCGGGTTGTAAATATCCGTCGAGTCATTCTTTTAAATACAGCAAAGATATCCAGATATGCAAATGTAACTCATAACTTTCAGATTTAATAACAGTGATAGTAGTAGTAGTTAAGACATGGATGGAAAACTGTATCTGCCATCCTGAATGACACAATCTGGGAAATGTTTGCAACAGTTGGCATAATTTTCTGTAAATTGAAGAATATTAAGCTGTAAGAAACCGTGGCAATTAATGCTATAGAAAAGCTGCACGCATGTTTTTTATGCCTGATTCTTCGAAATACAATGTTAATTGAGATTAAAAGTTAGAAAAATAAACCTAGTAAAGTTTTATATATGTTGTAGAATCACACATAAAGCACATTTCAGGAGTAATTTCAAAAATATTGTCCATTTTATAACGCCCAAAATTCTCCTTCAGGCAGAAATGGGTGTGGGTTTTTATGGGTTATACTATTTTGTGAAATGCAGTTGAAACTATTTGTAGTTTACATTATTTACCATTATTAAACAGCCTTTTAATCGCGTGTCAGGTAATTTTTATAATCTCTATTTCTCAGACTTAAGAAGTCACTTTGGTCAGTTTGTCCATGCAATTTATGCAGCCATCAAACAATTAGAAACAATAATCTTCAAGCGAGAACTATTCTGTGCGGTAAAACCTTATAATGTGAAATGTCTTGAAATTAATAAGTACCGTTATAGCAAGTTTAGAAAAATAAACCTAGTAAAGTTTTATATATGTTGTAGAATCACACATAAAGCACATTTCAGGAGTAATTTCAAAAATATTGTCCATTTTATAACGCCCAAAATTCTCCTTCAGGCAGAAATGGGTGTGGGTTTTTATGGGTTATACTATTTTGTGAAATGCAGTTGAAACTATTTGTAGTTTACATTATTTACCATTATTAAACAGCCTTTTAATCGCGTGTCAGGTAATTTTTATAATCTCTATTTCTCAGACTTAAGAAGTCACTTTGGTCAGTTTGTCCATGCAATTTATGCAGCCATCAAACAATTAGAAACAATAATCTTCAAGCGAGAACTATTCTGTGCGGTAAAACCTTATAATGTGAAATGTCTTGAAATTAATAAGTACCGTTATAGCAAGTTTGATTCAGGCTAATATTATCGTCATGTTTTATTGTATATTGTATTATTTTTGTGAAATACAACTATATATAACACAAACTTTCATCTTTATTTAGCAGCATTTTTACAGATTTTAAAATTGAAATTATATTATCTATAGTATACACTATCCTTACTGACTTTTTGTAAGGTAGCATTTGTTTATGAAGACTAAACAACAGTTAAAGTTGGCTCTCAACATAAATATTTTTGTGAGTTACGAACCTGCTTCTTTTAAATCTGCACAAGGTAGTTCACGTTATTAGATTATGTTTGAGCTATGTGTTGCAGTCGGCACTGGCTGCTGATATCGATACGACATGATAACCATCAATAAACAACTTAACTGATATCGCTTCACTAAAATCTCTGAGAATGTGTGAGAATGTATGTATGTTCATATGACATGAATCTGGATAACATCATAGTTTACGAGTCTCTGATGGTCACTTTGGGCAATGCCCACCCACCGATGTGTGTGAGTGTGTGCGTGTGCGTGTGTGTGTGTGTGTGTGTGTGTGTGTGTGTATGGCAGTCTAAAAGTGACTGTTCTTTCATGCTCCGCCGACATGTGCGTTCTATCTCATCCCTACATTCACATGTCAACACATCTGATCTATTGTGAGAACATCACTGCTATCTACCATATACATTTCTCCTAATCCTTCCAGAAACTGATGCAAGATTAAATTACCATCGGTCAATCAGAGTTCCGATCAGTCAACACAGGGAGAAAGACTGACTCTGTGTCAACGCTACAGTCGGCCTAGGGGTAATTCAACGGAATGTGTCACCCGACGTGCAAATAACTGTCTGTAAAGAATGGCCCTGGTGGAACGCACACATCCCTTGTACCAAACACTAATAACACAAGGACAGAATGAAGGCACTGGTTTGTGTTTGTGCAGTAGCCAACAGGAAGCTTATAGGATCAGGAAAACTAAATAAAAAAAGAAAAATAAACTGCGCAGAGAACAAATGTTGCAGGAAATATCTGTTCGGCTCTGGAAATAAATCTCTTGTTTCCACAGAGACCTACACATAATAGACAGTCCAACATAGAAACAAAAAAGTCTTTGGTGCCGACGTACTGTGCCTAGCAAATAATACCTGAACTGGTATGGAGCCTCGCAGCGAACTTACAAAACCATTACGAGGTCGAAGCTATTGTCTCTAGCATCATAAAGCCGTGCTGTTCAACAGGCAGACATGACACCTCAAACAATTGATAAAGATGTGACCCTGCAGCTAACAAGGTACATTATGGTGGCCTGATTCATCATGTTTGATGAATACTACACTGTCAGGACAACCAAGAATGCTAGGAGTTCTATAGCTGACACAAAAAAGAGGCTAACAACCTAGGAAATGTGAGACGATGTGCACTGTAGGCTAACATTGAGTCAAGAAGAATGCTACTCTCTCTAACAAGCTGCATAACACAAGTGTTGCTGACATATAATGCTAGAAATCTTGGCCAGGCCAGGGAAGCTGAAGTTAACACTGTCGGAGTAAAGAAGGAGAGAAATAAGGAAACGAAAAAAAATTAATCAATATACTTTATAAAGTTTCCCATTAGCATATTACCCAATGTGCAATTCACATCCAGATTGTGCAAAATAACCACAGCAAAGTATGTGAGTTTTGGATGGCATGCTTGCATTCTACTAATAATAATATTATAATGTGTAACACAGCAGCATTTGGCATCTAGCGTGACATTTTACATTCTAAGCGAGTAAGCAATGTAATAACAAGGCAAAAACGACTGTTTACATTCTCTATCGCATTGGGTCTCTTGGAAGGTAAGCAACTCTTAGACCTCCCACGGTCGCCCGAACTCGCAGATATTTCTGTTGAAGTTCTTATTATTTGAGTTTCCTGCTAACTTGTGCTTTTTTAATCTCTTGTTTTTGAGTTGCATTTACAAAAAGTGTCACAATTTTCCTACCACTTCATCGTTCCTTTATTCAGATCTCAGATCAGTGCTGCTTCTACCTCTGCTGCAGAGGCAGAAAACAATAGCCCACTGTTACACCTTTGTAATGTTTGTGCAGAAGGATAAGGTGCCATAAAGGTGTGAAGGTAAGCCGGCCAATAGTTAGGCAGGTAAGAGACAGATGTATTGATTGATTGACAAGGCAGTACTTCTTTATTCCTAAAGGATGCATTTGTGGTCCTAACAGTTGCATTTCTAATGGAAAAAACACCAATCTCATTGATTTATAAGTTAATTTCATAGAAAACCCCCACTTATTACCGTCACACTTGAGAGTTTAAGTTGCAACAAATTATTTGCTAATAACCTCACAACAACCTATGGAATCTACATGTTCACTTGTCAAGATTTTTCTCATTTCTTGACAAACTTCCACAGGCTGTGGAAGTTTGCTGGAAAATTAACACCAATGCACCAATGCATTGTCAGCCCTTCTGATCTAATATAGCAATTGAAATGGGCTATACATACATGAGCTAGTCAGCCAAATGGGAACTGTCTGATTCCTGAGAGTGGATCAAAGACGCCAGAGAACCATTGTCAGAAGAACTTCAAAATGACTTCAGACACAGAAAGGAACAAGGAAAATAAATATTCAGTCAGTGATTACTGTTTACGGGAGGGTGTTCATTAGCACCTTAGGCCACATAGAAAGGCATTCCACTCTTGAAAAAACACATACTTTAGCTGCCTGGTCGGGAAATACAGTTGCTGAACATTTGACCCTTGAGGCTGAGGCCATTCCCGAGGTTTTCTTGCAGTAATCTATGTCATAATTCAGTGTCAAATGTCATGGCAGAGGGGCCAACTTCTGTCAGAGCTAACTTCACTAAAGAAATTTGTTCTCTTAAGATAATCTCCTTAATCAACTGTCAAGGTGAACCGCTTGGTAGCTTCCAACAAAAGTAATAATTTCTACAAATACAGCCCATGAACTCGTCAACCCTAAACACTGACTAATTATGATATTGACAGACTGTCTTTGCTTACTTACTGTCAACATTTCTAGTTTTACCATTTTCAACTCGGGAAATCTGAAAAGAGTCGACTGGAGGAGCCGTGGTCGGTTAGGGGCTCATGTTTCTTACCATGTTGTAGTAATGCAGCTGGACTGAGTGCCACTGGCCGTCACTGACGCCACCCGGGATGTAGGGAGACACTGTGGTCTTTGTCTCACCTGGGTGGAAAGGGAAGGGTGGAGGAAAAGGAAAGAGAAGGTAAGAACCGCGATTAGAATGAAGAGAGGAGGGATGAGTGGTAGAGTAGAGGAAATGAGGGGGGGATGATATAACATGAGATTCACAAATTGATGAAAGTGAATGAGGGATAAGAGAAAAGGTGAGGGAAAAAAAATAAAAAGAGCAAAAGTAAATCAGCAATATAAAGTATATCTCAGCTGACTAGTTTCTGATTAACCGAAATGATTCATTTGTAAATTACTCTATTTAAAAAACAACAACAAAATCATTCAAATGTATCTGTGACATGTTTCAATCAGTTGTAAAACTACCACAAGTAGACAGTAGAGTCATAAAGTTGGGGTTTTATTGATTACCCCTCCAAAAAGGTTATGTTTCAACTGTGTGTTTGTTTCTAAGCAATATTACCCATAAACCACTGCACTGACATATAGATCCCAACAAAGTCTGACGCAGGACCAAAAAATCTTAGATATAAATGTGTAGTTGGTCAAATCCAGTAACATTAAATCAGGATAACACTGTGAGATTAAAAATAAAAGGAACCTTTTGGACCTTAGCAGCAGTCTGCACTCTACTTACTGTCATTTTAGATTATTATTCTAGGAATTCTGCCGTTAATTTATAAATACGTTTTACATTTTTCCTAAAATTCTTAAATTGCCATGAAATAATGCAACTGAATGGAAGGAGGAATGCTGACCGACATTTCTACTTCTCTCAACATATTCTCCAGGCTACCATTTATGGCAAACACTGGTTATACTTGACATACATACAGGTACAAACACAGACACACACACACACACCCAAAACACGCGCACACACACACACACACACAATGATCATAAATCAAGTGTTGTGAAATCAACTATTAGTCCACAGTATCAACGGGTCTCAGTGAGGAGATTGTAGAGCACAATAGTTCCAGATTTACTGAGGGTTTACTCTGTTTGTCAAGGGCAGGAGACACCAGGCCAGGAATCCACTCTGGAAATCAGTACACTGTATAGCAACCCCGAAGAGTAATGTGTGTGTGAGGGTTAGCGAGTTAATAAATGATGCCTCTGTTTCCTGCCTGTGCACTTGAGAAACAAAAAGTAGGTTTAAGTATATGATTAGGTATATACTACTTCACTGTTTTTTCCCCCCTATAGGACATAAGTGTAGAAATACTGCAAACAAACAGGAGAGAGAATTCTTATTAACGATGGATGATAATTTAATCTGATGAGTCATTAATGCGAGGTTAAGTCATAATTCAGAGTTGAAGGGAGGCACAAAGGCTTGGCTTCGCTCCCAAACAGCCTTCACCCATCATAAGCACTTGAACTGGATTCCTCCCTTGAAGGTACCATGGGAAAATGGACCAACTTTGAAAACAAGAATCACTACACTACCAATGACTGTGTTTGATCTGCGGTCCAAAAGTTACCACTTTTTTTAATGATTGGGCGTGTGTGTTGAACATGTGCAAGTATGTGAGTGTTTTTGCACATTTGAGTGTGCATATGCTCTAAAAACTTGAATTATCCGTGAAAAAGTCTTTTTTTCTCTCTCTCTCTCTCCTTTTCTCTGTTTGTGTGTGTGCGTCTGTGCATGTTTGACCAGTGTGTCATGATTAATCTGACTGGAAGCTCCTGCACTGCTGAAACAGCAGCTTTGAAAACAGTAAAACACACCCATTTATCTTACCTGCAAGCTAAGAAACACACACACATGCACACACACGTACAAACACACACACGTACAAAATTAACATATTCAACATATACATTAAATTGCATGTTTGCACCGATAAAAACACATTCAAAGACACGCCCTTGTGAAAAGAAATCACATGTTGATAAGAGTTAGCTGGCAGGTTCTTTGTGAAAGCCACTTTAGATTAAAGTGAGCTTACACCTGTGTAAATCTGCTTACAGTAGAGTTGATATTAACACACGTTTGCTGACACACACACACACACACACACACACACACACACACACACACACACACACACACACACACACACACACACACACACACACACACACACACACACACACACGTACACAAAAAGTAAGCAAGTAAGTCTAACCTCCAGAGAAGATGAGCTGAACCTGCTCATCAATGATCTCCACAGCGATGAAGTCGTGTTTCTCATTGAATCGGCCGTTGTAGAGAAGCAGAGCGTTTCTCTCTCTGGTGGCAAACCTGCGGACACAGACCATTTAAAGGATAAAAAACTAAAATCAACCCAAGAATGGAGATACAGTAAAATTTTATACAGTATATTTATCCCAGTCAGACAAAATTCTATGCATAGATTTAATTTTATTATTCATTTACTCATTAAAAAAGACAGATCACACAGAAAACTTTGAGTGGATTAAAACTGTTTTCCTCTACTTTAGCCCACATTTCCTGTCCGATTTCTAAGCACCTGTCCAAACCAAACAGACGGGACAGACAGAGAAGTTGACGGCCTTGCACATAGCTTTCCGATGAAAGGGCCGAGGAACTCTTAAGGAAAAGTGACTTGGAAAGGAAAGACAGGATGTTTAAATGCGGTGGGCTTGCAGAGAGGAAACAGCTCCCCTGCTACGATGATGCATGAGTGTGAATCCCTGTGTGAGATGGGGGAGAGTGACCTGGTAAGTGAGTCAATACCTGCATGTGTGAGTGTTCACACGTGTGGCTGTTTGTGTGAGTGAGGATTGTAAGGTGAGGGCAAAGGAGTCAGCCGGCAGATGCCAGCGAGGCCGACCGGGCAGGAAGTCAGGATGAATGTAGCCAAACACTGATAAGGGGAACTCTTCACACAGCCTTTCCTGTTTTCACCCCACTGCAAACCTTTCTAATCGTCATGGTGTCTACCAACTTGCACTATCAGCCTCATCTTATCTTTGAATACTTGACTCAAAACGTAGGATGAAATATGTTTTTCTCCATAATATTTACTGAGTCAGGGTTATTTTTATTTCATAGGCATGGTTCATAAAGTTCCATATTCATGCGGCCTATGTTGTCCTCTTTACTCCTATATGCATGTGTTCATGTGCGTATTAAGAGAAGGGAACTGAGACACAATGGAAAAGTGTGTGCACGTCTTGACACGTCCTGGCCAACACACTTTAGTTCACTGTTTGATGGGGTAACTCCTCACACTCCCTAGATAACGTTTTACTAAACAAACTACTGCTAGTATGATAGACATGAACAGCTGTTGCGGTGTAGTGAAAATGTGCTGCAGCAATACAACAAGGGAAAACGATTAATAAAAATCTGTCATGCAAAGCGCAGCCAAGATTTTGTAAAATAGAAATTCCATCTTAAAGAATACTCTTCAAAAGGAAACGTGTGAGTTTTGCCAACAAAAATGATTATTAGTTTCTAACCAAATCTTGCATTGCATTGTGCAGTCAGGTGGCACACCTATCTATGGCAATGATGCAGTCATAGCCTGATGATGAAAGTCAGCGGTGATTCAATGTTAAATGGGTGCCTAATTTCAACCAGGTTTAACCCGTAAAAAGCCAGACTCACTTCAACTTGAAGGAAAGTTATGGGGGAAATGAAAACGACGAAATCAATCTGGCTGAAAAAAAGGTTTGATGAATTTGATTAAGTTTATTGTTGTCAATTAGTTCCGCAAACTGATTATATCTAAATCCAGATATGAGTTTTAAGTTGAGCTGTCTGAAGCTGTGACCAGGTTCATCTCCCTTTTCCTTAACTCTATTTCAGCCCCACATTTGGGGAAATTGGGCTTCACCTTATGTTATTTGGGAAAGACAAAACAAGGGAATGGAAGGAAATAAGGATGGAAAGAAGGAAAGTACTCACGTGAAGGAGACGGTGAAGTGAAACCTTTGCCTCAAGCCTCTAAAGGTGATGAAGGACTGTCTGGGGAAGCTGCGAGTGGTCATTTCACAGTAGGGCTTCTCGTACTCGCCTGGTGGACACTGGCACATGAAGCCACCTGCAAGCCGGTTCACACACTTGCCACCGTTCTTACACACACCTGGAACGCACTGGTCCGATGATACATTCAGCTCACAGTGCTCACCTATAAAAACAGAGAGGAGTTCAGAGGGAGCTTTTTGGCATCTAATGCATCTAAGTTTGTATGTCACATGTTTGATGCTTTGCTTTCTTCACCAAGTTGGTAATGCTTTTAACCGTTTGTTGATTTGTTGGTTTGTCAGCAGGATTATGCAAAAACTCTGGAAAGGATTTCCTATTTCTTTCTATTTTGATTGTATTGATAATCTTTACTTCTGCTTTAGTTTGAACAGGTGTAATCTTCCATTTCTGCAAACTGTACGTCATGACTGTTTGGGTCTTGACTTTTATAATTAATATCTAAACAAATCATTTTATTATCTTCATTTTGTCTTTTCTATGGAGCATTTTGCCTTATGTTGTCTGACATGCAGACTCATAGTCAGTATCATCTGCTCGGATTCCAGTTATTTTAATAGGGCTCCTCAAGGTAAGCACTCGTACTTTCCTTTTAAAATACTGCTTTAATAAAGGCATACCTCCATCTAAGCATTATCAGTAACTACAAAGCTCTGTTTATGGCCCTTTCTTCATGGAAGCACTTAGCCAAAAGCTTGGCCGAGAATTTAGCCATATTTGGAGAGAAGAGAGAGGACAGGAGATGAGTAAGGAGTAAGGAGCACTCTTGAAAGAATGCACTACTACATTCTTATACGATGTTAACAGATGTAGAAAATAGTTTAGCTGGAAATACTTTATTCGAAATGACTGATAACAAAAATGATATCTTAAGCTTACCCTGCGGGTTCATGACCACTACTTGACTTTTTTTGGAGTCACGTATGAGAGGGAGGACGCAAATTCTAAAGATCAAATGCTGTCAAGGGAAAAAATATGCAAATAATGCAGGCTTTAAAATAAGTTAGACATTGAGAGTGCACTTTTGTTATTTACACTGAAGACACTAGCTTCTTCCTACTTTAGATGGAATATAAAATTTAGGAAAAGCTTCTTTGGTGAATCTTTTTTGCATTTCCTCTTCACAAGAGAGATTAAGTGTTAGCGAGGTTCACTTACACACTCGCTGATATGTGACTTTCCTAGAAAAAAATATTAAGCATTAGCATCAAAAGTAAGACTTTTTTCTGTTTGCTTACACTGAGCAACAAAACGGCAGTGTAACGCTGCTCAGGTGTCGGATTTTAGGTAGCAGGCCAGCGTCGCACAGTCAAAAGATAGGTGACGTATATTTGTCATTGTGTCATATTCTAGGTTGATATTTAACATACTGTATGTGTAGACGCCCACCCAGAAAGCAAAAGCTGTCACTCCTTAAATTTGGGTTAAAGATTTCCCAGATCTTGAACTGTCCTGTCTGACTTTCTAATTTTCCGAAATGTTTTGTTGACTACTTTTCTCTGAATTAGCATCTAACAACTTTTAGATCAAATCTTCCGTTTGTGCTACGCTCTATGCGCTATAAATAACGGCAAGGCACAATAAAGGGAAAAAGTCCCCTGACGATACGTGGAAACTTCTCACAAACTGTGCAGTGTGCAGGTCCATTGATTGACCCATTTTGGCTCTAATCCTATTTTGCTATAGCCTCCTTTGGGGAATTGATAGGGCATGCTCAAATCCCCCAACAAACCAACCGACCTGGCTAACATCATGGTCTTGGATTGGCTTAATCTGCTCCATTTAAATCTGTCCTTCATTGGATAACAAGATATCAAATCTATTATATTACAACATCTAATGCACTCTCTGTTCTGGGATACAGCATGAGAAATTCCTCCTAAATGTCTATGTTGCTCTATCATTGTCCAAAATCTGCAAGTTGGACCAAGTTTCCTGGCTAGGATCGAGTAATTCCTCTACTTATACACCATCAGACCTGTGATAGCGTCTTCTGTGTCCCCGCAGTGTCAACTTGCTGTCCAGACGAGATCTGTCCACCCAGGTCACATACACACCCAACCCAAACACCAGACCCTGGAACCAGCTAATGGCCCTTCTCTCCTCAGCATAATCCTTTTTTCCTAGGGCGAATTATAAAGATCTGTTTCCCTATAATGTAGGAAACCAGAGGAGGACAGAGTGGGCCCCCTGTCATCAGGACCATAATGGCTCCTGATGAGCCCTGACTATCTGGAGTTGAACTGTGACCTTCAAAGAGGGGGAACATCGAGAGGTAAGTAAGGGAAATCTGACGGTCGAGTGGGTAAGAAGGACAAGGGGAGTGGAGAAAACGAGACACGGTCACTGAGTGAGAAGGGCAGGTATTATCAGGTAATTACATCAGATAAGACAGAGGAGGGAGAGGTAGAGTGTTGGGAGAGACAGAGGGAGAGGAGAGATGACGGCTGCCAAGGTTCAATTAGGGAGAGACGGTTAGTCAGGTATCAGATGAATAGGGGGAAGTATGGGAGGAAGATCACTGGCATCGGGAAATATTTTGGACAGCAATTTTAATGGAAATGATGAAAGCTGTCAAGGCTTCCCAAAACCAATCCACCAGAGGAAGGCAAAGCAGAGCGACTTTATTTGCCAGCTTCCAGGCAATTAAGAGTTCTTTGTGATTTTCTCTAAATTGTTGAAACCAAGTATTTACCAGGTTACAGTTATCCTGAAGAGTTTTTTTTTTATAAAGAATCATAATTACTGTATAACCAATTAGTGTTTCTTTCTAAAACTAAAGTCTTATAAAGCATTTAATGTGTTTCATTCCTCTGGAAACATATGTATTGCCAGCTTTTTATAAATATTTTCAAACCTGCATTGTTTACATCCATGTTTGCGAGCTCGTACTCCTTATCTTACCGTCTTTCCCTCACATATGGCCTCTTTAAAGATTAATACCAAAATTTCAGTCTTAACACACCTTTATTGTTTTGCCCAGTCTGCCGGACTACACTGTCACTTCAATGCACATAGGCATGTTTGTGTGTGTGTGTCTGTTCATGAGCATGCATTCTATATTGATTCATTTATTTTCCATTTCTATATTTATACTTTGATTTTTGCGACTGCATGCTTTACACCAACATACCAGGTCAAATTCCATATAAGTGTTACTTACTTGGCAATAAACTGTTTTCTGATTCTGATAAAAAGCATATAAACTACTGGAAACTCTGGTAAAGTATATGGAAACCCACTTGCTCATGCAGAATTGTTCTTGTGCAAATTAGTAGACCACAAAATACAAACAAAACACATAAATACTCATCCAAACGGACAGAAATGAACATTAGCATACAGAGTCCATTTTTTGCCAACCCACTCATATGTGTTCATTCTCCATTTAGATTTACTCCACCTACTCCTGAGGGACATGACAAGGTCTGCTCAGATTAGAGCGGAAACATTGAACTAAAGGACTCATTTTGTGGGCCTTAAAACAAAATTAGAGTCACATTAAGATATGATGAGGAACATTCTCTCTTACTGATTTATGAGGATTAACAGAGAGTTTATTTACTTGCCAATCATCTTAATGCTTTAAAACTGCAATATAGGGACAACACTTTGGATGCCATTACTTTCAAGTAATGCAGAAACCATAGAAAACAAGTAGATGACTCTGGTGTACAGAATAAGAGGCCTCTCTTTGCACTTTCTTGTCTTCACATAATGTAGTACTCAAATTTCAGATATCATTAAGTTTAAGTTTTAAAGCGAATACCGTCTTGAAGCTAACATAGTTTTGGTGAACAGCATAAGAGATTTGTAGAAGAAACAAGTCTGGTTCTACCGGTTTAGTCAGCATTCTGTATACCTCTAAGGAGCAATAAATCTACTTTATATATATGTGTGTGTATTTGCAGGTGGCTTTACTAACATTATCACAAACAAGCTTCCCTTGCTAACTAATAATAGGTATTCAGAAATTTCACAACCTGTTAGTGCAGTTCGGCAGTTTTGTTCACAGCATTTTGTCTGAAGGAATATGTGCACTTCCCCATATATTACAATCATTGGTGGGAAAGATACACAGATCATATTTTTACTCAAGTATAGGTTTCAGTTAGTTGTGTTAAATAAATTAAACATATTGATTCAACTTCTCTACTTAAGAGCGAAACAATACAGGCTTAAAAAATTACTCACTCACTCACTATAAACTAAGACATATGAGGGACTTTACTGAACCACATGTCTTTTCTGAACCTTATGTCAGATTGAAACCTTGATATCTATTTCCGAGATGAAGAAGTTTCAACTAATATGACTGTCATCCATAGGTCAAGAATGCATTCAGCATGAATGACCAGTAGACAGAGCACAAGTACAAAGTGTGGATAAAGTTGATCGAAAAACTATTGACTACAGTACAAATATTTTTGAAAATTGCACATTAAATACTGCCTGAGTCGTTTTGACTTGTTAAGAAAAATAAGTATCAATGATCTGCAAGTTTAATCTCATGGATTTATTGAACTTAAATTTTGAAACCATTGACTCGTGTAAAACTCACCGGTGAAGTCCTCGAGGCACTCGCAGGTATACCCTCCCTCTCGGCTGCGACATCTCCCGTTGTTCCTGCATGGTCCTGAGTAGCAGAGATCGATCTCGGTCTCACAGTAATCTCCGGTGAAACCGAGCGGACAGCGGCAACGCAGCCCATTGATGGGGTGGATGGGCCGAAACAGAACTGTGTCAGAGGCGATGAAGGGAGGGGAGCTGTCAAACTTGAGCACCGACACACACTTCATGTAGTTCTCACAGGGCTCCCGCAGGCAGATGTTGTCATCAAATGGTAAGACCTAGAGAGGAGAACCAATATCAGTCACATTGATAGATTTGTTTCCGTAAATTTAAAATCCTAGTTCATGTGAATGTGTGTAAGTGCACATGTGTGTGTCGGTGTTACCTCCTGAGAGGATATCCGCCTGAGTAGAGTCCTGTTGAGGTAGATCTGCTCCTGCAGTTCCTCAGATGGGAAGAATGTCCCTTTACCTGAGGTGCCTCCGGACTGCATTGCCGAAAAGGTCACATTGAGTATGGAGCCTTGCACATCAGTGTCATTCTGGATGTTGAACACGAATACAGCTTCTCGTGTTGTGGAGAGCACCGCTGCCACACCCTCGAGGAAGAGGCTGAGCAACGGCGAGAGGAAGCGCTCCTGGGACATGTTCTCTAGACGCACCGTGATGCTGTTGGTCAACATGTCATCAGTGATGATGGTGACGCGCAGCGTGCAGTGAGCCACAACGTTATGGAGACCATCTGAGAGAAAGCAAACAAATATAATAATGTTATTTTATGAAATGCAAATATCACAATAGATTTAGGTCTTTCTAACATAAAAATGGAAAATGAACAATTAAGATCACACGACTCCAGCGAGACCCTATGTTCTTATACATAATTATTCAAGGTGAGGACTTTTTCCTGCATAGAACATATTGACAAAGCAGAGGATATTCTCAATAAGCCAGCAGAAAACAGAAAACTCTTGCAGGTCAAAGGGTTTCCCAGGTTTATAAGGAGAGGAGACAAGATCCTCAACAGTGAGCTCCTTTTCTTAAGAAATAATAACTGTCGGCCTATGAATCAATGCCTCATTATTTCTTCCTGCAATACAGGGCATACGCTGTTTTCACCACACACCATTTGTCACTGATACCATTTCACACTGAGACCAGGACAGATGTGACTAACTTCATTTCCAGCATAACTACTCAATTGGAATGTATCTGGACAGCTGCCTCTGTCTCCTACACTATATTCGCCCCCATTATAAAGTATCTCTAGCCCCATTTACACAGCCTGTAAGTAGTGGTGAAGCTTCATCCCATCCTAATACTCTGTAAATATCCAATGGAATGTTTTTGGCGGGGGTGGAGAGATGATTATGGCACTATGACGGCAGTGGAGGCAACCGGGTTGCTTAAAAGCAGCTCGTAGATGTTAGTAGCTGGCTAATGATCGTTAGCTCAATACCGTTGCTGAAACCTTGTTGGATGATTTTTAATAATAATGATTTTTCAAGTCAATATGTCAATCTGGCAGCTAAAGCAACAAGTCCCATTCAAAAAGTTATCAGTTACTCATCTAAAAATGGTACCGGAATAAAGAAGTAGGAGAATATAGGATTAGTTTATAAGTTTAGCTGTGATTAAGTAGCACTTGGTAGAACTATTAAGTAGGATTTGCTAAAATCGTGAAGCATTATAGATAAAAAAAAAAAGGGGGCCGTCTGGTACTACCCTTGTGATCCAGCAATAGTGGTACACACACTATTTGGCCCAAATCCTATCTCATCTACCCTCTTTAAACTTTTGATGCCACCGTTCAACAGCTTAACTTGTTTACTTTATACCATTTTTGTCGTTAGATTGCATTAATTGGTTACTAGTCGGAGGAGATTCGGTGTGATTCAAGCCCCGGCTGGGAGTAATTGGATCAGTCTAGGATTTCTGCCCCCAGGGTAGGTTGGGTCTGTTCTCATACCTACTTCTGGCACAACTGTAAGCTCTGGTGCCTGTGGAGGGTAACAGAAGGCTATAGGCTACAGAGGGCACAGGCTGGGTGAAATGCAGCTGACAACAGGTGGTGGGGCTGGATGAAAATCACAAGGTGGGGGGGATTACTGTTGCAGCAGCACAGGAGATGGGTCGGATTGCACCATACAGAGCACACAAGCATGTCACGTGTGTCTCCAAGTGTTTTTGTGTGGGTTGAGGGAGTCATCGTGAGGTTCGGCCACAGGTGCCCTGTCACTCTCTGATGCGGTTGAGGTCATTTCTCATGAACATAAACTCTCGTCACGCACACAAAAACACAATCGATCAGAGCCTGGTATGGACAGGCTGGCTTCTTCAGGCTAGCCTCGAGCTAACTACTAACCAGACTGGAGGTCAACTCCAAATGCACCGGGACAAATAACTGACATAGGACACACACAAGGGTCAATTTGTCTTCTGCGGCAGAGGTACTGAAGCTTCGGGACATAGATGAAGGTGCATGCATGACTGGCATATAGGAGTGATAAAAAGAACACATTCAAATGCCGACTCATTAAAAGGCTATCTGCAGGACAGTGTCAGTAAGGAGCGGCTGTCGTGCGTCGGGCCGCTAACATGCTGGAATTGAGGTGTTCATTCAACACGGTGCTAACAGACAAATTTAATGGCTACTGTGTGTTTGTTTCTCTGCAGCGGCGACTACACCTGTCTCTCCTTCAAGGGTGGGGGAAACACTGTTATTCCACATGCTCATTTATCAGCTGATTACACACACTTAAACGCACAGCCTGGGCTAAAAAATGTGACAGAGGTCAAAAATAAACTAAACAACTCAAACAGAATCACGCCATATGTCTGTAGTTAAGTCGGTCCGACCGACAAAATCTGTTACCACTAGGTCCAACTAAAAATAAGGGTATGGTTCTGATTTTTCTATTTATTCATTCTTGAGATCGGCACTAAATCACCCATATATTAATTTTTCCAGGTAGGAGGGACTTGAGATGAGGACAGTCTGATAAGTAGACTGTAGGATAGCCTGCAAAAAAATTTTTAATCAAGGAGAGCTATCATGGTACAATGGTGTGCTGCAGTAGCCCCAACAGCCCTGGAAGCAAATATTGGAGAAGATCAAAAGTTCATACAAAGAGAAGCAAAATCTATGAGGCAAAAAAGATGGTTGGTGCAGAGAAGATGTGATTCCATTCACTGTGCAGTTATGTCACATGTGTTATAACACTGCCAGACAAAAAGCAATTTTTTTTTTCACTCAAACATTTCATTCTGACAAACCTTTTTTTTAAGTTCTTGGGACATGTTTTAAACATTGTTGTTTTTTTCCTTTCTCTTTAAAGGCAGTATCCCAACCACCACTATTTATAGAGCCCGCCAGCTGCTAGCATGGGATCACATACATACATGCAGAGGATGGGCTGCACCATGGAAAGGGTGTGTCGCAGCAGACGAGAAGGAAAAAAAAACAGTCTGGGTGTAAGCATGCCATCACACTAGTATAGGCAGCAGATACCACCCTCCCAAGTAAGAATAAGAGGTGAGCTGATCTCATCTCATAATTGAAGTATCACAAGTAAATTGTTCCCATATCTCTATCAACCCCTAGTTGCACTGTTGATTTAACACAATTATAGACCTCCACAGTCTCACTAGATAGCCCTGCAGTGTTTATGACCCTTTATGATTTCTTTATCACACTTTAACAACCATCCAGCACTGATAAGTTTAAATGAAATGAGGCAAACAAACTAATCTGCATCAGTTCATTTAGTAGTTTGTATTTAATGAACTATGGTTCGTTTTATTATTGACATGTACAAAAGCAGATAAATGAGTAGGACACACATTCAGAGTGCTACCTCTTTGGTGGCGAGGTCTGAGGAGGTGATAAGAACTGTTAATGACCTGTGGGGAAAGCTGCACCAATGGCAAACTTGTGTTTGTGTATGAGGAGAAATGACCATACAACCATGCGCGAACGCACACACATACACACACACACACAGAAAAGAAGCTAATAAATTCATCTGTCGACTGTCAGTGTTCCCCCGACCACATAGTTGTCACACACACACACACAAGGTCACTCAGACACAAAGTCTGTGGTCTGTGGTCTCTACTCGTTCCTAGCAAATTGAATCATTGGCATGCATTCTCTCCAGCTGTCACTGTGACTTAAACCTCAGGGACTTGTGCAGCAAGAAAGACCCTTCTCTGCAATGCCGTTGTCTATATACACCGAACAAAACAATGATCTTATAATAAAAAAGCTTATTTTTTCAATATAGTTAGCAAAGATTCCACAGGCAGAAGTGGTATAACAGCAGCTTCAGCTGCTAGTGTGAAGCTGTTTATATCTGTTGAAAATGGCAAGACAATAATCATTTAGCATGCCTCTTATGTGATAGTTGCTCTTATTCTAAGATCATAGAGAAGAGAACCCCTGACCCAGCAAAGTACACCCAGTTAGGGCATTTCCTTTTGTCCGACTCTTCCTGTTGTGGGTTTCACACATACTTTCCAACCTCACATTTTTACAGATTTCATTTTCATCTATGTTATTATCTCAACTGCGGTCCCAGAAGCAGATGTACTCATAGTCCCGTTTACGCCTTCCATTGTGTTCAAACTGAACAGCGGGGTGGAGTAAAGGTACGCAAGCTACCACCAGTGTAAATGCAAAGTTCACTTATTGTTCCCTGTAATTGGTTTTTAAATTAAATTCCTTCATTTTTACTTCCAAAACAAGCCACCAATATGGATATATCGTTCATATCTTTAAAATTGCAATCGATTTTTTACATTGGGAATTTTGTAGAGAAATTCTAATGGCTTGAGATCAGATACAGATAATAGAGAGACAGCTGTGGGGTCTAACCCCCTGATCCAACTCCACTATGTAACGTCAACAACCGTGTTAAGTCAGTTAGCGAGAGACTGTCAGTAAAACAACACAAAACAAACAAGACATTTGGAGCTGTGACAGGTTTCACAGAGGCGACAAGCCCACCAGTGAGACACATTGTGTCTCCTTCATGCATAAGTCACGCCCTGTTTTGCCGGTACAATCTCTGCATTTCATTCTTATAGAATAGAATAGAATAGCTTTATTGTCATTGTTTAAGAAAAACAATGAAACACCGTTTGGCAGGTCAAGGTAAGGAAAAATCAATCAAGAAACTAAAATAAATCATTGGCATCAAAAAGTAACAGACAAAAGTGCAGAAATATAAATAAAATATATAGGAAAAAAAAAACGAAATGCATGTTAAAGAAATGCATTTGGTAAGTAAACTATTGATTTGGGAACTACTTCTTTTTATTAAACATCCTTCAGCTGGATTTAAAGTCCATCCTCTTGATATTTATCGTTTTTTTTTTAACAAATAACATGGAGACCTTTATAAAAGCAGGACGCCTATAAGACAGGGCATTGTGAAAAAAAACTCTCTTCCATTTTTTTTCTCTTTGTCGCGTCCTTTACTGCACAGTTAAAGTTTTACACTAGCCCACCCAATGAAAAGTGCTGTCACGGACTTTCAAATCCAAGAGAGCAACAGACAACTGCCGTCTCCTCTGTCTTTCCTTCACTCTTTTGAAGAAAAGGCTTTCAAATATTTGAATCAATACAAAGTGTAACTTGAGTCGCTTCCAGCCAATTATTTGGCAGAAACTCAACTGTGGACCCGCCCTTTTTAGACACACGCTGAACTCCTCCAGCCAATCATGAAGGACGAATGCCAAACATGAGTTAAGAGATGATCAAACAAACTCTCTGAGCAGTACAATCAAGAAATACCACTCTCGAATGAAGATGTCCCACTGCAGTCCAGAACAATGAAATTTATCTGGCATGACATCTATTAGAATTTCACGCATTTTTTGGTCCTCTAACCTCTCTGTAATCTCTCTTTGTCTGCACACATTCCTTTACATCATTTTAGTTTTTTTCTCAATTCATGCATAAGGCCACAATAGTAATTCCTGGTCTTCTGTTATAATGAGAGTGGTTAAATCTCATCTGTCTTTGTCTCTTTTTCTCTCTCATGGCGTCAAACGCAACCATCACTTCAGCTATCAGCTGCCTGCAGACACGCTGACATCCTGTATGAGAGCACAGTGACATTAACTCAATCAGAGCACCATCAATCAACAGACGCAGAACCAGCTCTGTAGCAATAAAAGAAGGACAGAAAGAAAGAGACTAACGAGAGTAGGAAACGATGAAGAAATATCCCACTGGCTGGAGAGCAGATCACAGTTATGAAGGGTTAAAGAAGGAATCTGGAATGACCCTCTTGGGGGACTGCAGCTTTTTAAGTTAGTATTATTAGAAATACTCATTAATTAACTAATATTCAGCTATAAAAAGACCAGAACATATTTTAATACATGTAAATTACAGCATCTATAAAATAAAGTAAAAAATCCTACAACATGTATTGCTTAATTTGCTTACCAAACTTGATGGGATTATTTGAAATAGAAGGAAAATTGTCAGATTAAACCATATTTGAAGTAATCTGTTATAAAACAAAGAAGATGGGAGAGAAAAAGATGACGCCCTGGCTGCCTTCTGCTGTGGAAGATCCGGTCATCATAACTGTAGCAATAATGCAAAGCCGGTCACACTTTTCCTCATCTGAAATGTGAGGAAACCATTGCTGTCTTTCCTCGATAAAGTGAGAAGCAATACCTACTCGCCAACACTACTACAAAAAAAGCTCCAAAAATGATATAAGAATACTATCTGATAATATATTTTTACTGCTGTATTGAAGCAATAGTTGGACATTTGGAGAAATTAGCTCACTTTCTTGAGAGTTAGATGAGAAAACCGATGCCACTTTCAAGTCAGACTGTTAATAATTAAGCAAAAGTCAGCACTTGTCCGTAGCTTAGCATAGAGTAAAGACTGAGAAAAGGCAAAATGTCTAGTTTGACTCTATTTTGGTATGATAATGATAATCTGCCTCAAAAGTTCTAAAAACAGCAACTGTACATTTGGTTGTATTAAGACATCTAGGCTTCATTCAAAGTTAGCTCAATTCTTATAAAAATTAAAATTAAAAATTAAAAAAAAGGGCTCTGATGGTAAAGCAGACATCCACTTCTGAGATGGTTGGTGGTTCAATCCCAAACACCTGTTGTCTACCTGCAAAAGTGTCCCTGAGAAAAACAATGAATCTTAATTTGCTTCCCAGGTACTTTTTGGTCTGCCAACAGCTCATTAAGGATAAGCCAAATGAATAGAACTAAGTAGTACGATCACATTTTAATAATTATTGCTTTTTTTCCTCATAACTTCATATCTGGTCGACAAACATGACAGAGGTATTGATTATCATATCGAACTCTTAAGTTAGAATAGGCAGGTAGCATTTCCCCCAAATGAGATAGGTGGTTACGGATAATGAATGAATAATGTCTTATTTTTGGAACCAAGGCTGAAATGAACTTCATTCTCAAGTAAATCTGGACCTGTCTGGGAGTTAGTGTAAAAACGTAGTTATTATGGGGTGTAATAATAATCGGTAGACACTATTTCACACATTTCTGTCATTAAGTGTGTGTTTTTTTAATGTTTTGCTTGTTTATCTATGACTTAGTAGTGATTTCAAAGGCAAACAAAGGCTAACCAGGAGTAGATGATTAACTGCTGGAATGCCAGAGGCAGTAGATTAACAGATAAAGACTAGAGAAAGAATCAGATTTACGGGTTCTTAGGAATAAATCTATGGGACCGAAAACTCCTACTTTACTTAACGTCACATCAAAAAACAACCTTTCTTTCACACCAAAAGGATTCAAATACAGAAAAGGGAAACTGATTTTTTAAAGATCAACAGACGTGAATTATTTCACACACAATTGATATTTACCCAATCGCTGCTTTCCTCAGTGCCTGACGCAGCCACAATTCTCCACACAACCACTGTCAGCTAACACTCATCACTGTAGAGCATCTATCTGCTGGCGCTGTCATGCATGCATTTCTGCTTGTCTGCAATTGAACTCACTCATATTTGGAAGCATTCAACACAAGGCCCTCATTTCCATCCAGAATCTGTTGGCCATATTTTTCCTCAGGTACGGCCGTCTTTCCGCCTGATTTAAGGATTGAGGAGGCGAGTGGGATAAGCTTTGAACATTCACACAGACACATGAACATGAAAAAGGGAGGGAAACTATAGTGACAGCAAAAAGATAGGAGTTGATGAGATTTATATATATTATGTGTTATTCAACAAGCAGAGTAAAAAAGATGGAATGAACACAAGAACGAAGTACGGAACGGAGACAGATTTTCAAACACTGTTTTTTGAACTTGTCTTGCAAGCAGGAGTATAACTGTAGTGCCAGTGTTGTGACTCTCATATATGTGACCATACATTACCAAATCATCACACATAAACACTCAGCTGCTGCTGTCCAGTTCCCCGAGTTTGCCGACGGCTCTTCAGATGGGCGGCTAAAAAGGCAAATAACTCCCTATCCTTTTCCCCCATTCCCTCCTCCTCTCCTCCTCTACATCCCTGTCTCACTGTCGTTACCACAAGAGTGGGATTAGCTCTCTCTTTCCCATTCTCACTGAGCCTGCATCACCGACAAAAGTGACAGCCGGCACACAAAAGATTCCTTTCACCTCCGGAATGAGTCCGTGGAAGAGTGCAGGGAGTGTTGGTCAGGTCTGGATGTTGGGTGGGGGTACGGGCTGGGGTTGTCAGAAGGATAACATCCCAGGCAACAGGTGGGATTACACACAGCTACACTGACTGAACCATGCTCAGCGAGTGAACCCATCCAACAGCCGTGAGAACAAGTGGGAAGACAGATGGAGTCTTTTGGGTCACAAAAACTTATTTCTCCAGGTGGTTGGAAAGTAAGTTTCAACCAAAAAGTAAGTTTCAATATAAGTAAATTCTTATATTAGGAAACAGCAAATCACAAAATATTTCTTACCAACTTCTCCAAAAAAATTTATGAGAAAACAAAGGTTTATTGTAGTCTATCATAGAAAATCAGTCTCTTTTCTTTACTCATAATAATAATTACTAGAATGCTTGCTACATTTTATTTTATAACTCTATTCAATTTTTAAAAAAAATTGACAATGTATTTTGCTGCCCAAAGTGCTGACCCCATAAAACAAAAGTCAGTGAGATAAGAGACCGAACGAGAAAAGTAGGACACCACAATATTTAATGATAATACATGGAATGACAAGGCCCTTCAGCCTAACGAAAAAGATCTGTCTCAAGGTTTCTTTGAAAAATGTGCACCAATGTGGAGTCTCTCAGATCCTGAAGCAGACGTGTTTTAGAAATGAGGCCCACAGTGGTTTAATGCTGATTCCCCATGCACTTTGTTGAGACCTTTATTTGCTAACTTATTTTCTAT
Organism: Lophius americanus; assembly: GCA_037951165.1. Classification (NCBI taxonomy): domain Eukaryota; kingdom Metazoa; phylum Chordata; class Actinopteri; order Lophiiformes; family Lophiidae; genus Lophius; species Lophius americanus. Next base: position 364,594 of record JBBDHG010000098.1, on the reverse strand, counting down.
TAAACATGTACATGAGATAAGACGTCGCCGGGCCATTCGCTGATTTAAAATCCAATAAACATCATTTGAATGGGTATCCAAGGCAAAAACTTCAAAATAAGTGATATATGCTCTTTGTCTGATGGGCAAGCTGCTAATAATAAATAATAACACATTTAATTTATAACGCACTTTACATTTGGATCAAATCTCAAAGTATTACAAGGTAAAAACAGATGAAAGCATCAAAAAAATATAATAATAATTAATAAAAATATGACCAAAAAGCAGCAATTTTAATTTAAAGTTAAAAGGTTCTTAATGACTTGTAGGCGGTAACACACCTCAAAGTCAAAAAGAAAATATTTATTTTTGATGTGTTTGTGGTACCGCATTTTCGACCACATCGATATGAAAGGTGGACTTCAACTTGGACTTTATAAATCAATGAGAATTGTATTCTTCCAAATTTAGACCACCAAATGGGACAAGTGTAATGCGATTCTTACTTTGCTGGGCTCACATAAACTCCTTTAAAATATCAAAGCAAAACCCGGGTCCTGCGGCACAACATCAAAACTGAGAAAAAACACATACGCTGCAACACATAATTAAGCACTGTTAGCTCTCTTAGTGTCCTGGTGATCCAGAGATCTAATGATCCAACTTTTGAAGCAGTCTTTCCAACCACATCAGTGTGAATCATGCTGTTGTCACGAGAAGGGTGGTCTCAATCTTGGACTCTGCCTCAGGACATGATAATACAGACAACCGCATTACATGAAAAACCTCCACTGAATCGGACATTCAGAGGTTTCCAGCAAACAAATGCATAAACATCTGCAATAACGTTTGGTATTGTAACATGAATGCTGTATTTCACATGATATCCTGAGGATTGCATTAGAAAATCTTTCTTCACAGACAAATGTGCTGTGTTTTGGAATATGAGGAGCCTTAAATTCATTGATTGATTGTTAAAATCAGCCCTCCTTTAGCCAAATTAAACTGCTGCGCTATTACCACCAGCAGCAGGACTAGACCCATGTTAGTGTATATACTAAGAGACATAAAACAGAGGAGGAAAAAGATGCTTTGGATAACAGGTAATGGATGAGTGAAGGCACAAGCTGGCACATTGCTTCTATAGATAGCTGTAGGATTGCAATTGAGGTACATTCTATCGGTTTCATCACACAAAACATGGTTGAAACTCATCTGGTGTAGGCAAGGGCTTAGAAACAATACGTACACTGTGTCAGCCTGAAACCTTTTGGCTTGGCACACGATAGAGTTCAGAGGGCTGTGCCGCCGCATTTACCTCTCCTCCACCTCCATCTTTAAGTAAAACGGACTATCACAAGGCCTCCACAAGTGGCCTTGGTGGCTGTACTTAAAGTAGAGCACTCAGGGGCATCGAGTGCCAGGCCAAGAACTAACCCGGCTAGAATATCTATGTCCCATTTAGGATCCCTGTGAGAGATGGGTGTAAAGAATAGAAGCACTGTTTGAGCCCAGACAATACTAAATGAGTCCAGATGAGGAGGCCAGACAATGCAAAGCGAGCCCAAAAGAACGCCTGACTTGCTTTAGTGCCTGACAGTTGACAGGTATTGGATCAATTGTAAGCCCACTGCCTGCTAGACTAGTGCCAACATGGACAATTAATTATGGGTATACAACCATCTGAGAAGTGCAGATGAGGCCATGGGATTAAAATCAAAGATGAATGCAGGAAAGGCAATAGGCTGGTTGTTGTGACAAGATTGGTGATGATAGAGCGACCAGCTGGTAGTGAACATCAAAACAAGTTAGAGAGGATGCCCCCGGGACAGAGATGAGTAGAGAAAATTGGAAGATAGAAAGTGACAGAGACCCGGAGACATTGAGTGAAACTGGATTAAGCCATCCAAACTATATAACTCAATGAGATTATATTCTTAGCCCACCACATTTAGACCCCCAAATTCGGCTAGAGTCATGCGATTCTTACTTTGCTTGGCTCACATAACCTCGATTATAACATTTCTGAGCCCATGAGACAAGTTCAGGCGGAGAGAAAAAACAGGCAACCCAACAACACAACCCTATCAAGCACCATTAGCTCTGTGAATGTTCAGGCGATCAAAGGCACTATCAAGTTGTCTCACAGCAACACTGCCTTCACAATTGATTTTAAAAAACAATTAAATCCACTTAGCTTTTCCACCCCAGTGCTTGACCTTATAACGGTGTAAGCCCTCTCTCTATTCCTCCCCATGACTCTCCCCTGACCCGACTAATCAAGTTAAAGCCCTCCACTTTTCATTGTTATAGGTTCAAAGGTCAAAGCTTCCAGGTGTCATATGAATCTGTACTCAGCAGACAATATAAAAAGAAGTGGACACTTTTTTTAGAGGACTCTGAAAAGCCAGTAAGGTTTGAGTAAATTATATTAAAGTAACAATATATGACACAAAATTAATTTGACAAGGCCTTAATTTTGATGGTTGCACAACTTGGTCAAAGCACCCTGGAACTACGGTTAAGTGATGGATGTTCCTGGTCTGTAGGAGTTAGTATTTACTTAGGTGGTCTAAGGAAGGACAACTGGGGAACTAGCATCAGGATTTGCCCATTGCCCAAGGCTCATGAATATGTGGGGGGAGCAAAGGATAGTCTGTGTTGTCTGATCCCACACAAGAGGAACTGGAGCACATGTTGCTTTAAAGTGAACACCTGTTCTGACAGAAAGGTGTTAGAACTCACAGTGCATCACAGAGTTGTTTTGGTGGCAAAAGGGGGACCTACAACTCATTAGGCAATTTTACATACAGGACAACTGACATGCTATGAAATGCCATAATTACCCTCTTTTTCCGAAAAAACGAAGAGGGTAAGTATTTCAACTGATGAGCATTTTTGTGATCAGTAAAGCTGCTGTGGTGCTACACAGCAAAAACTTTTAAAAGGATAGATCAAGGTTGAAAAAAAAAAATCAATAGCTTTTCTTCCACAACACCATATTAACAAGAAGATGACTCTATTTTTTGTTTGACAAATGAGATTTTGATACAATCTTTACAACTGAGAGACAGTGTAATTGTCTATTTTTATTGCAATATGTAATTTAACTGTCACTTTTAATTCATCACTCAGCATCTTTCAAAGATCCAGTAAAGGTGCCATCCTGTTTATCTCAAAAGACATGCACTTCACTTACTGAATATTGGTAACTGTAATTTTAATTTGTGATGATGGAGAAGAAGAATGAGCAATTGTGGAATTTACTGATAGCAGAAGGTGCTTCAAAACACATGAACAATCCAAGGAACCCACAGAACAAAACAGTTTGGAAGCTGAACGGAGATTTATGGCGGAACATTTTTTCAAGTCCCAACGTGTGCTGTTCATCTCTTCCCATGGTCAGCCATTAGCCCTTGACATCAGGTAACAAACTAAAATGAGCGTCATTATGGCTTGTAAGAGCTGGGTGATATAAATTTTAAAAAAAGGGAAGGAACTATGGGTGATTTCAAACGAAACCGGTCTGGTTTAATTCAAACCAGCTCTTGTAGTGTTACTAGGGGTTTTTGTTTTTCAAGAATCAAAATATTCCTGTCCTCTTCCCTTGAATGCAAAACAGTGGTTATGATGTTATGGTTTTATCAGTGTACATGCATCAGAATTTCAAATTTGATTTAAAATTGATAAATCAGAAATTAATAGGCTTGAAACAGAGATGTGTCATACTTTTGTTCTTCCAAGCTGTCATCATTAATGAGGTCCATAATTACGTTGATTGATTGGGAGTTCTTAAGCATTATTGAAGTTGACGAACAACATAATCTACAGGGAAGAGCACCATCTCTTGACGTCTTTCTCATGTTGTTCTATGATGAGGTAGTTAAATAGCAACACAGCCAGTCTATTACAAAAAAAAATGTTTAAATCATTCGTTTGAACCAAATAAAGGAAACATGCGTGAAAGTGGGATACGTTGCCAAACCACACTTTAGACGTCTTGCATTTGTTCTACAAGGCTTTGATTCTAATGCACAAACACATGCATACACATCAACATCTTGTGTAGAATTGCGGCTGTCTACTAACATATCATCATGGTGCCTGGGAGTCCAAACTGTAGTTGGATAATTAGCACTATTAGATCTTTTTAAAGTACCAACTCACGAGATCACAGAGAGGTGTGGATTGAAATGCCCCAATTCTCTGTTTTGTAGTAGCAAATCACTCATCTATAACAAAAAGTGCAAGCACACAAAAACACACTTGTCAGTCGCTGGTCATGCTTTGTTTTTCTGCACACACAACATCCTCAGACATAAACACATGGTTTGAAAACATGGGTTCACATTCACACAAACATGTTCAAACACACACACAAACATATATATATATATATATATATATATATATATATATATATATATATATATATATATATATATATATATATATGACATATATGCATTACAAGCACATTGTAAATCATTGATCCAATCTGATAAGCTAACATTGGACGGTTTTTTTTTAATGTTGGAGCTGATCAAAAGCCTCCTCACAGGTCAGCCGGTGCCGCTCTCTTGAGAGCTACCCAGCCTTGAATGGCCTAATAAGACCCGAGTATCCATTACCCTGACACTGGATCCTTTTCCTGCCTCCGTCTTTGGCGGCTCTCTACCTTCGTTCATCCCGGCTTTCCTTCACACATTTCAATTTCATTAATTTCTGGTAGAACTGAATTAATCAATGAATGTTTAAAAAATGTTCAGATTTCAGTCACCACGTCTGTTTTAAAATTAGCAGCAGAAACACATGAAATGTATGTATCACAATAAACATCAAGTACACAATGAAAGGAATATTTAAAAAATCTAATTCTGGCTATTCCTGACTTTTTGTTTCTCTTTTCTTTTCCTTTCTTTTCTCCCTCTCATTCAAACTCTACTTTCCAACGTCTCTTTCTCTCTGAGGAGGGATAGGATTACAGTTATTGTTGGTGCTGGTTACTGATAAATAGGGTGCCTAGTTACCAGCCAACGCACGATTGGCTCTTTTCAACAAAGCTTGGTGAAAAAAAGGGTTGAAGAGCGGGGGCGGGGAAGTGCAAGGGGTCTCCCAGGGAAACCATGAGACTTGTGTCAATTTAAATAGAGATTTGTGCAAATCTTCAAGACATTTGTGTGTGCGTGTTCAAGTGTGTGGCTGCGTGTCTGCATGGACTTCTTATAGTTGCTGTGAGGAAAAAGTTTGAGATACACCAACCTTTCTGACTACCATGAATGCCCCTCTGACACCTGCTGAATGCCCGAATAATACCCCCGTCCTGCTCGTACCCCTGCTGGCATATAGGCGGCCCTCTGCCAAACTCCTTTTCTATGCAAAGACGTGGGAAGTCTGGGTACAGTTAGACTAGAAATGATGTAATCGTCCCACTACAGTCCTCCGTCACATGAAAACAGTACATGTGCAAATTAATTTTAGATTTAATCTTTAGAGCTCTCATCCTTAAAACAGATACAAGTCACACCATAATATAGAAAATGCAAAACATGCAATATGTATAAATAAAAAAGTTGATTCTGCTCCTTTTACAATGAAATCTGTACCAGAATAAACATCCAGTTTCGTAGTTGCATGACATAAATCTTAAAAATGTATTTCAATAGCAATAACAATTATTCCAAATCTGAATTTGGAATGCAGAAAATCTTTACATTGTGTCTGATGGGATCGTTATCATTAAAAAATCTGTCAGCGAATTGTAAAATTGTTATATAAAGCAGTTGTAAGAACATAAAACATTCATGATATATAATGATGTCATAAGTTAATTTAAAGGTTCTAAAACCAACCACCAACAAAATCTGATTTTATTCAAATTTAATTTAGATAATTTTATACATTCAATCGTTAAGAAATCGTTAAGCAAAAATGTACAGCTCAGATAAGATGACAATGCAAATTGTTTCCTCGATGTGTATGAATAACTGAAGTATTACTGCAATCAAAGTCTTTATAAGCAATAAAGGGTGCTCGGCAAAGAAAACAATGTTTGAGTTAAATACCGGCTGCAGTATTATGGCAGTAATATAATAGTTCATTTTAGTTCATTTTGATACATAGTGAGATCAAAATTATTAATTTAATTACTGTCATTTATTTACTATATATATATATATATATATATATATATATATATATATATATATATATATATATATATATATATATATATATACAAAAAGATTCCAATCTCCAAAATAACCCCAACTAAAAATATAAAGTAGTCCAGTAGACCTGTGTTTGATGAGCTGGGCACAAACTTCAAATGTCAATAAGGCCTAACTAAGTTCACTTAATTGTGGGAAGCTACAAGTGTGATCAAGGTTAAAATTAAATTTTAACCTTGATCCAGAGGCAGCAAGGATATTCATGATCTTGTGCTTCAATCCTGCATGCTTTCTTATTCCTCACATCCACATTTAATTACTAAAGCAGGACTGATACTAGTATTCTTCGTAAGTTTAGACATACCCTCCCCTTCTGAGTTTCACTTTCCTCTAACAAGTTACCGGTCTGCCATTTACAAGGTCAGACACTGGCTGAAAAGAATGCCTGCTATTTCTCACTTTATGTCTACTGTCAACCCACTAATGGCACGAAGAAGGGCATCAAACACCAAAGAATCGAGTGTCTTTTACAAAAGCAGGCTGCTATAATTGTTAGTTTTCATTCCTAATTATCCACGGTAAAACTCCCCGACTACCTCAACCTCTGTTCTCCTGTCGGGTATTTGAGGCCTGCAGGCTTGCTTTCAGACCTGCTGTCAACTTCAGGAAGTCTAGAAGTAACTATAAAATGTATATGTAGTTAGAAGAATGTTGAAGGCGAGTAGAAGTCAACAATTAACGGATGACAGCAGCACTCCAAACGCTCATATTCAAACATCAGGGCCCTTTCTGCTAACAAATATCTCAATAAAAGTGATGCTGATAGTTGAAATTAGTTCTAAAAGTTGCAAATATTTTTATTTTTCATTCAAGAAAATCATCATTTCAATCGTAGATCATATATATTATTCAGTGTTTAGAGTCTCACAGTAGTTTCAGATTGTTTTTAGATGTGTGCAGAACGACAGGAGACAGAGACTGTTAAGGGGTGTTTTCAATTCTTCACAAAAGCCACTGGATAAGATAAAAAACACATACTCATCAAGCTATGAGCCAATGGTGTTAAAAGTTTCTTGGAAGGCTGGGATTGAATTCCAAATGTTTGGCTAATTGCCCTGACCGACAGCCCAGTATTACTACATGTTTGATATCAGCTGTTCAGATGCTGTCAGTCAATCCGTCAGCAGCCAAACATTTGTTCAATCAATGAGTCATTCATGAATCTATTGAGCCGGTCAAGTACTCAGTAAGTCAGATTCACTCATTCATTCAAGCATTCAGCTCATTGGTTAGTCAGCAGGCTTGAAGCAGTGTTGATACAGACGCAGATGTTTCAGTGCTAGTCGGACACGGTCAGGCTTACAGCCCACCTGGAGCTGCTGGCTGCCAACTGACCTCTTGATATTTCTATCCTAACTTGCGGCGCCATTGATTGAGCCTGGACCAGCCTCCTGTGAAATACCAAATACTAACTCTCCTTACAAAAAAGTCGGAAAAGATTGAGGAGAGTGCTCAGGTGCATTTTACAAAGGCTGTTTGTACTCTACATGTGTTTCCGTGTCTGGGTTTGATGGACCCTTGCTTGGTTTTACTGGTCGGGGCTTTCATCAGGTTAATCTCCATGGATCCCAGTAATTTCCTCTGGATTTAATGCTTTTAAAACAGTAAAATTAAGACAGACACTTCCGAAAGAAGCAGTGGAAATCTTCTCCTTTGCAAGCTTGCAAAGCAGAGTTCCCACCTGCTATGCATCAGCTATAGCCGCACTGGTATTTGAAGAGAACCCTGAACACCACACAAGACTGATCTATTTGCAAGCAATATGTAAATGTGTTAGAGGATGAGTGGGGGGCAACAGCGTTGTAACAAAGCAGTACGGTTGAACGGACAGGAATAATTCCTTCTCACCGGGAGATTCTTTGAAGTCAGAAAAAGAGGGAATGTGAGTGTGTGTAAAAAGGGTGATGTCCCCCCACCCCTTTCCTCTCCCTTTCCTTTCCTTTCTTCTCTTGTCCTTATTCCTTTACCTCATTTCTCTCAAACATCTGCCTATCTCCCTCACTTCAGCTCTTATCACGGCCAGTACATCCCCTTAACCTACATCTTCCTCCTCCTTCTGTTTCTTTCTCTCCTTGCTCCGCTCCTCTTCTCCTCCAGAGGGTCAGTTAAATGTCAATGCATTGTGCCTGATGACACGGCTGACAATAATGGTGTGTGATAACGAGTCAGCTTCAAGAAAAAAAAAAGGAGGGGGGCAGTGAAGTATCAGTGTCCGTCAACTTTAGAGCTTTTCTCTTTGTGGGAAATGATGGTTAATTTCTGTGTTGTAGAGCTATCTGAGAAAAATAATTGATTTTTTGACTTCGCCTTGTGGGTGTTTTCTACTTATATTACATCTGAAGTGGTAAATGACCACTTTTTATCGCCATCTGGCCGAAATACAAATCCATTATTATCCCATATTGGTTTGAATGGGATATCAATATACATAATTGAACAAGTTTATTATGATCAAACACATCAATCTACGAGACACCATTTTCAAGGTCTGCAGAATATTAATCGTTTAAGATATGTGAGAGTGTTTCTCTCTACAAAAGGAGGTTTGGTGCTGAGGGTGATCATCAGTTAGCTTGCCAACGCCTAGCCGGATACCAAAACGTATATGATGTATAGTGTTTCATTCGATGCGTTGGTTTAACCCAAAAGTGGCGCACCTGACAAGAGGAGCTAACTCAGGGGTTGCCTGGGAATCCCTAAGCTTGTTTATTACAGGTTGGAGTTCATTTTCATTGGCAGGTATTGCGTCTCAAACTAGTATTTATGTTTGCTTCCAGCAAGTTGTTGAGATAAGAACTCACTCATCAGCTGAACTGAGGTATTTGGATCAAGCACAGACTGCCTCGGCCTAGGAGATGTGAGAGCAGATGCTGTAACTAAACTGATAAAGGTGCTTCCCTGCAGAAACTTGAAATCTTGATTCAGATTCAATAAAATTTACTAGTCCATCACAATGAGAGAGAAATCTACTGGTGCTATTTTTGCACATCATTTATAGCATAAGGGACACTACCAAGTCTGACCAGAGTTGACAAATTGATGAAAGTCTTCAGTGAACTTCAGGTAATAATTACTGTCAAAACTCATTATGGGTAAAAACAGTATCTCAAAGCTTCTTGTGATGAGGGGGTAGCCAGAAAATAAACTTTTGTTTCCTTTCTTCTGCAGAATTAACTATTTTTTCTGTATTCTGTAATGCAGTATTTGTCTGTACTTTATTATAATGTGGCTAAATGTTCAGACAGTGAATGAGTACATCGTGACAAAGTATTCCAGCATCTTCAAAATTAGAAATTATACAAGTTGCTAACCTTCTTCAACTTTGTACTGTCTCAAACAATCCCACCTCTCCTCGAAAGGGGTATTCATTGGGTGGGGTAAATTATGACTCCAGTTCAACGTGCATGTACATGTACCAACACATCACAGGTGTAGTCAACCCCATACAGAGAATAATTTTAATAGTCTCTGTACTATCTATCAGGGAACGTTCAGTCAATCAATCAAAAACTTAAAAAAAAGTTTTTCACAAAAAAAAAATGTCAGTTATTGAAGTTTTTGGGTTGTGTTGTGACTTGAGTTCATGCTTTGAAGAGAAGAATGAAGGAGTGGAGGAGCGCTATATGAAGACTAAGGCCACGTTTACATGACAACTGTTCAGCTAAAAATGGTTAATTTATTCCTTTGTGTTTTAAAAAGGTGCAACAATGTTGTGTCTTCGTGCCCTCAACAACTGTTAACACCGTAGTTAGCAAGACAGACCACTGGTGGGTCATTTGACTTTACAACACAACATAAGGAAAGGGTCTGCGGCATAAATCAAACTCAGCAGTCCACCATTGTATTTTAAGGTTCACGTGGCACCAATAAGGGTGGCATAGTCAAAAGATTCCACTCAAATTCATCCCAAAAATGAATTTACCATGTGAAGGTTAAAAGGTTGAACTGCGGCAAGATATTATAGAATAATGCAACAAAAACAGTCCCTCGGGACCTCCTCGTGACCTCCACTAGAATTGCGTATGAGTTTAAGTTTGACTAATAAATCTGAGACGCCCAAGAACCCTTCCTGCAGTTTTTTTGATGTGCGTTTCCTTAGGAAAACACATATCCCCTTTGAGCGCATGCAAATGTGTATATAACTTACCTGTTTTCAGCTGGCCATTTATTCCCCGTACATTCGAGCTGACCTCTTCGTTGGTAGGTGTGGCATGCATCAGAGTCCGGGTATTAGCAAAGTTTACAGCGCTAAGATTAGCATCACACAAATTTACTAGCCGCGTGGAGCCCTCACCAAGGTCTTCTTCCCCGGAACCCTTTTCTTGTTTCTTTCCTTTAGCCGACTTCGTCATGCTGCCCAAAGCATTATATCTTACTACATAAGCTTGAATTCATCATTAAATTGTATGTGGCATAGATAAATTAGTGAAGATGAAGATGGAGCTCCACAAACACACGTCTAATCCATGCCTGACCTGACCTGGCTGTTTGTGCATGTTTGCCTCAGCTATTTCTTCAGGCCAATTTGCTCAATGCTATTCACCTATTTGGAGTGTGTATTTGCACATGCACACACACTTACAGGCAGCTCTCTGTCTCCTTCAATTAAAAGGATGTTTGTTGGTTTTGCTTGCAAGTGAAGTCATTCCTGTGGCGGAGGCTGAAATGCAGGGACTGTTACATAGAGAGGTTTTGACTTACAGTAAGACATAATTAGCTCAAGTGATTCAGTGAGACAGTGAGGTTTCTCCTAGTGATCCTGCTCTTGTGCTGGTTAACTAGAAATGTTGTCATTCACGAGGGAGAGCTATGGTTATCCAAAGAAAGAGAGGAAGTAACCCTTATGTTTAACTATTGAAATAGTGGGTGTATTTTTATGTTTCGTTGATATGTGTATGCATGTTAGTAAGAAAACTCTTTCGCTGTGAGGGAATCCACACCGCCTACAACAAAGCTATTTAGCCTAGCTTTGTAGTTTGTAATTACAACTTTTTTCATACTTACTGTATTTTAGTTGCTATAATAAAGTAGCCTAAGATAGAAAATTACACTTTTTCTCTACAGTATTTCACTGATGCGTAACAATACAAACAAGCATGAGTGGAATCATACCTTGCCACATACGTGCATTAAACTCTGCTACTAGTTTAAAAAGATACACTAATAAGTTTATTTTAATAAACAAAATATTGGTTCTTCGATCTTTCAATCATGTCCACTTTCAACAGATCCATTGCTCTTTAAATATTGACATGCCCATATTGAATCATCAATAGGCCAGTAACAATTATTACATAATTGTCTGATCACAATTATTTGATTTAATTTTGATAATTGCCACTATACACCAAAGTGTGGTGTAAAAGTCATAAATCTTCACTATTTCAAAATTAATTTCCACTGTTTGATGTTTACTAGTGTCATCAGATGATATCTGGTTATCCTTTGAAAGGTGAAGGTAGTAAAAGAGTCATTGAGCTTTTGAACTTTTGAATAGAGACGTACTATTGTGTGGATGATTTTTTTTTCAACAAGCAAAATATGCTTTGGGCATATTTTGGTTTTATTACAAATGGAAACAGAGAGCTCAATATCTTGGAAGAAACAAACTGTTAATTTAGATTTTAAAAAGGTGCTGGTCAACACTGAAGTCATGAAACTATAACCTGGTGTATTGCCCACTGGTCCATCAAGGACACTAACCATTATTGAAGCTTTTCAACGAACCTTAACATAAACGTGTCAAAAAATTGCTTTTCTTCTTCGATGTGTGTATTTGTATCATTGTGATCAGACTGTTACTACTACTTGGTAGGACTAAAAAGACAAAAAAACAGATAAATCGTTGATCGTAATTATTGGTAAGGCAATTAATTATCAGCCCAAATCATGACTCCCGACTGGTAATACAATAGAAATAAATGTTGAAAATATTACCTATGGCCAGTTCTGGATCTTCAAGCCACTCATCTAGCAGGCAGGTCTGGTGATGTGCAAATCCTTCTTTCTACAAAGCATGAGCTCATACCGATCCTTGTCCTCACTTGTTGGGAGTTGAGTCACGTATTCATTACCTTTACTTATCGTTCATGGTCGATTACTTCGATTTTATAATGGCCCCTTATTGGCTTTTGCATACCCGTCCATTGGCATCCAGCGTCAAGTACTAAAATGGCAAAAAACCTGCAAATCTAGCCCACTTTCCGATTGTTAACTCTATGAAAGTAGGACTTAATCATGAAAAAAGGTGGGAATATTATATCAAATCCATGTTAGTAATCTCTGTGGCAGAGTCGAGCCACTGAAGCTTTAAAATGATTCCCTACAGCTGATGTACAGTACGGATGTGAAAAAGAAAAAGTTATCAAATATGCAAGAGATAAGCCAAAAAAAAAGGATAAGGTAAGATAAGATAATATAAGATACACTTTTATAACCCCCAACACGGGGGAATTTTTATTGTTACAGTAGCAATGTTAAATAAGCAGAAACAATAGTGGGAAACAATATAAATCAGTATCATGCAAATACAAACAGAGGGGGTTTAAAAAATTTGAACAAATAGGCTAAGGAGATATAAATACAAACACTATAGGTAAAAATACGTGAAATGCCCATGTTAATATTGCACATATATATATAAAGTCTAAATGGCAGTGAATAAAGTGTACTGCACATATATATAAAGTTTTGTTTATACATATGCATACAATATCGAATGGGGTAAAGGGTTTCCGATTAGGTGAGTCGATGCATGTAAACACCGGGTCTGAAAAGATCACAAGTCATGTAAACAGGCGACTGACATTGCAATTAGGAAAGGTTTAATTGGGAAAGGAGAAGTGTCCCATGTAAACCCAATTAATGTGGTAGCTCATAACATGCTTCCCATCAACTTTAAAGAAGACAATGGTTGGGAATTCAGAGAGCTGTTCTTGAGAGCAATGCGATGTTGGAGAGACAATCAACTAAAAACATAGAGAACCCTACCAAACATGTTTATCATTACATTGGTACAACGGTTGTTGACGCTTGGGAAGGATGTTAGTCAAACGAAACAAGACTAGTTACAAGTTACAATCAAATATTATTTTTATATGAAAAGCCCATCGCTATTTTAAACACACTGTTAAATAGCCACAGAGGAAGACAAATTAAGGATATTGGGTAAGTAGATTTAACACGTCAGAAGTTTAGGGCAAGATTGCTCCAGTTACACAATGCTAGAGGTATTCCAGTCTGTGATGACTACCCGCAGGGGCTGTCATCGCTTTAGTAATAACAGGCTACTTCCACTTTATCAGCCCTGCAGCTTTCTGCATCCCACTGACTGAAGGAGTGACTACAGAGAGCAGGTATGGATGGGAATACAATGCTGGCAAAGCATGATCATCCCATCCCTTCTCCTGAAGCCAAGCCACAACCACTAACCACAGCTATTCTTTCTCATTTCATGGATATTGTCTTACAAGACTGACAGGTCTCGGCAGATATCTGTGTATTCTCCGCAAATAGCATAGAGGTAGGAAATACAACATAAACACATGGAATTACTACTCAAGTGTAGAAAACACAGTTTTCAAAAACCCATACAGGGCAGTTTCACAGTAAAAGTTCTGGTGAATAGCTCGGCAAGGTTGGATACGTTAGATAAAGCTATCATATCATATTCCTCAAAAGGATATTATGGAGAAAGGAAAGATTGACATTTGTGTGACTATTTTCATTCATATTTCTTTCCATTTTGTATGAAGCTGTGTAGGAGGCCATTGCCTTAACCTTTGCAAGCAGTTAGCAAGGGGAAAACAGCTAACCTGTTATTGAATCACACATTTGTACATAATATAAGATAAAAGGCAACATGAACATATTTGGGAGCTATTAGGTTGGTTTGGTTTCATTTGATTTTTTTCATCTAACTTTTTGAAAGGTTTGGCAACAAGTGCTATCTAATCTTTTTCTGTCTAACTGTTTTTAGCTAATCCGTAAAGCATGTATTTACCTTATGTAAATGTTACAGTCATGGTCCACATTAACTTTTACATATACTCTGAATTTGTATTTCAAAATCAAGCAATTTGTCCATGGAAACATAAGAAGAAGTCGACAGCTCTTATTCAGCAGCCCAGCGATATGTGCTTGTATATGTGTGTGTATGTAATGATGAATGTGTTCCAGACCAGCGGGATGCAAGGCCTGGGGAGCCAGCTGTCAGCCAGCACCCCAGTAAGGAACCTGTTAACACCAGACTCTGGAGCTGGACCAACTCATTCCTCACATCACACACATGGTTGAACTTGGAAGTTCTTTTCTGGGGGCCCATGGTAGGCCCCTCCCGTCTGTAACCCACATTGCATATCAGATGTATGGCCAAGGACTCAAAACCACTCCCAACACAAATCACGGAATACCTGAGAACCCAACCTCATGCAAAAATGAAGCACTCAGTATCTATGTCACTTACGTGACAGCTGGGTCATGCATGCAAATGACATTGCTCACACGATCACTGTTTTGAGAGAGTTGGGCCTTGTGCTCTCAAAATCATTCCAAAAACAAGGTCTCCTGATCCCGCTAGAACTATTAGCACCAAGAGCTCACACCGTAGGGTCAGAGACTTTACGGGAAACTTGTGAAGATCAACAAATGATCACAAATGGAGCATGTGACCCATAAGCACATTTATAAAATTTTGGATTTAGATTAAAGGATAAAAAATATATTCTGTGATCCCACAAAATACTGAAAGAACTATGAGAAAGAAAATCTTAAAAATGTCAGAAATTACATTTGCCCAAATCAATGTTAAAAGTGACACTACATTCCAAGATCCCTGAAATATAAGGCTTCCTTTCAGACTCTTCAGTCCATATTGAAATTCCCTGTCCTGTGAGAACATTATAACCTGTGTGACTCTCGACGCGCTGAGACAATCACCTCACACATACAAAACAAAGCTAGAGGCTCCTCAGAGAGGCAATCAGCATTTGAAGACACACACACACATCCACATATTGACATGTTAAACCCTTTCCTCCACTGTGCTATTCACGTTATAAGAGCTTATGCTAACTTAACAGTACTGTATTCTGTGCCTTCCCTGTTTCAGAGCAGGGTTTGTATACGGGCAGATAAAACGCAAATGAAGGCCTGAAACTTGGCCGTCAGATCTGGGAACTCTTTTGTTTGATCCCTCTGAGGTGGTACCTCAGAAATGTGTATTCTCTGCTTGGCTTCTCACCTGTGACGAGAATAAAATCCAGAGTTCACTGAAACAAGCTTCTAAGCACTTACTCCGATGTGTTAATCATTATTCTAGTCTAACCATTATTTATTTCTGCACAGTCAGACTAGCAATTATAGATTATTTCTTTCTTTTTTAAAGCAAACTGCATGGACGTTTTTATTCATTTGATATTATATGTGCTTATAGGAAGGAAACAACAGTAATTACTTATTTTTTAATCCCTTAAATGTCAAAATACAGGCTACAGAATTTGCCCAGAATAAGATTTTAAGATCCTGAACTAACATCTGTCCAGAATGATCTGATCACCAGTTGACAGATCTACATACAGGTGTGAACCCACTAAAGAAGGATTGAGGATGCAATGGAGATCAGATTGCTCAATTTTGGATGTGGTCCGTGGCAATATAGGACCAGATGTGTGTCCAAAGACCCCCTTCTCGTTCTGCAGCTTCTGTAGAACAACAAGAAGCCACATAGAAATGCAATATGGATTAGATGCTGTTGGATTTCCATTGGCGCCTCCCTTGGAGGTTTGCCAGGCACATCCATCTGGGAGTAGACCCAGAACTAACTGGAGGATTACATATCTCGTCCGGCCTGGGAATGCCTCAAGATCTGAGCTGCAGAGCATTACTAGGGAGAAAGACTTTTGGAATACCCTGCTTGATCGGCTGCCAGCGTGAGCAAATCACATATTTTAAACCACTTACCTGACAAAACCAGTGCAATTTTTTAACCTGCTGTCTTTCTGACCTGTAAACATTTACCAAATGTTTGACTAAAGTTGCAGTTTCTCAAATTGCAAACTTAATACTTAACCTCACCAGTTTAAGTGTATGAGTGTGTTCATACAAACAATAACGTCAAACAGTCTGGAACACTTCGGAACCTAAATGATTGCCATGCTGGCTACGCCGCAGAAGAATAGAAGAAATTCAGACACTATGCAACTGCGTACACTTAAATATAGTATACCATATAGGAACATAATACCTGAACTGCTTGATTTGATATTGCTTCAACTGTTTTTATCATTCACACATAACAATTCATTGAAGATACATTTTGTTACAAATACTCAAATTGTAAACCCATTTTATAGATACACTAAACAGTATTTGGAAATGATATCGGCTAATTCTGGAGTCCTTCCTCATTTTCTTTATGTAAAAATTATTGTGTCCATTTGTCTCAATGGATAGGTGTATGTTTTTAGTAGCGTTGTGAGGGGGAAAAGAGATTCAATCCCATACTGTCACTCCAGACACTTGTGGAGTATTACACTGTCAGATGTGAACTGAGGGACTAGGAGCTGTCCACTTCTGAGCTGGTCACCTAGTAGGGTTTTATGAACAGGTACAGAAAGACAGAAAAGACTTTGAAAGACATAAGAATCAGCACTTATTACTTATTTTGTCTGAAAGGGGGCTCATGTGTATTTCCTGTTTCCTAATAAAGGATAAGATTATCTAGGATGCAGACGCTAAAATTGACAGTTGAGAGGACTCTGCAGTAAATAGAGGTTTACTCAGATGACACCTGTTTACGGTCACTGAGTGCTCCACTTTGTCTGTGTGACCTCCTTGGTGCCGAAATTGAAGTGACCATATTTAGAGGTCTTGACCCCTGAACCTACGCCGACAGAGCCCACTTTTCAATCTAACAGACAGCTGAATTTAGACCAAGAATAAGATTTGGGGTGTCGCCAGTTCATCACAAAGCTGAAACATAGAGACAACCATTCACTTTCACTTCCACACCTATTGGCAATTGGAGTCATCACTTCATCTATGTTGTATGTTTTATATAAAAATATGATATTCAATTCTTTCACCATTATGACGCTGAATGTAATGTAATCTGGCTAAAAAAACGGCAATGCCAATCCACTGAGGCTGACTAGTACCGGCAAAAGCTTCTATGTCTTAAAAGTTAAAAATGACTGAGCCTCTCTCTTGTGTAATTGCACTGAATGGGTATAGAAGTTCGTCTCCCAACATTAAAGTAGAGCGAAGAGTCTATTAAGAACTCTAATGGCTTCATTATCGACTCAGCTAAGTACACACAGAAAAGAATTCTGGCAGGATTTTAAAGGATCCTAGAAAGAGGGAAAGATGCATGCTCAGCACTCTGTTAGCATTTTCTTCGGAGTACCTGTTGCCAGACAGTGAGCTCCACAATCAGTGTGTCACAGCATTCATGGAGGGTTAAGAGCCGAGAAATGGCCGAGTAAGACACACATGTATATTCACAGGCAGCATTAGCTGCATTCCAATGTGAAGCACTGCATCTGTATTGAGACTTGCAATTGGATGGAGTCAAGCAGGAAGTCAAGTAAGGGTCACTGAAGTCAGTAAAGTGTACTAAAGTAGAACGGTTGCATCTTAAGTCCATTTTTAAGTTCCTATTCCCAGTCAGGATGCATTAATGTCCAAACGATCAATGAGAGAGATCCGACAGGAATAAATAAAATCGCTCACATGATCCAAAAGTGTTATTTTAATCCTTAACACACAATCCTGCACTCACTTGCACACACATTTCTCTTAAACAGCTCCTCCCTGTAACCCAGGACGTAATTTGATGAGGAGCTGCTGAAGGTGGACAGCAGCACGTCTGTCATTTTCAGACATCACATGGTAAAACAGGGACACAGAGAGGCATTATCGGCCTGCTGCATAACAAAGCTATAGAGTGATGCCGAACATCTTGATAAGAAAAAGATAAAAAAGGCAATATATATTTATTTGACAAACAAATTGGGATTGGCAGGCAACCAGTACAAAGTTTTAATTAAAAAAAAATATAGCTCACTTTAGTTGTCCCTGCTCTACAGTTATTGTTGCCTAGCAAAGTGGTATCAATAATATTAAGATAATAAAAACAAAAAGAAATACTTTTTATCATTTACAATGAATGCCATTATATGCAGTTATTGTCATGCATTATTAGCAATTTAATTATAAGTGAATCCACTGCAAAATCCCTGCAGAATTTCTCTTTAATGTGTCTACAAGTCCCAGAGATCATTCACTGGAAACTTTAGAGTGCATTTGTAAGATGCACTGTGTCAAAACCGTTTGTATCCTGAAGGATGAAGAAGCTTCGACTTTGATACGCGTGTAACTGAAGACATTTCAGGAGGGGTGAGGCCGTTTTTGTGTTGCGTATAAAAGGTGGAAAGGATCTTTGTGTGAAACTTGGCCTTAACACTCCAGGGGAAGAGGGTTGACCAAGGCTGCTCCGTACGTGACAGAGGGGCAACTGCACCCCTGTGTATGTGAGTGCAACTGGTTAATATTAAAAATATGTTTTTGAGAGTATGTGAAAGAGTAATCCCATCCAAAATGCAACAGGAGGATGTTTCAGCTCAAAGAGGCATCTTAACACCCTTTCAAAAGGCAAAGCAAACTTAATACACCTAAGATTTCCCTCTGTCTGAAGCTATGTATGAGTCTCTGCCACCCAGGTAAAAGAGAAAGAGGGCTGGAGAAAAAAATCCAAGCTTCAATCTGCATGTCATAGTCTCTTCCTTTGAAATATTTACAAAGTCATAAGCCGCTCTGCCTGTAGGAGCCAAGTGTCACCCAGGGTGTGGCGAGCGCGCTGCCTGCTAGCACTGTGATGCTCAGTGTGCTCATATATGTGTATTAATGCACATTGTGTTCAAGCATCTTCTCTTAAACCTGACAAAAGGAAGGTGATGTCAAGGCAGAGAGGAATCTGTCTAGAGGTTGTAAGGTGACACCCATGTTGATAGAAATTGTCTGTTACTGATATTATTAGGAAAAACAAGTTGGTATGGGTACTCAAAAAAAAATCAGTTTTCTTCTCAGGCAGTAAACAGCCAGCAAACACCTGAGCTAATCTAGTGCCTAGAGTTTTAAATCCTTTTATGCTTGACTTTCCCTACAGGGCCTGAACACTCTAGTTAGCCAATGATTTCCAGGAAAGTCTGAATGGCAAATGAAGGGAGATTGGTGATGCCGGAAAGACAGCTGACCCACAGGGGAAAAAATGGTATGGACGGAGGCTAGCAACTGCTCGTGCAGCAATTGCAGGAGGGCTTCAAGTAAGCCTCAAAAAAGACAAATAAGCTATATCCCCAGAGTTTCCCAGGAAACTCTGGGGAAGAGTGGAGAGGTGGGAAGGAAACACAGTAAAGCAGAATCAATGATAAAAGCCAAGAAAAGGAAATACTGGGCTCAATCGCACAACCTGGACTGCGACAGCATGGAAATTAAAGGCCTCTGTGGTGCAGGAGTATTCTCGAGATACAACACAGCAGGTCCAAGTGTGGACAGGGCTATCACAGTCCTAAAGATCTCTGAGTGCAGAATGAGACCAACCCACTTGGAAGGTAGTTTGCAGCAGCAAGCACTGAGCTCAATTAACAAATTGGAATCAAACCAGTACTGAGGTTAAGAAAAATAAAATTGAGTCACCCATATTGTTTGCTGTGAGATTGGAATTGATATTACATCATTATGCAACGACAGGACTTAAGCTGGAGACCTGGATGAGAGAGCCAAAGATTTAATCATCACTGCCAGCCTGTCTACCGGTCAGTGTTGGAGGGTAGGTGTTAAAACACTATCTGACCTCTAAGGTAATCCAAAGCGTCATCAACTTTCAAACTGTTGTAACATAGCATATGTGATGTATTTACATCTGTAAAGGTAAAGCATTATATAAGTGTAAATTTAGACCTGATCATTAAAGGTCAAGAATCACAAAGGTCAATCCCATAAACCAAGGCACCATATTTAGTGGCATTATATCTTTTAGTTGTTGGACTATCGCAATCTGTACATCACTAGCGTGGCAAACTAAATTACCCCCACCCTAAAAACAAGTAGAGAACACTGCAATTTACTGGATGAGGAGAGGTTGGTTTTTAGTCCTCAGGTAAGAATGCTATCTTGTGTATAATTAAAGGCTTTCATATCAGACTGCTAGCATGGCTGTCTATCATGCTGCCTCTCTTCTATACAACAGCGGAGTGAGAAATGAGTGTAACGGAATCAGCAATATCTGCAAGCTACGCACAAAAGGGATTTATCAATACAATTAAAATTTTGCTAAAGATAAGGGGCTGCCAAACAGGTAGTAACCCACAAAGGGAAAATAATGTGTGAGCTAAGCATGTGTCTACAAGTTCCCACACACAGGCTATTAACTATCAAGATTATACCTGTCAACAGCCTTTTCTCTGGCTAATGTTGAAATGACTAAAACTGACACCTCTGTGAACGGAATCTGATATTAAGTCTCTCTGTGGGGCCTAAATTTAACATTCACAGAGGTCCAAGCTCAAATTAAGGATATTTTAAACAAATAGAAATTGTGAAATGGTGTCAGTTATAAGGAAAGATGTTAATGAAAATTCTTTTATCCAAACTTAAAAAAGTATCTCTAGTCTATTTACATTAGCACTTACTATAATGATCATAAAGACAAAGTTAAAGCTAAAAAGAAGTTATGTTGGTCCAATCAGGAATGTATCCAAGAATACGGGTTTACATGGGACACTTTTCTCCATTCCATTTAATCCTTTCCGAATTGTAATGTCGGTCGCCTGTTTACATGACTTGTGGTCTTTTTGGACCCGGTGTTTACCTTCATCATCTCATCTAATCGGAAACGCTTCCAGACATGTGCATACGATCAACACTCCCGTTCATAAGGTGGTGATAATACTTCAATGAGCTGGCTGCCAACTGCCAACAAGTGCCCAGAAGAAGAATATGACAGAGAGGGCATGCGCGGAAGTAACTTTCCGCTCATCTAACCGTCCCAAAATTTAAAAATATGTCAAAGTTGCAATGAATAAATCAATCTCCGATGCAGACCGGTACTGTTTCGAAGTCGCCATATTTAAAATGAGTCAATGAGACAAACTGGATATCCATCATTGTAGGGACACTGCAGACCAACCCGGCTCGGTACCGTCAGCCTCCTGCTTAGCAGCTGCGCAGAGTAGGAGTTCTCAAATCTGTAGCTTTTTCTTCAACATTAATGATGGCAAATCAAGTGTCTTGGGGTTTTGGGACTAGTTGGACAAAAAAAGCATTCTGAGGCTGGCTAATTATGATCAAAGGTTAGTTTTACACATTAAATTAATTAATCAGGAAAATATGTTGGTTGTAGCCCTAAGGCTCAACAGACAACCAACTGTATCCCTCCTCCTCTTTCTTCACCCTTTTTTTTGTCAGCCTCTCCGTTACCACCTAATATCATTCACTCTGGCTAGGAGCTGTACATACACACCATCAGCCCCACCTCACCAACACCTAGCATTCCTACAGATGGTCATTGCACATCACAACACATGCAATGTCAAATTGGTGAGCCGTCAATGAGTTGCGTTGCACTCACTGTCTCCTCCGGGAGAGAAACACAAAGGAGAGCATTGTTTCATCTGAATGAGAAAGAAGGAAAGAGAAAGACAGATGTGTGTGTAGTTCCAATCAAATACAATCCCTCCATCACCAGCCCTCTAAATCTGTTGGAGTTTGAGTGGTGAAATCACTGTCCTGCACCAAGTAAACAATAGATGACCCAACTTTAGAGAAAGAGGGGTGCAAAGGAGTGTGTGTCATTTTAGTGGCAAATCTGGAGAAAGCATTAAACAGCACACAAACAAACAGACACATGAACAAATAGAATGAAAAATGCACGATCTGCTGAAAAAAAAAATCTGCTGTATCATAAAAATAAAAAGGGATTTCACTTCTTAACAACAAACAAGGGTATACCCCCCTCCAAATAACCTCCCCCATTAACCCGGCCCCAAAGCAGAGGTGTTTGCAAATAAACAACCCCTCTTTGGAATCCCCACAGCAAACACACTTACATGAAGGGAGGACACCTACGTTTCTAGCTCATTTTCTTAGAGAGATTTCCTGGCAGAAACAAAACACCAATCTTGAGAACTAGGCACATGAATTCAGAGGGAGGGAGGAAAACATATTTGGAGACCTAAACTAGATGGATGTATAATCTATAATTTTCGCAAGGAATAAAGATTCAGAAAAATTACATTTTGTATCTTTCACTCTTGGTAAATAAGAGAGATATTTCTCCTCTGTCTACCAATGTCGCTTACATCGATTCTCAGTCTGACCTGTAACTGAGTATTCAGACATTAATGGAGTCAAACATTGACCTTATTCTCTGGTATTTTAAACATCAAACTCTGGGCTACAGCCGGAGGGCTCCCTAAAACACACAGTGTCGTACATCACAGCCCACTTTGGAATTACAAGATTAGTAGATAATTGCAAAGTCTTCCTGCCTCATTGAATTTGCAAAGACAAGGAGAACTCAAAACTGTTATTACACGTGCATAGGTCTTCTTCTCTGCCCTGCTTCAGGAAAAACGAGAATCATTTCTTGTCATTCAAGGAAGTTCTCAAAGCAAATATGAATTTTCGAGCAGACATTTGCTGGGAGCGTATGCTTTGTACTTAACTTTGTGCAAACACATGATAGCATTGATTTCAAAGCCATGCCAATTCATAATTTAAACTAATAAAAGGCCAACCATTTTGTTCCATTTTAAATTAAATGAACTGCAGAAGGAAGTAAATTATTTTGGAGTAGTGTAAATGACAAAAACAGCTTAAAGTAATGCATAGGAAACACTTTGCCTTATGTTTGAGACCATAATGACAGAGAACAAGAATTTGTGACAATGCTGGCAATTTAACCAGTAGCACTGTGTGTGTCTGGTAGTGTCAGAGTCTAGTCTATTTATGGGGTGAAGCTGGGTGAAGCTGTACAGAGCAGATAGGGTCGGGTGGGAAGTCAAACACAAAAATGGAAAAGCATCTGGGAATCTGGTCCGTTCCCGAGATAAACCACTATGTGCAAACTTCTTGGTGTAATCACAAGTATATATGATTAAAAAGAAAACATTTAAATAAATAGCCTATTTAACCAAAGTCAAATGGGGGGGGGGTTGACTTACTCGGGATGAAGGAAACACGTTGTTAACCAATCTTTAATGTTTAAGTTTGAAAATATGTTTTGTTCAATTTGAGACCGTAAATGTGGAGATATCCCCCCATTTTTGGCAGGCGTGTTTCATATAAACGATCTTACTTAAACCTTTAGCATGCTAAAATTTAGCGATGAATACAGTATATGTGAAACTGAAAAGGCTTAAAATGTAAACCAAAATATCCGTTTTCCTCAGTTGTTATTATACTGGGCATACTGGTAGGAGATGGACACAACAGCAGACTTGCAAGCAGACAGGTAGAGAAAGACAGTAAGACACTAATTGGTTCCTGTGATCACATGAGGCAGATTTAGCTCTACCAACCATGTTAAAAGAAGAAGCAACAGATTTTAGGCACAGGATCAATAAGTGCATTCCTACAACAACATGAAGACATGAGGGAAGACAATGAGACTAAAGTTGAGAGGAAATAACAATGTGATAGAGGGTGGGGGTGGGAATTTGGCCAGAGGAAGTTTTAAGCCAGGAGTGTGTGATACCTTAAGAGCGAATGGGATCTGCTACCTAATATCAGTTACAGAGAGAACCCAGTCTGGGAGTATTGCACACTTTAACTGCAGGAAAAACGGAGCTCAGGCAGACAGAAATTAAGAGCATCGGCTCCATCCAACTTTACAACTTACATTTGACATATCCAGGTTATGCGAAAATAGTTTAAAAAGGGAATAAAGCATGGGATAATATAGAAAAATGTTATTGTGGGGGATCTCAAACCACACCTCTATTCTACCTAACAATTCCCTACGGCTACTTCTGCCTGCCTCATCCATCAGGTTAGGAGGTCAAAAGTCTCGTGTAGAAGAGCAGAGGGTCATTTCTCACCACAGAGTGTGTGTTTAAAAATCCTGTGTACTGCTGTGATCTCAGAGGTGAGAGGTCACGAGTCATCTCTGTCTGTGCATTGCTACAACACATTTGCTCAAGTGTGGAGTCAAATTACTACTATCAGTACACCAGATACATGACAGCAGGTACCTGGTAAAACACAGAGAAACAGGAAGAGGTTTGTCGGTTGATTCACACAGGGAGTAATCTATGTTTCCCTATATGCCTTTTTGCATCCTCTGTGAGGTGTCTGACTATATTTGGTGGCAAAAAAATATTTGAAAACAAGAGAATGCAAAGAACCAGAAGAGGGCTGTAGAACAGAGAAATAATTTCCAAAACAATGTTTTTAATTTATCTGTCAGTTCAGCATTCCTTATATTAGTATTTTAAGCTCCTAGTAGATAGACTGATGAGAGAGTGTCTGTTAAAGGAGGTGGGCAGACGGAGAGCAGAAATGTTAAAAAGCTGAGTTATGCGACTATTCCAACAGGATCAGGATACAAATCAAAGACACGGATGCTCGGGAAAAGCCCCATGGGGGAAAAGAGTCGGAGAACAGGGAGGTGGGTGGGTTTATGGGTACGTGTAGCTGCATGTTGTCTTACTCTCCAAGGGTAAAGAGAAGATCTGAACCAGGGTGGAAAAAGACGATTTAGTATTCAATCATTCCTAATTAATCATTCCTAATAAGTCACAATCTGCTATGCTATATAACACATATAGGTTTGTGTCCGTCCCCCCACACACTGTGTGATAACTGTTTGAAGATGCAATTGTTCTGGTGTAAAAAAGTATGGAAAATACCAAAGGCTTTAAATGAAATTTGACAAGCTAGGATAAGAGGTAGTACAATAACAACACCTAGCACAGTGCCACCCTCTCACACACCCACAAGAGGAAAGCGGAGAATGACGGAACAGTGTTGTGTCTAATGGATTGCGCTTAATAAGTGTATCTCAGTAAAGTTATCAGAGCATTCTTCTGTTTCAGCAGAGCGCTAAAGAAACATTCACAAGCAACTTAACTTTTGCCACACATAAGCACCATTCCACATTGACAGAAATGCTTTGACGAGGAGGATAGGAGAAACGTGTAACTTTTGGTGACAGATGGCAACCGCTTCATTTGTATTTTGCAACGGATACTTTACAACCAAGACAAATCAATGCCCACTGTGATACATCAAAAGCCACTTGTTCAATCGATTCTTGGTCAGGCTTTGGATCCTCAGAGCCAAGAGAATAACCTAGCCATAGAGAAAAAGTAAAAACAATAAACATGTAGTGAAAGGGGTGAGAAGCTTACTTTTAGAGAAACAGAGACACAATTAGAGTCTAGTCTCTTCATGCTTGTTAAGGTTCTGTTAGTTCAAAAATTCCCTAGAGCATTCCTTTTCCAAAAGCCCGGGGTTGAAAGGTCAACAATAATGATTACCTAACACTTGACACCACTGAGCCTCACCGAAACAGTGGTTTTGAACAGAATGTGCAACTGTTAATTGTGCATGAACACATGAGTAAAAATATTTTTGAGTGTGTACATATGGCTCTAACTAATAAAAGGGGTCTAATTCCCTTGGGACCATCCTGAGGTCTTTCTTTTTAGGGATACCGTATGGGCTGTCCTCTATTATTGACAAACATGAATGCAGCAGTAAAAACTGAGGGTTGTAAGGCCTGAAACTGTTGTTGTCATTGTTGCCTCCTCAGATGCTCTGCTGGTCCTCTATAACAGCAATAAAACACTGAGAAGAGGACAATCTGTCTTTTATCCAAATCAAGGACAGTTGGCCACAACATGAGCAGATTGATGGACTGGTGATGTGTACTTCTGTTCTAATGCAGCCTGGCTCATACTATCTCATTTATATCCCCTATGTTGCTGGAATGTCTGCCCATTTCAGGGCTTAATGTACTTTTGGAGATTAATCAACAGCGATAAAGGAAGATGAAGGAAAAAAAAGACAAGTAAAATAAAGAAAGACATAAGGTTGTGCTCAACCGGCTGTCAATAAGTGATGATTCTTGTTTTATCCATGTATTACATTTATCCCAATAGACTGTCTGAATAATGCAACACTGCTTTCAATCTAAGGGCGTTTAACTCATGTCATTTCCCTTTCTTTTAAGGTGTCAATATCCAAGTGTTTACCTTCCTCTAATCTTTAACGTGAATGAACAAAGTGCTTCTGAAGTGAAACAAAAAGCCAACTTACACAAACTCTCGAAGCACTTGACCTTGTCTTACAGCCAGCCAAAGTATTAAGATCCAAACTTGTATTCCAGAAAGCTCACTTTACCTTCTGAAACTAAATTCTGAATGTAAAACTGCTCTTTTATTCAAAATCCAGGTATTCCTGAATGTTAATTTGTAAATAGTCTAAAAAGTAAGTGAAGCAGCTCAGGGAAGTCCTTGTAGACATCTTGACACATAATGTTCATAAGCTTTATGAACAGCACACCTGCAGAGGGCCAGAAAACCTTTAACATCTACACTTCAAAGTGTACAGTCTACACTGATATTTTATATGGAGATAAATCATGTGTGTGTGTGTGTGTGCACTATAGGCATGCTTATGTTTCTACTTCGGATAAAAACCCACAAATATGCCACAACAAAGATGCTTGGCTAGAGGGGTGCCCCTCTAACAGCACCTTTTTATTACCCAAACCAAGCGCTTGCACATGATACATTTATCACCCAAATTGCACAAAAGCAGCACAACCGGATCCTGTAGAGAGCCTGCAGCAAACACTTACTGAACATACAGTCAACACAACAGTTGCAACCTGCCCCATCATTTTTTTCAACCGACTTAACTCATGTGATGATTGGATACATCACATGGCGACTCAAAATTTATGTTTTTAGCACAATTTATTTACTTGTGTGCATGTGTTGCCAGATCTAGCTGGCATTAATTTTACCATGATGGCAAGAGCTTGTAAATCAAAGTAAACGAAGATTAATAAAATATGAATTACCTGTGACAGAAATGATCATGGGTGCTTCCAAAGGTCTGTCGTTGTCCAGGTCCTTGCTCAGCCTCAGATCCCCGGTATCCTCGTTCAACAGCAGCAGACTGAGTTCATTCCCAGATTCAAACTTGTACCGAAGCTTATCCGACACATCCGGGTCATGAGCTGGTACCTTTCCTATTATTCCTGAAGGAAAACTGTTGGATTTGTTGGTGACATAGTTGTTGAAAATAATTTCAAAATCCTCCAGCACGGGCCTGTTGTCATTCATGTCTACAAGGCGGATGTGCACTGTGGCCCGACTCACTAGTGGGGCTGAGGTAGCCTGGACAACAATTAAATACTCTGTTTTAGTTTCATAGTCCAGGTCTGTGAGGGCAGTGAGGTCACCATTGAAAATATCCAGCTGAAAAACCTCAGGTATGTTCCCTTCTACAATCTGGTACATGATCTGAGCATTGGTGCCCTCATCAGGGTCAGTGGCAGATATTCTGGCCACCACAGACCCCACTGGACTGTTCTCCTCCACATCAATGAACAACTCATCCTTCTCAAACACTGGAGCGTTATCATTAATGTCTTGAACAACCACATGAATAGGAACAGCTGCTTTCAGAGGTGGGACCCCCTTATCAACAGCAAAGGCTTTCAGATTATAAACGGGGACATTCTCTCTGTCCAGTTTGCGAGCAGTCCTAATAATGCCAGAGTAAGTCTCTATGGTAAAATCCCCCTCACCGTCATCACCGCCCTGAAAAGTGTAGCTCAACCTGCCATTTGAACCCGAATCTCTATCTGAGGCAGAGATCTGGAGAACGCTGGTGTAGACAGGTGCGTCTTCAAAAACAGTCCCCTGGTACATATCCCTCAGAAACTGAGGAGCGTTATCATTGGCATCAAGGATGATAATCTCTACATATGTGGTATCAGATTTCTGAGGGATGCCATTGTCTCTAGCTATGATGGCTAAGGTGTAAGAGGCCTGGTCTTCATAGTCAATCTCTATTTGTGTTGTGATTGCACCTGTATCAGGGTCAATTTTAAACTGAGGGACATTGTCCTCCATCACATAAGTAATTCGAGCATTTTCCCCTGTGTCCTCATCCGTTGCACTGATCACGACCACAGTAGAGCCCACTGGTTTTTCTTCACTTAGCATCACCTGGTAGTTGGCACTTTGGAAAACGGGCCGGTGTGTATTGGCGTCTGTCACATTGATGAACACCTGAGCGTTGTCGTAGCGTGTTCCATCACTGGCTGTGATTGTCAGGACATACTGCCGTTCCTGCTTGTAATCCAAGGGGAGTGCTAAGGTGATGAGACCACCGCCACTCTGGCTAGTGATGGCAAACCGGTTCCTGGTGTTGCCACTGGAAATCTGATACGTCACCACACTGTTAACATCCCTATCCACGGCCGTCACTGTCAGCACACTGGTACCCACAACAGCATCTTCATTGATCTTTAGTGAGTAGATCTTCTCCGTAAACGTGGGTATATTGTCATTCACATCAAGCACTGTGATGCTCACACTGGCTGAGGAGGACATAACAGGTATACCATTATCCCTCGCCTCCACCCCGAAGGTGAAGAAATCAGTGGTCTCTCTGTCAAGCTCTTCACTCACTGTAATCCAGCCTGTGCTGTTGTTGATGGTCAAGGGAAAACCAGGCGTAGTGTCAGTCAACCGGTATTCCAAGCGGGCATTGTCGCCCGAATCTCCATCAATAGCTTGAATGTGGATGACAGAGTAACCAATGGCCACATTTTCCAACACAGTTGCCTGGAAAGGCGTGCTGACAAACATTGGGGCATTGTCGTTCACGTCAACCACTTGTACCACCACCATCCCCGTGCCATTTATCAGGGGAGGTCTTCCTCCATCCTGAGCCTTAATCCGCAAATTATATTCCCGAATCATCTCATAGTCCAGAGGATTGATGACATCAATCACGCCGGTGGGGGAGTGAATGTAGAACTGTCCCTTAACATTGCCACTGATGATGCTATAATGAACTTTAGCGTTGTTCCCTTGATCTTTATCCGTAGCTTCCACCTGAATGACTTTGGTGTTGACTGCCACGTTCTCTGGGACCTGAACCACATATCTTTTCTCACTAAACTGTGGGTAGTTATCATTCTCATCCTCCACAGAGATGTTAACAGTGGCGGTGGCACTACGGGGGCCAGGGTCTTTGCCCTGATCATTTGCCTCAACAATCAGCTGGTACTTGGACCATGTCTCCCTATCAGGCCTCTCTCTGATTCTCACCAACCCATTCCGGGGGTCTATTTCAAAAACAGAGTTAACTCCTTCGCCATTCACTATTTTATAAATCATGTTGGCATTGGAGGGAGCGTCCCCATCAGTGGCTCGGATTGTCATAACTTCAAACCCCACTTCTACGTTCTCCCGGATGCTGACCCGGTATTCATTTTGCTCAAACACAGGACTGTGATCGTTGGTGTCGCTCACAGTCACGATGAGGTATGAGAAGGCAGATTTCTTCGGGGAGCCATTTTCAGTTACAGTGACTTTGAAAACATGGGTGTCTTTGACCTCTCTATCTAGTGACTGGATGGTTGTGATGCTTCCTGTCTGGGAGTCAATGCTGAAAAGGTCATTGGACCTGCGGTCAAACAAGGCTTCCATGCTGTACTCCAGCCTCCCTGCCTCTCCATCATCCGCGTCAATAGCTTTCAGGGTGATGACTCGTGTGCCCGCAGGCTCATTCTCGGGCACAGACACCTGATAGTTGGGGAGCTGGAACTGGGGATATGAGTTTACTTGTCGCTTCGCCCTGAGGAACAATATGTCAGACTTTCTGTGGGTGGTTTCAGAGAGGGATCCTACTTGTTGAGGGACTTTTAGGAGAGTCAGACTCAGCTGCACAGAGAGTCTCTCTCCTGCAGAGCTCTGCAGCGCACAGTGTAAACCCAGCTCCCTCTGTCTTCTGTGCTCAAGACAAAAGTCACTGACTGGGAATAAACCTCCATGCATGATCAGCGCACTGAGCTCTTTTCCAGCACACACGCTGTTCAGAAAGGTGGAGCTCCGCGTAAAACCAGGCAACAGTTCTGTTAAATTAAACAGCAAGTTCCCTGCAGGTAAGCAGGAAGTTAACTTCATTTCTCTGAGCTGTCTGATATGAATGTCCGGCTTACCTGACTCTTTCCTTCTCTTGTATTTAATAAAACAGTCCTGGCCGTGAACAAACACATCAAAATGGGTCAGAATTATGTCTCCAGATGTAGAAGAACCTGTTCTGAAATACACAGAGGCTGGATTCCTTAATGTGTGCGCACACTCAACTTTGCGGGACAGACGGATCGCTCCATCGTTCCCATCAACCCGCAACAAACTCTGAATGGATTTACTAGAAAAAGTCCTGTCCATTGTGTAAGTCCATCCTGGACCGAGCGACATGTTCGCTACAAGAGTCCCGGGCTGTAAAGTCTCCGAAAGGTGCATCTCCAAACATCCCGTCAGCGGCACGCTGAACAGGACACACATCCAACACACCAGCAGATCCATGCTTCCAAACCTGCCAACTTCCACTCAACTTCAGCGAAACACATTCGCAAAAAGAGTTAAATCTCCCTCTCCCAACACGGCGTTTTACTTTTATCTCTCATGGTGAAGTTTTAGCTCGGAAAAAGACGCGCAGTCCCCATGGTGTCGGTGGATCCACTGCGCGCAGACGCTGCACTGAGTTTAAACGGAGTACAAAATGGCTCCGTAGCTCCTCAACCTCCTCCTCCTCCTCCTCTCCTCCTCAGCCTGATTACCATAAACCTGCTGCGTTCCTCCTCTGGGACGCTTTACAGAAGGGGGCTTTTTTTTTCTCATGTAGATTTAGGAAGTGACCGGGTGACCAATACGCGCAGTTGCATTGTTATGACAAAAGGCTGAGCGTGGGGTAAAATTCCTAATGTGTGTCACAAGCTCGCTCCCTCTTAACTTTATTTTGTTGCAGCGATCCTAAGTAGTGATAGAATATTTAATTAGAAGTGAAAGTGGCTGACCAAACGCACAAATTTCTTAGTAAATATGTTTTTCCAACGCATTGATTCAACTTCTACAAGCTTCTATGTACACACTATCACGTTATAACATCTGAATGTGTTTCCCCCAAAACAATATTACAGCTTTATAAACCACAGATTATCAGTTAATTATTACTTTTGATAGCACATATGATTGTCTTCTTTAACGTCAGATTGTTACCTATTTGTACATGTTTTGAGATTCTTGCTAAACACGCATGGATTCCTCTAAATAATCTTAAAACGGATTGATAATAATAATAATAATACATTTAATTTATAATGGTATCCAATAAATTATGAAATAAAGCTTTATTACGCATCTTTTCTCATTATGTCATTTTGTTTTTGAACTTGTTAAAAGTATTGCAAAATGATATATCCACAAAACTATGTTTTTGTGTTGTACTGTTAGTGTTGAAGTAGTCTTTATGACATGGAAACTTTTCGAAAATGACAAAATTACATATATTGTTAAAACAAACTGTATCAGAAAGTTAAACTATTAGAATTATTCTCGTTCATGTCCTGGCTGTCTGTAAGATTAAATACAACATACAGCATGTTATTGTGCTGAACAGTACTAAAAATAAAACAGGTTCAGCCAGGACGTTAATGTTGTATTATTGCGCCCCCGTGTGGATACATAATAGTACAACTACCAATGCATGGCACATAATTAACTGCAACATAAATATTGGCTACTGGCTCTAATGTTGTTTGGGTTATTTTATCTTAAAAAAAACTTTATTAACAAAGAATATTTCATAATGTACTTCCTTCTTTTCTTATTTTGGCTTTTCCCTAATGGGGTCGCAACAGCGGATCATCTGTTTCAATCTTCCCCTGTCATCTGCATCTTCCTATGTCACAGCAACCAACTGCATGTCCTTGCTCCCCACATTCAGAAACCTCCTCTTTGGTCTTCCCCTTTTTCTCCTGCCGGCCTGCTCCATCTCCAGCATCCTTCCACCAAAATAACCACTATCCCCTCCTCTTTAACATATCCAAATCATCCAATGGCGCAGTTTAGTTAATTCCAGCGGGTATAGTCTGATTTTTCCATTCCCAGCATGTACACATCCAAAGCAAACCCCCCCGTATGCACCACCACGCTCAATGATGTATACAGAATCCATCGAGAGCATTCTGAAAAACTGCATGCCTTACAAACTGACATACCACATGTCAATTTAAGACAAGTAAAATAAGACATTAGCAGCCAATGACATTTACAGTTGGGGAGATTGGACTGATTTCTGCTGTTGAGAGTTAATCATCATCTCACTCAGCCAGTGAGGCGCTACCTTCAGCCTTATATTTATAGACCAGAAGAAAGCATGAGTGTTACCTAGATCTTTTTTTTTGTGACCAATAATTTTGAAGCGGTGTCTCTTAAAATATTCCACAGATGTTATTCTGTACATTCAGTAATTACAAAGCACAAGATTAAATGTCTATGTCTATGCGAAGTTTATGTCCCCAGTCTCATGAAACAGTTACTCACCTCTTTTGGGAATGCTTTGAGTCAGACCTTATGGAATAACCTTAATCTTTTTTTTTTTTTAAACAGAAAATTACATGCTCAACTCAAATCTTTATGATGAAGTATTTGATTTGGTTAAACTTCACACATGTTGTCTGAGAGGAAAGTGTATATATCAACCTTTTCTCTTTACTAGCTACATCCAACTGTAGTTTTCCTGTATTACTTTAACCAATATGTGCACACTCTGAATTTCAGCACAAATTTAAAAGCTAAAGAGATTAAAGCCTTATGCGACAAATTGGATTTAGAATGTATTTAATTTGTTACTTATTTTTCGTTGTTTTTTTGTAATTATTATTCAATGTTATTGTATATTGACTCGTGACCCGTTATTTTTTATGAGCTTTTGTAAGATTTTCTTTACGAGTTAAGTTTATTTAAAGAGAAATAGTGGACAGGTTAGCTTCATGGAACAGTAATTCTTATGAGTGCATAGTTGACCCTACCTGCTCTTCCTCTCTCATTGTCTGTATCACTTTCTCTTTTTCCATTTCTCCTTCTCTTCATGTTAACTGTCACTTTTTTCTCCATAAGCTCTTATTGTCTCAGTCTTTTCATTTCTGTCTGCGTCATAGCAGGAAGTAAAGTTAACTCGTTAGCTAACAAGCTAAAGTTAATTCATCCAAGTTAGCCATGGCCGGCTTCCTGAATGTTGAGCTCTATTTAACGTCAAAGGAAACTCAGCAGTCGCTGTTTATCTGACGAAATATTGGTGAAAGTGGCGTTCACTTGGTAAAAGTGGTAAAACTTCTGTAGTAACCTGTCCCACCACACACCTGTTGATGAAGCTGACTGCCCCCGGTGTTTCTGTCATCAGAGATCCACCGCGTTGAACAAAGAGTTGGGGTCAAGATGATTCACCCCATCCCCCATCCGTACAGAGCAAAAGCAGCGGCTATGGTACTCAAAGAAGGAAAGGTATCAACTTGATGTTGAGCAGTGTCGTTACGTAACTAAAGTTTGGCTTTTTTAGGTATCTCGGCAAAAATGACAGCCATGCGCACAGGATGAATTTTTAATACATTTATATGTGTTGCTATGTATCTCTGCACATTTTTAAGTGGGTTTACGTAAATCTGTGACATTCCCTAGTGGGTATAATGTTTATATACCTGCCTATCAGACCACATCACTGAAACCATCTCAATCTGGTCTCTTTTACTTTGTTTTCAAGACGTCTAACCTGGGCTATCGCTCTGATGTACTCTTCACTAATCTTGTCCATCCTCTTCACTCCCAAAGACAATCTTAACAACTCAACTCTACCATCTTCATCTCTGTCTCCTGTTTTTTGTTCATCACCATAGTCTCTAAACCATAGAGCAGAGCTGCTCTCACTACCATTTTGTAAATCTTCCTATTCATTCTTGCTGCTACTCTTTTGTCACAGATAACTCCTGGTACTCTTCTCTGCCCTTCCTGTACTCGCTTCTTCACCTCTCCTACACAACCGCCCATTGTTCTGAACCGTTGACCCAAGGTACTTAAACTCCTCAACCTTCTCAACCTCTGATTCTTGCGTCGTCACTGTTCCACCGGCCTCCCCTTCATTTGCACACTTGTTATGTCTTACTGCCACCGACCTTTATTCCTCTTCAGTGCATATCTCCACCTCTCCAGGTTCTCCTCCACCTGCTGCCTCCTCTCACTACAGATCACAATGTAGTCCGCGAAGATCCTAGTCCAAAAACATCCCTGCTTGACTTCATCTGTCAGACTGTCCATCGCGATAGGAAACAAGAAGGGGATCAGAACCAATCACTGGTGTAGTCCCACCTCCATCTTGTCCCATCCGTTATTCCTACTGCACTGCTCTCTTACATATTCACTGTAACATACGTCTCTGTCAATCCAGACTTCCTCATGCAATTCTCAATCTTATTTTCTTCGACCCACAGTGGCGAAGGTTCCGCCGTCAACCTGCTGGTTAACAATGGTCAGTGGGGTGAGTAGTTCTTTTAGGTAGGGGGTGCGTTTCCATAGATATATCAATTGCGGTGGATACGGGAAGACAATGAAGGGAACGAAGAACGGGGGTGATGTGTTCTTGTTTACGAACTCTCATCAGGATCCTTGCAGCACTGTTTTTGAAAACTTTTACCAGGGATCCCGATTAGAAGTGCGTTACAGTCATCCAGTCTGGAGGAGACAAACGCTTGGACTACCTTTTCAGCATCACTCAAGGTGAGTGAAAAACAGAGTTTGGGAATATTTCTGAGATGATGAAAGGAGATCTTGCAGAGTTGTTTGATGTGGGATTCAATAGTGACTGATGAAGAGAGGGGAATGTCGTGACCAGAAACGGTAATACTGGTTATGGAGGAAGACTGGGTCTGATGTGAGATACCAATTAAAATTCCTTCGGTTTTGGAGCTGTTCAACTGGAGAAAGTTGTTTTTCATCCACACCAGTTGACAGGGGAGATGATGATGACGATGAGGATGGACAGGCTGCGGAGGAACATGTGTCAGTTTTTATGTAGATTTGCGTGTCATCAGTGTAACAATGGAATGAGAGTCCATATCGACTGATGACACGGCCAAGGGGGAGCATGTACAGTATGAAGAGAATGGGGCCAAGGACTAATCCCAGGGGGACCCCAAAATGACGGTGTGTGTCCGGGACCTTGAACTTCCAAGGGAAATGTATTCTGTTCTGTCGGTGAAGTAGGATTGAAACCAGTTTAGGGCGGTGTTGAAACGTTTCAAAGAGGTTGTTGTATTTGAGGTGGTCATGGAGGAGGGCAGCAACTACTTTTTCCAGTACTTAGGAGAGGAATGGGAGTTTGGAAATGGGCCTGTAATTTGCAAAAACTTGTGGATTGAGAGTGGGTTTTTTGAGGAGTGGTCTGATTATGAAACTGAATTCTTTATCCACAGCTGGTACTTTGCACACTGGACAGTCCTTAAGAGTTCAAATAGGATGTGTATTCTCTTTTTAACTTTCTCATTCTAGGATGTGGGAAAGTTGAATCTCAGACTTAATAAAGTTTTCTTGTACATATCATTGAGAGGGTGTTCAAATGGAATGCCTAAACTCTACCTCAAAATCCTGCAGTCAGGGTCATAATTTTCCGGGAGGAGCTTCCCCAGTGATTTGTATACTATCACCACAGCAACCGACAGCGGGACCGCACGGAGGAGATGGTGAGAGATAAAGAAAGAGAGGCATCAAGAATCATCTTAGTTCCGTGCTGCTGTTTTCCCTCTATGAAAATACTTTGGAATTATCCCCCATAATTGACATTTTTTCTATAATGGCTATAAGTGTTAATGCTGACAATCCTGTCCCTCTATGGTTTTTTCTTAGGTATGACTATAAAAGTGACAGATTCATGATGGTCTGGGTTTGCCAGCTTTCCTACCTCTCTACCGTGGGATCTGTGGTGACAGTGGGAAATGGAAGGAGGTGCCAAGCCCTTTTGGGTAGGCCTCCTAATTGTCCTCAAAATGAGGCATGGTTGCCTTCTCTGGGTCTAACACATCCAGGTAGTCAACGGTTAGAACTAGAAGAAAAGGAGACCAAGATGAAGTCGACATGTGATCATGGTTCCCAGTTCCACACAGTGTGATTACACAGCTCCTCCACTCACTCATGTTGTCTGTGACGAGGATGAAGGGTTTTAGGTAGGTGAACCTGACGTTCTGTGCCGGGGTAGTGGAGCATCGCCCGCTCTGCTCCTCAAAGTTGCGGAGAAGATGGGCGGTGCCCCAACCTCCTCACCACTGGCTTGCAACGTTACCTCTACTTGAACTTTCTTCTTCATGGGTAAGTAGTCAAGTGCGAGTAAGTTGTGTTCGAACTTGCTGTGACGAAAAAAAGTCCGGCCCTTTTAATGAGGTGCTCTTATGGGTATCGTGTACCTGTAGCGTTCATGGGAGTTGTAGTCTGTTACGTGTATACCCACAGCTACACATTAGCAGCTTTGCAGCCTCAGTCCTATTAGAAATGTGTTTTTGTGACCCCTTGGTGCCACTTTGATCCATGTTAAGTAGTACTTTATTAAATGCAATTATAAACGCTATTTTTGTGCTAATACATGACTGATATACAGTTTTCAGAAGATTTTAATCTTTAAATCTATTAACCTTAATTTCCAGTTCAAGAGTATTGAAGCGGTCAAAAGCTTTGAAATGATAGTTTGTCGCTTGAGAACATAGATCAAGAAAGATCTGGATTGAAACATAATCAAATACACATAAACTCACATACCCTCGCATCCAGTGGCATTGACCTGATCAAAGGGGTTATTGCAGCTTTTACACTGACGGCCAATAACCCCTCCTTTACAGGGGCACTGCCCCGTGATAGGGTCACATGTTTGTGAACAGGAAAACACTTGCAGGCATAACGCGTGTCCTTGCCATCTGGACGATAGCGGTTTCCCTGCATTTAGAGAAGAATTCAATATGCTTTATTTAAATAATTATTAGATAGACGGAAATGTATCTATTAGCCACGCTAATAGATACATATTCAAGTCCAACATAAAAACGAGGCTTGTCATTTTCACTGAACATTGGCTATTCAAGCAACAATTACAGGAAGATGTTACATCTTTAAATAAAGTGTTAAAAGAGTAAAAGTAAAAAGAGTAAGATATATCCACAATGACAGTTAAAATGCTACCAGTAAGATCACACCAGGTGATACCAGAAAAAGCCCTGGTTGTTTGGAAGCTCAGTTTGATTTCTTATTAATTCAATATTTTCTTAAAAATTGAGGAATATGTCATCCTACATTGTCTCATTTTACACAGTGAAACATTTAGAGTATTCTTCTCTAAATGTTGTCACTTCTGATGTTGAATAACTTACCCAGTGACAGAGAATAATGTTCTGCTTCTTCCAGGGTTTTCAGCCCAAACTAGATACCTAAATGTTTTGTTCACTGCTGAGCTCTTTGTTCCCTCCAGAACAAATTTAATAGTCCAGTAGTGAGCTGGTTTTATATCTTTTATATCTTTTTTCCAGCAAAAATGAGAGCATTGCTAACATTAAATGAGTTGAATCAGTTGTATATTGAGAATTAAGTTAAGGACAGTAGTTAAGAACTGTGTACTGATTTTAAGTCACTCCATTAGACTAATTTGTATTCCTTGGCTTTTATTCCAGAATGATTTATGTCTTGTGGTCTTATTGCTTTCCTTTAACTCAAAATTTGTGTTTTTATAAAGTTACCTATAGTATTTATTGACTATACAGAACTTTGGACAAATCAGTTGTTTTTTTAATGTGCTTATCCCTTTAATGTCCTCGGGAAATAAACACTGTCAACCTTCAAATATGGCAGAACGGAACAAGATCAGCAATAGCAAACAAATATGTCTGTCTATTATTTATGCATAGATTGTGATTGGACTGTACGGATCCAGAACTTTTCAATTCTGCCTGACAGGTTAGTGATGCTGCAGATGTCCAAAGTCAATCTGGAGCCGGATCCACAGGAGAACCGGTAAACAGTGTCCAGCGTCTCCGTTTCATGTCTTCATCCATGGGCCTTTTGATGGAACAGCATCTGGATCAGCATGTTGATGCTTCACCTGGACGCCCTGAAGGTTACAGTCAAGTCAGCTCCAGAACAGAACCGAGCCAGGATCTGCACATGTTCATACATTTTATCATGTTCATTTAATCTATGTATATATTTTATAGGAACTATGGTGCTGCTGAAAAATATAATATTTAAAAATGTTTCATATAATTAAATCAATCATTCATTATCTACCCCTTATCCTGTTCAGGGTCACGGGGGGCTGGAGCCTATCCCAGCTAACATCGGGCACAATAAAACTATTAAATGTTATATCATAAAATTGTTTATTTATTTATGGTTTTCACTAATTTGTAATTAGTCTGTAAACTGAATTCTTAATGGCAAAGTTTATCAAAATTAATTCAGGCGCTTCAGTCAAACTACCAGTTAAATTATAATAACCTCCATCAAGGTGCTGAGAGCTGTTTATTATTATTATTGTTGTTAGTTGCACTTTGGACTGATCGAAAAGATGTCAGTGATAGGAAGGTAGTAACTGTATGGATGTAATTAAACAGAGTTTACACAGGATTTGTGTCACTGAAATGGTTTGTGTCTTTTTAATCAAGATTGATTAATTAAAGTAATATTGAATTCAGTGTTCATTTTAAATTCAAACAATAAATCAACAATCAATGAGGGTTTACAGAGACAAACAAAGCCGGGGTTGTTCTCTCCCTCTTCCCTCCGCAACCCGGCTCCTCTCTTCTGAACTGGATCTGATGTCATGAACATCAAGTTCGCTGCCGCTCAGATTGTACTGCGGACTTGCAGACTTCCAAGGTCCTGACTTCTTCAAGTCACGACTTGCCAAGTCGGGCCTTGTGGACTTATGGACTTGAGTATTGAGAAACGGCCATGTCACCGGTGAAGGTGGTGACACGCAGTGTGCAGCGGGCCACAACTTGATGAAGACCATCTAGAAGAAAAAGAACAGTTAATGTGACTATTATTTAATATGATGTATTTTTTTCATTATACATATTTACAGTCTCATCAACTCAACAAAACGTCAATCAAAGCGAACAATCAAGCATCTCACACACATGACAGACATTCATTAATAAAGTTGTTTTTGTAATGTTTAATATAAGGAGGCATTCAGACAGCTCAACCAGCTTGTGTTATCTAGCATCCTCTTCTTATTTCAATCGAATCCTTAACAGAAACATTTACCAAATTTTTACAACTCAAAAATAGGTCTAGCAATTTCCAGCAATTCCTTATGATGAAAGAAAAAAGCAAGATATGAAACAAAGTCTTTTGGCCAGCTTGATGTTGAATTTTGAAGAGCCATCTAAGTGTTATGATTAGCAGAACCAGAGTTTGGACCTACGAGGAGACAACAGGCAGAATGAGGAAAAGTGCAATTTTTTGATAAAGTAAAAATCCAAATATCAATGTCCATGAATGGGCAGATGTCAAAAATACAGGAGGGCAGTCCGACAATGTAAACAATCCAAGAAGGCTGATGGGAAGAGCAAATTCCAAACAAACAAACAGGATTCAAAATTGGAAAAAAGTAAGTATAAACATAAATAACATTAAACAGGATACAATAAAACACGACCGAGACTAAACCATCAGGGTAAAAGGACAATAAGAATAAAACATATAGCTAAAAGCTACACAGCTCAAGTAAAATCAGGAAAGCCTTTCTATAAAATAAACTTTTGAGGCGAGACTGAAACAGTGACGCTGCCTCGGATAGCCTTCATTTCTTCAGGCAGGTGTTCCAGAGTCAGAACTGAAGAGGTCGCTTCTTCAGTTTTTGTCTTAAAATAAATCCTAAAACAGCCTGGCAGCTGAATTCTGCACCATCTGTAATTGTTTCAGATCGTTTTGGTCAAGACAAGCAAAAGGCAATTGCAATAATCACGGTTAACGGATTGAAAGCTTGCACCATAGTGTCTGCATCTCATTGACTTAAAATATGACGACATTTTGGCAATATTACGGAAATGACAAATACAAGATTGCAGAAGCACAGTGATATGATTCTCAAAATTTAGATTTCTCTTAAACAGGACGTCAAAAGTTATTACAAACGGCTTAAGATAGTCGGACAGGTGACCGGTAGATGGCAATATTTCATTAGTAACATGTTGAGGCAAAATAACTGGTGTGTAGGGAACTCAGCATACCAATGTCAGTGGGCTTCACAAGCAGATACAACTGTGAGACATCTGCATAAGAATGAAAAGACATACTATGACATCACCGAAGGGGTCATGTAAAGAAAAAACAGTATTGGCCCCAAGTTTGACCCTTGTGGCACACCACACTTCATTTTATCAGAGAGTGAGGATATTAAATTATTTGAGGACACACAAAATTTCCTGCTCGATAGGTAAAAGGGGAACCAGTCCAGTGCAGTGCCAGATACCCCTACCCAATGCCTTAGTCTATCTAAAAGAATGGTATGATTGATTGTGTCGAATGATGCACTTAAATAGAACACATGCCCGCGCCAACATTCGTTGAGTGGTGATTGGATACTTTTAACAGGGCTGTCTGAGTGCTGGGATGTTGGCGGAAACCAGATATAACCCCACCACACAGTGAGGAGGATGGTTGGACTGGCAAATGACTCTCCAAGGATTACAGCTTGAGAATCACAGAGGTCAGGAATATTGAGGTCATGAAGTCTCCCTAACCACCATCAGATGCCACCTACACCCACACAGGCTGTCTGTGAGGGTACCAATAAAAAAAAGCCTCTGTTGTCATCCACAGACAAGTTTGCAAAGCAGTGCTGGGACTGTCAATGGAACAAGGTCATAGTCAGATTAGACCAAAACAGAGCTTCATGGCAACATACATCAAAGATGAGTGTGGTGTAGCAAAAAAAGAAAGCCTTAGAGAAATGCACCTCATACCTACAGGGAAGTATGGTGGTGGATCTCTGATCCTTTGAGGCAATTGTGGTGATAAAGGCTAAATTTCTTGCAGTACAAGGAGCTCAAGAAAATGACATCATCAACAAGTGCCAGTAAATCATCGAACAATCGAAAACACAGTGAAAGTGATTAAATCGATATCAAAATTCTGGGTCCAGTTTTTTTCAAAGATAATTGATGAGATTTTAATGACTAGAAAAAAACAATGGTGTTATTATTTGAGGTAAAATAATCACAGTCAAGTAATTATATTATAATTGTAACAGGCCTTTTTGTATGTCCACTTTCACCAGAAACCCACAACTCAACTAAAAGTTAATATTTTTAGCATATTTCATAACCTTGTGTGTATGTGCGGACGCTTTTAGTCGCCATATAAAGTAACAGTTTAGAAACAACTTTAAAATCGAAGGAAAGGAAGATTAATAAAATATCTAATACCTGTGACAGAAATGATCATGGGTGCTTCCAAAGGTCTGTCGTTTTCGGGGTCCCTGCTCAGCCTCAGATCCCCGGTATCCTCGTTCAACAGCAGCAGACTGAGTTCATTTCCAGATTCAAACTTGTACCGAAGCTTATCCGACACATCCGGGTCATGAGCTGGTACCTTTCCTATTATTCCTGAAGGAAAACTGTTGGACTTGGTGAGATAGTTGTTGAAAATAATTTCAAAATCCTCCAGCACGGGCCTGTTGTCATTCATGTCTACAAGGCGGATGTGCACTGTGGCCCGACTCACTAGTGGGGCTGAGGTAGCCTGGACAACAATTAAATACTCTGTTTTAGTTTCATAGTCCAGGTCTGTGAGGGCAGTGAGGTCACCACTGAAAATATCCAGCTGAAAAACCTCAGGTATGTTCCCTTCTACAATCTGGTACATGATCTGAGCATTGGTGCCCTCATCAGGGTCAGTGGCAGATATTCTGGCCACCACAGACCCCACTGGACTGTTCTCCTCCACATCAATGAACAACTCATCCTTCTCAAACACTGGAGCGTTATCATTAATGTCTTGAACAACCACATGAATAGGAACAGCTGCTTTCAGAGGTGGGACCCCCCTATCAACAGCAAAGGCTTTCAGATTATAAACGGGGACATTCTCTCTGTCCAGTTTGCGAGCAGTTTTAATAATGCCAGAGTGTGTGTGAATGACAAAATCCCCCTCACCGTCATCACCGCCCTGAAACGTGTAGCTAACCCTTCCATTTAAACCAGAATCTCTATCTGAGGCAGAGATCTGGAGAACGCTGGTGTAGACAGGTGCGTCTTCAAAAACAGTCCCCTGGTACATATCCCTCAGAAACTGAGGAGCGTTATCATTGGCATCAAGGATGATAATCTCTACATATGTGGTATCAGATTTCTGAGGGATGCCATTGTCTCTAGCTATGATGGCTAAGGTGTAAGAGGCCTGGTCTTCATAGTCAATCTCTATTTGTGTTGTGATTGCACCTGTATCAGGGTCAATTTTAAACTGAGGGACATTGTCCTCCATCACATAAGTAATTCGAGCATTTTCCCCTGTGTCCTCATCCGTTGCACTGATCACGACCACAGTAGAGCCCACTGGTTTTTTGTTTTCCCGGATGCTGACCCGGTATTCATATTTCTCAAACACAGGACTGTGATCGTTGGTGTCGCTCACAGTCAGAATGAGGTATGAGAAGGAAGATTTTTTCGGGGAGCCATTATCAGTTACAGTGATTTTTAAAATATAGCTGTCTTTGATCTCTCTATCTAGTGACTGGGTGGTTGTGATGCTTCCTGTCTGGGAGTCAATGCTGAAAAGGTCATTGGACCTGCGGTCAAACAAGGCTTCCATGCTGTACTCCAGCCTCCCTGCCTCTCCATCATCCGTGTCAGTAGCTTTCAGGGTGATGACTCGTGTGCCCGCAGGCTCATTCTCGGGCACAGACACCTGATAG
Organism: Lophius americanus; assembly: GCA_037951165.1. Lineage (NCBI taxonomy): Eukaryota > Metazoa > Chordata > Actinopteri > Lophiiformes > Lophiidae > Lophius > Lophius americanus. Next base: position 321,341 of record JBBDHG010000098.1, on the reverse strand, counting down.
TTGGGGAGCTGGAACTGGGGAGATGTGTTTACTTGTCGCTTCGCCCTGAGGAACAATATGTCAGACTTTCTCTGGGTGGTTTCAGAGAGGGATCCTACTTGTTGAGGGACTTTTAGGAGAGTCAGACTCAGCTGCACAGAGAGTCTCTCTCCTGCAGAGCTCTGCAGCGCACAGTGTAAACCCAGCTCCCTCTGTCTTCTGTGCTCAAGACAAAAGTGACTGACTGGGAATAAACCTCCGTGCATGATCAGCGCACTGAGCTCTTTTCCAGCACACATGCTGTTCAGAAAGGTGGAGCTCCGCGTAAAACCAGGCAACAGTTCTGTTAAATTAAACAGCAAGTTCCCTGCAGGTAAGCAGGAAGTTAACTTCATTTCTCTGAGCTGTCTGATATGAATGTCCGGCTTACCTGACTCTTTCCTTCTCTTGTATTTAATAAAACAGTCCTGGCCGTGAACAAACACATCAAAATGGGTCAGAATTACGTCTCCAGATGTAGAAGAACCTGTTCTGAAATACACAGAGGCTGGATTCCTTAATGTGTGCGCACACTCAACTTTGCGGGACAGACGGATCGCTCCATCGTTCCCATCAACCCGCAACAAACTCTGAATGGATTTACTAGAAAAAGTCCTGTCCATTGTGTAAGTCCATCCTGGACCGAGCGACATGTTCGCTACAAGAGTCCCGGGCTGTAAAGTCTCCGAAAGGTGCATCTCCAAACATCCCGTCAGCGGCACGCTGAACAGGACACACATCCAACACACCAGCAGATCCATGCTTCCAAACCCGCCAACTTCCACTCAACTTCAGCGAAACTCGTTGGCAAAAAGAGTTAAATCTCCTTCTCCCAACACGGCGTTTATGGTTCAGTGTGGAAAAAGACCCGCAGTCGCTGCAATAAATAGAGCAAAATTGATCCGTACCTCAACTCCTCCTCCAACATCTTCCTCTTTAACTGATTGCAGTAAAGATAGACAAATATATGAAACTATTCCCAGATTCAAACTTCCTGTATCAAGAACTTTGATTTAACAATTGAACCGTTATTATAACATATGAGACTACATAACGAGCTTAATAAGCTGTTGGACGGATTGATCTTCATGAGGAGTGGGCAGGGACCGTCTACAAATTGTAAGAGTAAAAGAAAGAAGGATAAAAAAAAATAACAGCGTTATCGATTCAGCCTTTACCAAAGTTATTAAACAGAGCACTGGGCTACTGTTAGTTAGATAAAATGTGCTTTTCTACAATTTTGGTTAATTATAATTTATGTAAAATTGAAACGTATTTACCCTTTTTTACTGAAGGCTTACTGTCGCCAAATTCATGCCAGACATTAGAGGGTCTTCAAATCGTTACAATGCATCAACTAGTTTGGACAAATATGTTTTGTCTAGAAATCGTTGAATGGTTATTAATAATAAGAAAACCCAACTGTTCTACACTCAAGTGTCACCAAATCCCAGTCCATTAATTTTCTTTAACTTATCTGGGGTCATGTTGCAGCGGCAGTAGCTGAACAAGGGCATTGCAGACGTCTCTCTCCACAGCACCACTCTCCAGCTCATCCTGGGGATCCCTTGGCAATATCCGCTAAAATATTTAATCCCTCCTGCGACGTTAGGTGATTTTGTCAGCGAGTCTGAGGGTATGCTTGGTGCCGCTGTTAGATGGCATAATGCTTTAAATGGTAAAATAGAAAACTACACAGCTATGGAAAAAATAAGCTGTTTTATTATCAATTTTCTTAATTGATATGAATGTCTTTTTCAAGACGAGATTATCTTGTAACTTCTTAGGGTTCTTACTCTACAAGCATGGGTTCTCTAGATCAGACAACAGGGTCCCCCTAGAATCTGATGCTGTATAATAGCGCCATCGTTTGGATTAACAACAGTACAACAACCAATGCACGGCAAACGATAAACCGCAATTATGAAGACCCCCAGTAAACTGACTTAACCCTAAAGGAGAGGCAACCCAAAACCACAGTTGACTGGGCCACAAAACCAAATAATAGTGAATTCATTCAAACATTTTATAAACAACCCAATTCAAGTTAATTAATAACACAAGGAGCAGATGAAAAAAAAGTAAAGGCACTTAAACTTTTCATATACAATTTAAGATATGCGTCGCTGAAAACTCCAACACGATCAGTCAAATTTTGACCTATGTATAAAATCAATCTAGTGATCCAGCTTGTTTAAATTCATAGGGGTTTAAGGAAATTTTGATACTGTGGGGTCAAGAAAATGTTATAGGCCTTAAATAAGATCAAATTGTATGATCCATCAAATATGGGTGCATCCTCAAAGGTTACTGGGCTAGATACTGAGGAAAGCCACCATCAGAGGAATATTGTTTCTGAGTCAGAATACCTTTATAATGAATAAATTAATTGTTTATAATTAGGTTATAAATTAGGTTTTAAATACTTTATATGGAATTAGTTAACGTTTATTAACAGTTTTTAATTTATTAAAAACTGTTAATTAACAATTTAATACTTCACGAGTTCCCCTTGTCTGTGGAATGCCCTCCCTGACCATCTCAGGGCTCCACAGATGATTGACACATTTAAAAAAATACTTAAATCTTTCCTTTTTAGCACAACCTATAACCTTAATTAACATCGCTGCTTTTTGGTCAGGCTTTTATATAGTTATTATTGTGTTTTTTTTATTGATGCTTTTATCTGCTTTTGCTTTGTAGCACTTTGAGATTTGATCCAAATGTAAAGTGTATTATAAATTAAATGTATTATTATTATTATTATTATTAATGAGGGTCACTATTTGGCAATAGCTAGTTACCAGTACAGATAAGTCTGTTTGTTTGTTTTCTATATCTAATGAATTACAGACGCTTCTTAATGATTTGTAAAGTGTTTGCAACTAAATTAGTAAACTACGCACAAGCCATTTATAAATCCTTAATAAGGGGAGACTTATTGTAAAGTGGTAGCTAATTTCACATTAGAGGATAAAACAGAAAAATAATTGATTATGTAGTACACACTTTCTACCTTTGGAATGAAGGTTTTCAAAGCACAAATTAAGAAAAAACTGCACAATCTGTTTATTGACAAAAGTTTAAAGAATCAAGTCGAGCAATATGCATATATACAGATTCACAATGGCAACATGAACGTGATTGACAATCAGAAACACATTTTAACAAGATGGAAAACGTGAACATTCTGTGAGAGGAGTACAGTAAATGACAAAATTGTGTATTGGAAAAACAGGAGAATAACAATGGCATTATGTTAATTTCAAAACTTTATGTCTGGGGACGATTAGCTGAGATTTACCTAGCTGAGAAACAAATCTCACAAAAACGTTTGCGGTCTCTCGCTGTGTCATCACCACGTTTACTATTGTAAAAGGGAAAACTTCACTGAAATGGCTCAGACATCCAGTGTCTTTGAAAATATTAACCTTTCTTTCAGATTAAAGGTCACAGAGAGAGTCCAAACAGACATGTAAACAAAAACTAGCTTAATAAAGGTTGGCGCTGGAGCATTGTTTGCCGATCTACCGAAACATATGCCCAGGTGAGCATACTTTTTATAACACTAGTTCCAATATGATCACCAGATCGACTGCATAATCATGAAAGAGTGCTTTGCCTTTAGTTCCTTTTTTTCAAGTCAAAGTACTTTGCATAGCAAACAAAAAACAGCAGATCTAATGGAATCATGAACTTTCAATCAGCCGAGGTGAAATAATGAAATCCACTCTGTAGAAGGCACATAGACCATTGATGATTACTGTGGCGTCAGTGTCAGAATGCTTACGAAAAGGAGGCTGCTGTTTACGAATCATACATTTGGTACGATCTAGTTTCCTTTATAAAATATTATTGAATAAAGAGGATGGTCTATGTGTGCTGCAACCAGTTAACCTCATGGTACTGGAAGTAAAACAACACACTCAAATCCTTTTCCAGCATCCCAGGTGGCTTTCAGAACAGCCACTATGTATTAAGCCAGTCTATCAGACAAAAATCACTTCAGCGGGGGTGCGAGCACATCTCAGGCTGGTTCAGGTGTCTGTAGCTCCTTTTGCTGGGCCGCTGCTTCAAGTCGTTCCCTGCCCTGCTGGAGTGTGTATTCAGTGGGCCCCAGTTGGAGGATCTTTCCACTACCAAGACACTCGTCTCCTTTGTAGAGCACAGCAAACTGGAGGGAGGAATGGGAAATGGGACACAATTATGCTCTTGCATAAGCCCACGCAGTTAAACTCTTTTTTTTTGTAAAACACTTGTAAGTTGTTACCTGTCCAGGTGTCAGAGCTCTGACAGGCTTGGAGAGTGAGATCCAAATGGAGCCGTTCATGTTCAATGTCACTGTACAAGGAGCTAGAATACACAAATAAACCGTAATTTGTTGTTAATGCCTTTTATTTCTTCTCACTGATCTATGTGGAGTCTTGATGACTCCCGACTCACTGAGTGGCATCTGGTGGATGAAGCGGAAGTGGCACTCCATCATCTTGTTCCTGACAAGTTCAGGAGGAGGGTCAACAGTCACCCAGTGGAAACGGTTGGTCCGTATCGTATCACGGAAGAGCGCCGGGTGATTGGTAGTTGGGGCCTGATCCATGACAAATTCAAGAAATAAAATAAAAACAACTAGTCAGGTTTTAAACAATATTTGACACTAAACCTTCACAAGCCTAAAAGTTACTAATTATTTCCCCCTTTTCTCCCAGAGAGGCTAGTGTTCTTCTTCTGGTTTCAAGTCTTGGACATTGTGATTCCCTTTAAGGGGTGTAAATATGATGTACTGTGGGGAAATATTCAAGAGTACATATATCTGTCCCACTCAATGGTGTAGCTATCACTTTCTTTTCCTATTAGGTACTCAATAATTGGGTTCACAATTTCTTATTTTGTTTTTTTCTTTGTTGTTGATATTTGACCTTTCACATCAAGCCTTGGAATGTAAATATTCTCTTTTATCTTATTTTTATTGTTGTCGCTATGTTAAGTTATGTGTCTACTGATTTATGATGTCGCTATTTAATGACCTATGTCTGCCATCGTGTTAACACCTTGATGAAGGCTCAATGAATGCGTAGGTCAGTGGAAGGATCTTTTAATTTCTGTATAGCCATGTTAACCATGTTAATGGAACCGTCGGCATCGGATCTTCTTCAAGTTCGCCAATAAACAATCCACGTAGGGTACATAAAACAGAGAAGACCCTGAATATATTTGCTTACTGCATACCCTCTCCAGTGAGCACATGATTCCTATTTGCTTCACTAACGACCCATGGAGCTCTCTCATCCAACCATTGATGAATCAGGCCGTACTTTACTATGTGATCTGAGACAGCAGACAGATGACAAGACAGATGCTTCCAATTTAAAATGGAGACAGATTTTCTCACCACAAACACCTCTCCAGTAGTGACATCTTTGTCCACCACAAACCAGGCATCTCTTTGCCCTCCTATCCTCGCCCTCTGGCCTAAAGTCAGAGTGAACCAGCCTGGATGGGGAATCAGAAAAACAAGGGAAATTTTAATTGCAGCTCATGCCATTACATTCTGTCAGTATGATATAATATATAATGCTCAGAATGGTGACACATCAGCTCTTCAATCTGTCAGTGAACCAACCACAATCATACCTTTGTGTGTTCCCATGACAGTCCCATCCTCGATTGAGACAAAGTTCCCTGGTTTAGGTTCCAAATACTGGAAACAAAAAAAAAAAAGCTGTAGAGTCTTTTTTGTATCTCAATAATCGAAAAAATGGAAGACAAAAAATATTTGCCGAATTGTGTTGAAAAAATAGTTCATGTTTTACTTCTTACTTCCAAAATAAAGTTTTCAAAGTTTCTCTCGCCAATGAAGCAGATACCCATGCTCTGGAAATACAATGACACAGAGGAGTGTTAAAATACAATGTCAATGCAAAATAATCATTTCCTACTTATGCCCTGCCATATTGTATAAACTTAAAATAAATATCTTTCCTCATAAATGTGTATGTGGTTACCTCTTTCCTCTTCAGCACATGGTGAAACCCTGCCTCAGCAGCCATCTTTTTTACAAATTCTTTAGTTAGTCCGGCCAGTGGGAACATAGTATGTCGCAAGGCATCCTGGGAGATCTGACTAAGGAAGAAAGTTTGGTCTTTGAGGTGATCTGCTCCTTTGCACAACCTCACCGCTTGATGGTGGAGAGAGAAGACAGATTGGATAAAAAAAATATTGAAGGTGGAGATTCTGGTACAACTCAATGACCGTTAAAACACATCAAGAGAGGAAAATAGAGATTTGAAAGTTGACATAAACTAGGTTTGTAAAATTAGGCTCAATAATGTGAATTTATAAGACTGAGGGGAGACTATAAGACTAGAGCTCTTACGATTTCTAATCTCAAATCGATCCCTGAAGAGTGTGGTTGGTGGAGCTGTGTCCATCTGTTGGAAAACCTCCTCGTCTTCCTGTGAGGTTCTTGCATAGTGGCCTGTTGCCATGGCATTAGCACCTTGGTCAGCAAAAGCACAACATCAATTAAAGGTCATACTGAGAAGAGATAATTGTATTGGGCTCCTTTAAAATAATTTGCTATACTTAAATTGATATTATGTGGATTAACGTTGATGGAAATGTGTGAACACATTGAGATGACATACCCAGAGTGTTGAGAGCATACTTGTAGAAGTAGTTGAATTTGATGTGCTTGTTGCATAGTATATCAGGGTTTGGTGTCCTGCCCCTCTCATATTCCCTCAATAGGTTACTGACAGTTGCAAAAGACAGATGCTGCATTCACGTTAAAGTGTCATTCCAGAAAAATAAACTTAAATATTTATGAAAGGCTTCAAAAAATACCTAAAAACTTCATGCCAGTACTCTTTGACATACGACACTTGATGGAAGGGGATGTCCAGCGTCTGACACACCCTGTAGGCATCTTCAGAGTCTCTCTCTGTGGTGCACACCCCACTCTCATCCAGAGAGTCCCAGTTCTTCATGAACACTCCTGTTACACTATAACCTTAATGCGTAAGACACAAAAATAATTAATGTACGCATCATTTTTTACAATTACTTTAAAAATATTCTCAGTCTTTTGGCCTTCTTTCGTAGTCATATTGAGATGTTTTAACTAGTTACATAATAATTTACAAAGTTACTATCTGTCAAAAATGACAGGTATTCTCACCTCTTCTCTTTAATAACAGCGCTGCGACAGAGCTGTCAACGCCACCGGACATGGCGCACACAACGTGTCTAATAATACCCATGTTATTTAATTCTACTCCTATCTGTTAACTTGACAATTCTTATCAAGAACATTTAGTTCACTGTTTTTGGACGAGGGTAGCCATGTTTGCGGTCCGTCTCATAAGGTATTCCGACTGGAAACAGGAGTTAAAGTGGAACCAACTATTACTCCGGTGGGAGGTCCGAGTTTTCCATCAGCGTCAACATCTCGAAACTGAGCCGAAAGAAAAACAAATTAGAAGGTCAGTGAGAAAATAAATGTATATCTCTGTTGTTAACTAAACAACTTGAAGTAAAACCAGGTTGTGTAATTCAACGTCCACGGGCTTTTCTTCATTAATCTGAAAGGATGCATGGACTTCAAACTCAATCAAACTAGTCGTATTATGATTGTTGCTATTATTGTAATAGCCTATCGTTATTACAATGATAGTTTATAAAAGCCACTTTTGTAATAGAAAAAACAAAAAAAAACAACTTTTATTTGCAATTAAAATTAAGACCATTCCTTTAAAAATGCAGTCCGAGTGGTCCAACCAAACGTATTTCTGATATTAATGTGTGTTTCTGGCAAAGATGGATGAAGTTTCTGCAGACGCTGTCACCCTGGACCTGCTGAGAGAAGCAAGGGAGGCCGTCATAAGCAGTCCCTTGGGTGTCATAAACACTCCCATGATCCCCTGGTGCCAGACAACCCTACCTCTCAACATCAACTGTAACATCCACATCAAACTGGAGAACATGCAGAGAACTGGTTAGAAGAATCCTTGTTTGATTTATTTCTCAGAACAACACCTTCAGTTTTTCCAGTGATGCTCATGACCTGAATTGTGTTGCGTTTAATTAATAGGTTCTTTTAAGATCAGAGGAGTGGCCAACCAATTTGCCAGGAGACCAAAGAATGGCCATTTTGTCACCATGTCGGCTGGAAACTATGGAAAATCTTTTGCATATGCCTCAAAACACAATGGGTCAAAAGGCAAAGTTGTGATGCCTGAAACAGCTCCAGTGTCCAGAGCCATCCTGATAAAGGTTGGAGGTGGCCTGCTTGCTCACCAAAAAATACCAATTAAAATAGCTTCAGCTGTACTGTACACATAGATGAAAGTCTCATCTTTGTCCTTAGAGTTTCGGGGTGGAGGTGGAGAGAGTCCCCACCTCCTGTCTGATGAATGTGGTGAGCCGCTGTGTCCAGGAGGACAGCATGACCTTCCTGCACCCCTATGATGATCTAGATCTAATAGCAGGACATGCCAGGTACAACAGAACCCCGTCCTTTACAGCAAACTAATAGGGGCTGATCAAGAACCAAAACGTCCCTTCCTCATCACTGAATATGAAAATATACTGCAGTAAAAGTCTTTTTTGAAACACTCATTCTTTTGCAATAACAATACGATGGGAGTTTCCTTGTATTTCAACCGAACCATTACTTAAACAAAGAATTTAAACTCATGTGTCCAGCCTAGGTATGGAGCTGTTGGAGGTTATTCCAAATCCCGATGTTGTGGTGGTGTGCTGTGGCGGCGGGGGGCTGCTGGCTGGTGTAGCTGCTGCCATCAAACTGTCTGGCTGTGATAAGACCAGAATCTATGGCGTGGAACCAGAAGGAGGTAAAATCGTCACAGAAGTGCAGAAGCACCATCTAGCTCCACGCACACCTCAGTGAATGATGGGCATAATGTGAGTTTGTGTTTTTGTGTGTCACCAGCCTGCACCATGTACAAAAGTTTCATTGAGAACAAGCCAGTGGGCATGGACTCCAAGAGCATCGCCTCAGGACTTGCACCACCTTTTGCAGGTATCCATGAATCAGTGTGTGTCAGTTCTTTCTCTGTGCTGCTTTGAACTAGGATTTCTCTCATTCTAGAGGGCTGGGGAGTCATTGTACTGCACTAGATTAAAACTGTATTAATTTATTACAGTTAGGTTGTTTTGTTTCTCACATCAGATGAATACATTAAATGAAACAAGTACTTTCAATGACCGTGACATGAGCCGGTGGAGGAGACCGTATATTACAGTGTTGGCAAGATAACGTTCAATGGGATGCAGTGACACAAAATGGTGCTGCTTTCGAAACAAGAAATATGGAAGACAACCTGCCCCGAAACATGTTAACAAAATCTGAATATTTATCAATTAAATTTGGTTTTGAAATTCCAGATAGATTGTAAAGAAGTGCGTTGAATGCGGTTAAATCATGTCAGAGCCTGGTATATTCTTTTCAGATTTTCTTTTACCAGGAAGACAGGGGATTACAATTTGGAAAGGAAAGTTTTTTTTAAGTATAATTTCTGGTCAATTAAAGCATTTATTTTTCTATGGCTAAATACAATATCATAATTTTCCACAAAAGTAGTTTTCTGATCTGGTATAACCCCCCCATAAAATAATCTAAGAACATTACATTTTTAAGCCATTTGTACAACAAGTATTCATTAATATGAACTAATCAAATTCATAATCTCCTTTCTATAACTTTATTGGTATTATGCTAATGTGGGTGAGTAAAAGAAGCAAAACTGCGAATTGTAAGATGAACAATTTTCAAACACTAATGAGGAATACGTAAGGCTATAAGTTTACTATAAGCTACAAGGTTCACAAAAGGAGTTTGTTGTTGGTGATTGAAGAAGTGGACACTTCAACTGCATATCTTTTCTTTTCTTTGCATGTCAGGCAAACTTCCATTCGAGTTGTGTCGGCGTTATGTGGAGGCGATCGTCCTTATAAATGATGAGGAGATCAAGGCAGCTGTGTCCACCCTCTACAGATCTGGACTCCTGGTTGAACCATCGGGTTCCGCTGCCTTTGCCGCCATCGTTAATAACAAGATACCTGAGCTGGAGGGGAAGAATGTGGTGTGCATCCTCAGCGGAGGGAATATCGGAAAAGACGAGCTTACTAACTTCCCAGACTAACAAATATACATTTCAATGTGTCTTTTTTAAATATCTCTCTTCTAACCTTTATTTTTCTTCTTGTACATCACATTCTGTTGTTTGGTTGTGTGTCACACTACAAAGACAAAACATGTAGGTTGATGATTGCAGTGCCTGACTCCGGCTGATGAAATAGAACAAACTACAATGTTTATTACGAAAGCAGAACATTTAATATTCCTCTTCTTGGGCTGATAGGGTTTGACTTTAAGTCAGCTTTCATGCCCATGTTGTTGATCTATTTCTAATTATCTTGGATGCAGCCGATATTTGGCCCAGAGCACATTTGATTAATTATTTACCAACTGACATCATCAGAGCTGAAGTGAAGTTTTAAACCCCCGTCTCTTGTTGTATAAATACTCAAAGGAAAGGTTCAAAGGCGAGACTGGAGAGCATGAGAAGGTGCTGAAAGAAGTTGAGATTATGATAAATAAAATGACATGACTTCTCAAACTACCTCTTCATCCGAACCTGTCAACGTTTTCACAATTACTGTACATGGAAAATTGAATAAAGAAAAAGACAGCTTAAGTTTACGAAGAAATATGTGGCAAACGGTAAATGTATGATTGTCTGCAGTTATAGTTCTCTTTGCATTAAGGATACGAGGCAAGTTTTTGTATTTTTAGTCAAAACATGGCGGAATAACATTAATAGCAGAAAATTTGCAGATTGTGAAAAATGCAACCAATCATTTTCCCTATAATCAGTAAAAGTTCTGTTCCGGCTTAGTTTCCTGTTATGGTTACATGACATCCTTGATGGCCATTCTGCAAACAACTGCATCCAACAGAGTCCCGCAGATCTCCTCCTGAGGAGTGACTTTATACAGCTGAAACAAAGAAAAAAAAAAGGGTATCTATTTAGTATGTAGGTCCACACAGGCTTAAAAAAGTCTCCACACCCCTGCTAAAATACAGGATCAGCCTCTCGCTGACTTTGAACCCCGATCTTCCATTGCAGACCAGGAATATTGGTCTGTTGGCAGGGTCCTCTGACGGCAAATCAGACTTTGCAGGTCTTTTGGTATCCAAGTCTAAACAGTAATTCAAGCAAATCCGAACAGTTTTAAAAACTTTAGATTTTTCCAAATAACTTCAGTTAAGCCATTTCCTAGAATCTGTTCTAAAAAAAGAATAACATCCACCTAGAAAGTGTTAGACCTGGAAAGTGTTTATCTCAAAGGAATAATCTCAAGGATTAACGGGGAAGTATAAACTTTATATCCACTGTACGTGTAAGGTCTTCTAAACAAAACTAAATATCGACCTGTATCTACAAATATCCTTGAAATATAAAGCTAACGGTGACCCATTCAGTTAATGAAGACTAGAGGATTCTGCACAATTGTGCATGTCCAAGATCTGATTAAAGTCTTGTCCAGCTAAATACAAACATGTAAACAAACTGATGCTTATTCTAATTATTAAATTAAATGATTCACATGAAACGAAATCACGCACAGAGTACCTTTTTGATTTTTTCCAGGTCTGACAGCAAGGCAACATCCTTCACAGGAATCTGTTGTCCGTTCACCATGGCTGCGATGTCTGATAGAAGTTGTGACTCATCGTCGTTGTGAACGAGGACCACCATGACAGAGTCATCTCTGTCAGAGATCCCAAACTTTTTAAACGCTTCTGAGATCTGTAGGCAAGGAATTCACGTATGATTACTTCCACCAAGGACATTATATTTAAACCAACATCTGTTCTTTGGTGAAAATGTTGTTGGTTTGTTAGTTTGTTTGCAGACATGATGTTTGCATCAATGAGTTATCCATTAGATCTCCAGATCACCATTATCTGGTTTAGATCCAGATAACGGTGCTCTGGATCAATACAGGCCCTCAATGCACAGTTCATTATTCCCTTCTTGTTTATCGCAGAGATGAAAGCTTTACATCTGCTGTTTTCCTACAAGGAAATGGCACAAGATTCCTGTGGATTTAAGCTCCATTACAGATTTGTAAATAGAAAAGAAGGTGTGCCACAGGGAGATTGATGTGCAGCCACGAATTGTTTTAAGGAATGAGCTTCAGAAGGGAAACTGAGCTTCTCTTACAGATATTTGTACACAGACAATTCTTAGTTTCTGTCTGTTGACAGGATGGCACAAAAAACTATTTAACAAATATTCATGAAACATGTTAGGAGAGCTCAGCATGTGGCCCAGAATAAAGCATTACATATTGGAGTAGATAAGGATAAAGTGATTGTCCACGTCTTTTTTCACATCCTAATATTACTTCCATCAGTGAAAATAAGTTGTGTTGTGCATCAGTTTGTTGTGTTACTTTGGTGATTCGAGGTAAAGTAGCCATGATGAGCCAGTTTTGACATCCATAGATTCAATAAGTTAGTGGCTAGGGCTTGATTTAATAAAATGGACTTGTGGTTCTTGCAGTAGGTATGCATTCAACTGAGAAGGATTCAATTTCTTTTCTGTTTTGAGTTCATTTATATACATTGTTCTTATTTCATTTGAGTATGACAGATATAAAAGTGACAAAAATACTTTCATCCCTGTGACAGTAAATCATTAACGTTATTTAAGCCAAAAAGAAGACCAAAAGTGGACATTACGATATAATAAAAATGAAGTAAGGTTATATTTACTTACATTATTAGTTGGTGAAAGGTTGAAGATTATTTCTGAATACAAACTTCTTGTTTTCATCTTTCCGTTATTTTGTAGGTTTACAGCCTTGTTGGCAGCTACCAGAACTTGGAACGGATGCACCAGCTGGAAAGGAAAGGAAAGGTCTAAGGATAAATGAAGGTGTTGCTTCCTGATATAAGGATACATTCCCACTGAATTTGAAAGTTAAACAACTCCAATTTTTACTCAAACACTGTATTTTTGACTATTCAGAACCTTTGCATGTGACCCATATATGATATGAGTGTTGACAGATCTTTAGATTTGTTCATTTTTTAATCAAGGACTCTAATGAACAGCAGAAAATGTCACTTGTACGCCAGTCAATGCAAAAACTCATAAAACAGTGGTTAGGTATTAATTGTTTTTTGTATTGATTGCTGTGGGGAGCAGTGTGCATCTCTTCACGAAATAACTTTCCCACTTGTTTATTAAATTTGCAACACTGTGATTCCCAGTTGATGTGACAGTGGGCGAAGGCCACGTGATTTTGATCTGACTCCTCACATTTCCAGTAAACCAGCTTGGATCAGATTAGATGTTGGACTACAGAGTGAATCAAATCAGAATTGAAGAGATCAGATTCCATGTGCTGTCCACATAAAAGAATAACATCCGGGTCACATGCAGTGTGTACGTAGCCTAATAAAAGATATGTCCGGTTGTTACAATGAAAATACTGGTATCTTTACCGAAAACATAAACATAAGTATATGTACATAAACGTAAGACTAATGTTAGGACCACATTTTCCAGATTGAATAAAATAAAAAACATGGCCAGTTGTAAAAATTAAAGTGCTGGCAATCATAACGAATAGATATAACTATACATATGAACATTAAAGCGATTGTAATCCTTGCTGAAGCTAAATGAAAAGGTCTCACCATAGTTGGGTTGATCAAGGCACCTTTTATTTTACCCGCCATCGCACTCTGTCTCAAATCTGCTGCATTTGTAATCTCCTTGAAAAGCATCAGAGTAACTCTATGGTCAGGAAAAAGCTCTAGTTTATGAGTTAAATGCATCCTGGACGAGTATTTAACGAGTTGTGGAGGAATTAGCTTCGCTTCACGCTTCACGTGAACGTGTGAACCCGAGGGGGACAATAACAGAGGAACACCTCATAGAAGGAAAATCCCTCCTTAGGAAAAACGGTAGGAAAAAACGAAAAAAACCTTATCTTACGGTACTCAAGTTATTAAATATTTGAATGTGTAATTAATTTAAAAACAATTTAAGTAAAGGGTCGATACATTATTTAATACAAGATAGGAACTAATAAAATTTACAGGAGCTTCTGCACCGACCATATCTGTGAGACGGACCACCAACTGTCAAAAATCTTCCGTTTATCGAAACTGGACAGACTTGTACCAGTTTCCCTTGCAATTGAGATTATAAACTGATTTGAAATATGCAAACTTAATCGTTATGCGATTCACACGACATTGTTAGGGTTTATTTTGAACTTAATTAATTTTGGCTCGAGTCGTCTTGAAACATGGAGAAATTTGAGGGTTACATCTTCACTGCTCTCTGCAGCACCAACTTTCTGGTGTCCTGTCTGCTGTTTTCCAGAATCACCCGGGAGCAAAGGGAGCCCTACATGGACGAGATATTTCATATCCCTCAAGCTCAGAAATACTGTCATGGGAAATTTAACGAGGTGAGTCGGGCGGCTCACGTAAAATCAGTCTTAAAAGAGAGCCTCTCATTGTTGTACAACGGATTAAGGTTAGCTTGCAGCTGAGCTTTAGTCTTTGAGAATTATCCCTCAGATTGGAGAGCTGCTAATCTCTCTGTCTACGTCATTAATAGAGCTTTATGTGCATAATGTATCATAGCATACATGGAAGACACGGACATAACATTCTAAACACTGGGAGGTGAAGTCAGGACGACAACATAAGCTACATTTTTACTATGACACTTTTCAGTGGGTGGGCTATATTATGCAGGAGGTTAACATTCTTTTGTAAAGTTGATTTATTAGAAGCACTACTAATGGATAAGCTGACTTTGACAAATTTTTGATAGCTAAACAGCTGGGTCAGAAAATCTATAAAACAGCATGACTTGTTGGATGTTCCGTCTGCACTGGTTAGTGTAAAGTTGTCTAAGGATGGAGAACTTGTGAAGCGGAACAAAGGATAGTTGTTCAATTCCACAGAAGAGCCACTGTAGCACTGTTTGCTACAAAGTTCATGTTGAGTCTGATAGAAAGGTGGCAGAATATGAAGTGCATCAAAGCTTGCTGTATGAGGCTTCTGATCTGCTCACCCATGCATACCTTTATAGCATATAATGGATGACGCAAGAGCTTCAATTTCCCATAGTGTAACTTGGTTTTGTCTCTGGTAAGACATAATCAGGTTTTCATCCATAAAAATTCAATTTCTCAAGTTGATTGTATCAATGAAGACAAGTTAAGTTATCACCCTTCAGTATATTATCGGTGTAGTGCTCCTTTAATGTGTTTTTCCTCCTTGTGTAGTGGGACCCAATGATCACCACCCTACCAGGTCTTTACCTTGTCTCTGTGGGAGTCATCAAACCGATAGTGTGGCTCGCTAACCTGACAGGCGCAGTGGTATGTTCCACTGCCATGCTGCGCTTCATCAACCTGCTTTTCAACTGCGGCAACCTTTACCTGCTCTATTTGCTCATCTGCAAACTGCACGTCAGGGAGAAGGTAATTCCAGAAGATAATCATGCATTGTTTTGTTTTTTTCTTGTCTTCAGATGTCACGTTTCTTCTCTTGCAGACACGAGCAGCCTCACGCCGGATACTTTCAGCACTTTCTCTGTCCACATTCCCTGTGCTCTACTTTTTCAACTTCCTCTACTACACTGATGCCGGATCTACTTTCTTCATCCTCTTTACTTACCTCATGACGCTCTACGGCTGCCACAAGGCCTCTGCGTTCCTCGGCATCTGCTCCGTGCTCTTCCGTCAGACCAACATCATCTGGGTGGCCTTCTGTGCCAGTACGTTGGTGGTGACAAAAATGGATGAGGCCTGGAGGGTGGAACATACAAAAAAGAGGGATGAGAAGTCCGCTCTATTCCAGGTCCCTCTGTCATTTAGTGGAGCTAAGAAATTGGTGCTTTTCACGCTGGAGTTCCTCACTTCACCAAGTCACATGAAGTCGGTTCTACTGGTAGCCTGGCCTTACGCCACTGTTGGAGTGGGTTTCCTTGTGTTTGTGGTGCTGAATGATGGGATAGTGGTGGGTGACAAGACGAGCCACGAGGCCTGCCTCAACTTCCCTCAACTTTTATATTTCTTCTCGTATGCACTCTTCTTCTCTCTCCCAGTTTCTCTGTGTTACTATCGCATTGTTCGCTTCCTCCAGGCTGTGAAGAAACAGCCCTTGTTATTCTTCTTCATCACAGGCGTAATGTTTCTCCTAGTGTGGAAGTTCACCCTTGTCCACAAGTACATCCTGGCAGATAACCGACATTTTCCCTTCTATGTGTGGAAAAGGGTCTTCCAGGGGCATGAGCTGGTGCGCTACCTCCTCATTCCTGCATACGTGTTTGCAGGGTGGAATTTTATGGACTCCTTGAAGTCTCGCTCGCTGTTCTGGAGTTTGGCGTTTCTGGTATGCCTCCTGGCCACCACTGTGCCCCAGAAGCTGCTAGAGTTCAGGTACTTCATAGTTCCCTACCTAATGTACCGCCTGCACATGCCTCTCCCCTCTCTTCCTAGACTCATTGTGGAGTTTCTTCTGTACACGGCTGTAAATGCTGGCACAATATACATCTTCATCAGTAAGACCTTCCATTGGCCAGGTAGTACAGCCACACAGAGGTTCATGTGGTGAACAAAAGGCACAGGCAAAGTGATTGATTACAGGAGTACTAGACAGAAAACAGGATATCTGTATTAAAGTTTCTCCACGGGAAATCATAGATCATGTCCAAACAAACACGACTAATTCATATTTTCAATACTTTGTAAATGCAATCAAATTAAATTCACAACATGGCTTCACAAAGCTTACATTGAGACTCGATAAAGGTAGTTTTTAAAAAGCTGGTGACGGTGAAACTCAAACCTTTCACTCCTAATTTTGATGTTGATTCTTTCAGGGTTGAGTTTTTTCTGCGCTGGCTTCAAACTGTAATAGGGCTGGCTATTTACTGTGAATCAGTTCACACTGATTCACAGTAAATTTAAATCTCTATAGCTTTTGGCTAAGACAGTACAGCGGTGGTTTCAGCTTTCACTGTAAGATCATTGGTACTGCTGTGAATTATAATGGTCTGCTGTTTTTTCTCTATAATCACAAACTTTGGTTAAAATGTTGGTCCCTCTCTAGGGTGGAAAGATGATCATGTGATTTTACCGTTTCCTACAAGTTGATGCGGTCCTGAATGGTTTCTAATGAGAAACTGCTTTAAATGTAATAAATACTGTGTGCAGTTCAATGAATCAGGTGTTTAAATGAGAAGTACGATTCAACGAGACCAAAAATGACAGCCATATTGTAAACATGATAATTTTTATTGGAATGAGATGTTTTTGTAATAACTGTTTTTTTTGATAAATCATGGTCACATTTGACAGGCAGCTTTATAATTACTAGGATAAATTGAAAAAAAAATTTTGAACATTTTTTTACTTTGACCAACCCATAAAGATCCACGGGAGGTATTTCACAAATGTGTTCATTCTTTCTCAAGTGAGATGTTTTTGTTCTTTATTAAGTTTATGTCTGTGCACCTTTTGACTTAATTGTAATAGATGATGTAATCTTACCAGCTGCATGTTTCCTCTTTATTGTTCACTATTTCATTTTGTGTCTGTGTTTGTGTGAGAGAACAAGTTTTTTCTGACATTAAGAAGCAATGGTTTTAATGGAGAACACACAGAGTCAGTTTTCACGTGTGGTTGTCTGTCATAGTTTCTATGTTTACTCGTTTGTCTAATGCTCATGTCACCATTGTAACGTCCATTGAGTTATTTGCTGCTCTCCTACTGACAGTATCAAGTGTATATCATTGAATAAATTGAATCATATTTCGCTCTAAGTTTGTCTACGGAGTGCCTTTTTTCAAATAACTGCAATAAGAATTTAAACAACACATATAGAACGAGCAAACCAAGACGTATTTTTGTCCATGTGATGATGTGGTGATGATAGAAGAGTGTGTGCTGGTCCTGTTACTCAAGCACTTTCATCATATTTTAAAGATTTCCACAGAAGATCATTTTATTCATATACTTCTATTCATCACTTCATTTTATATAACCAGGAAGTCTCGTTGAGATTAAAAAATGGTTTTGACAAGAGTGACCTTGCCGAAGTAGCAGCTATACAGCCCAGACATTTTGGCCTCATGTTCGCAGATATAAACATTCCAATAGATTTACTCTGATTCTGCCTTAATGCCACGGGGAGACTCCCAGTGAACTGAACAACTCCAGTCCTTCCATTCAGAATCAACCAGCAAAATATCCACAAGAATGTTATGCACACAAATCAGTTTATCCGTCACTCATTCTTTGGTGGGACGACTGAGACTTATTCTTGATGCTAACCGCTGCAGACTAAGAACAGTCAACAAGATCTGCAGTTTGCACCGTTGCACACCCATGCTCAGTACCTATTGTACACATCACATTAGGAACAAAAGGGCTTTAAAAACTTGTTCATCAATAAAAAATAAAATAATAACTATATAAAAAAAAAAAAGAAGCAATATTAATTAAAGTTATAGGTTCTGCTAAAAAGGAAGTTTTAAGTCCTTTTTTAAATGTGTCAGTCGTCTGTGGAGCCCTCAGATGGTCAGGGAGGGCATTCCACAGACAAGGGGCAGCAGAACAGAAGGCCCGATCACCCATGGTGCTGAGCTTAGTCCGGGGAAGGAGGAGGCAGTATGAGTGGGTAGAACGGTGGGATCGTGTTGAGGTCAGTGGGGTGAGAAGTTCTTTCAGGTAGGGGGGTGCGTTACCATGGATGCACTGGTGAGTGAGGAGAGAGATCTTATAATCAATCCTACTGGAGATGGGAAGCCAATGAAGAACGGGGGTGATGTGTTTGTGTTTACGAACTCTCATCAGGATCCTTGCAGCACTGTTTTGAACATACTGAAGTCTTTGAAGACTTTTATCAGGGATCCCGATGAGAAGTGCGTTACAGTAATCCATATAATAAGGGAAAGTGTGCCATAATGAGCACGTTTTATATAGCACTAGCTTATTAAACGTGTAAACATTTATAGCTATGTTTAGAATAACTGACTGCACCAGGGAGAGAGCGAGACATAGTGAAGAAAGAATTTTATAAAATTGTACTAATAAGTACTTTACTTTTGCACATGAAAATAAACCTTTTTTTTCTTTTGCTGGTATTGAATTAAATAACAATTCAAAATCAATAAAAATTCTCACACAAAACTGAAAAAGGCTGATCTCCACATAAATAAGCAAACCAACCTGCATTCCAAACCACAAAGTAGGCCGTGTGTTTAGTTTCATTAGGCTGAGTACATTCCTCTTTCCTCTGCTCCTCCTTTTGTTAATTTTACTGGAAAATACACAGGAAAGAAATCATTTATATATAAAATATAAACATACAGCAACTTCTGTGAAATCATTACAAAGAGGTCTTGAAAATTTGAAAAAAAACCTGTTACATCCATTCCTTCTTTTGTTGTTATCTTTTTATGGGATGCTTTTTTTTTTAAAAGCACCCCATAAAAAAGGGCACTTTCTCTCGAGGTAGTAAAAGGTTAGGTGCTCAAGCACCCTTTGGTGTCTGTATTTGCACATGTCAGCTCCAGATAATAATGATAACATCTGCTATTTTCCCAAGCCGTGAAGGATTGACACTTGCTGACGGTTGAACACTTAAACTGGTGACAGCATTACAAGAAAACTGCAACACACTGAGATGTCATAAGATGAATATACAGAGACACTCTGATGCTACAGCCTGTTTGTGGCTGTTTGTGGCTGCAGCTCACGAATCAACTCCTAACATGCACGTTGTTTTTGAGTCACATCTTTCACTCTTCTCTTTTTCTTTACTGGATAATAACAGAGAATGCGTTCAATGTGATGTTATGTGGTTTTTTCAAAAAAAAAAAAATTGTCATGGTGCTACTTGAGTGTTTAAAGGTTTTTTTGAATCTCTTACTCCTAAAATTATACTACACTTTATCTGACTATCCTCTGAATCAGTCACAGGTTTTACCGATACATTCGATCATTTTATAGATCACAAAAAAAAAGGTATTGAGTCATTTCACGTTGCTCAGAGACGGGGAGACGTATGTTTGTGAAACAATGTGATATCTCATTAGTTTCTCTGCCAGTGATCACTGAGAGCATGAAAATATGTCTGAAAGCTGCAAGGAGAACATGTGCAGCTGATAAGCTTGAGCTAAACCCAGTTGGTGTTCAGCCGGAGCCAATCATGGAATTTTGCAAAACGTTCCAGTTTAGATTCAGCTCTATTTAAATCAGCTCAAATGCAAACACTGTCAAAAAGAAAAAGAAAAGACAATTTAGTATTGCCCCTTAGATGACTGTCAGCAGCCCACATATTATGTCAGCATAAGAAACATTTTATGATTACTTTAAGAGTGTTAATAAAGATTCAAAAAAATGACTCCAGAGTAACTTCTATATCAGTCCACACATCATCTGCAAAAAATCAATATCTAATTTAGCATGAATGAAGATAAGTAGGGATCCAATATGGAAACATATTTGGAAATGCTGCCCCCTAGCGAGGAGGTTTGGTACAGAAATGTCATCTGATTAAAGCACAGATGGAGTTAAAATTAAATTGTTTCGTAAAAGCCCTGTAGCAAAAACCCATGAGAGAAACAATTACCCAAATGTGTGCAGTTGTGCACGGAATAATTAGCATTAGACGCAGGCAGACGTTAGGGATGATAGTCGGAAGCCATTGAAGTAGTTTCGTTTTTATTGCTCATTATATTTTAATTTAACGGCTTTGATTTTCAATTCCTTCAGCTGCAATAATTTCTGTTGCTTATTTGTTAATGAAAGACATTAGGAAGACGCTTTAGGTTTAATATAATGTTAAATAAGAGGGTCTTTTTTATTCTGTTATTAGACACGGCAAACAATCACTCGGCATTTAACAACTGCTACTAAAATGTATAGTATTATTTTCCAGAATATACGCTGGAAAATGGCTCGTTATGGGATATGCCTATTGTTTAAGTCACAAATACAAAACATACTGTATAATCTCTCTACGTGCACCTGGTTACTGCGTACAATGTAAATGAAATCTCTTCATGTTTGGATCAAGACTGGTTGATTACATCATAATACATTGTGTCATACGTTTGAGGTAATACACACTGCCCCCAAAAATGAAGGGGGCACGTAAGAATCCCAATATAACGCATTATCAGTTCAATCTCATGTGACCTGGATCGTTAGGAAGCGTAAGTGATAGTTAATCATTTTTACCTGCTTCGGTTTCAATGAAAGCTGTCACAGATGGACAGGAAGGACAACAGCAGGACGACCCAAAGGAGGTTCTGGTTCTGCAGGCGGTGGCCACAGACCATTTCTCTCTCCTCATCCTTCCTGACTGATTTTCTCTACTTTTGGATTGTGCTAGTGTCTTTGTAACTGCTGGTATCATGATGTGGAACCTGCGGCCCGTTCAGGTGGACAAGGTAGTCCAACTCCTCCTGGACGGAACACGAATACGGGCCCTTCGAAAGAAGGTTTGCTGTGTCTCCCAGAACTCTCTCTGGAGTGTGGACGAGATATCAGGGGTACGGGGGTCAAACACGCTGCTGAGACACATTATCAGTTGTTGTGATGGAATTCACACAAATGACGTCACACTGTAATTGAAAGTTTTTTAATTTGATTATGGGTGTGATTCAGAATCCGGCCTTCAATGGGTTCATGATTTTGATTTTCATTGACCCTCTGTATCATTTTGTTCTAAACGAATCAAAGAATATAAATCAATCAAGATTTTCAACTTGTATATTTCTTTCATTGAGATCCGGTCTTTGATTTAATGACGGAACCACTGCTGCAGTTCCGACCGTAGCCTCTTGGTGGTGCTGCATCAACACGCATCATTCTGCTGAGTGTTAAACGTGCGGTTCGGGGATAAATCACCACGTAGATGTGTTCTTAGAGGCGGATTTTTTTTTATGTATACTGATAAGTCAACAGCCCAGTAAAAGCTTATACCTTATTGTTAAATCTATTTCATAATCAGAGACGAAGAGATGGTAACAAAAAGAAGCTGTGCAGCTGGAGCGTAACACTTTGGGGGAAAATAGTTCATGGATGAGCAAAAGGGTTTGCAACGCACTATAATGAAAATGTGTTATTCTGTATATTCAAAGAAAAATCAAATTACTTGAAAAACATAATTGACTTTAATTCCATCCAACAGTTAGAAATCTGTTAAATGGTTATAGAAGGTTTTTTTTAATTTTACAACATATGATAACATATAATAACAGTTGTATGCATAATCATGAAGTACACAATCTATGATCTTTTGATCTTACATTAGAGTGGTCCTAATGAAAATCTGCTGTCAGACACGATGCTTGGAGCAAATCCTCAGCTGTGCACTTTTCTTCGTCATCCCACCTTCATTATGCTCTGTCAAATCTTGGCCCAAAACATCCCCGAACTAATCATCATCGTTGCTGGAGCTCCTCTGTCCAGGAAGGAAATTCCATCGCTGCCGGCTTCACCTCCTCATCAATCAACCCTCTCGAGTCAGCGCCCGTTGCTGGGGTTTGGGAATGAATGCTGACATGCTGAGCAAGAGACTGAAAACGCAGCAAAAAAATCCTTTCATCATAAATAGAGTGCTTGTGGATAACATGCAGCTCTGATGGCAGGACATGACACACACTGAGCAACCGGCATGTCCAAGGATTGATAAAAGCTTTGCTTGAACCAGAATCCTGAAATGTTAGCAAATGGAAAACCAATTAATTCGAAAAGGGGAAACGCAAACTAGAAGAATACTTTCTGTCCACTCATGGACGAGTGAGCTGCTCCAAAGCCTTTTATGGCCCGGCCTATTTGCTAACGTCAGGAGGAGCCTTAAAGTACATTTTATAATTTGTTAAAAGGAGCGATCAGGCAGAATGATGTGTACAGACTTCACATATCTGTGATATTTAACCAGTCCATCAATAAGTTGAGCAATCCTTCACCAGATGACACCCACAGTCTTTCAGTGGGAGAGACACTCTTGGTTATCAAGAGACATTAATGTTTATAGTTGTTGTTTTTCTTGAATTAATAATAATAAAAGTACAGCACAAACTATATACTGCATTGCATTTCCTGTCCTTTCGATATGTTGAGAAACTTTCCAAACCCACGCTGCTTATACTCAACCATGCATTGTTTGATCAGCCATAACTTTACAACCTCAAATGGACATTTTATC
This sequence comes from Lophius americanus, assembly GCA_037951165.1. Lineage (NCBI taxonomy): Eukaryota > Metazoa > Chordata > Actinopteri > Lophiiformes > Lophiidae > Lophius > Lophius americanus. The sequence goes on along the minus strand of JBBDHG010000098.1, from coordinate 298,036 downwards.
CTCAAAGTTCATGTGTTGGAAACAGTAAAAACAGGCTAGCATTACAATCTGAAGGACATCGACAAGGTACAAATAGTGACAGCTAGACAACTGGCATCACTGCAGGACATTTTGGGTGTTCCTGGACTGCAGTGATCCGTATGCTACTCTAACACAAACTGCTGGTGTCAGAACACACTGTGTGTCACAGCTTACTGCGTTGCCACAATAAAACACTTTTTCTTTTACTTGATGTGACCGGCTGCATGGGTTTGCGTCACTTACCTGGAGAATACTTCTTAATGAAAACGGTATTCCCAAATGGCAGCAGCCTTTCAGCAGCTTAATTAAGAAAACTAAAACTAAAAAAAAACTAAACTAAACTACATTTCCCTTTCTGGGGATTAATAAAGTTTCTATCTATCTAATGGGTCCTGCCACACAGCGATAATGTTGCTCAGACGTGGTTTGATGAACAAAATGAGTTCAAGGTGTTGACTTGGCTTTCGAAGAATTTCCTCAGATCTCAGTCCAATCGATCATCAGTGGAACGTGCTGGAGAAACAAATCCAATCTACAGAGGCCCCACAACAACTTAAAGGTGTTCAAAGATCTGCTACTAATGTGTTGGTGCCAGATTCCCTGAGAGCACAGCACACCATCAGAGGTGTTGTGGAGTGCCTCGATGAGTCACAGCTGTTTTGGCAGCACAAGGGAGACAAAAAGAGTATTTGACAGGTGGTTATAATGTTATGGCTATAGTGAATATTATTTATAGTTTGAAGAAAATCAAGGTTCAATATAATCAGAAAAAGACACTATACAAAGTATGTATGCACCATACCCAGATTATTTGACAGCAACCAAGTCTTTACCTCCATCGAGAATTTTTAGCCACAAGCGCAGTTCCGTGGAGTCTGAGTCAACACCTGATGGACGTGAGACTCTACCAGAGCTACCTGGGACATGTGTGATTAATGAGGCCATCCTCGTGAAGCATTGTCATTTTCATACAATGAAGAAACAAGTAGGATCAAACAGTTCCAACGTGAAGAGCCAGGATCAGGTCTGCACATCTACGAGCTAGGAGGAGTGAGATCATCCAAGGGGCAATTAAAGAAGGGTGTCTTCCATCCAAGGGGCAATTAAAACAGGGTGTCTTTGTGGTTTAGTGGTTAAGATACACTGTCCCGAACACAACTGTCTGATGAAGGTTAATAAAGGGAAATTGTCAAAAAAAAGGGAACATCTAGATGTGCTTCATAAGATTGAGAGATACTGATATGATCCTAAATGGTTTCTACCTCTCTGAATCATTATGTCAGATTTACTGTATTCAAGCCTCCTCAAGATTACTATCAATTTTAAACTTTAACTTGTGCATGTTCGTTAGCTACTATCTCATGTTTCTGTTGCATAAGTACAACCGAACAGAGTTGGTGCAATAGATATCGGTGGGGAGACTTGCTCTAAGAAGTGCTAATAGGATGTTACCTTTATTTATTATGGCAGCTATTAGATGTTTGGAAATATCTTAAAATCAATATTTGGTTTGTAGGGTACTGCTGGTCCACCATCACAAAACATTACATATAGGAAAAGAAGAATATACTGCAAGAAATTTCAATAAATTGTGGACGGAAGAAGTGTAAGGCCACATATGCTTATGTGAACTCATGGTTTGTGCAATTCTGACTTTATTCTTTAAACACAGAATTTTGACTTTTTTAATCTCAGGATTTAAGCTTTTAATTTAGAATACTGACTTTTATCTTGGAATTCTGACTTTATTCTCAGAATTCTCGCTTTCAACTCAGAATGCCAAAAAAAAAACGTTCTTATAGCCCTAGTCTAAGAGTTTAAAGTCCGGACTCTGACAATATTTTTGGACAATTCCAAAAATAATATTCACCTGGCCATGTGTCGCCCTAATCCTCTTCCGTAGAGTAGATGACATCAGATTGCAGGAAAAAGCTAACAAAACAGCCTTTGTATATTTTTGGTAAATGCCTCATATATTCTTTATTATATACTACGATGAAGTGGAAGTGGTAATTTGGAGTTCGAGTCCATTTAGGGGCTTTTTAATAACCACTTCAGATTCTTTCGGACATCCAGGTATTTTAACTAGTGGGTGGACCCGTCACATGAGGAAGACCTCAAAATGTGGTTGAGGTGACTGAGACAGTACACTGTAGTTCACGCTGTAGTACGCCTCAGGATATTTTGAGGTCATTTTGAACGGCTAAGAACAGCTTCACCAATGAGTCCATCCACGCTTCTCTCTGCAGCTGGTCGCTGACCCTCGCCAGCGTCTGAGCGGCGTACACCAAGGTCAGCACCGTCCTCTCAAAGGCCTCCTGGCTAAGAGGCTGCCGGCGCTGGGCGAGCTCTGCTGTCAGACGGCGGATATCGGAGAGTCTTTTGGGCAGGACATCGTCACAGATGACTTCTAGCTTTTCCACACTCCTCAGAGAGGCCAGCTCCTCATCTGGGATCAGCATAGTGTGATCAACACCTTGGACTTCCATTCCAGCTAGCAGGATCTGTCCATCAAGAAACAAACGTTGAATCTACGTAGACAAACTAGGCCTACACTAGCAATGGTATAGCTCCACCACAATAAAAGCTCCTAATCCACTGCTTTTTTTTTGTTGTTTACAAGCAATCCCCCCCGTGTGATCCGTGGCGGCGGACTCGGTCTGCAACAATGGCAATTCTATAATAGCTGGTTTAATATGGCAATAATTACTTTTCAAGGATTCAAGAGAATCTGTAATTACCAAAAGCAAATAAACCATTCATTAACCTTATTTTGAAGTGTCCTAAATAAATGATTTTAATTGCTGTACCTCTATTAATGTTGACAAGTAAGCTCCACTCCACGACCACTGGGTCTAGGGCTATTCCCAGATATAAACTGACCTCAAAAAGCAGTTTGACGTCCTCCACTGAACGCTGGAACACAGGGTTGATCAGCGTATATGTCCCCCGCTTTATCCTGTATGCAGATGGATACAGAGCTGCAACGCACAAGAACAGGAAATTAGCTTAGAGGATCGGCCTCCTATTCAAGACTTCATGCGCCACATTATCCAACGTGGCATGCATATGTGTGTGGGCCGGAGAGTGAGAAAACACATATTCATTCACTGCGCAAATATTATGCAAGTGTGATAGAATCTGACTCCAGCTGTGCTGAGGGTAATTGGTCTTTGACTGGAGCCACAGGTGCTCCTCGCAGTTACAAGTGGAGCCAGGGCTTCCAGAGGTGACGTACCGGCACTCACAGAGGGACAGGTGTTAGTGGCCTCAGTTTGCAGCCCAACAGGGATCCTGTAATCTGGGGCCTTCAAAGAGGGCTGGAACAAAGCCCATTTTAGTTGCTGGGTCGACCATGGATTCAGTTTTCGAGGTATTGCGTTAACACAAAGGATGTGAGGCAGCGGCGGAAGCGTGGGCGATAACGATTCCATAATATAGCTGACTATTCTGGGATATAAATATGTTTCAAATAGTGCAACAATCATGAAGTCTGAACCCGCCCTCAGCCAGAATGGCTCCAAATGGCTACATGCCCTTGATAGCATGTACAATCATACAACTTTATGAGTAGAATTGGTTTGTAGTTGTGTTTCTGGCCAAATGATGCACCAATGTTCAATATTTGCTCTTTTAAAAAAAAATATTATTTTTTTTGTCCTATTTAAACAAAAGTGTGTTTTCTGGTAAATGCTCCACCATGTCCAGTACATAACACTGAGATTTCTACTAGAAGGGATTTTTTTCCTCGTTTGATTTCTTATTCACATAGAAATGAAGAGCAACCCTTTCCACATTCCCCCTCCTTCCTAGTTGTAATATTTACTACTATTGCTGCTCAGAGTCTTTTAATCTGTTCACATTACATCATCCTTTATTGAGCGAGACACCAAGATCAATTTGATGAAGCTGTGAAAAGAAAAGTGAAAAGCAAAGTTAATTAGAGCTTAAGCGGGATTCACGACATAATGAAGTAAGTTGAAACTTTCTTTGGGTGTCTCCAGATATCTCATTCTCTCGTTCCACTGTTTCACCTCTGATGTTGCCAAGTTTGTTTTGAGTTTGGCCTAAGCTGTAAGACAACACACAAATCACACGCACCCATTTTTAATGAGGTGTACGGTATTAATATGCAATTTAGTTTCGTTTAGATCCAATCGCTCAACAGCTTATGGCAGAAACTTGAAAAGCAATGCATTGCTAATCCTGCTGTAACAATAAGCCCCGCTGTCGTCGGCCTGTTGGGCCAGATACCTTCAGCCTCAATAGTTTTAGTTAGGGCAGCCAAAAGCGACACACATTGTCGGATCTCCTGCGTTCAGCTTGGGTGGCTGCCAGTCACAACATCATCTTTGCTTTCATAATCCAGCCACCATTCACAATATAAAGAAACTCTGTGACTCCTGCGTGAGAATCATAAAGACCCCAATTTGACACCGTATGTGAAATCCTGAACATGTTATCTCTACCCTTTCACTTTTGCCTCAACCAACACAGTAATGGCCCAGACTGTAGAAACACTGGAGTCAAAATTCCAAAGTTTCACCAACACAGCCTTTCCTCTTCGTAGCAAAAAAGTCTACATGTGGTAAAAAGCTTGTCTGGATTAAAAACTAGGCGTATACTGTAAGAAAAAGATAGTGGTAAAAATATCAACTACTAGAGTTAAATTTATATACAAGAAAAAGCTCCTTGAGTCGATTCATATCTAAATTAATTGAATGGATGCTTCATTATTCACTTACTGTCATACACGGAACAGCATAGTGAAATACTTTCTTTGGCAGAGCCAACCAACTTCCGTCGTATGCAAGCGAAAATAAGAGAGAAGGGAAAGTTAAGCTCTTGAGGAGACTGCGCCCTCATTCCTGAAGAATATTATCAAGGATTTTGCGCTGACATGCTCAAGTGCCATATGTTTGGCTCAAGTGTTTCAGTCTTTTTTCAAGTTATGCTAACCATCTCCTGGTTCCAGACGTACAGACAGGGGATTGTTGTTGTTGTTGTCAGTCACACTAGACATCGATGAGACACTCCACCTTCAGTGGGGCTATGTTGATGTAAACAAAACAACACCCTGAGGAAAGTGTACCGCTGCAGGGAAGTAACGGCTCCGAGCACAGCCCAATGCTGGTTCTCCATTCACAACCTAATATATGTTAATTTGTCACATATATATATATATATATATATATATATATATATATATATATACATATTAAAGTTATCTACACTCCGCCAGTGTTTGCTGTAATGCAGTAAATTCTAGTGAAAAAATAGGAAAGTTCAGGCAGCAGTTTGGACAGTTTTAAACACTGCGGCTGAATAATGTTCACAAGGCTCCGGCAGCACTGCTGAAAAAATTGGCCATGTGTTGTATTAGATTTTTAAGTGGCAAATAAAATATCCCTCCATTGAGAAGACCGTCAATTTATGCCGCGCACATTTTTAACCGTTAAGTAAAAATTCATGAACCTGTGGCAAAAACATGTGAATTAAGGCTGGGATGACAGTTTAAAGCCCTTTTTACTCTTTAGAGACCGTGCGACAACGCCGCATTTGACACCCTTATTATCTAAATACAATGATTGGTTGATTGAATGATTGACCGGTTGATTAAGAACAATCTTGTGCGGAGTTCCCAGATAACTGATACTAGCTAATTTTTAGTTCTTCCAGTTGTGAGTCACACAAAAGTGCATTGTCAGATCCAGTCCCATCCTTCCGCCTTAACTGCTGTGATCGACACAGAACCCCTGCTACGCCCTTATTGCACTTATACTGAACACTATGTGTATTAAAGATGTGACACCCCTTCGTTGAACAAGGGGTTGATATTTAATCATGGCTAATTTTAGTAGAGTAGCCATTGCTTACTCCGCTGTGACGACGCAGGAGGAGTACCGAGGCTTGGTTGTAGGTGGAGGTTCCTCACCCTCACAACACTTGATCATTTACGTAGGTATTGTGTGTCCGACAATCGTTTCTCAATTCTACTCTATCGAGCCGATCGAGGTTCCAGAAGCTACCCACATCAGTGCCGCTGCTGTACTTGTCCACATCAATATTAATAATAATAATAATAATACATTTAATTTATAATGCACTTTACATTTGGATCAAATCTCAAAGTGCTAATAGGAGCAGATGTCTCTGAAAACACTCCGGAAGAAAAACAAGGGAAGTAATGCTAATTGTTACAACTATAGTTAAGGACATTTAAACAAATGAAGCTATAGCAGAAGTTCAGTCAGATGCTATTCTTTTGCGTTCTTGGGTCCGTACTTTATTTCTCCTACCATTCTGCATTCTCATGCATTCTCACTCATAACTTCCTTGCTTTTATTACCTGGGGGTGTCAATTGAGATTTATCAGCTGGTTGTATTTATCCAATAGCTCAGCATCACACCTTCATCTTAAGCCTCGTCATCGTGTTGCTGTCTTTTTAAATATGATTCTCTCTCTGCCTCCGGTACGTTCATGGTGCTCTTGCGAGCACCCCTCCACCTCCACTTCTCCTCCACCCTCTTCCCCACTCAATCAGCCGATCATCCTCCAACGAGTCATCAGCCACCACCACCACCACTACCACCACCACCACCACCACGTACCAGTGTTTCCTCTTGCTGTTGCTCACGGCAGTCGCCCCTGGATTACAGAATCTCCCTGTGTAGTCTCAGCGCCAACAACTTCCGACAAGACTTCATAAACATATCATGTATTCTCTCCTGATTGCAATAGCAGGAAAACAGAGTTGTCTCTGAGCGCAGTGTTTTGAGAATCTCTCCAAAAGAAGCTTCTCAATTCCATAAATATTCAAGTAAAATTTGTTCTCTCCTTCTGAGCCTGTCTCTTTCATGGTGTTGTTTAGAATCTTACCTGGGCAAACTAGGAGGGTACAGCATATCAGAGGAAGAGTAAGGGCCCGGCCTTTGCAAAGACTACTGGGTAGGCAGCAAGTCTTAATTCCCACAGCATCTCCACAATCATGCTTTGGCAAAGATTTCCAAGTTTAGGTTGGAATTGACAATTTAACACTGTATCTCGTACACGTTGGTTTCATTTCCTGTATATTGATGAAAATTCAAATACTACACAATAAGAGCTGCTTTTTAGCTCAGTTGGTGCCACTTGTACAGATGCTGAGTCCTCATAGTAAACCGGCTTCCTGTCAGTCTTCAGCTGTACAGTCAATAAAGACCCAGGGGCCTGAAAAAAATCTTTCAAAGAAACCCTGGAACTATACAACTCTATTAAAAAGTATAAGTGTCGGTGTCATAATCTGAAATCTCAATGAATGAATGTGAATATCAATATTTTTTAACTTGCCACTGCAGGGTAAAAAAAATAAATCAACCAATAAACATATTAAAGCAAATTTAACCTGTTTTCCTACGAAGGAATAGAATAAGAACAAATATAAAATACCCCTCCTTACAACTTAAGCCCACTCATTCCTCATGCCCACACCAACCTCATCCAGTGGTCCAAACAATCAGTAATGGGATGAGCCGGCCTTCCCAATGTCATTATGCACAGGCAGGGAACTTGTAATCTCCCGCTAAGTGCTTGCAAAGAGATGAGGGAACAACAAAGATCCATTAATTAGCAGGGCTAAATGGTATTCCTTGCTGGAGGGATGTCATGATGTGTTTGTGAGGGAGAGAGGGAGCGAGAGAGAAAAAATAGAAATAGATGTCTGCATGTCTCTAGCTAACTATAAAAGAGGGTGAAAAGGACACAGGAGCAAATAAAATCTTTTACGGAATAGCCCGTCCCCTGCTCAGAATTTCAATTCGGCCCCAAATGTTGGTAGAATACCAACAAACTTCACATTCCCAGTCATTTACATGCAGAGCATTCCGTTGACAGTGCAAACCCAGACTTTCCCATCAATACCCCAACCGTGACACAAATCTATGAAAGGCTGATTTGCAACGGAGTTGTTCAGTGTCACCAGACAGGACCAGAGAGGGTTTGACACTGCAGATATTATTCTGGTTAGGATTGGACATACTGCACAATGGTCACATATTTCCAGTTTCCACTCTCCAAATACCGGCTGTACTGATGACCCAGTTAGGATCGTGGTGCTTTATGAGAAGTTACGACTCCAATACCCATTTCATAATTATAATTTCATGCTGCAAAATACTTTATATTTCTTACCACATACTTTACGTAAAACCTAGCCGTCCAATCACAGACAAATTCTCACAGGGATTTCATAAAGGTCCGCATGTTCTTTACTCAAAGTGGGCGTTTGTATTTTTTGATGTCGATCAACCTCTTACAGCACCGATATAGTAATAATTATGCCCTTGAAAAATTCTCAGGGGGATCTGGAGATCCTTCGTTTTAACATGATAACTCAAAAAGTATTTCATCGATTATTTTCAAATTTCATAAACGCATAGACCTTAGTGCGAGGAATAACTGGATCGACTTTGGGAAAGGTCAGATTTACATTTCCGACACTAGGGAGAACTTTATCTTCAACTGTTTTTGGGCCATTATTTCTCAACCGTTGGTCCGATTTAGTACAAAAATAGTGCATATGAATGGACTCAAGGATATATATCTTCTATATCATCTTGTACCATAATAGTTGATATTTTCGCGTAATTCGGGAATTGCTTATTCAATGAAGGGGATTGGGGGCTTTTCTGGGGGTATACCCTTTCAGTAGGGGACGACAGAATAGGCTTAGTTTAGAGTATCTTTTGACCCTTTTCGGCAAAAATGGTTACATTTTGAGCCAAATCTTTCTTACAAATGGTACCAACTGCAAAAATTGCTAAAAGTTTACGTGACGTTATTGAGCAAGTGAATGAAAATCATACTGTTTCCTTCCTTAAATCATGTCTTCAATATCTGATGTTTGTAGCCAAAATACAGTGTTTAATACAGATTTGATACTAAAAGAAATTCCTCAAGGCATAAGGGTGTTAGCGTTGTGTGTCTTATCCAAAGCTTGTAAGGTATGCGAGTCTTGAGGAAGGAATTTCCTCAGTGAGTGGATCCAATAACAACAAGCCTGTCGCTTTTTCCTGTACGTGTTGAAGTCCTAATATCTCCAGAAGGTAAAGCATCATTTTATGGACACACATGCAAAGATGCAAAGCGGGGTTAAACCATCATGAATGCATATTTATAACGGGCGTAATCATTTCAGTATATGCACATGGGAAGATTTAACTCAGCTGACATGTGCGTGCAGAGATGAGAGTAAGGTAATGCACGGTAATGGAATGAGTCCCCCTACCTTTCCTGTGGTGCTGGGCGGCAGCCAGGTAGACGGAGAGGTAAACGACGAAGAGTGAGGCTCTCCGCTGCATCACGCTGGTTATCATCACACACTCACACACACACAAAAATGATGAATTTAAATAGTCTTAGCACATTCTATCCTATCATATGAAAGATCATTCCTTCATACACTGATTTCTTTTCTATTGCCTCAACCCTCTCCATCCGTCCTCTCTCTCTCTTTCCTTTTATCCACCGTGTCTGTGTGTGTGTGTGTGTGTGTGTGCTCACGTCAGGCCCCGCTGTCTGGGCTCTCATCTGGAATTCATCAGGATTTTGGGTAGCGCCTGCCCTTTTGGCTGGACTTTTCCCTCAGCTACTGGCTGACAGCTTGGCGGATTAGTTCAGGTAGTGAGAGATTCCATCTGTCTGCGTAACGACATGACTGACTACAGGTCGGCTGATTGACTGATCATCCGTGGGCCTGAGGCAGACCAGCACTTTTACAAGAGATGGTCCATTTTGATTAAGCATCCTCCATATCTAAGTTGAAGATACTACTGGTGTCTTTTGATTTGGGCTTTATTTTCATAATTTTCGTAACCTCTGCTCGGTTGCCAACGAATGCTGGTTGGGCATGAAGGAGTGTATCTCCTGGAAAAGTTCATTAAAGCACTAAACTCAGTCACGTTCACGCATCCAGGCGATTTTTACAGTCAATAACTCAACTATACTGCGTGTTTTTGGACTGGGGGAGATCGCTGAAGGGAACCTATATAGACATAGGGATAATATACAAACTCTACAAAGAAAGGTCCTGAGTGGACTTGAACGCATCACTGCAAAAACTGCCATACTGGACATTAAGAACGTGTTTTCAAAAATAATCAAATAGCCTTATATTGCTCAAAAATGTTACACAGTTCAAGACAATTTTAGACGTTGTGAAACTAGCATAAAACCTAGCCACTGACAAACTGCAATGGGTCTTAGAACTAGACAGATATGCCAAAACCGAAGCATGCAATAAAAACTCAATAATTCAGGTTAGGCTTAAGTAACTCAGGTTAAAATTGAGGTTTTTTTAAGGATACATTCACACTGTCGGTATTAAAGCGCAATTCAGATTTTTTCTTACATAGGATTTTTTTGTGAAGCTGTTCACATTTCTTTTAAAAGACGATAAGAAAGACGTCTTACGCCGCATTCTGTCAATACAGAAGCAAGATGGAATACGCTGAAGTTGGTTTGAACACATTCATTTATAGCTAAAGTGTTTACAGTGATATTTACAGCATTTACAGGGATGTTTTTTGCTTTGTAATGAACGCCGATGGAAGGTGAGGGAAAATTCGTATGAATTCCGGTTCCGACTGATATCATATTGCGACCTATGTCTTATGGAAGTGGCCCAAATCGGAACTGGAACAGATTCCATTTGGTTTTTGCTGTGAGCAATCCGAGCTGGGCCACATTATACCTGCTGTGTGAACGTAGCCATATTCCCTTGATTGGGCTGAATTTAAGAATCTGTTTATTTCTGCAAAGGGTTCCTTGTTACTGATTAGTTGTAGGTCAATATTTGCTGGAATACCTTATTGAGATACATTTTCATAGATTAAGATCAGCTTTATGATGCAAAACTTGCTTGACAGATCTGAATAAAATCTGTGTTTATATTTTCTATATTCTTTTAAAAATATTTTTTTTGTTCACTGGTGAACAGTTTCAACCGTGGATAGACCCAGCTTGCTGTGGATACAGGTCTCTGTGGACTACTGGTCACAGCGGGAAAATACACCAGCCCGTCTAGTTTCTACCAGTTCTGCTAGTACTGTGCTTACACAGTGTAAAAACCCATTTCATGGACACATCGCTACAAACGGCACACTATCACACAACAATGATTGTTGTGTGATAGTTTATTAACAGTTTATTTTCTCAGCTGGACCCTTTGGGGTTATGTGGTAATATTCTATTGATTAATTTATGTTGTATACAGTTATTGTTCTGTCTGTGAGAGGGTTTGGGATGGAGAGAGGAGTGAAAGAGACGCACAAGAGAGGAATAATGCAACTGGTTTAATAAAAACAAATGTTTTAAATCATCAAATGGAAATGAATAAATTGTTTGACTGTTTTATTTGTTCTTAAAAAGAAGCATTAACCTTTAAATTTGAGCATCATTTTTTTATTATTTTTTTTAAATAGAATGAATTAAGTAGCTGGGACCACCAGCCAAACCTGTCCACTTCATATTTTGGTTGCAAAGTGTGTCTGACTGATGTTTAGAATGAAACTAAAACAGAAGTTTTTTTATTTTTTTGTAAGCAATTTCAATGAAATCTTGATTTGCAATATAGAGCCGAGCGTTCTAGAGTAGCTTTAATAGTCAGAGGACCAGAGATTCTCATCGCTTCGCTACAATAAATAATAATAATGAACATGGAACACATTATATGTGCTAATCAATACCAATAGTATAACCATTATCATAAAACATTTTTAGTGGCCATTCATTGAAGGTTTTTTTTAAATAACTCATTTGTCTGTTGGTTTATTGGGCTAACCGAGAAAACCAAAAAAAACAGAAAGAAAGAAGCAGAGTCTACGGCCTCGGGAAAGTCTGCTCCAAGATAATTGGAGCCCAGCAGACAGACTTGTGCCCCCTCGGGGGGAAACGGGTGGTCTGAAAACAAAGGGAGTTATCAGCCGAGCTAACCAGGCTTTGTGGAGAGAAGTCATTTTAACGCCCTCAGGCGGCGTTCTAATGCGCCCCTGAGGAAAACCAACCATTCCTTCTGCTATTCCATTATGATACCATTGTAAAATATCTTTATCATTATGGATCCTTGTTGTATGATAAATCTGAATCTGCAGCTGAGGATACATTCTGACATGCACCATTATCCGCTTGAATATTTCCAAGGATTGTTCGCCAGCATCCATGCTGATGATAAATGTTAAAAACCATAATAGCTGAGAAGATCCTTGAAAGACAAAAAAAACCCCCATCCCAACATATTTTCCCGTAAGAGACCGTGGTGACGCATGTGTCAGAAATTGTTGAAATGCCATGAAAGGTTCTTTTTTTTAAAGCTTTCTCCTTCGTTTTGACTGATGAAAGTGCTAAGTGCTCCTTTCAGGGTTTCTTTTAGTTACTAAAGAGAACTTTCAATCCATTTAACGATTCTAATGCTTTAATAGCATCACTATTTACAGCATCTTTTGATGAAATCTATACGAAAACTAATATCTTTGTCCTATTAATTATAACTTAATCAGGAAGTTTATATGTATGAATCTTGTTGTATATTGTGGAATTGCAAGAAAACAAACAAAGAAAACGGGGGAAATACTTGTACCCATGGGAAACAAAACATTCTAACTGATTTATTTTCAAATAATTAATAAATTAACATGCAAGCCCTATGTAACATCCATATAAGATACTAGGACTTACCAAAAATGCTAATGTTGGCTTCTACATCTTCTAAAGCAACATTACAAGAATCTCCATTATGCGATTGATCCTGAAAAAACGTCGGGGACCACGTTATGGTCCACGACTTAACCCAGCATTCGTCCTCTCATGACTATGTCTATTGTTTCATAATGTCCCTGAAAAGTCGGCGAAGTTAACGCGATAACTCAAAACTATTTCATGGATCATTTTTCAAGTTTTATACCATCATGGACCTTAGTGCAAGGAAGAACTGGATTAGTAAGGAAAAATGTCAGTTGTATATTTTTGACACTAGAGGGAGTTCTGTCTCCAAAATTTTTCAGTCTATAATTTCTCAACCGTCTGATTTACGATAAGCACTGTTTTTCCAGACATAACTTCCTAAGGTTTGGTCCGATTTAGTCAAAATTTGTTGAATATTAATCCACTTGTGTAGATTTGAATTTTATACATCGTATTGTATTGGACTAGTTTATATTTTACTCACTTGAGGGAACTATTAAATATTCTTAATTTTACAAAGAACAGTGTTTTTCGGACATAAAATAACCATGGACTCGATATTTTTACTCTAACAGTTCATATTTTACTCACTAGGTGGAGCTTTTTAAGAGAAAAACTGCTTTTCTGACATAATTTATCTTCCGTTGGTCCAATTTAGTCCAAATTTGGTGCATATAAATCAAGTCTATATCTATGATATAGATATCTTTTCTATGTCTTATTTGACTCTAATAGTTCATATTTTAATCACTTTTGCAACTTTTTTTAAAAATGAAAAATACTGTGGACATAGCTTTACATTGAATTTCAGGAGTTCAAACATGAGGATTGCTTGTACAACGCAGGGGATTGGGGGCTATTTGGGAATATACCCTTGCTGTCTGGGTCCGACAGCGTAAGCCTAATTATTTCTTACCTTCATTCTTTGCAGGTGTCCGATAAAGTTTAACTCTAGTAGTTCTGCTTGTTGCCTTCTTAAACTTAAATCAAGACATTGGGAATGTGGAGAAAGAATGCAGCCAGAAAAGAATCTGCTCCATCACTTACATGGTACCATTAGATCAGTTTATGAGATTTGAATCTGTAGCACCAAACAATGAAGATCCTCAACTGGTTTATGAAATGTTTTATTAGAAGAAGATCCCTACCGAACTGAATTTTTTGCTGAAAATAAAAATAACGCTTTCCCTCCAGCACAAACCTTTCTTTTCCTTTGTTTGCACCTCAGTGTTAATTAAATCTAAATCTGCATTACAAAGAACAGCGTCCTGACTCTTCAAGGATTGTTTTTCTGCAGGCGGCAGACGCCGATAAAACCCAGACTGGAGGAGAAAAACAGCTACCTGTCGACAGTCCGCATCAACAACGATGAGAGGACCACTAACAACATCTTGGCTCGAGACTGTCGAGATTCCCTCCGTCTCTTTACTCTCTCCTCAACCGCATCTTCGTCTCTCCCTTGTCTCAGAATCTGTATACGACACGATCTGTTGCCTGAGCACATAAAAACTGTGTAGGTGCTGCAGATTTTCCGATGGTTTGCTTTTTTGGCTTAGCTTCGGAAACTTCATCTTTGAAAATAAAGTACGTGTAATGAAGGGCATTAAAATCGAGCCGTTCATTCCTCATCTGGAGATTTATGAGCCACTTTTAATTATTCAAATGGAGGATGCAGACATTAAACGCCGGCGTTTCTTCTTCCTCTGTGCTAAACAGCACCACCCAGGCGCAGCAGCCTGCTCACACTCGTTGTGGGCTGCGAGGTCTACCTGTCTGTCAGGAGGGCGGAGTTCTGTTTATTGTTCTTGCTCCTGACTCACAGGCTTCTGAGGGGAGCGTTGCCCCGTTTCACCGGCCGGCCCACACACTCTTTGCGGGGTAGGTCTGGGCCAGGAAGGGCTGTGGTGTCTGGTATGATGGGAAATTGTGCAAGTTGTGAAATTTGCTCCAAGCCCAATCTCCATGCACCTAGAATGTAAAAACTGGAGCCGCAAAGGGTTGCTGTGAGAGAGAGGGGGACAAGAAGCAGACGTTTGGGGGCTTTGTTGATAAGAGTCTTATGTTTCATGAAGATGTTTGGTGTCAGAGGCCCACCACTCCACTCCCTGCATTCACGGCGCGTTACTTCTGTGAGTGTACCTCTGGATGATTCACGTCACTTGTAATACAATCATACGGGTCCAGTACGTACAATGTTCCCTTCCACTGTTTCACTCTGTTATGACTGAGCCCCTCTGTAAAAAGAACGTTGAAGAACATGATTATCTGGTGGCCAAGACTAAATCTGGCGTGGAAACGACTTATTATCTCGTGAAAATGACTTAATAACTTGTTCCCACGCGTTATTAAGTCCTGGGAAGGAGCTAGTTGTTGTTGTAGTAGTAGGTTAATGAATTTAATGAAGCGCTCAAAATAACATCTCCGAGGTTTGGGTTTTGCCTCATGTACTGTTGCATACAATTACAACCCTATTTGCCCGGCCAATATCCAAAGCGGCAGGAGGAACACTAAATGTGTTAGAAAGTCCGGTACACAGGCAGAGGTCAGAACCAACAAACACTGGAAACACTCTGGGTCTAAACATAGCAAACGGTTGACACAAAAGAACAACACAGAGGAGCAAGGGAAAAGAAAAGACTGGACAAGACGCATGTGTTCACAAGCAGACAGGACAGTTCAACAATCCCAGAGACGGGGGAGCAACAGGAGGAACGGGGATCAAGAAAATGAAGGGAATGGTGGAACAAGGTGGAACGGGAAACAAGGTGGAACATAAACAACTACTGATGACACGACCACGACCAAGGAGACACAAAATACTTTCACAGTTCAAATAACAGTAGATAACTTCAACAGGCTTCCTCCACTTCCACACCAATTTCCTTCTGAGGTACCGACGTGTTACGTGTGGAGAATCTCAATGCTGAGGGGCTTTCCTGTACAGAGGTACCAGTATTACTTGAGGTTCTAAGTGGTTTTCTTCTGGTCTTTGAGGAGATTCCTCTGGCTGTTTAGGTCGTCCTAATGGTCTTGTCGGTAGTAATTATTTATTTATTTCGGGTTCTAGTGACATTGAGTTGTGCTTTAAGTCATTCTGCGGGTATTTTAAATGGTTTTGTGGGTTTTGTAGGAGTCGCAAAAGGGTTCTGGAGATAATTTCTCTGGGTTTTGTAGTCCATGTGGCCAGTAGCAGACTTCTAATGGTTTCATAATGGTTCTGGAAGTCAAATACCTGTCAGAGAGGGTACTGAAGTTGGGAATTTAAAAGGTTTTATTTTTTGAGAAAATTCCAGAAGGTTCCTAAGCAAATGACATGAGTAACATTAGCTCTCATCCTATGTGTCGCACCATTTGCGTAATTTGCATGCTCCGATGCAAACGCTCATGTTCTTTAGATGAAGGGGCTGCTGCAGTGGTTTTTACCATGCTCGGCTTGTCTCCAGCTCTTACGGTTTGCTGTGACATGTTCCACGTCTCCTGTGAGTTCATCCTGGCCGACGTTTATTTTCAGCGTAACACTGATAAGAGCTCACTTATTGTTCATTCAGAGGGCCGTCTGAATGAACAATGAAGTCTGGCATGTCCGTGCAGCTATTATCTGCTCTTTGAAAGTTGTGTGTCATTTTGCTAAATAGTCCTTGCTGTTATCGCCATCAGCAGACTAAGTCTCAACATGTAATCATAAATGAGGAGGGATGTTGATGTGCAGCCATAATTCCAACTTGTGTCTGAAAACTTTTGGAGATATCGGGTATCTGTGTGAAAAAAACAACAACAACTCTGCATCCATGGCCTCCACTTTAATATTAAACAAAGCAAGCCGCCGGTAGACACCTTGAGGAGCTGTGTGAGAGGAATTTTACGTTGTAACACTGCATAGAAACAGCTATGCTTGTTTTTATTGGCAACACAACATAATCTTGTTAATCCAGTGACATTCAACAGTGTGATTAATGCACACGGTGCTGGAAGCCATATGTTTGATTGGATATTTGCTTGCAGCAGATGGGCACCAATGGTATGATACCCTTCTAATACTGCAGGAGCCAATACAGACTTACATGGCAGGAAGGACGCTGAAGGAGCATCACAGACGAAAAGGCAAGGCAATCTTATTTATATTGCAGCATTCAGGCACGATTCGTCGTTTCAAAGTGCTTCACACAGAAATAAAAAGCGTTGAAATAAGACAATAAGACAGTCAAGAAAGTTCTGAAAAATAAATGTATTAAAGGATAAAGATAAAAACAAACATGTAAAAAGCCACAGGGAACAGTAATGTTTTAAGACCTGTTTTAAAAGAACTTGTAGTTTGTGCTGAGCTCAAGGATTCTGGGAGTTTGTTCCAGGGGCAAAGAAGCTTAGTTCTGATCCTGGGAAAATTGAGAAAACCAATCCCAGGTGACCTGAGGGCCCTGTATGCATCAAAATCAACAAGTAGGTTGGATGTGTATTTAGGCCCAAGACCATCAAGTGCTTTTTAAACGAGTAAAATCATTGAGAGATCTTTCAGTAACTATTGAATAAAGCAGATGGTTTTGAGGGACAACAGACTGCAGCTCCTTTTACCTGCGTTATCCCGCAGGTGCAACAATTGTAAGTCAAAAACAGTTGCGATAACCCATGAACATGTGGGGTTATGAACACAAAACCTTTGATTTGACTGATGAGGTTGTTCTGATTATGACCACGAGGGGGCACTGCTACAACACACATCCTGGGAGAGCCACAGCCACTAATCTCACCAACGATTCTGCTTCTGCTCCCCCTAGTCTTTTGGTAAAGCTGCATGAATCCAGAAATAATTGAAATCTATTCAGATAAGGTCTGACTATATGAATGTAGCCACTTACAGGAGATCAAAGGGTTGCTGGGTTCCAAACCAGGTGGAGAACCTCGAGACGGCCTTAAGTTTAATTGCTTCTCTGCTGTAAATTACAGGAATGCCTCAAATATGCAAATAGATTTTGGGGCCACTGTATGTCTGAACTTACATGAGGGTTGCTTCATAGTCAAATTGCCATCAGACAAGAAGTCTCCAGCTTCAGTACTTCTAATCCGGGACTTGGGATACTTGGTGCACCTGACCCGATTGTGCAAATTCAGACACTGCAGACACGAGTTCTGCTCGGGGTTGGTGCCTGTCTCACTCCAGCAGAGGAATTGTGACTCATTGGGAATGTTTCGTAGCCGCTAAATGAACTTTGATGCCAGTGCTCAAAGTTAATGCCATTTTATAATACACTGATTAGCCATAACATTATAACCACTGACCGACTGAATAACTTGACACATTACAATGTTTGGGATATGTTATGTAGCAAGTCAACATTTTGTCTTTAATTTACTATTTCGGATTCAGGAAAATTGGGAAAATGTAAGGTTTTAAGTGATTAAACTGTGCAAATTCTGATTTCCAGTCAACTGGGGAAGAGCATCTCCAGAGCATCTTTCTTGTTGGGTGCTCCTGGTTTATAGCCAACTCCTGACCCAGTGACAGGGTCATGGGTACTCAAGGCTCACATGGGCAGTGAATGCCAGTCTGGGATGTCCGATCCGAAAGAGGAACTACTGCAGTCCAAATAATTAAATAAATGTGAATGATTTTTTCTGACATAGACTGCATGAACTGGATGTAAAACACACCAGCATCCCTGAGGTCAGCCTCCAGCTATGAAGTATATACAGTATACACTGATACTGTACTGAACTTCACTTCTGCAGGGTTCCCAGTCTGTGTAACAACGGGGCAAACTTAAAGGCTTAGGAATTAGAATCTTCTAATAATTTTATTTCCCAACCAACAGCGCTAAAAAAATCTTTTTCATCCTCATTAGATTTTCACTGAATAAGAGAATGTTCTTGCTTGAGAGAAAGTCTAAATTATTATTTTTTGGAAGATTTTGATTACTTACATAATAACACAGGAACAGAGTAGAACTCAAAACTCCATGTTAATTAAAGAACATCCATATCCAAATTCCAGCACTATCAGAATCAGAATCAGAATCAGCTTTATTGGCCATGTATATGCATACAAGGAATTTGACTCCGGTTAACTGAGCTCTCACAGTACAAACGTCATATAAATAATTTTAATTTAAATGGATATATAAAAATTCCTGCTCTTGAGGATTGTCGCAATGTTAGAGAAAGTGAAAAATAAATAAATTAATAAATAAAAATCATGGCTCCATCTACAGATCTATTCCAGAATTAATTAGTCCCTTATTTGGTACATTTTTCAGTTTCATTTAAATCTGTCCACTAATTTATGAGTAACTTATCCTACAATGTTAAAGGAAGTGAGCAAATTCATCAGGATCCGCTCTGAAATGTAACGGGTTCTTCCACCCTAAATGCCAAAACATTCCACCAGAATTCAGCCAGTTGCTTTTGTGTAACTCTGCTACCAGACCAAAGACTAGAATGAACTACACAAAATTCATAGTGTGAAAAACCTCCTCCGAGGCTGTATGATTTCCCCATTTGGTCATTTAACCAAACAGCAACAGCCCCATGATATGACTGTGTAGATTCTCAGTCATCCAGGTCATGGCAATCATGAGGGTTGGGGCTCGAGGGAGCCTATTGGATGAAAGGTGAAAGGTCTGCATCTTTACCAAAAAACCCTGTGATGGTTCAATCTTGTAACGTCACCTCCTGACCCTGACAACCTTTGACTTAGGATTCACAATGTTATTTTAGCTGGTGCGGTAGGGAATTTGTTATGTTGGTACCTGGGGAGTTTTTGCCCCAGGAAACAGAACCTTTTATCACCTCAGAGGGTCATGGAGGTCACAGAGGGTCTAATACAGACTAGGCCGTTCATACAAAGTTAAATGAAGAGCAGATAAATGAGATTTTGGGAAAAAAAATAACCGAGAGTTGTAATTAACAATTTACGAAAAGCTGTCTTCAGATCCAAACTCTGTTTTGTTGCAAAGCTGGGTCAAAGTTCACATTTTGTGATAGGAACAGCGAAAGCTGCTGCTTTTTTTTAAATACCACAAACAGATGAATCCACTGAGCCTGTGCTCGGTAAATATGGGGTTGGTGAAAGAGTCTGCACGATCTGTGAGGACGCCTTGGGTGATGCGGGACGTGATGTTGGCAGAAAAGACTTGGAGGAAAGCAGTGATGAAGTGGAATAAGCTAATGACGAACTGATAAAACTGCATTGAGCATTAGAATGAGCATTTTTTATGATAAATAATCTTATTATTTATTATTATATATCTTATTCTTGCCATTAGAAGCAGCAAGGAGACATGAATAGCTAAATTATCTTATTTCACAAAAAAAAAGCACTGCAGTTATCTGTCTTTGCCCCCCAAAAAGTTTAAATGGAAAAATAAAAATTTGTTTCCCATAAAATAAATTTGTTTTTAAGATACTGCTACTTTGTTATGTTATTTCTACAAAGTCAAAGCCAAACCAACTTCAGTTTGATTGATACTATATGGATTAAACAACAAAAAAAAGCTGTTTTAGTCAAAATTTATAAAAACAATGTTATTTCCTTTACCAAATGAACTTCTCATATAAAATTACATTTCAAAATGTATTTGAAAAATGCAGACGGTACAACAGATAGATTGCTGGGGGCGATGCTTGGTTTATAACAGCGCAAATAAAGGAAAGAACATGTGGTCCAGAAACTACACACTGTGCATAAACATTGCACACCATCAAATGTAGATCCGTGGGGGACAAACCAGCAGCGAAAGGTCAAGCTGCTGCCCTGAGAAGCTCACAGCTATTACAAAGAAATAACCCAGCTATTTGATTCACAAGTAATTTCAAATAATTAAAGAGAAAATGGCACACAGGTCACCGCAAAGCCCTTTTTAAACACCCCCCTCAAGGCTGTTACTACCTCCAGTGCTCTGGACAGCACTGGGAGGTAGTAACGGAGATGGAACAGACATCTGCGAAAACCAGATGCAATAATGCTGCGTTGTTTTGACCGTAGGTTTTAAAAGCATCTATTAGTTTATAGCAACTTATTCCAAGAATATATTGATATAGAGGAGGCGACGTAAGATCTGGCTGCTTCTTACCCTCTGACAGGACAAGATTAACGACCATGTAAATTATTCAATGTTTACATCAGAGGCTAACAATGAAGGTGTGTCACATGACTTGATTTTGCCATTGATAGCCTCAGACCCAGCCAGCAGGAAATTAAAAGTGGGAATGTGTGGAAGGTGTGACTGACAGGGTGGTGTAAGAAAGAAACTATGGAAAGGAACAGTCTCCTTGGCCAAACGTTCAGCTGTTAACCCTTTTTTGTTCAGTTACTTTGGAAGATACAATAAAATTTGCACAGTTTCAGCCATGACTTTACTTACATTGCTCTCATGTAGGACTATTACGTGTTATCCAGGTGTGGATAAAGTGTTCCGACATTTTTGGATCAGTGTGTGGCTCAATGGTAGCCTATAGACGGCTAAGAGGTGGTAATATAACTGCTTTATTATTAATCTATAGGATCATCACAGCCTGTTGAAACATCGTTTTTCTCCTGACATCAGCATGTTTTCAACTTCTTGACTTTTTCCAGATAATCCATGATAATTACAAAAGATTACAATCTGAAAAGTAACTATTAACTACGGCCATCAGACAAATTTAGAGGAATAGAAGGATAAAGTAGCAGAAAATGGGAATAATTAAGGAAAGTACAAGCATGTCAAATGTACTTAAGTAGAATACTTGAGTAAATGTACTTAGTTACTAAACACCACTGGTGTTATCGTACTGTAATGAGATTAAGATGAGTTCTGTAGATTCAAATATTCTGGATTACCCAATTTGGATTATTTCTTTTAGGCATAATCCATTAAATCAATAGCAAGAAGCTTGAGGTATAAAACTAACGAACAAAGACGACAAACTTAATCGAATACATCACGTCTTCGGTGGAGTTAATAAAATGTTTAAAATGAGGAAAATACAATGAGATGCTTTTCAAAAGCTGATATACAACTGAAAGCAGTTGGAAAGGAACTCTGTCAAAGTTTAGAAACCATGCAGTATTGATTGACCGTAGTTAATAGCAGCATGGCAGCTGTCACAACAAGCGAGGTTGCTGTGAGAATAGACTGTCTGGCACATCTCTACCTCGCAGGCAGCAGGAGCATCACGCTTTCAAACAACCCACCAGAATTCTGAGTGTATGAGTGTACGTCCACAACGCCGAATCATCATACCTGGAGCAGAATAATTACCTCAACCGTCCATCACACCTGTGCAAACAATTTCATCAGGCCCCATCTGACTAAGAGTACAGGCACAGCTCAGCGTTGGGTCTGTAAATGGAGTTGGCATGTCTTGGACAGCCTGGATTATCATGCTTGGCCTGGTGGGTGTCTCCAAACCCAGAGAAGAAGCTGCTTGTCTGTCTGGTATCGACTCCACACTGGTGGCATTTGAAGGCGGAATACATAACATTTTAATGAGACGATTACATTACAATATACTGATAGAATCAATTTAAGTTCATGTTGCAAATTTACGCCAAGTTGCTTGTAGGTTTTTACTAGTTAATCAATAACGACCTAAATGTACAGTCCAGGGGGCCGTATAGATATATGTATGGTTCTAATCGAATTCAAAGTTGTATAAGCGTAATCATTTGGAAAAAAACTGATAAAAGACTCTGGGTAAATGTGTGTAGAGTTTGTTTCAGTCCCATCACACAGTCCTCCGTCTGCGAGGTTTCCACTTTCACAACATTCAAACTTTTTCACTTAAAGTCGAGCCTGACAGTTCATTAGCGAAACGAAGCAGCTTATGACTAAACATTCTCCAAAACTTTCAACCCTCACTAACTCTGAGGGTGGCTGATTGTCTACGCAGCAAAGACATGGCTCCGAATTGATTTATAGTAATAGATTAACAATTGGCCTGTGATTCATTTTAATGGGTTTTCTCGATATTCATTGGAGAGAAATGAATTTCTCAAATTATCCAAATCAACTGAAAAACAACACAGATAGTGCAGCGCAGTGTTCCAGGTAAGGGGAATTGGTTGTCTAAGGGCAGGTTTTTGAATTTGGGAGATAGTTAATCTGTCTCCGTAAATGCTCTGCAATTTTCTATCTCCCCAAAAGACGGAGATGTTACGCAATCGCCATTGGCGCCAACTCCACGGATCTTTCACATTAACGTGATTATTCAAAAAGAAGTCAATGGATCATTTGCAAATTTTATACCCACATGGACTGTAGTGTGAGGAAGAACTGGTTTGATTTTGGGCACAGTAGGTTGTATATTTCCAACGCTAGGGGGAGCTTTATCTGCAAATATTTTCGAGCCATAATTTTGCAATCCGTTGGTCCGATTTAGTCCAAATATGGTGAATATGAATCGAATCAAGGAGATCTATCTTGTATATATCGTATTTTTCTTTAATAGTTCTAATTTAACCCAGTAGGGGGAGTTTTTTTACCGGAATAACTGTTTTTCAGACATAACTTTCTAACAATTGGTTTGATATAGTCCAAATTGTATGCATTTGAATCGACTCGAGGAGAACATTTAATTACTGTTAAAAAAATCCCAAACCATTTTAAATGAATAGGAGACACAAACTGCAGAATAATTTTGCGATTTTTGGAGCAGGAAATGTCGAAACAGTGATTAAGCAAAACAACATTCTCCACAAAACTGGACCGTCTGAATTGTTCTGGCCTCTTAAAGGGAACACTGAACATAGCGGCTCGTTTAACTCTAGCATTACCCTTTAATGTCCTGCTCAACTTTTATGTCTTGTAATGTATTTTCATGCCCTTCATGTATTGTTAGATGTGAATGCCCCTGCAAACAAATATACCTACGGCTACAAATAAACTAACCTGAACCTGAACTGTTCGGTTGAGCCTGCCGAGTCCCTATTTGTGAATTGTTCGTGCCAAATGATTGAACCTGTTTATAATATGACCCAGTGGCAGCATGTACGTGAAAAAGAGTAAGGGGCTACGGACGACGCCCTGGGGGACACCACAGCAAAGAAATAAAATATGGAAAGACTATACAAAGATTCAGTGTCACTCACCAGCTTAATTAAACCCCAACATTTACATAAGGCAACAAAATGACCGAAAAGGAGTTGCAAACCTGGCCAAAAAGAACAAAAGAAGGGCAAGCCAAGCAATGGATCCTCGCTCCCAGTGCTTCTCCCTAACCTTAAAAAAATGTGCTTCCTCAATAAGAAGAAGAAAAAAAAGGCGAAAAGAAAGAAGAACTGGACTCTCCGCAGTCTTCAGCACAAACTAACACAATTACTTCCCAGTCATCTAAACATGGATGAAGAAAAGCTGCAAAGGCAAAAGAGGTTAATAAAATAGATGAAGAAACCCTCATCAGAGAGAGCAGAGTGCTGCCATCCTCCTCCTTCACCTCAGTGCCTAACTGCACTGAGGTGAAGGAGGAGGCAGAGAGGAGAGGAGAGGAGAGGAGAGGAGGCAGAGAGGAGAGGAGAGGAGAGGAGAGGAGAGGAGAGGAGAGGAGAGGAGAGGAGAGGAGAGGAGAGGAGAGGAGGACAGAGGGAGAGTGAGAGAAAAAATACATGGTCTCATGTAAAAGTAAATATGAGCTAGGTCAAATAAAATCGTCCAACAGATAATTATCAAAGATGTATCATCAACACGCTTTACTCTTATCTGCTTCATGTAAAGTTAGATATATGACTTAAAGGGACACAACAACTAATTTTATGTCCATGCTGTTGAACTGGCACAGCTTTTAGGCCGGATGCCCTTCCGGACTGGCACCAAGTCATGCCAAATTAAGTAACATTACCTAATCAAGTTATACTAAACAAATAAAAGTAGGGCGCGGCTGTAGCTCAGGAGATAGAGTAGCCACCCCCCCAAAACAACATAGGATTGGCGAGTTGATACCTGTATTTCCCCTGCAGTGAGGATGTTGTAGGTTTTTGAAGGAACCCCATTTTGCTCCCTTAGGCTTCAAAATGCTCCTCATAGACGGGACAAATGCAGATAACTCGTTACCAAAAAGTTCTACTGCCTGGATGTTCTATGTATAACAAATGGATATCAAAGTAATTATAGAGGTGATTTCATTATTATTAATTTCACCCTGGAGTCTTACACCACGTATTTACACGCTTCAGGGGTCATGAAAACATAGGCCTCTTTTATCATAATATTAGTTCGATTTTTGAAAAGACCTTTTGTTACAAGGTTGAAGGTCTGCAAATGGACCTGAAATCCCCTCACAATATATTTAATTATTTCTTGGTCCAGTATACAGCGCATAGAAAATATTTCATCAGCATCCACTGCCAACTTTGCGAGATATCTTTTGGTGAGTCAAACAATACAAAAAAGAACATTGGGGATTTAATAACCTCCATATCTTGTTGTTGGCGGCGTGTACCGTGTTTTCACACCAAATGCTGGTAGTCAAATATTGCTAATCTTAGAATTATAATCATAATTATCGTCATTATAAACATTGAAGAACATAATCCCATGATCCTTTAAATCTCTAAACATGACATCTCAAATGTCTCCCTTTTGCAAACCTTAGAGGATAGGCCAATTAGAGATAAATTAAATTACGTGGGTAACTCTTAGTAATTGGCTAAGCAGCGCTAATTGCTTGACTCCTGCCTGAGTCAAAGTTCTGTTTAACGGCTTGAAAGTACTTATTAGCAGCCAATTATCAATAATTTGTTCTTGCATGCTTTTGTGGGGATTATGCTAAAGTCCAGACCTCTTATAGGATTTAGTGCCTTGCTCAGGGGTGCTGTTACATGCTACTAGTTCTTGGTCTAAATCTGAAGGGAATCTTTTGGACTCTCCGTGTCGCACATCATCCAGTAACTCCTGACTCATATACTGATGGGAATATATTTAATTTCCTGCGTAATCACTACAGCGTTCATGCTTGAGTGTGCGTCGGCGGGCTTCTGCATGTTGATGGAAGGTGCTTATGGAGTCGTGGTGAGAGGCAAATGCATGGGCAGAGCGATATCATCCGTCACTGTGATCATGACCAATGCATGAATTGGATTTCCAGTTAGCCATCATCAGCTGGTCATGATTAATGAGTGTTTTCTGGGTTTGATCATCAGCGCCCCCATATTAACGCACCCAGGAGAGGGAGATGTCACGATGCAAGCCAGAGCTGTACATGCTCAACAAGGTAATGAAAAAGCTTCGGCAACAGAGTATGTTTGCTGTGTTCCTGCAATGGCACTGCAGGACATTTCAAGAATTTGGCCTATTTTGTTCAACTTTTCAGGGATTTTTCTTTGATTGCACAAAATATGTTTTTTAAATGTTTACTGGTCTAGTCCAGGATTTCGTCGATTGAATCTAGACTGACTTGATGTGTTCAAAGAAGGCTTGAATGTTTCATAGACACAGACGTGGTTGATGCTTTATTCAGACTGTCCCTCCAAATCTTCAAAGCAGCAGGAATACACACTACTAGTGGTCGGTGCAACAAACGCTGCTCTCTCTCTCTCTCTCTCT
This sequence comes from Lophius americanus, assembly GCA_037951165.1. Taxonomy (NCBI): domain Eukaryota; kingdom Metazoa; phylum Chordata; class Actinopteri; order Lophiiformes; family Lophiidae; genus Lophius; species Lophius americanus. The sequence continues at coordinate 271,786 of JBBDHG010000098.1, read as the reverse complement.
CTCTGTGGTTTCTTCCACAGTAAAGCAGCTGAACAGATGAAGCTTGCTGTTAAAAGTTACTTGTTAATTTTCAGATCTGTTCAGCTCACAAGCTTGAGGGTCTCGGTTCGTCACCTGTTCCACGTCCAGCACAGTGCTTCAGATAAGGGAGAGCGAGTAATCAGTTCTCCACTAAACACCTGTGCTAATGAGACTCTCGCTGGCACCGATCCCCGAGCCACTCTCACTATCTCCCTCCTGGGACTGATCCAACCAAACTAACTTGTCTTTCCCAAAATCCATGTAGTTCTTCCGTGCACTAAGGTCTATGGAGATATAAAGTCTAAAAATGATCCATTAAACCCTTTTTGAGTTATTGCGTTAGCACAAAGGATCTTTGATGGACGTGCGGAGGATTCCATAAAATCCCCGAAATTTCATTGTTATGAAAATTACGTTGTTTTTTTTTAACACTAAAATGCATCATGCATTTTCGGATGAGTTAATAAAGTATTAAGTATTAAGGATGGTCTGACCAAACAATAAGCTAGTTTTATGCTCATTATAATTGCATAGGACTAACTTCACAAACATAGTATTATAGTATGAAGTATCATATTTCCTCTGCAGCTCTCAAGGCACAACGCGAAAAATATGACCTTCACTTTATCCTAACCAACATGACTTGAGACTCTATATTTCCATCATACTCTCTCAGACACCTGTGGCAGCTTCTTCATCCCCAGTCTTCCTCCACCTGGTACCCAGAACAAAGCTGCTGTCCTGTCACTCAGGCCGATGCTGTACTGTGAGGAGGAGATGATTGAAAGATACAGAGAAGAAGACTGGCTGAACTGAGCAAACAAGGTCAGCTCTAGGTCTGGAAGGTTGGGTAATTCTTTGTATTATATGTTTGTGTGTGTGAGGTGGTGGTCTGGGGCTGGAAGCTGAGTTTGGGAGAAGGGTTGGAGGGTTTGGTGTCGGCTCTGAAAAGGAGAGCTGTGCAGCACATCAAAGCTTCGGCTGCCCTAACCCCAGATGGTTAAGGGCTGGATCAGACCGCAGCCTTCTGCTGATGATGCAGCACAAACAGGTAGTGGGGCAACTTTATCCACGTAGAACACTAAATAGGAATGACTAAGGGGAGTTAGAGGCAGAAAGTGATGCCAAAAACATTGTGCCCGTAGTTCTGAATGGGTGTAGGAAATATTTGCATACTAGGGGCTTGTACGGACCACTCGATATAAACACATTTGACACAGCACAGTTGGATTACAGATATGTGGAACGCCTAGATGCAGTCATAAAAAAAACAAACAGGAGACTGATTGAAAAGGAAAAAAGTATTATTATATAATTATAATTCTCACCTCTGATAGAAATGTATGTGAAGTTCAAACATAATTTTTCTATGTCTGATCCCAGGTGGAACCATTAAATAAAAACCAAGTTCAATCCAGAGAGACCGACAATAAAGAGAAAAATATATTTGTTTGTAAAAAATCTCCCCTGTTGAGTAAAATATAAACTATTAGAGTAAAATTTAATGTGCACAAGAAAGATCTCCTCAAGTCAATTCTAACGCATCAAAATTAGACTAAATCAGACCAATGGTTGATAAATCAGTGCCTGAAAATCTTCGGAAATAGGAGGCTTGCATTAAGGTCTATCTGGGTATAAAATTTGAAAATGATCGTTGAAAGTTTTTTTTGATCTGTGGTGGCGGCGACGATTCCATATTGTCCCTCACTTTTCTGAGATATCATTAAAGATAATGACACAGATCATACAGAGACAGCAGCTGATGATTGTGGTGATTTGTGAAGCTGTGAGTGATAGATGTGACAGGCTAACAAGTCTGAAGTATCATCTTCAGCGGTGCTCACTATGTGTGATCGCAGCAGAGAGACCATAGCGTGTCCAGTGTGAGCTGTGTAGCATCCATCAGAAGGTAACCAAGGTGACTATCGGTTACAGCCGGTTTAATGGCTCCTTAACGTGGACATGTCAGGCACAGACCTACAAACAAAGCAGAGCTGAATGTTCAGCAGGACTCTCGTGGTGAAGAAGAGGAGTCACTACACAAGTAAGCCTCTCCAATCTCAGCTAGATAGTAAGGCTGGGAGAATTACAATTGGGAGTCGTGCAGGTACGCCAATATCTCTGTCCACACTATTAATGAAATATTCATTTTGTGACAAGCACATCCCGAGACTTTAATTATAAAATTCTATCAGATTCATCAGACATGGCTTTGTCTTAACTCGGTCAAATACCACTCAGTAAACTTGCCATACTACTGAGGATACTACAATCCTGTCTGAATGAGAAGTAACGTGTAGTCGGATTGGGAAGAGGTTATATTGTCTGTGTTTGTTGTATTTGATACACGTGAAAACTATAGTCGGAGCAGACGTTATGATAAAATCCATAAATCCCCAATACATGCCATCAGGTGAGATCCAATTTCACCGTGTGACAAAAAACCCCCAAAACAATCTAAAAAATGCAACATATCAATGTTATCTTTGTCATAAATCCCAAACATCGGGTCTGGTATGCATTCACGAGGCGGTGAGCAGCTGGGAAGGAGAGCGACGTCTTTCAGATGCTTTTTATCTCTCAGCTTGTGACCGGATTTGGGCTTCGTCTTTTCAGCCACGACAGTGTTTCAAGCCATGAGTTTGTGTGTGCAATTTCAAAACAACATCTGGAGGGAGGGAAGAAGGGAGCTCAGCTTGAACTTGCCTTTCGCTCCTCATTGTGCTCCCGTCTTTGTGACTGTCAAGCAGTCACAAAGCCAACCAAATCCAAATCTCTCCCTTGTTAAAACCTCAAACTTCTTTTTCCTCCCAATCCTCTCATAGCTGTCTGCTGCCAAGCAAAGTGCCTTGTTAGATCAGATCTGTCGCCGGCTCCCCTGCGCCATCCCCAGCTCACCAAGTCTGGATTATACAATTAAAATCTCCTTTTTGCATTTCAAAGCTGACGCTCTCATCAAGGTACATATATGCACATCTAGATTTATGGCAATGAGCAAAGAAAGCACAAAGATGTGCACATGTCGCATGTAAACAGAAACGTAAACAGGTAATTAGTCTGCCATTGTGTCTATGAGTTCTTCTTCTCATGTCCTCTATATTTCTTTTTCAGGTTATTTACCGTAAATGTGGACCTTTCCTTTCCGTTACCGTCTCATTAGTGGTATCACTGTAGAGTCAGTGCTCAGCACTTCCGCCATCATGGCTTTTCCTCCGGAGCAGACTTGCTCTGGTTGCTGTGCGTGTTCCCTCACATCTTCAGGACCAGTCAGTGGCAGCAAAAAAGCTCAGGATGACAAAACTCAGCTGCGTCAAGGAACAAATCCTCCGTGGTTCTGTCCCACGGTTAAGTCTTGATTTCCTTACCTGGATTATTTTGTCTTTTTGCTGTTGTGTCAACAGACAATCATTAGATAACAGAGGCACTAGAGCCATATTGTTACATAACAGAGGCACTAGAGCCATATTATTATGTAACTAGAGCAATGACATTACATTTCAGAAACACAATAGCCACGTCATCAGGCTAGACTAAAGCCAATTTCATCATAGAAGCACTAAAGCCATTTATCAGATATCAGCGGCCCTAGAACCATGTAAATGCTAAATAGACAGTACTTATATAGCGCTTTTCTATTCTGCTTGACCACTCAAAGCGCTTTACAACACAAGCCAGCATTCACCCACTCACAAAAATGTTCATACAGCGATGGCCGAGGCTAGTTCGGTATCTTGCTGAAGGACACTTCGAGATCTGGACTGCAGGGGCTGAGGATCGAACCGCTTACCCTCAGATAAGCGGACCACCGCTCCACCAACTGAGCCACCGTTGCCCCCGTACAAATGATGAGGTACCAGAGGCACTAGAGCCACATCAGTACGTAAACAGAAGCACTACAGACAGCCAGGTTAAAGAGACACTAAACCTAAGTCAATTAGTCACAGAGCACTAGAGCAACATCATTAAGTCACAGAGGAACCTGTTCCCTGTCATTATGTCACTCTCTTCTCTAGTCAGCAATGCTCACACCGTATTGCTTGATGAAGATGATTAGGTGATGAACAGATGTGGTGCCACACGTCTCCCATTCTTGTGCTTTGAGTATAATTACAAAGGCTACTCTATTTCCAAGCTAATATTTTGAGTTATTTCTTGGTCTCTGTGCCAGATCAGCAAAGCGAAAGGAAGGAAGGATGAAATGCTGGAGATAAGTGTGTCCTCTTGTGCAGAGCCTCTTCAGAACCAGTCCGAGAGTCTGCTGCCTCAACGTTTTCTCTTCCTATCTGTTCAAAACGCAGCCTCGCAGACTTTTCTCCCTCTGATGATCCAAATTAATTTTAAGGGCAATTGAGAAGCATAAGCTTTCTTCTGACTTTTCGCCTGCAGCATTCCACTTAGCTTCCCTTACAACACGTGCGCTCAGGGTGGACATGGCAACAGAATAAAAGAGGAGAATTTACATAACATTTTTGAATTTATTCAATTGAAATCCTCAAATGTTTTTTTTTTCTCCCAGGATAATCTTTCGGATTCATTTGAATCTTTCCATGCCCCGACTCTTCTCTCTACAGAGAAAAAAAAGCACTGCCCTCAATCTGCTTCTCTTTCCCAGCAGTCATTTCTGTTATTTATCTCCCTGCTCTCTATCTGTCCATCTATCCACTCGTAACTTATTCCATTATGTCCCCCCTCTCTCTCCGTTTACTTTCTTTGTCTTCCTTTCATTTTTCTGTTAATTTCCTTCGCTTTAATATTATCTCTTGGTGTTGACGTGGCGTTTTTCACTTACAGTGTCAAGGTCAGTTTTTCATTAATAATCACAGACATCTGACAGATGCGCCGCCTCTTACAGCGGCTCAGCCTTGAGCCGAGCAAAGTCGGGATCACCAGGCGGTGCCCTGCACACGCAGTTCAAGTCGCGGCCTCCTTTTCTGTCAGGGGTTATGTGGGGTCATTATGTTGTTCTGGCCTTGCTGCTCGAGCGTTTCCATTTGTTTGTTTGTGTATGAACCAATTGTCCTTAACTGTCACGCTTCCTGCTCTCATTCCTGAGGTCGAGGTCTGCGCCCCTCTGGCAATGACCGTTCCGACCTTGGTAACCGCATATTCATGAGCGCACGCCGGCCACAGGCGACATTTCTGCGACCTTACATTGAATTTTCTATGAATTCATGCAGGCATATATGCGAGTTAAGAGAATGAGGCCACCAGTGGGGATGTATGGATTTTTTTTCACAGATGACAACCCACAGTGCCCATGGTAACAGTGAACCACCACGCCCCCAGACTTGTTTGTTTTTGGAGGGGATCTTGATCACTTCTAACACAACGCTGGGCGTCACTGAGCCCATAATCTTGCATTAGTCATCTGGGGTTTGCTTTTTTACCGATAAAACATTACTATAAAACATAAAATAAATCACATATGGTCTATTTATTAAAACTGCGAGCATTATCAGCACTGAGCGTAACGCGCACAGCCTCAGAATCCCAGTAGACTTTGCAATAGATGAGAAAATAAAATTAGACTGGAAGCAGAGGGGCTTATTTATTCATCTATTTTTACAAATCTGTTCTTGTACATCAAGGTGAGAATATTAGGGGATGTCTCTGGAGTTCCAGGTTGCAGAAAATCTCTTCAGAAACCGATGAGGTTTAAAGTTTGGCAACTCATTTGTCTGTTCAATCCGCTATTTCCAACATGGCTGAGTGGCTCCTATCCAGCGAACCTCCATCGGATGTAATGAAAACCCTTGAATTCGGAGATCCCGATGATATTATAAGATTCGGGAATATTTTTTCGAGCAGAGGCAGTGCTGCGTGGCAGACCTTGTCAGCATCTCCTCCGGGGCTCCCATTGTTCACAAAACCTCCAGCCATTGATTCAAGCCTCCCGTCTACCGACAGAGATAAGCAAACTTCTCCCTAAGGACGTCGCACTTTGTCCAACGTATAAATATTTAATGGTGTTTAGCACAAGGGCAGAAACTCCAACAGAACTCCACATTCAGAACTCTTCCACCCGTGAGGACGGATTATACTTGAGTTTTGCCAAAGTTCCATAAAGATTAGGGAGAACTTTAGAAAAACAGACCTCGCTCCGTTCAAATCGACTACACACCTTACTTAAGACCTGTGCCATAACTTCTCTTTGACAACATGATACGGACCTTTAATTTTATAAAAGACAATGCACTCGCTTTATTGGGCTCTATTTCAGGTCAGGCCAGAAATATAGTCTGTTTTCCACCGTTTCCTCCTCGCAAATGGATGACAATGTGCTTTGCATGCTCAATTGGTTCACGGACTGATTTTTTCCCCCTTTCACAGTGATGAGTCCTCGGGATCAAGACGAATCAGCCTCGCAGAAAGAGAACAGAAGCTGCACTATTCACATTATTTGCAGTCACTTCTTTTGCGCTTGACAACATAATTGCAAAAGCCGAAGCCCTCTGCAATTAATAGCCGACAGCGAGGGCTGGAGTCAGGTGAACGTGGCAGGGATGAGACAGGCTCTCGACAAAAGGTGTTCTAGGAGAGGAACTGTTTCAAAGACACTCACGGGAGTGTCAGGAGAACGCTCGGTGAAGTTTTGCCATGACATGATGATCTAGATGCTCCCGAAATATCACAGTTCTCTTTTAATTAGTGCGTGTTTGGTGAAAAGAGGAGATGATGAGTGGCCCTCTCCGAAGCTTCAGGAAAGTTTGTGTGTAGATGATAGAGTTGTGGGTCGAGTCTATCTGTGTGGGGTGGGAGGTGTGAATGGTGCCGGACCCTGTCAGACCAATTAGCCCACCAATAAATGTTTGCCTTTGCAGAGTCTGAAGGGAAAACTGAAGGACTTGAGCCAGATGGTCAGGCCACACAGAAGAAATAAAGCATGTTTTAATAAGAATGACGATGGAATAAATGCAGAAGTGTCAATATGTTTCCAGTCTGTACGTGTTGAAGCATAATTCAACACTTAAATGAAGGGAAGAAGGTTTTTTTCCCCATTATTTAGTGAGCTGGCATCCATATATTTGGGATGAATCCTCCAAAAAGTGCATCATGTAGTAAAATCATATTAGTTATGATTTTACTACAACCTGTTTCTTTTAATATAAGTTCAATCAGAGATGACAAAATGTAGAAAAGATTAATGATTTATAACAACAGTAGATTTGTGATAATGAGTCTATTATTAGAAAGTCATTGGCGAAAAGACTCTTTTTGGAGATTGCGATCGAAGGGTCTCTGTCTGAGTGGTAGCTTGGAATATCCCCCCTCTGGAGCCTGGATACTGGTGGTGGTGGCTGATGACTCCACTTAGGCTGATGGTAGGTGATCCCAGGATCCCTGATAAAAGTCTTCAAAGACTGCAGTATGTTCAAAACATTGCTGCAAGGATCCTGAAGAGAGTTCGTAAACACGAACACATCACCCCCGTTCTTCATTCCCTTCATTGGCTTCCCATCTCCACCAGGATTGATTATAAGATCTCCCTCCTCACTCACCAGTGTATCCATGGTAACGCACCCCCCTACCTAAAAGAACTACTCACCCCACTGAACTTCAAATTCCTGGAGTAAACTGACAAATACCAACTTTTAAAGATGAACTTGTCATGGTATAAAACTCTTCACTAAGTGAAAAGATGATTACTGAGACTTTATTTTCATCATAATCTTGTCTGTGGTTTCTGGCTGCCGTTTCAGTCCAGTGGTGCGTTCTGTCTGAATCCTGAGTGAAACTCCTCACGGACATTCTTTTCTCTCAGAAAGGAAATCATTTGCACTTGAATCTTTTCAAGAATATTACTCGTTACGTTAGTTTGTTAGTGCATTATATACACCCATCAGCCACAACAATAAAACCCCCTGACTAATAATGTGTATGTCCTAATTTTACCACTTCTAGGCTCTATTCTGACAGCTTTATATTAGAACCAGCATTAACGTAACAACGTTGAACAACTTTTGCTACAGAAGCTCTTCTGTTAGCTCAGATATGACAGACTGGCCTTCTTTCCCTACATCACTGAGACTTTGACACCCATGAACCTTTCTAATTCACCTTCCTTAGACCTGTCTGATGGAGACGAGTACGAACAGGAAACACCCAACAATACCTGCAGTTCAAGAAATATTCTGACCCAGTCGTATAGCCATCGCAATTTGGCCCGTGTCATTGTTACTCAGATCCTTGTGCTTGCTAATTTTTCCCTACAATACATTTTACTTTTCTAATGACACAATGCTCACTCACCGGATAATATATCCCACTTACTGATAGGTAGCTGTGTAGCGATTTTATCATTTCATTTCATTTTATCTGACAATAGTTATAATGTTATGGCTGATATTTTTTATAAATTTTGTTTGAAAATCAACTGTTTTGGCATTCTCATACGCACACATGTATATTTACATATGTACAACTAACCAAGGTTAATTTACACGTACATACACACACCAACAAATTCATATCGCCTTTTTTTTTTTTTTGATCTAAAAGGAGTAGGCTGAAGCTACAGCTTATTATGCCTACCCGTTTTACGTGTCACTCTTTATTTTACATATTCTCCCAAACTAACAAACAGTCTTGCAAAGCTGAGTTTATGTAATATTGTCGCGCTGTTTTGCTGATATCACTTGTTTTTACATTAGCAGTCATTCTCTCTCTATAAAATGTATTTGGTTTTGAAGAACAACTATAATTTTTCACACTTTGAAGCACAGTACTACAGACGGGTGGGGGTTATGTTGAGTTGCTTGTCAGAAGTGGAGTTTTGGGAAATATCTCTAATATAAACAACAGAAAAGTATTTTTTTCCCCATCTTGTCAGATATTGCTTTGTTAGATACAATCGCGACTTTCCCCTCATTTAACCATGAGGACATTCTGTCAGTCAGTCTATTAATAACCTTGAGTGGAGCAGCAGTATTTAAAGTAGAAAGCCTCTTTTGAACAGCGGCGACTCAAATGATCTCAGAATATTACAAAACTTTGCATCAGCCTTGCCATTCACGAATCTCATTTGAACCCATAATTCCCTTGTAGTCTTTGCTTAGACAATGCAAGCACACAGCGGTGGTGGGAGATACGTAAATCTAATAGAGGAATAACCGATCCGTAGCTTTGGAGTCATCCTTTCTGACGACGTGAAGTTGATAATCCCTCAATAAATGATCTTAACCATTTAATGTCATACTCAACTGTTTGGTTTGGAGCAAATTTGTGTCCAGAACTATAGAGTAAGTCCTATTTGATAAGTAGGATTTCTTCGGCATATTAAAGCATCTGAAGACTAAACAGAATTATATCACTTGATACAACCAAAAAAAAGTCTAATAAAGTTTAATCTAATTAAAATTGGCTATTTTCCATGAAATGGAAAAAACAATGATTAGTGTTGATAATCCTGTTTTCAGGTTACGATAAAGTAAATTCATCCATTTCAAACTATTCTACATTAACAAGTGCTTGAGAAAAAGATGGCGGCAAACTCTCCTCCTCTCCCTGTGTCGTCTGACTGAATCGTGAAACCTGCAGGAATTGATATTCCTGTGAGTCGTGCAAAAACAAATGCTAATTATTTCTGTCATTAGCTGAAAAGGATTTATTAGCCTTAAAATGTATTAGACATTAAAAAGAGCTCATTTCAGCTGTAGGGACAGTCTGAGAGAGAAGGAGTCCGTTTGTTGCTGAACATTGACAAATCTAAGATTACTGAGGCAGGTACCTGATGGTCTGGGATTCGATTTGTGTGACCATGCCAGCGGCTGTTTGGATTACCAACACACTGAAAGTGGCGTAGTGTCTGTCAGGTTTCTGATAGATGCCAAAGTAATGGCGCCTGTGGTAACCGTTCTTCAATAGTTCATCTTTTTGACTGGGTTCTAGTGGGCAATGGAAAAGATTCTGTGAGGGAGGAGGGGATGGATCTTGAGAGGGGAAAATGGGAAAATCCATCCACCGAGGGCCTTGGTTGATGGTGAGGGTCGGGGTTTCCGTCTACATCTGCCTGTTTTGTATGGTAGTCCATGAGCAGTGATTGGGTGGGGCCTACCCCTTCAGGCTTAAAGCGATCTGTACACCCCCCAAAAAATGATGAAATCATCAATAAACTTTATCCCAGGTGACTCCTGCGGACGTCAGCTATGCAGTCAAGGCAAGGCGAGCCTGATGAAAGATTCGATTCCCTTTCCCGAGGTTTGGACTGACATTGAGACGTGCTGCGATTGACAGATGCTCAGTTTCTCACGCTTTTTTATTTCTTCAGATTCCTCGTCATGATGTGAAGGGATACAGCATGAATGATAAAGTTCTCATTGTGTGGATGTGTAGAGAGGAGAACAGCCATGTTCTAAAAATATTTGCTTGTAGAATCAACAATCAGAGGACTGACTGTTGATTCTGGAGTCCTGGCCCTCAGCATAGCAGCAGTTTTGGCACCAGTCCTTGGATTATGGTCAGCCTTACTCCTACTGGGAGGATTAGCCTCCCTGGGTTCAATATAGTGAGTGTTATCACACCTTTTTATTCCGAGTCGGCGGGCGATACTTTACAATGAGACTTAAAACGAGTGTTGGTGCTCTCTCTAGCATTGGTGCTGAAACAGTAAAAAGCATCGTTAGGAAAGATGGCTTTAAGAGACTCTGTGGCAGCTCCAATTGCATCAGGAGTCGCAGCAAAGTCTGTCTCTGCGCAGCATCTTGTACATTAGGCGCTACAAATGCTCACTATCATGTTCTTTCATATCGTTTTCAATCTCTGCAAAGGTAAAACATCTCCTCCTAGCTCAGTTATATCAGGGGGTGTTTGGAAGTCATGTTTGCACAGCGCTGAAGATGTAATAGAAGTGATGAAAAATGTATGTATCACTTAAAACTGGCCGTGGAGTCAGAATCTGAAGCGTTCAGTTGCCAGATGAATTTGGAGGAGCCTCGGACATTGGACTGACCTTGTTGACCGCTCACGTTGCATTCAGCGTAAAAATCCATTGAATTAGGACTGAAACCATAAGGTTGTGTAACGATCCAGACTAAAACAGCAGCAGGCAGACAGATCAGCTCTCGAGGTCAGGTGATTCAGACACCAGAGGTAGATATGATCCTTTGGCGAGCAGTTGTTCAGATAAAAACACACACATGAACTTCACACCGAGGCACACGATCGCTCTGTGATTCCGACTGCATGGACGCACATCCAGAGGGAAATAACTGCCACCTGCGATGTGTGTTAAGACTGAATAATTGTCTCCGCGGTTATTTTTATGTTAATTTTTGCAACCCTTCTGTGCATCCACCATAAATCTAAACTACAATTTTGGCTTTTTAATGAAGAAAAATTACCAACTTATGGCTGCGCTGCTTGTTGGACAAACAAAATGACTGGAGTTTCTGCCGAGGCGACATTGCTCCAACCTTTCTAAATGAGCTCTCCATCACATGATATCGATAATAGTCAACCCTCATTCCAATCTGGGATTGCAGTGGCTTTTCACTTCTTCCTTTTTTTTAAACTTTGCATCGGTCTGCTATGATGTTGTCAGAACGGAGTTCGTACCACATGTTTGTACCGACTGGATCGCTATTTAACAGCCAACCTTTGGAACAAAAGGGAACATCTCTACAGCTCCATACCAAAGTCGCCCAAACCATGTCGATACTACCCAGCTCATTATATTCTAGAAACCCGAATCACAACTGTAGTTGCGGCTATTTCATATTATTGCAGCGCCTTTTTACATCTCTATAATGTCAGAAAAAATCCTGCATGAAACAATAAGCGCGGAAATAATAGAAATGACAAGATTCTCCCCCTCAAGCACAGGCTTATGGAAGGGATGTAATAGCTTTTTCATTGGTGTGTTTATTCGTTTATTGGCAGTTTTTGAAGAGATATGATATTTGTTTAATTATGAACAAGCAGACTGTGGTACTTTGGGTAGTAACCGCTCGAGAAATTAAAGGGAGGCCAGTGAGGCATTAAAAATGTAATTTTCTGTCTATCAAGTTGGCCGTGGTGTTTAATCACCCTCAAGTCAATGAATTTACTTTATGCGATTTCTATTAAAATGCTTTAAACTGTCCTGACTTTACAAACATGCAAATAACAAACAAATAGGAAAAAACACCACTAATCCAGAAGCTAGTGTTGTGCAAAAAAAACCCCAAAACTATGATTTTTGCAGAACCCCTCCAGTTTTTTTTAATTTTTTGGTGAGCTCATACATAAATACATAAATACGTAAACACAAATAAACACAAGACAAAGGAAAGTTGAATGAAAACAAAATCAAAGTACAAATAATAAAGGAACAAGATTATCTAAAACCAACTGGGCCCGTGTGAAAAACTATTTGCCAATCCCAAAACAACAAAACTGGTCGTTCACTAGTTGCAGCAGGACAAAAATACCTGGACCTGATCAGTACCAGTCTAGTTTAGTCGCGTCATTTCTCAATTAGACCGTTTTCAGTCCCATGAAGCTGCCTCGAAAGTCTGAACAGGAACACGCTATGCCAAAACAAATTCCAGAAGAGATGAGGAAGAAGGTGATTAAACAAGAAAAGTTCCCCCTAGGGAGTAAAATATGACCTACGTCCTCATTGCCACTCATTTGCAACAAATCTGCATTAAATGGGACCATCGGTTGAGAAATTATGGGCGTAAGATTTTAGAGACCAAGCTCATACCGGTGTCGGAAATATGCTATACAAAATAATTCTCGCACTAAGATCTATGTAGGTATAAAACCAGGCAATATATCTTTAGTAATCCCGTTAATACGAACGGCGGCGACAGACGCAGACGCAGACGCAGACGCAGATGCAGACGCAGACGCAGCAGCGGCTATGACAATGCCATAATGTTCCTGACTTTTCAGGGACTTCAATGTATCAGTTTGTGAAGGGTCGGAAATATATTTCTGTGTCTCTGGGACCTTCAAAACCAATCTTCCCAGAAGTCTTTAAAAAAGAGCATAACAAATGTCCATATCTGACGATCTCATGTACTCAAGAGGAAAAGAAGCAAAGTTCTTGAGTGGACCTTCCAACATGGCTGAATTACATCAATGAAGAGTCAGCCACTATTCCCCCCTGCTACAGCAGAGAATTACCTTCTTTCCTTATTATATGACATTTTTATTGTATTGCCCGATACTATATCTCAGTGCTGTCCACAGGGCCGGACTTAAGGGGTGGGGGCTCTTGGACTTGAGTCATTGTTCGGAACCTTCCTACACCAAAAATTATAAGCTTAGTTCTGTCCGGTCCAGCGGCCGGAATATTACTTTGAAATCTTTTTTTTTAATGAAATTTATTCATACATTTGGATTAATTTCGGGGCCCTTTGTGGCAGCAGTATGAGTGACCTCTGCAGCCTCATGGCTAAAACACAAAAGTCTGTCAGTGTTCGCTCCAGGAGCAGTGATGAACCAATGCCCGGCTCTGTGGAGTTAATAGAATTTGTTTTAGAGGTGAATGTGGTCAGCTAGGACGTACACAAAAGATTAATTGAAAATCAGGGAAATGTCAAACAGGAACCGGGATATATACATAACAAGATAAAAGGCCACATTGCCTATGTTAAATTCGACCTATACTCAACTCCAACTAAGGTCACAGCTGTTTATTATGCTTTACTTTAACGTCTAGGAATGATAAACATGTCCTTTGTTTTCAGCTTAAATTATTCAGGGATGCTCTGCTGCAGTAACGCACTCACCACGCACCCACGAAACGCTGCCCAGTGCTCCCAGTCCGACTTACCGGACACCGAGCTTCTCCTACGAACATCGGAGAGTTCAGCACCTTGCTAAAGGGCACCTTAATTATGTTAATGAGGAAGGGGCAAGCACGGCTCTTTTACATAATCTCTCTACTCTAGCATGCAGGTGCAAGATCTGACCTTCAGCGACCTACCTGCAGCGATGCTTTAATCTTTGGACCATAATCTTCATCAGTAAAAGATTAGAAGTTATAATATGATCATTAAATGTATTTTATTTATAAGGGGTATTCATCATAGTGTATGTTGTACCAGGGTTGGAGCCCCGCAGGTTAGGATGAATATATAATGAGTTGGATGACTCATTAAAACAAAGCTGCACCAGCAGCTCTGCTGATCACTCTGAGCATTATTCATATAACGTGTTCATTCTGAGGTCCTTTTTACCGTATTACTTCATCATTCAAACATTATTAGCGCTAAAGAAGTGCAGTTTAAGTTTATACAGTTGGTAGTTTCGTATTTGATTTGTCATTAAACAGAAGCCTCAGACAAACAGATCGGACGATAGCAACAAAAGCAACTTTTTACAAATCCTTACCTATAATGAGGAATTTTCCGGCTTTTTTTCCTTACTATGTAAGACATGAAAGGCATGAATCACATTAAACTGGTTCTGATGACATCATTTGAGTAATTTCGTATTGAAAGAACCACTTAGTTTTATTGATGTTGCTGAGTGTTAGTCATTAAAACAAACAAATGAGGAAAGTTATTTTGATAAACGTCTTGGAATTGCAAACAATCAAACGAAACTCTGTGTTTTTAATTAAAAAAACAAAAACAGAAAAACACTGTCAAGCTGATTTATTATCAGATGAGGAAGAAAAACCCACCATGAAAAAATAATGATTTTAATAACTTAATATATGTAGCACTTTTCAACACTTTTCAACAACTTGACAAAGTGATTTATAGGACAAAATAAAATAACAAATTGTGATAAAATTAGCAAAGGTGTGTGAGAAAAAGTCAAATAAGCCATTTAAAAGGAAAGAGAAATAAATAAAACAGTAAATAAAAACAGATCTCTGACAATAGGCTGCAATCACAAAAATAATTTATGAAAAGTGTTCACACCTGGTCCATTTCGTCTATTTAACGTCCTCCATAATTTTCCCTGAAGGAGAAGTGGTTCTGGGTTCTATTGGGTTGATGTCTGAACCAAACTTCCCGGCACTCAATCCATTAATGTTGAGGTATTTAATTTAAAAACCACAAATGCGAACCCCGAGGGGATGCTAGAGACCGCCGCAGTCGGGATTCATCCGAGGGGAGCAACAAACTCAATTCACGGCTATGGCAGTCGTCTGAACGTTAACAGATGGCGTTCCACAGAAACCGAACAAGACTGTCGTTAGAAGGCAGCTTTTACAGCCCTCAATTCACCTTTTTTATTAAATTTCTTTCATCACCTGAGCGCCACCTGTCCCTCAGCAGGTTCCCCTGAGCGGGTGGCTCATCTGTCAGCATTTTATCTCATTTCAATGTGACCTTTGAAAGTCGGTCAAAGCCTGTTTTTATTTTTTATTTTGAGTGTACACATCTGTGCAGTGTAACAAACAGATCCATTTTCTGAGTTCAGTCCAGGTTGGGGTTGCGGCGGCAGCAGGCTATGAACGGATATCCAGAAATCCCTCTCCCCGCCAAAACTCTCCAGCTCATCCTGGGGTCCTCAAGACGATCCCAGGGCCAAATGAGAAATGGAGTCCCTGCAGCGAGTCCTGGGTCTACCTCGGGGTCTCCTACCAGACCCCGAGTTCTACCCAGCAACTCAACTGACAATTCTTAAGAAAGTAAGAAAGTGTAAAAGTAAAACAGTATTATTATGAAAGTAAGAAAGTAAAACAAATATCAGTATGAAAGTAATAAAGTATAAAAGTAGACAAAGATATCATGAAAGTAGGAAAGTATAAAAGTATAAAGATATTATGAATGTAAGAAAGTATAAAAGTAAAAAAGTATTAGTATTAAAGTAAGAAAATAAAAAATTTAAAAAAATATTAGTATGGAAGTAAGAAAGTATAAAGGTAAAATATTATTCATATGAATATCAGAAGTGCAATTACATCTAATGACTTAACGATCTAGAAATAAATATATCTATTTATCTATCTATTACCATTGTCATGTAATGTATTTGAAGGACGTATCGAAGAATATGGCAGGTTTTTTTTACAGGAAAAATCCAGAACTAGTGCTATTTGCCAGTTTTAGTAGGAGACGCCATCTCTCCCTTTAGTCATCCTATTATCTATTTTTAAGCGACACCTCCTCCTCCTGCTGCCGTCTCTGTCTTCGCTCCCTTCTGTTATCTCATCTAAAAGCACGGAGAAGTGATCAACACTTGAAGATGAAGCCAGACTCCATTTCCACTGAAAGAGCCACCAGCCTCTGAGGTGAGAAGAGGGAAGTGAAGTTTTTGCCACGGAATCTTCAGATTAAAATTCAAATGTTGGCATTCCCTGACTCTATATGTCCATGCTGTCCCATTTGCACGAAGCTTTATGGAAGCTTCAGTGAAATTTATTTGTACATGATCCTGAGGAATAGCGATTGGAGAGATGATGGTGGTGCTAAATGTCCTGGTTATCATGATAAATGTGAGGCGTGTAAGTCACAGTGTGGACAGGGAAGGCTGTTTGAGGGTCATAAGGTCTGATCAGAACATCATATATCTTAAAAATAGGAAGCAATGCTGATCGCACATTAGCTTTAATATATTACTTTCCATAATAACACCTGATATTAAAGCTTAGGAGTCAAAATGGGACATGTTCCCATCATGTGTACACATTATATGCTCTAATGGAGGTCAGCAGATAAATAAGGGAGCAGTTGTAACCTTCAGCTAAGACTAGTTTGAGTCTGAAAGAGCTTCCCAAAGAATAACTCTAACTATGCTGTCGTCCACCACAGCAAGGGTGAAGCAAAAAGAAACTTCTTTCAGTGCTTTCCCCCTTTTTTTTAGGGGGTGGCCACAGCGGGTCGTCTTCTTCTGTGTGGATTTTTACGTTGGGTGCCCCTCCTAACACAAGACTAGAGGGTCCACCCTCTTTTTGACTGGGATTCAAACCTCTGTCTCCTGCACCAAAGTCAGTGATGTTACCCACCGAGTTATCCGGATACTTTCCCAACAGCAAGTGTATATCCCAGAAAACACCCCCAATCCCCTTTGTTGTACAAGCAGTCCCCCTGATTTAACTCCTTGAGGCTCAAGTACTTAATTGTCATTGCCTCGGGAAAAAAAAACAAGGAAACAGCGAAGCCCTCTCAGTCAGCAGGGCATTAGAGAAAGCTCAAAGTAGCAACATTTCTGCGCGCCGCCATCTCCTCAAATTTGATATGAAGTTAGGTCTGAAAATGAATCTTTTTCATAAAAAAAAAGTTATTTTTGTAAAAAGCTCCTCTTATTGAGTAAATTCTGAACTATTAGAATTAAATATGATATACAAAAGACACATCTCCTCAAGCCGATTCTTATGTACCAAATTTAGACTAAATCAGACCTAAGATGGAGATATTATGGCCTGAAAACTTTTGGAGATTTTGGAAATCCATGAAATAATTTTTTAGTTATAGTGTCAATATGGCATACGAGGCGGCGATGATGATTCCATGATATCTCTGACCCTCCAGGATATAAATATACTTAACACAAGCTGAGCCTGCTGTTAAGTGTTGCCCACCACTTATACAGATAATAACCAGCTGGCAGGAGCTAATGGAATTAATTGGAAGTTATTTTTGAATATACGTAAAGGACTGGTCTGGATACAAAGAGTCTCATACTTCCTGTGAGGATCTGCAGAAGCCTTTCATCAAACAGAGGCGGTGTGTTTGGAGTATATAAGGAAACACAGCAAGGATTTCATTTTCCTACATAAGGGTCAGCCGTATTGGTGATAAGGCTTTTATAAGTTGGAGAAATAATAATACGTGCACCCAATTAGTTTCTGTATTCCATCTGCAGATAACAATCGAGGAAAGTGAGACTCTTCCGTCACTGTAGCGTTCAGAAGTATAATCTGCTTAACTATTCTCAAACATCTCATCAGCCAAACGGAAAACCGTCTAATCATCAATTCAAAAGATTAATTGAGATGATAAACGGAAACATCGTTTCTGGTCGTTCTGACTCTTTTTTTTTTTCTAGATCCGATCACAGATATCCTGTAGGACAGACTGTGGTGTGATATAAAATCGTGAATCTTCGAGAGACTTTTCCATGAGGGCACCGTCATCCTGAGGAGACACAGGTGATATGAGAACCTCTGTCATCCCACGTGAGCACCAGGTCAGGCGAATCTAGACAAATGCTAGAATAAACAGCCCTGTCCCAATTCCCTGCGATGTATTCATTCTAAAATTGCTAGCCACCATCACGCTATCATTATCTATAAACTGCTGTGAACTGTTTGTGTGGCTTGTTGTCCCACAATGCCATTCACCAAAAATTGTATAGGAACTACTTCCACCTGCAAACCATGGCCAGAGCAGAGGGGTCAAATCATTTATAAATGATAAAAAAAAGTGTTTATTTTTGTATAGTAGCTGCAAGAAAGGCAAAACATGACAATTAAAGTACATAGCCACATATTTACATCCCAGAAAAAGTTGAGGATATTATGGAATCTTCATCACTGCCACTGCAGATCCTTCATGTTAATTCAATAGCTCAAAAAAACATGTAATGGATATTTGTTTACATTTTATACCAACATAGCCCTTAGTGTGAGGAACCACTGGATTGGTTTTGGGAAAGGTTGGATATATAATTCAACGCTATTAGGAGCTTTATCTCCAATCGTTTTTTGTGCCTTCATTTCACAACCGTTGAGCCGATTTATTCCAAATTCAGTGATATTCAGTGATCAGGAGATTTATCTTTTTATAACATATTTTAATCCAATTGAGAGTTTTTTTTTTAAAAGTAGAAACAACTTTTGGGGCCGTAATTTCTAAAATGTTGTTCTGATTTAGTCCAAATCTAATGCAACCAAATTTACTCAAGGAGATTTACCTTGAATATGTTTTATTTCACTCAACAGGGTGAGAATTTTTTTTTTTTACAACATGGATATAACTTCCTAACTGGTGGTACAATATCTTCAAAATTTGGTGCTTATGAATTGACTTATATTGACTATTTTCATAGTTTATATTCTCTTCATCAGAGGAACCTTTTCTTCCAAAAAATACTGTAGACAGAACTTCACATTTAATTTGAGGACTTCTATCAGGAGGATTGCTTGTACAACGCAGAGGATTGGGGATTTTTTCCAGGATATACTCTTGATGTCATGGACTACAACGTAGGCCCATTTAAAAAAAATATTTTTTTTGCTTTGTCCATCCAAAGTCTTTTTTACATTAACTTCCGTTGGATAACCTTCAAGAAGGGAAGCAAACCAATTTGCTTTCCATCAATTTTCAATTTGCATGTCATCAGTAGCTTTGTAAGCCAACAGTCCTTCACTAATCACACTCAGTCCTCTGTGATGATAACAAGAGCAAAACAGTATGACTAACAATGGCAATCCTTCTTAAATTAAACAATGTCTGTATTGTGTTCTTGGAACTCAAAAAACAGTGAAATATTTCCATCCAACAAACACAAAACCAATACTTTCTACTGGCATCGTACAAACCCTGAGTCCTCAAATCATGCAGATAAACTCTAATACTGCTGACCTTATTTTATCTACAGGCTAAACAATTTCCTTTATAACTTTTTTCTATCATTGGTTTCCAACAAAATCATTCCTCCAAATAGCCTTTATATGTGGATAGCCTTTTTTCTATCGTTCCTCCACATCCTTACAGCTCGACGCTGCAATGAAGCAGGAAACATGTAATGTACGGTTAAAAACGACGGCGCTGAAAAGGTTAATAGAGTGCACATAATCTATTCTCCTTGAAAGATTGCAATAGAATTAGCCCCCAGACTTGGAGGAAAAGCTCATTCCTCAGTAGAAGAACAAAGGGGGAAATGAAGGTGTGGAGGTATTTGGACAACAATCACTTTGCGCAAAGATTATTGAAGCGAGTGAACACTTCATTTCCACATTTTAATTTCCACTCCCAGGCCACTTCCATCATTTGGGCTCGATATTGTAATTTCAGAGAAATTCGGGAGCCTGCCATAGCATCCATGTTACATCTGCATTGTGGCTTCCTTTCATTCTGTCCAGCAAGTGAGGAAAAAAGAAGACAAATGCAAAGAAGCATAATCAGTCCCCCTGAGTAGTTTCTGCTGATGGGTTAAACCGGAGCTCCGGCTTCCAGCAGCCATTAGCTGCTCCAGCTAGTACCTGCTCTGACAGAGCATGGGGATGCCTAAGACTCGGAGATCATTTGAAAAAAGCCTTATAATTGCCTGCAATCTATCCGACAGCTTTGAGTGCAATTCCCCAGGGTCTCCATATCGATGAATCTTTCTGATTTAAGCCGGAAACGTCACCAGCTCCTGCGGGCGGTATATAGTATCTACTTAAAAAACCCTTGCAGGTAGTTTGTTAACTCTTAAGCCCTTAAAACTTTGGAGATACCGTGGACAAGGATAGTGATCTGAAGGGATGATAAATGCTGGCGTTCAGCTGAAGTGCTACTGGGAAATCCAGCTGTCGAACTGCTTGTTGAAGCGATAGAGGAAATTAAAAGCTCATCTTTATTTCATCTTTCCTGGATCGAGAAAACAGTTCTGCTCTACTCACCATGGTGGAATTCTGGATACAAACACAAAGCAGAGGCTTTGCCATATGTGTATGTGGGATGAAAAGAAAACTAACCCCCAAACTCAAACATATTTCTAAGACCATATCCACCCTGACCTGGGAAGGACCCCTGATCAATCAGTCACTGGGATAATCTTTCAAAATTTGCTTTCACCTACAAACACCTTTGTCCGAACTATCCCATGGAATTATGTTCATTTGAATCAAAATATCACTGCGGGATCTCAGCAGCGCTTCATGTCCTGAAATGGAGAGTAACCATAGGGTCGACTTTCTTTTCAAACCTACAATAACAATGTATTTCACTTTAACAACCAACAAATCCTGTGCCCCAATCAAGAGCTCAAACCAGCTAAGTCGTAAAAAGAGTCCAAACACCTCTAAATGTGAGCCGAAAAGCCTGTCGTCATACAGAGGGCAAGACAAGATAAGTCCTACAAATGTGCTTAACACTGCATAATCCTCTCCGAGACATTTATTAGGTTTCAGCTCAAAAAAAAAGAAAGATTTTGCATACTTCTTCAACCTCCATATTCCCAGCCAGTGAGTCCCTACTCTCCAGTCTGGCGTTACCGTGTTTGTTTTTTGTGCCTCCAGTTGCCTTTTTGGATCACACCATCCATGTAAGCATCCCATATCATTCAGACAAGACCATAAATCAATTTCTGTGAGAAGTATCATCTAAAGGACATCAGTCACAGATGGAGGGATTGATCAGATAAAGATCACTGATGGGTATTCCATTACAGGAAAGCAAGTCCGAGTGCTGCTTTTCTTCAAACGACAAGGAAGCCATTCATTGTTAAAAAATAAAATTGTCTGGCATTGAGCAAAAAAATCTCCTCAAAGGCTGAATTTCCTTGGATGGAAGTCCTAAAATGAGCCACTCAGCAACTGTAAAGTACCTAAAAACTACACATAAGTATCACCACTTAAGCACTTTCAGTCAGAAAACTCACTTTATCATTGTTTGTTATTGTGTCTGGCGTCTAAGCTCCGACCTCATCACACCCCCCAGATAAGCTACGGCAAGATTTTGGGAAGTGAGGAGCAAATATCCCAACCACCCCTATTGTTCTCTTTACAGGAGATAAAATATGCTATTTAAGATAAAGTTCTTTACATTGGTATTCCTCATCTCTTGACTGGACTGACTTTAAGACTCATTACCATAATTATTTAGTTTACGATAAGACGCAGTTTCTTCAAACATCTAACTATCTGCTGTTGCTCTCTGGAACTGGACGTTGTCCACGGGTGGATCTGAATTCAGAACATTCCTCTAGATTAAAAACCCTTATTGCTACGCAAGTTTGATTTCTTTGGGGCATATATATATTTAACATCTTAGAACCTCTAAACTTACCATAAAATGACAAATCACCAGATAAAATCAGATTACATTTTTTATTTCATGGAAAGTAGTGAATTTAATTAGATTAGCCTATCGTTTTAGTAAATCATTTTTAAGAAAACTATTTGACCGTTATCAGACTTTTTTGGATGAATCAAGTTAAGTAATTCTGTATAGTGAGTCCTCACATGCTTTAATATGCAAACAAACAAATCCTACGTATCGAACAGGACTTCCCCAATAGCCATGGTTAATGCCTCCTCCTTGGTCATTTGACATGTGGTGTATCCCAGGGCTCGTTCCTTGGCCCCTTGCATTACGCATATACATGCTGCAACAGGGTCGTATTATACGATCTTTTAACAAGAAATATTAACTCAAATTGTACTCATCCAAACAGGTGAGGGGGTATTTAAAGTGCTGAACATTTCTTAACACAAAGTAAGGTTATATAACAATGTCTATTCTTCTGACTTCATTATAGGCAGTATATATATATATATATATAATGATATATATATCATTATAAAAATCATTATAAGCCAATCGGTTTAAAACAGGAGAAAGTGATGTAACTCAGTGGTAAGCCACATTATGGGAGATCATATTAAGACAAATTTACATACATTTCCTTAATCCTACACATGCTTGAAAAGATTTTGTTCAAGAAAGAAACTAG
This sequence comes from Lophius americanus, assembly GCA_037951165.1. Lineage (NCBI taxonomy): Eukaryota > Metazoa > Chordata > Actinopteri > Lophiiformes > Lophiidae > Lophius > Lophius americanus. The sequence goes on along the minus strand of JBBDHG010000098.1, from coordinate 249,214 downwards.
GCTGATTTAACAGACACAAGGATTTTTCTAACTTTCTTGAAATTACTTTTTTTGAAGTGTGCTCATAAATAACTGGACCGGGTGTGAGTGACACCTTGGCCTCACGAAGAAATAGGAACCAGGATAAACAGCTCTCTACTGACTGCTAAATGACTTTATCAATGCTTTGACATACAGCCTGTCTGGGGCGGCTGCAGGTCTCCCTGCTGTCTTCATGTAATTAATAAAACACACACACACACACACACACGCATGCACACATATGTGAGCTCAAGCTTTTCAAAAAAATAGTTCTGAGCTTGTTTTGTCCAATTTGTTGGTTGCTAGGGTGCAGAGAATGACTGTATAAGGGAATGTGTCTCTGTTTGAAGGACATTAATGTGGTTACTGCTCTGGTTTTAATGAGGCGACACTCTGCCACAATCATGGAGGCCACAATAGTCCTCCATGATTAAGCTCTCTGCCGTGTTGTCGCATGTCCTCAAGTGTGGTATCTCTCAGTAGCTGAAAGTAACTCTATTCCATTGCCCCTTTTCCACACAGTGAGGACATGTCAGAAACTCCCATTAAAATAGTGTGTCAACTAATTAAACACTGGGTGAGGTGGGAGAAAGAGCGATTCCCCCTTATTCAGTTCTCACCCACCCCCACGAAGACAGAAGAGGGGACGAAGACGCCCTGTCATGGAAGAAGAGAGATGATCATAATGCATGGCAGCGAGGCAGATTATGGCATCAGTCAAAAGGAAATGACACGAGTGGAGACATCAGCCCTGCCGTAATAGACTCAGCCCTCGCCTCAAGTGCTACCTGTACCATAAGTCACTCCGTCCCTCTAACACTCTGCCACAGACGGACAAACAGTGCCTTGAGAAAAAATAATGAACACACCGGAAAAGCAAAGATCTTTCAAAGATTTCTCAGCACCGCAGGCTTGAACAGGTAGGTGTCCTCATTCATTCCAACTGAGACAAATGACCAACGGCGGTCATTTCTGAGTCTTTGCGGAAGGATGTGGTACAGCAAGTTTGTCTGGAAAGTTCTTAACTTCTGAGAAATATTGAGAGGAAAAATAGATTTAAATCCAACATCACTATAACCCCAAACAGTCGGGGATATTACGGAATCATCTGCAGCGTCGGAATGAGATCCTTCATGATAGCTCAATAACTCAAATACTATCCAAAGGTTTTTTAGCCATCATTTCTCAACCGCTCCAAATTTGATGCACATGAATCTATTTCTGTATTTTACTCTAATTCTTCATATATAATCACTTAGGGGAGCTTCTTTTTTTTCCTTCTTTTTTTTTTTTACAACACAGGGGATTTGGGGCTTTTCCGTGTCAGACCCTTAATGTCGGGGCCGACAGCGTAAGCTTAAATACTTTGTAATTGTTCCTAGACCATTTTAATTTGTTAATGGACAGACAGAGATCCCACTGTAGTTAAGGTCAGAGTAATATTTGCAATGCACACACACACACACATATATATATATATATTCATCAATATTCACTGTGGAACGCATTTGAAAATGTTTGAATTCAAATGTATTGTGTTACTAATGATGAAACCAGAACCAGAGAGACCATCTTCATAGTGGCCACTGCAGAAGTTTCAAATCACTGCTATGACGTGTGTATTCACACAGAGACAACTGGGATTGCTTACCAGGGTACAACTTCTGCAACAGTGTCCCAAAGCTGGTAGTTTTGGGCATGATTGTGTTTCCTGATGGCTGAAGTCGTGTTAGAGGACACACTCTGTAAAACCTTGGCTAACCCCCTGTTATCCACCACCGTCTCAATCCACTGAGTTGGTCAATCCGTCACGGGTAGATTTACTCAGTCTGACATCTATTGCAGTGTAGTTTAAAGGCTGGTTGCTCACAGTAACTTAAACCTGACGAAGTAGTAGGATATTGCCAACAGTAATAATTAAGGTGCTGCTACATTTGAGTCCAACAGAAGTTGAAGGCCGCTATTTGTGCTCGCAGGAAAAGCTATTGTTCACTGAGTGTAGGTTAGTTAAACCGGTGTTTATCTGCTGTTTCCTGTCGGAACGGCAGACATGTAATGGCTCTATTCTAAAGGAGCGATTCCCACTGAAGTCGGCGTCACACTTTTTAACAAGGGTGACCCGGCCAAAAATGAAGCAGTACAAGTCATAATCATTTTATAATGTTGTCTATGGGAATAGTGTCTTCTTGTTTAATTGAAGGTATAATACTTTAAATTTTGCACTTATATCAAGACTTAATTAAGACTGTCTCCTGTTTTTGTGGCAGCAAAGTTGCATCTCATTCCTTTCGGCTGCCATCTTCATAGAATCATTCTATGCAACATGTTGAGTGTATTTTTACTGAAGAGTGGCCAAACGATGTGTACATCGGCAGATTTTGGCTGACGTGCACTATATAGAGGATCTAACATGTGTTTGGACATTTTTAAACTCCGTACTGTTGGAATTGGAGTAGAAGGATGGGTTTGTGTTGTCAACAATAAATCCTCACCCGACCATCACCATGTCACAACAGAAACCAAAACATGAATCAGGTAGCACTTTCACCCACTCCACAAAAATCACATTGCTGAGACCAGAAGGTAACTCGACCACTTCAGATTTTGTTTTGACAGAAATGTGTCAGCCTGTAGCACCCTGCACTCCAATGCTTGGTTTCCTTAGATTTTTCTCAGCCTGTCTGTCCCCGGTGACAAACTCCAGACCTTAAATCACATGACCAGCCTTCAGACACTCAATAATCTAGCCATGTCTGCAAAATTTAAGGGTGAAACCCTCACGCTAACTCTCTTTTAAAACATTTACAAACAGATTGCAAAGCTGTTTATTTTACATGCAACATGTGCGACAAGCATAAGTGGGAACTATGTCTTTCACCTCTGCACCATCAGCAGCATCACACTGATGCTGCACACTGAATCAACCTAATGACTGGGGTAATAACTTGCTACATGGAACCCTTGAATTGATTACTGGATCTAAAAAAGGTGGCCGAGAGGCCTCAGAGGTTAATTGGAATGATGATTACGATGATTACACATTCTTTATGACTGCAGAGAGCATGAGCGGAATTTTAAATCAATGTTAATGTCTATACAGATTAGAAAATGTTGAATAAGGCCACTGCTTGATCAGCTATTTATATATTTTTTTATTATGCATGATCATATACATATTGTGTATTGAACTGTATTTATTTACGTGCCTCTGGCCCTGGTGATGACATAATTGTTAACAGAATCATACGGCTGCTAAAATGGGCACCTGTTCGCTAAAACTCCATTTGGCTCTGCAGCAAAAGTTGAGAAATAAAGTTCTGCGGACAGATAACGTCACTGAAACAGAATGTCAGGATCCAGTCCAGGAGTGCCTTCAGACGGTTTACCCAGGCTATTTCTCAGTTTGTGCTCAGTAGCACACATCACAATGGCTGGCAGACATGCTGCGCCTGACGTGCTCAGCCGTCACAACAATAATAATGAATCCGCTTGTACATCCAATTAAAATGTTCCTAATAGCATTGTGGTTGCATCGATTTCTGTGGAAATGGTTGTTCATCTGAGAACATTTGCACAGAGGCATCTCCAGGGATTTGGATTGGGCTCGTTGCACAATGTCTCCATGTACGAACAATAAGGTTTTGGGTAAAGAGATTTATTTATTCTACAACTTTCTGATTTTAAGTGTCTGCTCCTTTCCACTTTAGCAATTAAATTGACTTTGAAAACAAACACGGATAATGGTGTGAATCTCAGTCAAATGCCCTTTTCTATCCTCCGACTTGGGATTAACTGAGCAATATATATGTTTAGGACCTTCTTGTGTTGAAATAAAGCCCAAAGCAATTCTGTTTTGACAGCATTTGGGAACAATTCATAGAGGAGTTGTGGCACCATTAGATGCAACAGAGAACTATTTTAATAGGCCGACATTCTCATTCACATAGAGCAGAATTCATATTTGCCCCCTTTATTGCAAGACATCATGGCATTAGGCCATATTAAGCTGCCGCCTCCATTCATGACTGTATGTCAAATGTTCTTTTTGAGGCATGCTGTTGGGCTTTTTACCAGAGTTAATAAGACCCTTGTATTCCAAACAACTATTCTTTGGACTCCATACAATATTCTTCCTGTCATCAAGGCTTTTTAAAGCAAAATCCAAACAAGCCTTGGGCCTCTGGAGTTTGAGGCCCATTTTGGCATTAACGCTAATCCTGAGCCTTTATCTTCCTCATCATCCGTCACATTTCGGGGTCGACACCGAAAATCCTCTGTTTCCATCCATAGTTACTGCTGGTACCCTGCTGGCTAACAGCACCAGTGAAGCTGTTTGTTAACCTGAGACCCAACCGATACAGTTTGGGAATCAGTTTTAGCGACTGCTGTCACTCAGGATCCAGAGGGTTTACATCCATGAAAACCACTCTCATGGCATTTCCTATGAATGCCATTTATCAGTGTCGTTTTAACAATAGAGCCATGAATACTGACTTTTCTAGAGGTGAGAGAGGTCTGTGTTGCATTTGGTGTTTTCTCCCAGAGTCTTTGCCTCTTGGAGGACCATTGGAAGATCGGTCAGTTGTTGCTCCAAATATGCACATATAGTTTTGAATGTCTTTTGATTTTGACAGAGTGTGCTGCTGGTGAGACCAGCAAGTCAATTTAATGTTCGTGAAAAAAGTCTATATAAGGGATGATGTCATTGAACGGGGCTGGTAGAAACCAGGTCTTCTGAGAAGGTTAAGTATGAGTTTCATAGAACAACAGAAAAAGGCAGGAGGAGGTCAAATGATTTTTCACAGAAATGTACACACATCTGCAAATAACTGTCTGAGCGTAGAACTTATCTGGTGTTCTCCTGTGAATGGAATGTTTCAGTATTGCTGGCTGTTTCTAATATCATCTACTCGACTGTATATAGTAACAGCATGGCTAAAAGTACTTAGCTTTCATCTGTCTCTTAACACAGCGGCTTAAATGAGTGTCTGTTTGTTAAACTGGGTATTAGTGTGTATTCCTGGGTGGTGACAGTCAGTTACACAAATGTGCTTAAGTCACAATACAGTCCAGTCCTGCATGCGTTCAGAGGAAAGTACTGCTTGGCTCCCTTCATAACTAATTCATTATTCAAGGACCCCTAACAGTTGCCCTATTGAGCTACTCTATTCAAAAAAACCTGCTCCTACCCCTGTAGCTGTGCAGGTTTGGAGGCAATCTGCACCAACACCTCTTACAGCGGGTGCAATACTCAAACATTTCTGGAGGCTCTGGTGGCTTCCGTGGAGGCTGGTACAGATGTTCACTGTCTCCCATAAAAAATGTATCTGCATTGTTCCAGAGTGTTATCATTGGCTGATGGTTGTTGGGGTTTTATCATAAACAACATATGGTAGCTGGCTGTGCGGTGAATAACTATGAGGACAAACCTGCCGAGGAGCTTCCGTCACCTCCTATAAGAAGTGAAAGGAGCCTCAATTAAAAATATATAGTGTCTCAAGATGTTTTTGCAGACAAAGACTCAAGCGCCAGTAATTGACTTGATATTTTGGAGGGTGCAGCGCTTTGACATAACATTATAATCACTGACAAGGGAAAACAAAATAACACTGTGGTTGGGATATATTAGGCAACAATTTGTCCCCTAAGTTGATGTGTTGGAAAAAAGGAAAAACGGGCTTGAGTTGGTACCTGAGGGACTCTGAGAAGAGCCAACGTGGGATGGCTAGGCAACCGGGTCAGAGTATTTCCAGAACTGTAGTTCTTGTTGGGTGTTCTCGGTCTGAAGTGGTCTCGGGAAGGACAAATGTGTGAACCAGCCAAGTCAGTTTTATTTATATAGTGCCAAATTACACAATATTGTTTTATCTCAAGGCATTTCCTAAAAGAGCATTAAAATTATAAATCAATTAGAATTAATATTGCTCTGTTCACTGGATTTCAAAGGAACATACGTAGATCTCTGCATCATCAGCATAACGATGACACTGTATGATATGAATATGATCCAGTGGCAGCCTTTATATGCTAAACAGCAAGGGGCCAGGGATGAAGCCCTGGGGAACACCACAGGTCAGAAGAGCCAACAAAGAGTAGGCTTTGATTACCTTTGGCTGTACAGAAACTCTTATTCGATAAGTAGGATTAAACTACTGCGAGCAGTTACTTTAATGCCCACCCACTTTCCAAGACAATCCAATAGGATTGCCTGATCCACTGTTTGAAAAGCAGAGCTCAGCTCTAAAATAATTCAAACTGAGCAGTCGTCAGCATCAGCTGCAAGTGACAGGTCATCCGTCGCTTTGATGAGCGCAGATTTTGTGCTTTTTCTTTGGCAGCAAAAACTACGACGATACACAATATGAGGCAGGTGGTTTTAATATTATGGCTGAACAACTGATCCATCGTTGTTTTTGTTGTACATAGGTTAGATTTCTATATTTGCAATCCTTAAATATTTATGCATTGAACAGCTACCTGGTCATTAAAATGAAGCAACGATGAGTAATGAAGCGGGGCTGGGTAATGAGAATGTCTCTGTCGTGCCCTCTTCCTCAAACACCTGACACACAGCCTTCATATAGCAAGGCTTATGAAAAGGTTGTCTCTATATTAGCTGTACCAACAGCGGCGTGTTGACTCTCACCTAGGACAGAATGAACCCCAGACAAAGCAATCTGAGGTGCCCATGAATGCCAACCAGCAGCATACCTGCGACCCAAAGATGATCTGTTTCAAACCATCAACAACCCCGATAACATGCTGGTCTATATTAACATGTTCCGTAAAGGATTACTGGTGCCTGTCGACATGTGAACCAACATGAAGCAACCTCAAGTGATGTTTTATGATAGATCACAATTTAAAGTCCATTTCATTTTCACATTGTGGAGAATGGGATCACCCTATCACCCATGGGAGATGCTTGTTACGGCCAGCCGTATATTGATGGTATATAGTGTGGATATGTTCCTCTATGACTTGGTATGTTTAAATCAATGTAACAGTGAGACCTCTCTCGTCTTAGTAGGATCTATGTGAAGTGAGATGGAACCATGTCAGAAGAATGGAAGATGGCCGTTGATGCTGCTGCACCCATGGGCTGACGCAGGAGGCGGATTCAGGGGCTGAACTATAAAAGTCGCTGTTACAGGAACTTTCACTTGTCATTGAATAATCAACTTTGACAGCCACAGTGTGTGTTTTTCCTTGTTTGAACGGGTTATGTTTTGTATTAGACCTTTGTTTGGTAGTGTTAGCGTTGTATTGAGTACATCAGTTATCGTCAGCAGCGTGTTGGTGGTTGAATGTGTGTTAGCCTTGTTCTAGTAATTCTTTATATATTTGTAAATAGATATGACTGCATATCTTTGAACTTAGTATGGAGCGTAGCGGTCAACTGCCATTTTCTCCTGTTTTTGGTTAGTTAGGGAGATAGATTTAGTGGATTTGTTTTTGTTCTTTTATTGGGATTACGCTAGTTTCTTACAAATAAATTAGTTTGGCTTTTGTTTGTTGTTCTGGCCATGGTTCACCCTGAATTCAAAGCTTCCCATTCTTTCCACCTCACATTTCTCTAAATACCACGTGATTTGCTGAAAATCAGTCATAAACTCAACTATTGCGCAAAACAAGGAGTCAATAATAGATTATAGAAAGAGAGTGGGGGGGGGGGGGGATATCCAAAAGGCAATCAGGACTCCATATTAATTATGCCAATGACTTGGATTTGCTACTTCATTAACCATCATTTTGAGCCGTTTGATCACCAGAGTAGCCCCACAGAAAATTTCTGTGGCACATCCAAGTGCATGTATGTTTGTGGGCACACATGCTAATCACTGCATCAGTTAATTACTGCAGACACACTCGGCAATCAATTAGATTATATCCTATGTGAGGGGATAGTCCTGTGTGTCTTAACTGAATTGGCATCCGTAATATTTTTCATCACGTTGTCTGGGTTATTGGAAATGTAAACTGCTGCTGGTGTGTGTTTGTTTGTGTGTGTGCATGTGTGTGTGAGTGGAGAAGCCCCTCGGATTCAACAAATAACTTCCCGCAGTTCTGCGCGGGAAACAGCAGGTGGGAGCAGAGTTCAATCTCAGGTTATGTTCGACTCCCCATTACGCTTTGTTTTCAAGGGGGCTGGTGTTGATATTTAGTGACCTATGGGATACCGATACAAACTTTTGGCTTTTTTTGGAAATAACATTTATAAAGAAGGTCAGGAAAAACTCATCTGCACACAACATACGAGGATGAAGAGGCTATGTGAAAACCAAGGCAGCATTAAAACTTCATGAAAATGTATTTCTAATGATTCATTATAGACTTACAGGCTTTCTTCGTCAGACATCTAGATTATTCGCTTGCTTGACAAATGGGAAATGTTTACCATGTAATGGTACTGGGAGGCGGGTTTTGAGGCGAGAGGAGGCTGTCAGAACATGGCCAAGTCATTTTATCTTGATGTTTGCCAACATTGCAATAATTGATTCGCCTTTGTTCTCAGGCGTCAGTATACAAACATGGCAAGCGGCCTAGAGAGGCACGCATCTGATTAACAAGAGCGCTGCAGCATTCTCCCAGCTCTCTCTTTCTCTCTCGCCGTGTCTGCAGCTTCAGGAAGCGCTCGTTTGACAGAGCCTCAGCGCGATGCTTCGCCATCAGCTCGGTTACACGTGTAACATTATTTCTCCCATTTGCTTGTACTCCCATAGACTCTCTGGTGGGTCCATGATGTCAACTGACGTGCAGTTTGTCTAATTTTATCCCACATCTTCCAAAGACTTCCACTTGTGTGAGGCAGGATTGAATGAAGTGAATCACACAGTATGTAGTGGTGTTGGCATTTAATCTTTATTTGGGATTTAGTCACCGGAAATGACAAACAGTTGGAAGCAAAACTATGCGACCAAATTGTGTCATGTTGATCAAGTATCTCAATAAAACAGATGTTAAAGCACAGAGTTATTCCATCCCTCAATGAGGACCAGCTCCAGTACTTTGTAGACCCATTTCGCTGCTGCAAACTTCATACATATACATGTATTCCTGAGGAACCTTCTGGCTTCATTTTCCTTGTTTTCTTTCTGCAACCGACTTGTTCAAATCCAACCAAAGATTTTTTGGGGGATTAGAGACAAGCCACTGTAAAGGCCACTGATCAATGTAAACATTGGTGGACATGGAAGTGTGATCTGAACCTTAGTACTCCTGGATCGTCAAACTGGCCCCAGCTTCGTCTTCCTCCAAGGATTTTCCTGATATTTGGTGGAATACATGTTCGTCTCTACACACATCGTGTTCCTGGTGCCCGAGGAAGTAAAACAGCTCAAGAGCATCAGCGAGCCAAAGCTTCACTGTAAGCACAGTGCTCTCATCGGAACGTGCGTCTTCCTCCAGACATAGCGCTGAGGCAATGGCCTGGAGAGTTTAGGTTTGTTTCACTGCTCCACCGAACCGCATTCCAAAACTTAATCTAGACTGTTCTGAGCTACTTAAGTGACTTCTCTAGAGCATTTGGGTCAGTAGAGGAGAACCTGACCCTGGAGATCAGGCATGAATCTTTTATGAACATCAGGGTTTTACAGAGAGCTAGAGGCCCTAACGCTAAATTAAGTGCATAAAGCTGTGCTCTTATGAGGTATGCAAGGGGGTTGAATAAACTTGAGACTGCAAAAGTCGTTAATAGTAGTATTTTTGTTATGGCAGAAAGATGATAAATTATATATTTTACTTCCAACAGCATCAATAAAGTGTTGGACAAGTAGATAAATACGCCAAACGGTTTTGTTAAATGTATGGGCGTCACGACACAGAGCATGTTGCCACATGCAGGCTACAATGGTCTGAACATTTATGCTCATAAAGCAAAGGTTTAAGAGCGTTAGATTCCAGTCCAACAACTTTAGGACACACATCAGCTTGTTATGTCGGTCACACCATTTCTAAAGCAAGGGAACTACTGGAGCTGGGACTCTTGTCTGCATTTAGATCAGTTCACTCAGACGAATCGTGATTTTGAAATGCTTGTTACGGCAGCAGAATGTGGTTGGAGTTCGGTATTTAGGCTCTGACCTCGTCACTCTTTTACAAATGTCAAACCGTGATGACAGTGACACCTTGAACCACCATTGTCAAAGCCTACAGGTGGACAGTGGGCCTGAAAGAGCAGGCAGAAATACATATGCAGCTATGTCTGGTCATGGGCAGAGGGAGAGATGGGACATTTTTGCAGCTTAAGAAGACAGACAAATTGGGAGGGTGCGTTCGGTTTCCTCTGAGCAGAATGAGGCATGACACGTGTGAATACAGCAATGCAGCTGAATCCGACAGCATGACCCAGCTCGCAGGCTTTGCTCCATTTGTTTGGGAACAATTTGGGTTTCTCGGTCTGCGAAATCAGCTGTCAATGTCAATGTGCCAGGATTGTAAAATGATAACATATCAAACATGAAAAAAAGTTCTAAAGGTTTTGTAGTTACTTTCTCCTGTTAAAACACGCACCAAACCATGACACATTTAATCGGGTAAAGAATCATAACATCACTTGTGTGTTAAACCTGAAAAATCTGTAAAAACTTTCATTCAGTAGATCCAATAAAAGAAAATAAAGCAGAATAATATAGTCAATTCTAGGATTACTATATATTTTACAGGTCCTTTACTGTAGTTGCACATGCTAGAAAATTCTATGGACGTGTCGTGGGAAAACATGTTCAGGTGAGAAATGCATTGTGATGTCATCAGGAAAGGATGATAGAGATATTTTTGATCTCGTCTGATAGGCCATTAACATCTGGCATCAAATTATTTGAATAAAATCAGTCACACTGAGAGCCCATATTTATTCATTTAGATATTTAGGTATGTACGGATTCAACCTCCAGAGGTCACATAGTTTCATCTCCTGTTGCTGCAGGGGGGGCGGGGGGTGGGGAGAAGAAAATTTCTGTGGGTCAGAAGTTAAGTCATAGGTTTGGCACTGGCCATAGAAAACCGAAAACAACCGGTTCTAAGTAAAAGCAGGGAAAGATGAAGCATGGCATATTTATTCACACACATACAGGAACTGAAATACAACAAAGAAGAAGTATTAGGCTTTATGATGAAAAGAAGTGGTAGGAACAGGTCTCAACTTCCACAAAAATCATCAGGGGAGGCGATTGTGTGCGAGTTCTACTCTGGTCGGTTGATGTTCCATTTGGTGAAACAGACCCGCATCAGACAAAGGATAGTTCTCTTCACAACAATCCTGTTGTTCTCTATGCATTGTGGGGTAAAAAAATGTAAGAATGCATCAGTTGGTGGTATCCCGTGATATCTTAAGTTTAATTTCATAGAACTGTTTATCAAAGCACAAAGTTTTCACATCTACGTTCGTGGTCAGACTGATTCAACTGATAGACGTGATGACCCTTGCAATTGCTACAATTTTCTATGAGTGATGATATGTTTTTGTTATGTATTAGAACTGACTGTCTCATTGTTATACAGAGCTTATCTGAAACCAGAGAGTTAGACAAATCCAGTGGGAGTCCTAGTGAGTCAGCGATTTCTAATGAAACGGCTCAAGGCTGTAGATTGGTATGACAACAAACATTAAAGTCTGTAGTTTAACATTTGGGATGGAGTTGCGATGGTTCACAAAACTGATTGGATTTCCTAAGGCTGTAAGAGAATCATGATTTCCCATTTAGAAAAAAAATTACCTTTTTTCATTTTCTGATTGCATGGACCTGGAAAATAGAGGAATGAGTGTCACAGAATCTTCCCAAAATCAAGGTTACATGACAAACAGGATTATTCTATTCAGAATTAGTTGGTTTAATGTGAAAGTATTTTTCAAAGATTGCTATAAAGCTTGAAAATGTGTGTGTCTACGGCACAAAAGCCCCCACTAATAGAAAACTGAAAATCTATGCATCGACCATGGCACCCATTATATGTGAGAGAATTTATTATGACTATTGTCACGGTTTATATATGATTTATATGTAAATATAAGCAATTGTAAAAGCCGAAATATAAGATGCACTTCCTAAGGGTACCTGAGAATGCATGTGAAAGTTTGGAGTTTTTGAATATATGAGATTTAGGTATAGTGATGAATCATGAAAAAATGGCGTTCGATTCTGCAGCATTTTAACTCATAGCAGAAACTGCCGCAGAGCAAGAGACTGTTGTTTCCTTCCTCGGCCAATGAAGGACAGGTTCTTAGATGATGTGAGAAATGCGGAAACAAACTGCAGGACAAGCAAGAGGCAGGAGAAACGTTATGTCACAGTAGCAGCTGCGCAGATATAAAAATTCACCTTAAACGTCAGGTTTAGCTTTGCTAAGGCTAATCTAGCGTAATTTACCAGAGGTCTCCTGGCTATGGCGTGGGACGAGGAGCCGGAGTGCTGACATCGTGAAGGACAGCTGAGAGCAACGATATTAAGAAAAAAACATTGTGGAGAGAAGCGTGACTTAAATTCTAAAGGGGAGGGTAATTCAGAAATCTTATTTTAGCCCAGCAGTAGTCTATAGATTATTAACCATTGCTTACTGGGGATGAGCCATGAGTCTCAACTGTCCATTGGCTCTCAATTAAAGGAGTTCAATGCAGAAGTCATTTAAAAAGTAAAATGGGGCATATTGCCTAGTCATCATTTCAGAGCAAAGCTGCTACCAGAAGGTTCATCCACAGCACGACACTTGTTGGCAAGTGGTCAGCAGCCGAAGTGAGTTTAATGTCAAACATTGGCCCTCATCTCAAAGATTATTGTTAAAGAATTGCTTTGAGGGATGTTTGTTAAGCCAGAGTTTAAACACCATCTAGAGAAACTCCCAACACAAGAGAAACCTAAGGAAGACAATCCACATGTGGCCGAGTCAAGATCAAATAGTATTTTTGCTTGAAACGCCCATCCCGACTACATGCAGGCGCATGGACAAGGATGACCCTCTGTGCTCCCTTTGGAGGGAGCATAATAGTAACACAGGTCTCAAATGTCTCAACCTCTTTGAGTGTAAAGAATTAAGTTCAGATGACAGAATATTTTAATAAGTATTTTTTATTTCTGTTTTTACAGACTTTTTGTCACAACAAATTTAGCAAGAGCATCTTTTTCGTCCATTACTCTGTAGAAATTCATTTTGAAGCAACCAACAGAGGACCAGCGACCAATTCATAGCGTAAAAGCAGAGGCATTTTTAACATGCAGTAAAACAGGTAGGATTTCTTACCAAATCTGAGGCAAGGGGAATACTAACGCCCCCCACCATCCTGTTTCAACTCTAACCCCATTTACCAATCACTGAGAGTCCTCAAAAGATTTTGGATTACAAAACACACAGGAACTGCAACAAAAAGGTAATTTTCACTCTGAAATCTCACTCCAGGGATGACAAAATTAACAAATTCTAAAATTCCTTATTCTATTATGTGCTGTTAACATATCTTCAAAAAGCAATTCAGTAACAGATTTTTTTCATTGGAACATTCAAGTCTTTTGTAGTAGCCAGTCGGTGATAGGCTAAAAGATTCTATGTTCTTTGACCAATGCATTACCAACGTGAATTAGTCAAAACATAATCTGATATGTAAGTGATGCCAAGTAGTAATGGAAAATCTGACCTCCGGACCTCTCTCAACCAACATTTCCCCCCAAAAAATGACAGGATTGGAGGGACAGTTAGGATCTCAGTAAAGATCAATGTAGAGGAAGTGGCAAAAATGATGATAAATGGTCATTGAAATAAAACTTAAAAAACGTATCTTTTTCGGTCCATCTAGAATAGCACTGTGCAATTTCAACTAATAACTAAAAGTGATTAAGCCGTCCACATAATATACTTAAGTTGAAGCTGTACATAATATAACCACACTAAGCCTATCGTCATTTCATTTCCTTACCATTTTATGGATAGACAGAGTTGTGCTTAAGTGCTAAACATTGTGTTTACATTAGAGAGTGATTTGTAAGCGGAGCAGTGTTTGATCCAAAAGTGAGACAAAACTGTTTAATGGGTGGAGATAGAGGCCAGAAGAAAAGAAAATCCTATCCAGAAAGCTTGGGGAGAAGAAAAAGAAAAAAAGATCATCAACAGACAGACAAATGACCACCAAACAGACGGACCAAAGCAGTGTGAAGACAGAGGTTGAGCAAAGAAGGGGCGAGTCCATCTTCTGTTGGGGACCACTGCATCCATCTGTCTGAACGTTCACCCACCTGTCCGGCAACCTCCAACTCCATGTTTCTCACTTGAAGAGAGCCTTTATTGCTTCATTGTCGGAACACTCGTGAGGAGGCTTGCCATCCGGTGCGTTTATGTTTGTCTTTGCTCCCTGTTGAGCAGATGCAACATGATTAAATATGCTGAGCAGGCAAATCAAAGTCCTCCTCACAGCATGATCCCAAGTCCATTTGACAAGTCAGGGGTAGAAGTCCGGAGCAAAGACTTTAATATATAATCTATTTAAATATAAATGATCATATCACCACCTGCCAATAACTAATGACAGACACTAAAAATACTGACGTGAAGACAAAAAACAAAAACACGTCTCTGCGTTGGGGGTAGTAGAGTGACCAACCGCTTAAACAGTTTCCCTTAAAATGGACGCTCACTTGTCCTCCTTTTAGATTATGTAGCGCAGTGGGTTGTTTTACTCTAAAAAAAATATAAATGACTAGCAACTTTGATAATGCTATGGTGTTAAGAACACACCTAAATCGGATACTTTTTTCCTGTCGACATTGGCAGGAGAGCTCGTTCACGCAGCAGCACATTGAACGATGCATTCAATGCCATACGTGCTGAAATGTAATCTTGTATAAAGATTGTATTTAGTGAGAAACCAAATGAGCAAGGAGCAATTTGTAGATGTTTTAATGACATTACCAAATGGCTATTAAAAAAGTAATTTGGAAAAATGATTATGCCAAAAGACATTACCATTCTTGATGCCGCCCCACTTGGGGGCGGCATCTTGGGGGCGGCTGTGGCTCAGTGGGTAGAGCGGCCGTCTCCCAATCGGAAGGTAGCCGGTTCGAATCCCACCAGGGTCTACTTGTCGTAGGGTCCTTGAGCAAGACCCTGAATCCTTAGCTCCCCGGGCGCTCCACGAGGGGCTGCCCACTGCTCCCTCAGGGATGGGTCAAATGCAGAGAAGTAATTTCACTATGTTGTACTGTATGACTATGTGACTAATAAAGGATTCTTTCTTTCTTTCTTTCTTAGTTTTTCGCCACTGCCCACAATATTGTCAAAATATGGAGATTGAGGTATTTGGTCAAAAAATAATGTAATATTTGATTTAGTCAGTTTGCAGGCCATAATCCTGCAAAGTGTCCTCCTTGTTGATGTTGTAAAAGTGGCCAAAGTGGTAAAAGTGATGTTGTAAAAGTTATTTTTTGATGTCTCAAATGTATACCCTACACTGGTCAATTATGATTACTCTCTCTCCCTTTCAATTTTGCTCACAAAGTGCAACAGATTGATGCATATAACTTTAGAGGTACAAAATTTTCTTCTGTGCGAAGGAACCCCCTGGTCCAGGGTTCACTTCAGGCAGTTTCCCTAAATCCTGTAGGAAAGATTGGACTCAATAAGGAACATCACCTTGTCACCGTTGGCCTGCAAAGCTTTAAAATTAGGCTTATTTCCTTCATTTGACCTGTTACTTCTATCAGTTTTATTTTCCTCTAACTCACTCACTAACACTTTTTCAGCACATGCAAAACAAAGTCGGATGCTGAGCCAAATCCGTTTAAGCTCCAAAGGACAACAGAATGAATGTGAAAGAGATTGTAGTGGACGCAATCATTTCGATACGGAGGGAAAAAAACAAACGAGAAAGAAAGACAAAGACGCATGCAAGGTGTTGAATACACATGTAGTGACAAGAGATTTAATGGGCAGCAGAGGAGTGAAGGGGCATTTGTTGGAGAGACATCTCTTGGTTTAGCCTGCCAGTTCTTGCCTCTTAGCAAATGGTTTACAGAGCAGAGGCAGAGAGTCTAATTTTGCGTGGCGAAGCAAGCCTTCAAAAACCAATGTGACCCAATTCAAATGCCCAGCGATGCAAGAAGGGTTATCTGGGTGCAAATTCCATGCAACAAGGTCAATGGCGCACATCCAGAGCAATACAGATTTATCAGGGCTGAGCGGTTAACCCGTCAGATCGTCTTCACTAATTGGTGAAGAAACAAAGGTTAAAGGAAGATATGGTTTGGTAATTAGTTTTTCTGCCTCACATGTCTAGAAAATGTGCACCTGTCAACACTTGAGTTATGCTGGGGCTATGTTAATAATATTATAACTATGTTGATGAGGGATAAATGGTGGTAAATGGGATGAAAAAGACAGAACTTTATCTTATTGGATAAAATAGATTTTTGTCAAACCGTTGAGAGTCATGTGCCGCCACAGCTCATTACACAGGGGATGCTTTAGCAAAATTACCTTCAAAGTTAAAACCAATTCTGACAGAAAGCTGTCAGTAGACATCACGGAGATGTTAACAGCAGTTGGGGATTGTGCTACGTATTATAGACTACATTGGACTCTGCAGAGGAAATTTTACTGCAGCGTCCATTTCGTCAAATTTAAACCCCATTTACACAACCTTCTAAAGATTTGTATCGTTCCTACTAGTAGGAGTTAGTAGCCAACTTTTAAAGGAGAAGAAAATCAACACGAAAATGTCTTTGATACGAGGAGACAGCACAAGGTCCAGGAGACTCAAAGACGAGGACGAGATCTGCCGCGATGGAATTTGGCAGGGAAATGAATGATTGTTGCCTTATTAATCTATTGTTTACAAAGTACTGCTCGGTGATGTAGAAAACATCACACTGGATGGTGAATAGTGGCTTGCTGTAGGAAAAAAAGAATCATACACTGGAGCAGCATTGCTGTGTTCGATGTAAACAACCAAATGTATCATGATATCATAAACCCAGGTCTGCCCAGGTCTTTTAAATTTCAAAGCACCTTCTCTCAGTGAAATTCAGACACAGAACGGGACAGGTTTCCTGGGCAGAACCAGCAGTCTCCACACTGATTATGTTTGAATTTTCGTCTGATATGGAATGTTGTTCTGTGAAAACATTGATGGTCTGGAGTATAAATACTGATAAAGTACATGTCGTGTCACTCTAACTTTTCCTGATTCATATCAGGTAACCAATCATTGCACTATCCCCCGGTGGGAGTTCAGGGGGTGAAGGGAAGACAGTAGGAAGCCTTCCCTACCCCTCCCTTGCTTCTCCAGCTCAGGGGAAGTCATTAGTAGCCGGTTTAAGAATAGACCTAGTAACCCACTCCACAGGCCTCATTTAGATGGCAGGGAAATGCACAAACCTTAACCCAAGCTCTTTCACCATCAACATTGCCTGGAAACAAACATGGTGGGACAATCTAATAATGAGCCTCACTTTCTTTTATAACCCTAAAAAGTGTTCTAGAGGGTTTTCCAGAGACCCCTAATCCCTAATGATATTCATAGTACAGTTATAATAGCTCTGGCCCATTCTACCATACCATCCCCAATGACCATCCAGCTGGCATACTCCTGACACCACTAATATTAACGAGCTCTCCCCATCTTGAATAATGACCCCTTGTGAACACCTCACTGTCCAAACATTATCCAGTCAATGAGAAGCTAGAGGCCAAGTGAGACACAGCCACGTCTGTTGGGAGAGACTCCCATGGTGTCTCCAGACAAACTGAGATGTATCATCGTCCTGGATTACAAAGCAGCACCGTGTCAGTAACGTAACTCCGCTGACCTGTTTAAGTGTCCATTAACTTTTCATGATGCCACGAGGGAATGTAATTAAGGGCTTTAACATCTTTTAAGTCTTCAAATTTTGGGCCAAAGCAACAATCAAAATGTATCCAAATTTCAACGCTTCATCAGACGAATGACCAATTGTAAATAAGGCTGCAATTTACAACTATTTCGATAGTAGATTAGCGACACTGATGCAATGGTGCTAATGTTTACTTCCTCTTTATTAGGCTTGTCAGAGGCAGTGTATATTGTATCCATTCATCCATCCATCCAACCAGCACAATCTGGAGTCCCGACAGTAACATCTTAATTAAGGGGTTGCTCCAAGACTGGAAAACGGTATATATTATTCATTCATTTAGTTATCATAACTTTAACCCTATTACAACAGCATTGCTCTAGGTAGTTTATATTAAGAGGGAAGAAAATACACGCCCCTCTTTATATAGGTCAAAATTGCTTATTTTCAAGATTGGTTTCTCAATTCATGTTTTCCTCCACAGAACATTAAATAAAGCTCATCAAAGTTTGCTTTAGGAAACAATCCCCACTTATCAAGGACACGGAATAATAAGGAAGAATTACCTCATAGATGCTGAGGCAACAGAAAGCGATGTGACAAAATAACATTGCATTTCTTTCTAGTAAATGTTCATGTGTGCAGTTTTTCAGAAGAACAGGATGTGTACTCAGGCATTTGCCATTACATTATCGACTAAAAAACTAAGTGGTCGGCCACTGCCGTCTGTACTCGGCACTCTTCACCAGGATCTCACGACTAGGTCAACTATTGGTGTTAAAATAGCCCTTTCATAATTAATTTCCGACTACAGAATATACACAGTCTGGTGGCAGGGGTCGGCTCCCACGATGCAACAGGGAAACAAGCAATTTTGTCTGCAAACACAAGAATGTCCGACAGGAGCGTTGCAGTACGCTCCTTTTATCCGTTAGGACACATGGTTTTTCCATGTTTATTCAACAGAACTCTTTTTGCAGTTGGCATTGCCTGCTTCTTTCAGTTAATCTTTGAAAAAAGAAAAGTCTGGGCCAGCTGACAACCGCAGCCGGCTGCTGGCCTGTGTACAAGACTCTGCTGGTTTGTTCATGCGTAAGGCGTGCGCCTATGTTGATGAAAATGGGAGGTAAATACAGCTGATGCCAAGAAGGGAAAGTGGGCAGTTGAGTGCCATGTGTCTCGTTGACAAACACCAGTGTTTTCCTGTCGATAGATCACGGTTTCCTCATTTTAAGCATTTGTGACTGCGAAGCGAGGTTGAAACTGAACTGATTGAAAAGTATGCATGAATGGGGCATATGCCATTGGATGAAGGGGGGAAAATGCCTTCCCTAATCTGCTGTGTGACTTATCTTGTGAATGCCCCCACCCCTCTTCCCATTATTTTTGTTGAACCAAGATGATGCCACTGTGAAACAACTCTGGAGATGGGCTTTCATTTAGCCTGCCTCATTTAGTCTGTCTGGCACACAGCTGCTCCCTCAGCCCCCAAACATCCATCTCTCCTTCTCATATACACACATCCGTTTGCAGTAGACGTTGCCTGGGAAGCTTGCAACCCATCAACCACTCCAAGCCGCAAAGCATTTGCTACTGGGCTGTGGACAAGTACATGTACCCAGCCGCAATATGATTCAAGAACAAAAAAAAAAAAAGGTCAACGTAGGATAATAAACAGTTTTAAGATAAGTCATTAATTTATTAAAATTAACTTGTTAACGTCTGTGCTATACTGTACTTCTGCCCACTCCTGTCAGGCCAGCATGCATTTGTCTAAACTGCTCTAATTAAGGGAACATTTAATCATCGCAGTATGACACCAAGCCAGTTAAACTTCAGGGATATCAATCTGCCATCTAGGCAGCATAAGTGATCGTAACAGTTTCACCTGTTTTGGTGCAAATGAAAGTGACAACACGTGAAATGGAGAGGCAAAAGCATGACTACCGCCAAAAAAGGAATGGTTCTACAGGTGACTGCTGCAGCCCATTTCACTCTACTTATCTTTCCTGAATTAACCCTGCTCCAGTTTTGTTTTCGGCTGGTGTCTTTGTCACTACTTTTGACATGAGGCCGTACCTGCATCCCAGATAGTCCAGCTTCTGATAGACGGCTTATCCCTGCATGCAGTTTCAAGACATTTTGCTATGTCTCCCATCACTGTCTGAAGAGCATGGAGGAGATGCCAGGAGACGGACCGTTACAAGAGGGGGAGCTGGACAGGTACGTAGAAGGGCAACAACCGAGCAGCCAGACTGGTATCTTCTCCTCAGTGTGAGGAGGAACAGTAGAACTGCCAGATCCCTACAAGATGACCTCCAGTGGGCTACTGGTGTGATGTTCTGACAAAACCGTCAGCACACTGCATGAGGTTGGCATGAAGGCCCGACGTCCTCTACTGAAACCTGTGCTCACAGCCCAAAAATTGTGGCGCTTGACTGGTGTTCACCAGAGAACAGGCGAATTGGCAGTTTCTCGATTGGTGCCCCGTTCTCTTCATAGATGAGAGCAGGTTCAAACTGAGGTCATGTGGCAGGCATGAAAGAGTCTGGAGACGCTGTGGAGAATGTAATTCTGCTGCATCATCATCCAGCAGGACCGGTTTGGTGGTGGGTCAGTGATTGTCTGGGGAGATAGATTCTTGGATGGTCTCACAGTCCTCCAAGGGCCAGCCAACGGTACGTTGGTAGGTACCAGGATGAAACTCAGACCCACTCTCAGACATTACACCGGTCAAGTGGACACTGGGTTCCTCCTGGTCCAGGACAATGTCCAGCCTTTATGTGGTCAGAGTATGTAGGCAGTTCCTGGAGGATTAAGGTATTGCTGCCATTGACTGGTCCCCATGTTCCCTGAACCTGAATCCACCAGAGAACTTCTGAGACGTTATGTATCGCTGCATCAGACGCTGTTACCACTGACACAGACTTTCCAGGAGCCGTGATCCAGGAAACCATCCTCCATCTCATCAGGCGCATGCCCAGACATTTTCAAGGAGGTCCCTTTGGCATGTGGGGCTCAAACACACTCCTGGGTCACATTATCAGTTGTTGTGATGAAATTCACTTGAGTTGAATCAGTCTGTGATTTTCAGTTTTTCACATTATTTAGAGTCTAGCCCTTAATAGTTTAATGATTTTGATTTCCATTGATTTTTCTTGCAGAAGTTTGTTCTAAACAAATTACACAATGTATATCAATAAAGACTTTCAACTTGAATGTTTCTTCCATCGAGATTCGGAAATGAGATTTAACTGTTCCCTTTATTTTTTTGAGCAGTATATATATATATATATATATATATATATATATATATATATATATAAAAAACTTCAGAGGAACACAACAACTGTCTTAGAATTGGCGAATAAAGTTTCACTTCATCTTTACTCAATGTAAAACTGGTACTTTTGGGGGTGGCATATTTTACCTGAACCAAATATTAGCTGTGATTTTATGAGACAGCTCTTATCCCACCTGATGCAGTCACCTGGCTTCGCAGTCAACAGAATTAAAGTGTTATTGTGCTGAGGAGCAGAAACAAAACTTGCATGGCGTTTATATGGTGTTCATCACGTGAGGGAAAAAAGCCGAAACCTTCTAATCCTGGAGCACAGTTCGTTTTCTCACTGTTACAAGCCAGGACTCGTCCTGTAAGAAGTCGGCCCTAGGGGTTAGGTTTACGTAGAGGATTATGGGAGTTGTAGTTTGTTAAATGTGTAGCCACAGCAGCATAAAATAATTGTGGCGAGCCTCAGTCGTAAGGCTGCGTATTTATTCTGGCAGGATAAAAAAAAAAAAAAGGGCTCCTCCTTTGACTTAATTTTCCTGGACTCCGTTTCGTTACCAACAACGATCCATGTCATCAGCAGCTGGGATATATTTGGCAGCAACTAAACATTCTGTTCTGAAGTTGATGTGTTTGGACCTGGCAAGTATAAGGCTCTGAGTAACTTTGCCAAACTTATGGCGGTGTTGACCGGCAGTAGAGTCTGCTCATTTAGAAAAACTACTAAACTGTAGCCCACATTTCTGAAAAAAATTAACGCTGGCTCTGATGGAAATACATCCCAGAGCAGTGTTGGAAGAAAAAGGGTACCTTACCGATATTAAGTTGGTGCTATAATGGTTTGACTAACTGTAGCATGTACTTGGTATTACAAAAGAAAGCTCCACCTCCTTCAACCAATGAGGGTTTCCTTTTGAAGTGATGGAGCTGCACAGATTTGTTTCCCTCTGCTCACGTTGGTCGGAGTGGGCGTTAGTTAGGCTGCATGTTTTATCCAGTTATATTACTAAGGCCTATGCCAGCTGTGCCTGACTCACTTTTTGTCCTCAAATCAGCAACTTCATATACTCTACTTGCATCTGACTGAGGCAGCCTGCTGGAGGCAGAGGAGAATGATGGAGCAAAAGCCTATGCCCCCATGAAAGAGACACTAGGCAATTGAAAAGCATCAACAATGTGCCCTGTACTACGAACATTCCAGCACAACCGCTGTGTTATTATGTTAACGGACCTTTTGTCCAATGAGTTACCTCATCAGCACTCGTGGCTCACATGAAGCCAGTGACACATTTAGTGAGGAGTAATTGACATCAGGGCAGTTGTGCTTGCAAATAAAGATTAGCAGATGAGCATGCTCATATCAAAGTACCAACCTTTTCTAGCAGGAGCTTGACACAAGGAACATGGTTCTCATAACAGGCATAAATCAGTGGAGTGAGCCCATGTTTGTCTGAAGCCTGTGGGGATAGCAAAGGCAGGAAAGACATGAGAGGGAAACAAAAAACAAAACAAAAACAGAAGGCAACATTCTTGGGGAAAAGCAGATCATACGATAAGCAGTCACAATCCTACAAAAGGGCAAATATCACCATTTAAAAACACAGTAAGAAAGATATTACTTCTTCATTATGACAAAAAGAAAAGCACACTGCAGGTCAAAACTAGATTTATTAACTACGATTGAGTCGCTAGACCGGTTAAGAATGGAAGTGGGGAGTTGTGCAATATCTTTGGGCATGGGAGACTGCAACGAAGGTTGGATGTTGATATTCTTATTATCTTTAAATGTCAAGTATGAAGACCAGGCTGGTGGATCTTGTGATGCTAAATTGTTGAATAGAATCTTACGTAATGAGAGAGATCCTCCCACATATGGTTACACCCTTCTATGATCATCACAACACACAATTTATAAACTCCAATAGAAATAGACTGGAGTTCAAAGATTCATGCTGCCTTCCACATACCATTCTACAGGTTAATGAATAAGGCATATGATACAAAGGCTGCAAATTCTAAAAGGAAGTCTCTAAACTATAAATATCAATATGGTTCAGTTAAGTGCCCTTTTAGTGGACCTGGATCAATCTTGTACAACAAGATCTAAAGAGACAATTGAGCCTCAGTAGTCCTAACCAGCCTAGACTGTGAATATTAGTAAGGACACTTACTGAAAGAGTGATTACGTATGTGAAATCAAGTGGAAAATGTGCATCCCACATCAAGCAGATAAACAATAAGCTTAGACTATGGTGGGAAGTGGGCTGTTATTTGTGCGGTCTTTGCAACCACAGTACATCATATAGAGAGAATTATTGGCTGGTTGTGGCGGCTCTTACGTTGACATCTCCTCCCATAGAAATAAGGAAATCCATCACATCTTTGTGGCCAAAGTCAGCGGCATAGTGCATTGGCCTCCTGCCACCCACCTCCTGGTTTACATCCTCGGTCTGGAGAAGAGAGAAATCCACAGACAAACAATGCATTATTGTAAATAGACTCTTTTTTAATGTGAATTGACAAAAGTCAATGAGAAGTTGCTATTTTAGTGATCTCATTGTCATAAATTAGCATTGGATGCGGTTTTAGAGAAGTGATTTTAAGAGTCTGAGTACACAAGCCCGACATCAGCAACAATATAGATACTGCTCTCAGTGTATCAAAGACACAAGAGTATCAATTAGTATTGATATGAACAACCAGTATTGTTATGGTAGTGACAAAATACTAGAGCCTAGTTGGCACCGGAGCAATCATTACTGACACCGGATATCAATGAGGGCATTTCAATCAAAAATACTATTGACAGTCACTAGTACGTATTGGAATAGTATTTAGATCCACTTGAAACATCAGCCAGAGTGAGAAAGCAAGATACAGGCAGACACGAAAGAGAATGTGGTCGTAACAATTACTGCAATACCTTATGAAAAAAAACTTAGACTATCAGAAATTACTTAATATTTTTATTAGGGGAGCTGGAAGGGTAAAATATAGTCATTATCCGGATTAGTTGAGGCTTGTTGTGCATCTGGACAAGGTGTTAAAATATTCAAATGAGTTACAGGGAAAGCCCAAACCTTCAATTTGCCTCCATCTACATGAGGCTTTGACTGAGAACTAAACATTTTGTGCAATCCTTTGAACTTCAGTGGTGCTGTTAAGACAGTCACCAGGTAGGTCCCTTGCCTTAGCTTGGAGTGTGACAGGTCGCCTTCCTGTTACAATAATAATATAAATGCCAATCAAAGCTCTTTTGGAAGTTCCAAATTTTTCTGAGCACTGTGTACGTATGATCAGCTAATTACCTGAACAGGGATGGAGGCAAGTGTAGTAGAACAGCATTTATTTTTTAAGATTTATGGGGGTGCAGAATATAGACGGTGTCCCTCTTTTTACATGAGAACCTCATGTGAAAACATGGAATGTGGGATGACAAAGCTCCATTATTGCCCTTCTCTTCCTGGGACAACACAATTGGAAAACAAATGAAACTGGGATTCAAATCAAAAGAAGGGGGAGGAAAATGAATACATTGTGTTTTTTTATGTTATATTGACATTAATAACTATGGTTTGGAATTCTAACAAAATAATCATGCGTCATCCTTTCGCACTCCTAAATCTTTGACGGAAATGAACTGGTATTTAAACTAAAACTGGTTCTCCAAACAGAGCAGGGGCGCAGCTGTGGGGTAGAGCAGGCTATCACCATGAGACAAACAAATAGTGGCATTCTAGTGCTGACCTATGCACGGCTTTAGTAATCCTGGACACTTGACACCTAAATGAAATGTCCCCATAATCATAGTAATACCATTATTATCATTACTAGGGCTAATCACAACTGTGACTTTCCTTAAAAATGTCGAGTAAAAATGTCTGAAATGAGGAATATTTAGGCATCAAAAATAATAAGAATGTATTTCCAGTTCAGATGCAAAGCTCAAAACATCATACTCAGTCACAAAAAATGTTTTATTTAACAATTACAGTTATACGTTTGCTGTTCCTCATTTTTGTTCCCCCTCACTTGTAGTCAAATGAATGTCATGACGAATTATTCACGAACCTACTCAGTTCTATGACGTACTACTCACTATTTAAGCAGCAGTATCACAATTCACTATAAAACTGCCTCTGATTGCCACTTGTCCACCCACTGTTGAAAGAAACTTCACAATGAAGACAGTTTCTTCATTTAACACCGACCCTACTGAATCCCATAGTAATGATTGACATCAAACCCGGACCTCTTCCACCATGATTTAAATATTTTCTTCAATGGAGGTAGCGTTAGCCTGATAAGATTTTGACTACTGCAATGGCTTAAAGCACAGAAATTCTTTACACCAGAAGGCTCTATTTGGATGCTGAAAAAGCTGTGTTACAGTAGAACCACCAGAAATGGCAAAAAAAAAACAATGTGTGACCTGTGCTAACTCAGCTCATAATTAAGCAACTATAATAAAGACTTGAGAGTTATTATTATTAATAGCATATAAGCCAAATAACCCAACCGTAATGGGTGCACAAGACTTTTCTTAGTCCTGGTCCCGAGCCCAAATAAATGGGGAGGAATGTTTCAGGAAGTGCATCCTATTTAAAACTTGTGCCACTTAAACAATGCAGATGATGGAAAAGGCCACTACGGTGCCCCCAGAATGGGATCAGTTGAAAGAAGAGGAAGTAGTTTGTAAGGGGATTATACTCGGCCCTAATGTGTATACATCACTTTTTTCATACGTGTATCTTATGCAACGATCCAGATGGCTGCTACATTTCACCAGTGGCCACCATCAAAATGCAAATATACAATTCATTGCAGTGTTTCCCAAAAAATTTTGATAATGTGGTGGCCCTACGCAGTATAATTTGTCCCGCCACAGTCAAAATTAAATTTGAATATATTCAAACTTCAACATCAAAGACAGTTAACTACGTGTTTCTGCAACACTGCTCCTTCAATATCGCTTCCCCTCAAGTCCCTGGAGTCACACGCTGTTTGGATGCCAGAGTAATTTGAAAACTAATGACTTGAATAACTATAGATTATAATAATTTAGTAAGGAAACTGTAGTTGAATCTGAACATGGTTTCCATTCACCTTGTGACATTTAAAATTCCTTTGTGTAACAATCATGGACTGTTGGTCTCCACCTTGATCTTACAGTCAAATTAATTTTATCTACATCTAGGATTTCATTCAATTTTTAAAATATAAGAGAACATAAGACTTTTGTTTCAATGGGATTTTTGGATGTTGATGTGCAAGTGATAATGTCAGCTTTGTTAATGTATAATGACAGCAGAATTATCTGATATCTCTAACTGTTTACACTGTGCTCCACTGTACAGAAAATGTCAGATTATAAATTCAGGGGGGGTAAAAACTCATTCACATTCACGAAGCTTTTCCATCTGAGGTGATACTCTTCAATTATGATTACTATGAGAAGGTTAAACTGAACTCGATCCAGTAACAGTGATTCCTTGTAGGATAATGTGCTAAACTTTGTTAGGAACCAGGAGTAAAACTCCACGCGTACGATAATTTTCCTAAAAATACAATAATTTTAAGCCTCTGGTACGAAGATACCTCATCTCCAATCTGGTTACATTGCCTCCGCCCACTAGCGTTAGCGAAGAGCTGCTAGAATCTGGGCCTGTGTGATCGCTTCGCTGGCAAAAACTAAGCTAACAGTTCGTCACAACAAGTTAATCAGACTTCAAATCTGTAGACAACACACACTGTGCAACAACCGTGTATGGAAAACGACTATTGTCACAGCTGCTGTTGATAATTCACCAGAGATGACAGTAGCAGTTAGCTAGCAGTAAACATTGTATAAGCACACCAACAGGTTGCTCCCTGTGACGACGATTGCTCATCAAATGAAATACCTTCCACAGTCACACCTTCCACGTTAAAATAAACGGTTAGACTAGAACGTTAAAGTCTACTTTAAGGGCCCATCTAGTGTAAGTTCGGACACGACTGATCCACTGACCATTTTCTATTATACGGGTAACAGTAGCACACCAAGTCGCTACCTATGCTAACTTGGCTTGCATACTTCTGAGCTATTTTAAGCGGACTAAACTCTCTGGGGCAACCTTCGAACAGATTTGACCAAACTTATCATTTAATTACAAGTCCCCATAGTATGCCAATGTTATAAATTACCTTCCATGGCGCCAAAACAGCTTCCGTTAGATGTTAATCTAGCCAGCCTGCTAGCTAACTGGTTACCTTAGGTAAAAAGCCACTTGTGAGAAAATTGTTGCTCGCGAGTTTATTTAGACAATAAGAGTCAAATCGCTATTGGCTTACCGTTGTTAGTTGGGCTTTGATCTCTTCAAGTTCGCCAGTCTTCAATAACCACGCCAAATCGGTATCACCCATATTCTATTAAGTTCGGGCTGCAGGGCAGTTGCTGTCAACTTATTGGCTAGTGTGATAAAAGTTAGCTCGCTAGCGCGGAGAGACTCTTCCACGCTGAGTAATTATTGTAGACCGCGATGCCGTACAACTTCGTTTTAATGTATATGAATTCAATTTTAGTTGGGTTTGCCGCGTCACTTGGACCCGCCGACCACAGGTAAAATGGTCAAAGATGAAGCTCTGTTAGGCAAAATAGCTAGGAGGGATCCGCCTTTCTGCAAGGCAGATGTGTTTCCGGTGTCGTTACCCGGAAGTAAATATTTAAGTAAAACGCCTTATGTTGCCTTCAAGTGCTAATGTAAAAATGAAGACGGACGCATTTTCCAACGTCTTATTTAAAATCTCATATTCACATCTTCGACTGCATTCGTTAATTTTGTTTCTTTTTCAAATATATTTGTGTACATTGACTAAACAGTACATCGTATTCATATATAGAGCCCAGACTGCCGGATGCAAGCTTTAATACCAACAATGAATTAAAAAAGCGAAAAGTCGTAACCTCAAATGGATCGTAAACGAGTCTCTGGATTTATTTGCTCAAGCAATTACAAAACTATTTCTTATCTTCCTTTCAGTAATCTTGTCTCCTCTGCACACCCCAACAGAAAAGAGGTTTTCTTTTTCTTCCTATAACTTTATAATGGTCAGAAGGAAAACAGCTTACTCTAAACATGAAACAAACACACACACACACGCACACGCACACACATATATATATAGAGTAAATCAACTGAGTAAATTCAATTTAATCCATACTTTATCTTGGCAGGGATTGATTAAATATTGAGTTAGATAGCAAAGATAAATCATAAATACATTAATTTTATTAATTAGATAATGGATAAAAAAAAAAATTAAATATGATCTATGCTGAATATATTTTGACTGCTCTAAAATAGAGCAATGACAATTTTTTACCTTTCAACAGGAGGGTGAGGAAACTTTGTGTCAATATTTATGGCAGCAATTTTTTCAAATCTAATATTCAATGGGAAACTTTGCTGGTGTAATACAAGAGAAGCCACCTTTTTAAATTGAGTTTGTTAGAAAATCTTACTGAGACCAAGATCTTATTTGCAACAGAGACCTTATTATAGAAGACGTATAAACCCGTAATATCACGATTCATGCAGTCTGGATAACGTCTGTGCACAAGCGCACAAACACAAAAAGCACCTTTACGTCAAACAGTTATAATTGCTGGTGGAAGCAGGACTTAATAGACGTTAGTTTGGATGAATGAGGTTGTAGTCTCAGATTGTGCTGCTGTTTCTATTATGTAAAGAACTTTTAATGCCAGTCAATGCTGTGACTCGTTTTCAAGATGATGAGCTATGAGCCAAACTAAAAACGGTAAATATCTTGGTAGTTAAGTTGGAAAGGCCTCATAAATAAAGGTGAAAGTATGCTGATGCCATCTAGTTGCAGGTGATGTTCAGCCACCTTTTAAGACTTATCAGGTTTTTCCTCTGCCATTTTTAGTGTTCTAAAAAATGAATAAAATCTGGATGGATCCATGGATTACAAAAAAAAAAAAAAAAACAGTTGCGAGTGGCCTTGGACAGAGCCCTGCCTGCATTAGTATGTGCTGCAGCCATAGTTTACATTTTGGCCAGGAAAGAGTTGAAAGCGATGAATTTGGTGGTTTTTAGACTCTATGAAAAAAGAACGACTGTCGACGAAACTATAAGTGATATTATGTATCAAATGTAGCTAATACCATTCAATTTTAGAGTACGTCATATGCTGATGAGGATTACTAATGGGTGAAAGTAGGTAGCGAAATGTCTTCTGATTAGCATTCACTGTATGTGCCCTGAGACCAGAACTGTTGGAAACATTTGAAATATTGGACATATTTTACAACGCATGCTTAAATATGAGTGTTTGCCACATCTCAGGCTTCCCAATATAGCATCTTCAAGGTCTTACTGAACACATTTATGTTTGATCTGGTCTACCTGCTCGGAGGACAAAATCCAACAGGTGAGTTGAGGTTGAGGACGAGTGAGGACATAATCAGATGCCCCCACAGTGAATTAAAATAGCTTGCCATTCTGGCACACCCAATCCTGAGACTCAAGAGATCAAATTGAAATGTTGATCGCTTCCAAGTCCTTTGCCTGTTTCATGATCCTAGAAAATGCATTCAGAAGCACTTTTACACATACAATAACCTACAAATACAATAAGTTCTTAATCCATCTACTTTCGGTGCATAGGCCCAAAAGATTCATTGGATTGTCAGTAACAGAACTTGGAACCTGAGAGCCTGATAAGTAACAGTCTTTTAGCAGGATTTCATAAAAACTGTGGGATGGATTTACACGACTATCCGTAGGAAGGTTAGGCTTGTGATAAGGAAGAACTCATAACAATGTTAAGTGGATCTACATAAGTGGACGGATTCAGGAATGTTTTAGTCAACAGATTACCTTGGAACTATATGGGAAGGGTGGGAAATGTGTTGAAACCATCAAATTTTGGTGCTAGATTGTGTAAGAAAAGTGGTTTGAGCAATATATTACTCTTTCTTTAATAACTATCAAAATCAAAATGGTCCAAATTATTATATCCCTGAAAAGTAGGGGGATATCGTGGATTTGTCATCGTGGCTGCCACCACAGATCCTTCGTCTTAACGCAATAACCGGATCATTTTCAAATGTTATACACACATACCCCATAGTGGGGAGAAAAACTAGATTGATTTGGGGAAAAGGGGCATTTGTATATTTCCAACACTAGATGGAACTTTATCTTAAAAAGTGTTCATGCCATCACTTCTCACTCTTATTTTAGTCTAGTAGTTCATATTTTACTCACTAGATGGAGCTTTTTTTTATGATAAACACCGTTTTTTGGACATATGTCCGTAGTCGTTGGTCTGATTGGTCAAAATTTGGTGCATATATTCAACTCAAGGATATCTATTTTTAAAAATGAAAAAACACTTCTCAGACACGACTTCATATTTAATTTGAGGAGGTGTATCAAGGGAATTGTTTGTACAAGGCAGGGGCTTGGGGGCTTGGGGGCTTTTCTAGGATATACCATTGCTGCTAGGTACGACATGAAGGCCTTGCTTTTATAATGATGATTATTATTTTAAGAATTCAGGAATATTGCTCTTGGATGCAACGTCACAATGGAGTTTTGTGAAGTTTAATGTATTATTATTATTATTATTATTATTATTATTATTATTATTATCTAAATGCTGACTAGTTTTCTAATGTAACTTTGATGATAACCAACACTTCTGTCTTACAGTCCGATTATGAAATTTCAAGTGCACACAATATGTTAGAGTCAAACCGTGGTCCTTGGGCCTGCAGGTCACTTCAGACCTTTTTACCAGTTGTTTACCAGAATGAGACACTGTATGTGTCTCGCTTCAGAAGCTGAACCTGAACTCTGACCTCCCGGCGCACATCAATGAAGTCCCTATGTATCTGTACAGTATGTGTGTCTGTAGCTCAAATATAGGAGTGAGATGGAGCAGCCCTCCAAGAAACAGTTGTCATGGAAACTCAACTCCTGGAATGTATGTACCCACAGTAATGGAGAGTTTCTAAGACCTGGTTGGGCGTACATATATTTTTGGCTCTCCGACCAGAGATAAATTCGGCGAGCTCACCAGGTGCTTCTCTGCAGTGTTAGCCTCTTCAACTACCCAACCCTACTCATCCAGATCTTCCCCTTTAAGTCCAATATAAGACGAGTATCAGAACTCCACAGACTAACTTAACTTGGCTTCAAATTAAAGAGTCCTTCTCTGCTGCGAGAAACGCTTGAAAAACTTTGCTTCGCTCTATGTTCCGCACCCACTTTTTAATTCTTCAGCCGCGCTTCAAACTGACAGGGTGGTTGGTCCTTATGATGTACGAGGTTTTTCTCGGAGTTCATCTTGCGTATCATTATTCCAGTGCACTCTGGGACCTTAAGAATTCAATGCAGCACCTGGTGGAGGCAATCTGCACTTTCAGGGCCATCTCCATTGCCATTCAGCATCTGAAGAACTGCTCAATCAATCCTCCATCAGGAGAGGATCAGCTGCAGAGAGACAACAGGCCTGGAGGGGGAGGAAGAAACAATCATTACTCTGCCTTGATCTCTGAAGGATCAAGGGCACTGCAACTAATTCAAAGTCATACAACTGGCTTTTTTTTTTTGCCACACTAGCCCCCCCGGAAAAAATATTATTTATTAGCACATTTTATTTCATTTGTTAAATAAATATCTTAGACACTAAATTTAGTATAAAAAGTTTGATCAAACCAATTAAAAAGAATCAGACTTTCATGAAAAAGTTTTAATAAGATAAGCTCATCGTTACTACCTTCATTATTATAATGGGAAATCTGTCCTTTTTGGTAAAGCATGTTTTTAGAAAATGTTTTGACCTTTATTTGGCTTTTTTTTTTGATAAATCAAGTGACATAATTCTGTTCAGTCCTCAAATACTTTAAAATGCCAGACAAACCCTGCTTATCAAATAAGCCTTTCTATAGCCATAGGTAATGCCTCCATCTCCGTGAGTACGTATTGATTCATGATGTCCAACAGGGCTCCATCATTGGCCCCTCACTCTTTAGTATATATATGCTGCTGCTGGGTCATAATATAAACAGGTTCAGTCAGGTGGCACACATTTTTCAGTAAGAAATAGACTAAAAATGTGCTAGACCAAATAGTTGAGCTGGACATGGACGGGGTAACATACTGCACATGTACATGGGGCGGCTGTGGCTCAGTGGGTAGAGTGGCCGTCTCCCAATAGGAAGATCAGAGGTGACCGGTTCGAGTCCGACCAGGGTCTACTTGTCGTAGGCTCGTTGAGCAAAGACCCTGAAACCATGGCTGCCCACTGCTCCCTCAGGGATGGGTCAAATGCAGAGATTGAACTATGTTGTATGTGGTCAATAAAGGATTTCTTCTTCTTCTATACCAGACTGAGCGGCAGTAAACAGACAGCAGTAATAAAATGGTGGTTAGGATAGTAATAAACTGTTTTACATTTAAGTTATATGTTTCACACCCGAATGGTAGTAAAGAAACCGACGATGACTTTGTGCTCCTGCTGCATGTTATGCTAATGTGACAAATATGACTGAAATGACTCCCAGATGCATAACCAGAAGTGTGAATGTCTTGCATAAATCGTGGCCCAGCTAGTCCTTCCTACAATAACGTCATCTGCATACTAATAGATACTGCGTTGGTATTTCATAGCATGCTCCTAAAACTGTTTTTACCCCAAAATGAATTCTTTTATTTGACAAAAATACTATATTTCCATGTATATTATGCAAGAAATTCTATTCACAGGCACGACAGTACGGCAACTCCATTTTCAGTCTATTAGCGTTACCTCGGCACAGAACTTCACTATGAAACTGAATCCACAAGAGGCTCACATGAAACACAAACTCTCTGCTCCATCTTCATCTTCTTCTTCTTCGTCTTCGTCTTCTTCTTCTTTTGGCTGTTTCCTTCAGGGGTCGCCACAGCAGAGCATTTGTTTCCGTCTTGCCCTGTCCTCTGCATCTTCTTTTTTCACCCCAACCGACTGAATATCCTCTCTCGCCACCTCCAGAAATCTCTTCTTTGGTTTTTTTCCCTTCCTGCCAGCTCCATCTCCATCATCCTTCTACCAATATAACCACTCTCCTCCTTCTCGTGTGTCCAAACCATCTCCATCTGGCCTCACTCCTCTCCAACTATTCAAAAACATTCCCCAATAATTACGTTCCAAAGATTTGTGTTCTTTACCATAAAGTCAAATAGTCAATATAATCAACTCACAGATCGTGAGCAGTGAGCCAATTGGACATTTTTCTTAGTTTTAATGCACAAGTATCATCAGGATTAATCTAATCTAATTTACGCAGAAT
Organism: Lophius americanus; assembly: GCA_037951165.1. Lineage (NCBI taxonomy): Eukaryota > Metazoa > Chordata > Actinopteri > Lophiiformes > Lophiidae > Lophius > Lophius americanus. The sequence continues at coordinate 215,748 of JBBDHG010000098.1, read as the reverse complement.
AATTGTCTGCTGGGATAGGCTCCAGACCCCCGCAACCCTGAATAGGATAAGTAGTTACTGAAAATAGATAGATGGATAGATAAGTGAGGGTGTCCACAAATTTTCCTCATCTTGTTTTTCATAGTTAAAAAACTGGACCCAAAATGGAGAGATATTTTCATTTCATGCTCAATGTGAACAAAAAAAAAAAGTTACTTCAGTAAACATAGTCATTCGCTGAATTTTAACATAATAAGAAAAACCAACGTGGCTGGCATCGACAATGTGCTTGCAATCCAACATTTTAGTAAACAAACAAGAAAGAATTCACAAGAGAAAAACAATGTCTGGATCATGAACAATCATAATATATATTGTGGGAATCGAGTTAAAACTGGCAAACTGATGAAGTGAAAGGATAATGATGCACATTTCTCTGCACTGTGATGATGTGGAGGAGGTGAGGACTGGAGAGATGCGGAAGCGTTCACCAGTTGCGGAGGGTAAACAGAAAAAAGACAGGGAGTGTGAATCGAAACATGACGGGGAAAAGAAACTTCTAATAAAACAGGAAACGGTTAGAGAATGCTATTAACTTTAAAAAACCCCAGCTTAGGCCGCCACCATGACAATGACTTTGCTGTACTCTCTCTTTAGTACAAATATAATACTTTGATTGAAATTTGATTTCAACTTAACAAAATCCCAGCATACTTTTCTATCAGTCACACAGAACCTGTTGCTAAGATTTCTGTTGTTGTCCTGTGACAGCATCATTGCCAAGTTGGGAATGCATTTTTTTGATATAGATTGATACAAACCTCCATCCTCTCAGTCACATGTTTCCTCCTGTATATAGATATTGCCCAGGGAGACAGTAGAGTTTCTAAATATACTATAATAGAGATGCTGAGCATCTGAACTATTTGAAAACATCCGATAAAGAAAGTGTTAATCAAAAATAGTTTTGATTAATTTATAAAGTTAGGATTAAAAAGAAGAAAATGCAGTTTGAGACTGTAATAAAAAACAAAAGCAGAAAAGAAATGCGCTGTGTTCTGAGGGCAGAGGAAACATTAGTAGTAAATAATTTTCCATCAAGCAGACCCACAGGCCATGGACTGTAATCTCAAACGAAATCACATCTCTGTTGTTGCCTGCAATGCAGAGATAAAGCAATATTGCATGGAGGAAAGTCCTGCTACATCCATGAAAACAACTAACTACTGAGGATTATGTCATTTGACCGCCGCGGATACACCTGCACATCACACTTATTGTTGAAAAGCATCACAGTGACCACACATGCTGTTTTATTGAAACAGGATATAAACGCACAAGTTGTGGTTGAATGGTCTTGAAGAGGACATGCCGCCCTCTGGGTCTCATCTTTTCTAGACAGAAAAACCATGAATAGCCAATGCTCTTTATTTCCTGTTAGGCAGACGTGAGTTCTCATCTATCTGTGGCTGACTCCTCTTTGTTAAAGAAAACACTCTACGTGGCCTCTGTGGGAAGACAAGTGCCGGTTCCTCTGACACCACATGCTGCCTCCCTCTAGAGGTCAGAACATAGACACTACCCTCCGTAATGGGAGCGTAGGCATGAGGAAATAAGCAAGGCACAGGACAGGACCTGTCTTTAAGTCGAGGTCAACCACATTCATGCCTTCCTAACAGTCACTGTGAGCGTGGGCTCTGAGGCACCGAAGTGCTGAGACATTGCAGTCCATGAAATGTTCTGTCGCTTTCAGAAAATGGATGGATCTCTAATGATTCACCGGCGCTTTCAGGATGAAGACGCCAACAAGAGACCGGGATCATCGCAGTAATTCTCTGATGCTTAAAACCACTAATAAATAAAGCAAAGACCGCGGGATGTCCGTTGTTCACCCGTATCACCCTCCATCATACGGATATCACTCCCATCAGGCAGCGCTCTATCCCATCATCCATCACTCGGAGGTGTTCTGCGATGCCGGCTGCCCCTCATCACCCCCGACTAGCCTGACTAGGGGCCTGTGCTTTCCATAGTAGATGTGAGCTCTGATAGGATGTGACAACTTTATTAGGCACAAATCAGGAAGACAGGGTTTCATTCTCTTCTGGACGCGTGAGCGATGCGCGCCCTGAGCGGATGTTTTCGTCACGATAGGGATTTTCTCTCCCTTTCTCTTTTTATCAATCTCTTTTATGCAAAGCCACTGGGCCTTTCTCAGACATAATCAGCCCCTTCCTCTGCTCCCAGTCATCTAATACCCGAGCCTCTATGGGACACAGCTTCGACTGTTGGCCCCGTCACTGGTGAATAGCATCAAGCTTATCACGAAAATGACCACATGTCACTGACCATCAGTAGCACCGAATCCCGTAGAATCACATGAAACAGCTCATCAAGCCGTCCACACCAGATCACAGTTATAAAGCCGGCCGGTTATAAAGGTTCATTGTAAGGTTCTTTTTAACTTGTTATAAATCCTTTGGAATGACATGAATCAAGAGTAATATATTTGAAGGTGGTGAAAGTATGATTGGCCTTAGTGGTGATAAATGATTTCAAGGATAAATAATGATTTTCCATTTCTCCACCGTATTCCAATTTATGTCATGTTAGATTATTTATTTCGGCACGACAGAAGAAGGAAAAATCCCCATGGTCAGTGTCTTACAGCGCTGGCTTTAAACGGAGGGAATCCTGAGGAGATTAACACAAGCATGTTCCCAGAGCGCCTCACTCCAGAAAATGGAAATCATCCAATTTCTCTGAGAAAAAGTTGAAGCAAACTGAGCGGCATTAGTGACAGTGAGGGAACACAAAAAGGATTTGGTGCATAAACATTTTCTCTACACTTCAGCAGCATCCTCTCCAGCTTTGTTAAGAGGTCATCCCTCAGGGGGAGATCAGAAAAGGAAGATGCAAGGACAGGAGGCACGGACAGTTTTCCATAAGTCTCCACTTCTCCTGGTGTATACTGTATATATTCATCTGATGTGTATCGTCTGAAAACAGGCATAGTGATCATTCTTTTTTACAGTTACAGTGTTTTTATTTTTAGGTCTTGAAAGATGGATCTTATGTTTGGCTTGTTGATCCTGGCTCAGGAATTTTTGAATAATGTCTCCTATGAATTTCCTGAGAGACGTTCACAACATACCTTCAGGATCTGAAGAGTTGCAAGAAAGGACAATGAACACTTCTTCTACAAAAGCCAAGTTTAAAGAAATGGATCTAGTTCAAACCAGAAGGTATTTTCCTCTATGATTTAAAACAGTTTAATGTTAACACGATACTACAAGAATGTCACTTTCATCATTAACGTGGAACCAACATGGTTCTTTAAACGTCTCAACCAGGAGAGACGGAGAATGAAAAGATGAAAGATTTCTCACAGCACATGTTACATGTTGTGTGATCATTAGTTCCCACTCTTTGCAGAGATTGTCATTGAATGAGTAGCAACAATATATTTCTCCTCTTTTGGAGTCTGGATACTGGAAGTGGTGGCTGATGAAACTGCTGAGACTGATGAATGAAGAGGCTGTTGGATCTCCAAAGGTGAAATGGAGAAAAAGAGGTGGAGTGAACCAGCAATGTGAAGGAACCAGATGAATGAGGAGAATCATACTTAGAAGACAGCAGATTCTCATGAGAGGCCAAGCATGAGGGTGAGTCACAGTGATTGGATGGATGTGCCTCGCTGAATGAACACAGCTGACATGAACTGATGCCCCATAGCGTGAAGCAGGTATCAGGCTGTCCTGTTGTCCTACCATGAAACCAGCCCATTGACAACCCAACACATATGAGGGGTACACTATAATTTCTTAAATACGCAACAAAACATTAAGGATTTTCCACTATTACGAAGAATGACATTGTGCTGTATTACAAGTAGATATCTTATATATTTCAAACTTTCATGACTGAATCATAAATTCTCAACAACCAGTAACATTTACTCGTATGACCACCACGGGCGAAAAAAATCAGCATAAAATAAAACATAATCAGAATTCCGCAGGGTTTCTTCACAGACTGCAGCCAAACTGCTGGGCATGGACATATGTGGCTAAAGGCACATTGGCACTGTCAGCAAGTCTTGCCCTTGAATCTTGACGTCATTCACACCCCAACAGAAGCAACCATCTAAAGCAAGCAATAATCAAGAGCTACTTAAGATAAATAAAATCCATTAGACTCTGTCCATCCTCCTTTCTCTCACGGACTTCCGTGTGTTTCAGTTCGACCATCAGGTCCTGTTCTATTGACACGGACGCCAGTGCTTACAGCCTAGTCCGCTCAGGCGTATCTCTTGAATACGTTGTAATTCCCTTTAAGGCTGAAAATGGCCGCTCAACGGAGGCAGTGGTTATTAAAACGAAACACCAAACGTGGTTCTGTTTCATTTTGTAGCTTAAGGTTGTGTGTCCTGTTTTTATTTTGAAGGTGTAGTTCCAATTTTTCATTTCCTTCTACTTTCCTTTTTGCTTTACTCAATGTTCCCTTCTTCCTCCTCTGGTCTGTGTGTTTATGTGTGTGCGTGAATCTTTATTCCCAGTGTCTCCTCCCTAATTGTTGAATGTCGTCACCTTTCCCCAGCCCTTACCTGTCTCTCATTTGTCTCGTTAGTCTTGTGTATTTAAGTCTGCGTCTTGCGCTCCCTATTGGTCAGTTCATCTGTGCTTCTTGCCCGGTAAACCCCTTGTGCACCCTGCGTCCTTTCGTTTCAGTTTTAGTTTGCATCATTTAGTTTGTACTTTGTGATTTGGATTATTTGCCACTTTATCGTTTTCACGTGTTTTGCTTTAGTTTTATTGAATGAACATTATTTTGCCTCTTATTTGTAGTTTATCCATTTTTGTAAATCGGAACCCTTTTATTTAACTTTATTTCTGAACATTTACTTTGTGTGTTTGCAATTGGGTCCTGTAAAGATAAATGTAACACACCAAACATGGCAGAGCTCGACGCACGCTCAACTTTACATAACGACTGGCCTTCCACCTTCGTAATACTGATTCAGGGACTGTGCCAGCTTGTCCACCATTGTGTGTCAATGAACACACACATGGCAAATTTGAAATCTGATCGGTTAAAGTTTATGACAATGAACAAAAAAATCGTCCCTTGATCTATAACGGAAGAGGGATGGATTCAGAAATCTGAAGGCCTCAGAGCGGATTATTTTTTACCCAGAGACAGCAGTGGAGAAATCTGATTGGATAAACAAATCTCTAACTATATGAGCTCATTAGGATCAGCAACGGAGAGGAGCAATGAAATTACACAAAAAGACTGATGGGAACAAACTATTTAAATTAGTCTCACATGTTTTCTAGGATGAAAATAAGAGTATTTTTATTCTGACAATGTCCTGGCCAGCAGAGAAGGACTTGCTGGTTCTGTATGAACACCGCTGCTGGATAAATCAGCATGCAGCAACACTGAGGGTGGTTAGTACACTCTGCAAAGTCTCCAGCACAAAAGTCTGACAGGCCGAAAATGTAATAGCCTTGCGTAATTAAATCTCTGTACATTACCAGTAATGAGAACTCTCTGCATCAGTGATATCTTATTGTTCTTTTGCGAAATTATGAAAACACTGAATATCCTTTTGGACTTCAATAGGGTGCAGTGACCTTTCCTGTTTCGGTCTACGCTCTGTTTATAAAGAAGCCGCTTAATAGAGGCAATATCAGAAAACTCAGTACTGATTGGTTTGCCTCTGGCACGGGGGAAAAGTGAAGATATCTTTGAAAATATTAATTGAACACACTTTTGTCATTAGCCTTGTCTGTGCAATATCATAAATGCTGCAGATGGGTGGATTTTTCACATTTTACCTCCCATTCAAGTCATTCCTCATCTTACAGGTTCATTCGACAGAACTCTCCACCTCTGCATTTGTGGCGCTGACTACCTGGTTTTGTTCTTCTGGTGTAGATATTATCGTCTCTGCTTTTTTTTTGGAAAGGGGGGGGGATGGGGTTGCAGATGATTATCTGAGTTACTAAATCATGCTCATGTGTTTACAAGATAAAACAATGCTGTTTAGAGTGAGACTGGAGAGTATGCTTGTATGGTGTATGCATGAAGCGACCATAATGGAGTATATTGTGTAGCGGCACACAGGTTAAACACCCTGCAGTGGTAAAAACCAGGCAAGCACAGTTGCGGCTCCAATGACAAGCCCATGCTCTAAATCAAATTAAAAGGAGATGGACTCATTAGCACTGTCTCGCTACTCAGGGAGCCTTCTGGCATGTATGTGCTACAGGAAATACATGCAATGCTGTCAGAAATCTGTACGAACTGTAGAGCAGATCAGATAGATTGGATGCTTAATGTTTCGTAGCAGGCTCTGCTTAATCATCAATGGGAGCGCAGCGAGTTACATTTATACTTATTACGAACGATTTGAAAACATAACATCCTTGGCGGAGGTAATAAAACCCAGCGTTAATCTGCAACACCTCCTGAAACCCCAGGTTGGGATTGTAGAAAAGAATCGCCCAGATGTAACAATCATGTTTCAGCTGAGTTGATAGGTTTTTGTATTTCCCAGTTTAGCCGCGAGACCATATTGCTTTAGCGTCGTGTTTTATATAATAACCGTACTTCATAAAAAGCAATGTAGCATTGAATAGTGGAAATGTAATTGAAGGTTGTGTTCTACATGTTCGCTCTGGAAACTCCACGCTCCATTGTGCTCAGCGGTGCCAAGACAGGACACGCCATAGCGACTTCCTTCGCCTGCTAATGAATTACATTCCCTCATCACCTGAGCTTCACAAGGTTCCAATCCAGAATCCATCACCTCTTCCGAGCTGCCTCCTTTTTTCTTCTCATCTCCAACAACCCCACTGTAATTGCAATTTAGCATTCTGACACGGGAACAAGAGTGAGAAGATTGCAGGCCATTCGGAGAGCTATTCCTGGAAAAGACATGATTTTCCAATTTGCATTCGTTTGTACGAATGACCAACACTATGACCATTCATAGTGTTTATAACAAAGAAATGATGATTAACCCATTTTATTGGGTGCATTTACAAGAAGGCAGCTGTGTTTTGGCTTCTGCAAGTATTTAAATGTATAGGTGAGCCAGCACGAGGCTTTCAGTTTGCATCCGTGGTATCGCCTTTTGTTCCACGGCCTGATATGTGCCTCATTTGCATAATTGTAATTACCTTTCTGGGCAGAAGCCCGGCTGCTGCCCCAGGTAAATATCAGATGAGGCCTGTTTTCCTCCCATCTTCGTTGCTCCGCTGTGAATCACCTAAATTGCCCAGTCTAAACACCTTGAATCTGTCTGCGCGAAGAGGCTGCGCTCTCCTTAATGACACACTTCTCCGAATGCCGCCTGAACAGCTCTTTGAGTAGCAGGAGAAAATAAGGGGAGAAAATCAGCAATGTTTTATTCCTGCTGACCAAACACTTTTTCTCTGACTTGATGCATTACCCCTGTTTGGTTCCCAGTCTGCTCTGCTTTCAGTTTCCAATGAACATCCTTATTATGGATATGTGGCAAACTGCTGTGCAGTTATGGCTAATTCATGACTAGTTATGTGGGATAATGAGGTAAACAGCTGCTAAAAAGAAAAACAGAACTCACAAAAAATGACCTCAAGTTCCAAATGCTTTCTTGATTTGTCTTGGTTTCACCAGAAGACAAAAACAGACACGTCCTGAACTTTACAAAAGTAACATTGTTTATTCAAGCTCAGTCAGGGATGAGTAAGCAACGCCTAAAAAGCTTGTCTCATATACGTTTTTTGTCTTTATAATTAGGTTACACCTGTAAGGGATTCTAAATTCAAAAATGACTTTAATGCCAAAATCATCAAGCTAAAAACCTCAAGGGTGCTTAATAACGTACATATGAAATTCAGAAAATAAAAACTCTAAGTAAACGTTAAACAAAAGAAGTAACTTTGGATTGGTAATAAATTAAGAAAACTATAAAATGAGAATGAGAGAGAAACTGACAAAAATCAGAGGGACAGCAGATGGACCATGTAGGCCTAAGCTGTCATCCTAGACAGTAAGGGTGTATTTCCAGAAAGCCCCCAATCTCCTGCGTTGTACAAGCAATAACCTATTGAATTCCTTTACTTAAGTGGTGTCTGAAAACAGTGTTTTTCATAGAAAAGCCTAGTGAGTAAAAATGTGAACTACTTCAGTAAATAAATAATAATGATATAATAATAATGATAAATTCAAGTGAATCACCTTGATTCAATTAATATGCAGCAAATTTGGACTAACTCTGACCAACTGTTGAGAAATAATGGCCCCAAAACTTAAATATTTATAAATATACCACCATATTTTCCCAAAATTAATCCAGTTCTTCCTCAGATGAAGGTTCTATGGGGATATGAAATTTGAAAACAATCCACAAAATAGTTTTATTGGGTTAACACAAAGAATTTATAGCGGCGACAGTGATGACTGTGTAATATTTCTTAATTTTTGGGGATATAAATATACAGATGACTAATTAGGAACAAGCAAAAATAACTGGACCAATCGAAAAGGTGGGTGAAAAGCAGGAGATAGAAAATGAACCAAGAAGTGAATCATGACGTGTGAAAGAAATTACAAAACAAAACAGGAAAGAATTTAACTAAACCCCTCGCCATAATGTGAATGTATGACTCCCACCTTCACAGGTGGGAAAAAAATAGATTCAGCAGGTAATTCAATACAACTCAGACTGAACCCTCATGAGACCAGAGTTAACCTCTGGAATGCAAATAAGGAACTTTTCACGTGAAGTAATCTGTTGGAGCCCTACAGAGCGAGGGTGCTCATAATTCAACGGAGCCCTGAAATCAGAGATAAACAAGTCGTTTTTTTTCTCCGCCCACCCACTCTGAAGATCAGACCTGATTCATTGGCAGAGAGGAATCTCACTTATTTGCTATGCTCTGCGGTGCAACTGATACCTGAAGATGGGAGAGGATGAGATGACAAGCGGGAGAGTGGGGAACTAATACGCAGATAAATATGCAGGTACATTTTCTCTTTAGGGTCTAGAAAGTCTCATCGGGGAAAAAACACTGCTATCAAACTCCAGCAGAGGTTTTTATTTATCAGCCTCAGGACCCTTAAACATTTCCTCCGGAGAAGTCTTCTCTTTTTCATTTTAATTTATTCACCTCAGTGACCCCGTCACTTGAGTACCTGGAGGAGATGCTGCAAGTGAAAACCAATTAGACCCCCCCCCGCTTTCCTCTGTTTATTTATGTATCGATTCTAACTTGTGTCTTTAACACAAAACAAACCAAAAGGTTATTTAATAACAACTGAGCCTGTGTGAAACAAGTATCCACCTCATGAGAAAACTACAAACTCCCAAAGTGGTTGTCGCAGAAATTATGCAGCGACAGGAAGTTGGTTCCCGGGGTCTCACCGGTAGCACACTATGCCAAAATCAAAAGTTATTCCGAAAGAGATGAGACAGAAAGGAGGTCATTGAGAATATATTAGTCTGGAAAATCTATTTCTAGGGCTCGTGGTTTCCACAGATCCACAGTTGGAAATTATCGATAAAGTAGGCCTACGCCATCATCTCCAACAGCAAGGGTATATCGCTGAAAAGCCCCCAATCTCCTATGTAGTAAATGGAATCCTCTCGATTTAAACCTTAAATTAAATGTGAAGTTGTGTCTGAAAAACAGTTTTTTTATTACAAAGCTGCCACTGGTGAATAAATATGAACTATTAGAGTAAAGTATGATATATACAAGATAGATCTCCTCAAGTTGATTAGTATACACCAACTTGTACTAAATCAGACTAACGGCAAAGAAGTTTTGTATGAAAAACAATGAGAATTATTGTTTACAAACATTTGCAGTGATGGGAAAATACAGCCAACTTTTCCTAAAACCAATTCAGTGCTTCCTCGCATTAAGGTCTACATTGCTATAAAATTTGAAATTGATCCATGACATTATGAGTTTCCACGAAGACTCTGTAGCGACGGATGGAGTCGTCTCCCATAATGAAGAAGACGTGAAACTCACTCCCAAAGCATGATGAAGACCCATTCAAGACGTCCCAATAGGGTGTTAGTAATGTGTTTTCTACTGTTTTCTTTTTTGGATATACCTAAATGTTAAGTTTAAATGTTAATGTTGCATAGACCAAACGCAATACTTTATCCTGCCGGTGTTTTAGATATCGTATGTTTTTGCCTTACATTAAATCCAATCATCCTTTCAAATGAGCTTTTTGTATATTTGCTCCGTCCGCGTTTGTTTTATGTTACATTTGGTTTGAATTTCCAGCACAGCTTAGAATGTGATAAAGAAAGAAATCAGGAGGAGATCAATACCTTTAGACATCCCTGAATGTGATAAAAGCAACCCCAAAGTATTTGATTTAGTTCTTTATTTATCAGTCTCCACAGCTCCACAGGTTATCAAGTGCACTGGTGTTTCATGGCACCTCTGCCAGGAGGCGGTCATCATGGGTGTTGCTTTGTCTGCTATATTTAGCCGGACGAGAACACCCAGTATCTCCACTCCCCACATACAGTACATATGCTGCTTTTCTGCTGGGATGGAGTACTTCACTCCCAAGCAATCAATATTGGATGTACCTACAGGGACTAACCAAGCAAATGGCTTCAGGTTAGGCGCAGTCCCTTCCGACCCATTTTCTATATATAAGACTGGCCTGGCATATAATGAAAAACATTACCTGCCACTAGGGCACATAACTCCAGCAGCAGCAGACAGAGGAGTTATGTAGTGTGGGCCAAAGAATGATCCAATTACACAAATAGTATTTTTACACCGGAGCATCATCTATCATGACACTCTGTAGAGATGAATCATTACAGTGCTTTGGTTTGAGATAAAAATCACAGAAATCGCTTAATAGGAGATAAAGGGACAGTCATGAAATAAGTCAACATGGTCTTGCTGTCGTGGGTTTTGTAATGTGTGTGTATCTCCGTGTGTGTGAGTGATACAGTGGGTCTACAGATACTCTCTGTGCTGTTATGCGGTCTTCGTACACAGCAGTGGACCCGCGTTCCCTCTTGAGATCGAGGAGAGATGGCTTCAGCTCCTTCACTCTCTGGAGACTATCTGTAGCCCTCCCTCCTGTGGTGATGCCTTGTTCCTGATAAACAAACACATATGACAGATGTCAACATAATACCAGCCGGCCCTGCTGTGTATCTGCTTCTCACTGACATCCCAAATAATGCAGGTTTTTCAGATCAGAGCGCCCAGGGATGAGATCCTCCATACAGAATAAGACCCACGTGAAGCTTAGGGCAGACATAGTTCTCAGAAATGAACCTAATAGAAGTGGAGGTTTGGAAAATAAATAATACTTGTGTGAAATAGGGCAATGAAATGTGACAGTCAAAGGATCAGTCAAGTTTCATACAAACCACCGTGTTAACTCTACTTACTCTATGTTATTAGGACTCAAGTTTATAAACCTAATCTCTCGCTCAAATGTGACCAGTCATACTTAATGTAGTTGTCTGCCAGACATGCAAATGAAGACATTATGTAGATGAAAAGATAATGTGCTCTGAGCAGATACAAGCCGCTTATTACAGGAGGAATAAGGGAAAATTCTTTGAGGATCTTGAAAGACCAAAGAAGCTTTTGCACTTTTTATATCCCCGAAAAATCAGGGATATTATTATCGCTAGTGTCGGAATTATTAATTCAGTGTCGGAATTATTAATTCCGACACTAGGGGGAGCTTTATCCATGAAAGCTTTTGGGCCATAATTTCTCAACCTTCGGTCCCATTAAGTCCAAATTTAGTGCATATGAATCAAATCCAGGAGAGTTTTCAATCATAATAAAAGTAAAATCTGGTTTCTAAATTATTTCATGATGAAATGTTGAATTTCGTGGAAAATAGTCCATTCTAATTTGATTAGCTCAAATTTTTTTTTTTTTTTAACCTTTATTAGACTTTGTTTGTATCAAATGACTGTATATAATTAAATTAAGAAAGTCCTCACATGCAATTTACAAAAAGAAAAAAAAAATCCCACTTATCCAACAGGACTTTCTCTATAGACTCACGTTTAATGAGACATGTGGTGTTCGTCAGGGGGTCATCCTCCATCCCTCTTATTCTTTATCATATACATGCTGCCACATTATAAACAGGTTCACTCAAGTGGCACACATTTTTCAATAAGAATAATAATACCTCAAAATCAAACCAAACAGTTGAGCGAAACATCAAAGGTAAGTGATTGTGTTGATTCTCTACCTACTGGACACATTGAAATAAAACCATATGATGAGGAATGATCACTCTTTGTCTGTATCGAATACATAATTCATCACAAACATGTGACTCATAATGTGTTTTTTTCCCCCTCCACTTTAAAGTGAAGTTGAGGAGTTTGTGAATGTCAAGTTACTTAAGAAGCAATATTTGCTTAAGTTTTATCCTCGGTTAACGGAGGGTGAGGTCGGTCTAACGGTCAGATCCATGCCGGTGCATTCATGAATCTAATGCAATGGAGGCTAATGAAGAGATATTTGATCTCCAAATGCACAGGTAATGAAGCTGTCTCAGTGCACAGACAGCTTTATTACCTACGCATTTGGAGATCAAACATCTCTCCATTAGGAAAATCCCTTATTTCTCATGCAACAGATCTTTCTTTTAAAGGGATTAGACCAATATGCAAGAAGATATATGCTGTTATAGGAAGGTGTTCTTTCTTTCTTTCAAAGCAAACTCCAGTTTATTCCCTTCCACAGCTTCTTCCTCAGGGCAGATGCACTGCTTTGCTTTTTGCAAGTGCTGGTTCCTCAACGTTTAGCATGAACCTGTGGTTGAGTTATGATCATGCCTCTGTAATGAGCGGGAACTCAAATCCTGTTGAACACACATCATCCCCTAGCAGAGGTGAGGGAGGGGTTTAGAAGGAAGGGAGAAGGAATATACTACTTCTTCAGAGAGTAATGAAGCAGCTCCACGGAAACCGCCACATACACTCCTATCTTTCAGACTAATGAATGAATGAGCCGCACCCAGGTGAAAAATGAGCGAGCTCCACGCAACGCATTAAAAGAAAAAAATACTGGATTCCGTTGCCTCGCAAAGCCACGCACCTCCCCATTTACTACAGCACAACACCCCCCCCCAAAAAGTCTGATTTCAGTGGGGATGATTGATTGAAATGAAATCAATCCCCACACACCCTCTGCTCCCACACCCCCATTCACCATCCAATGCTGCATCTAATTTGGTTTGTGCTGTTGCAGAGAGGTCGGTGTTTACAGCTCTGTGATTTCACCTATACAGAGACATTAATGCAGGCCAATGCAATACAAGATCAGGTCACTAGTGAAATTAAACGTTTAATGATGTTAGGATGAAGGCTCGTTATTGACAGTCCGCTGAGTCAGCATTTATTGACCAAAGCACTACGTTATTAGTTAGAGTTAGTAGAAGGTGGTGGCAGCAAAGGTGTGTTGTCCAGTTCCTAGTTTGAGCAACATAATGTTCAAATCGAACCGGAGGAAGAAGAGACGGTGTCTAGCTTGAATACAACTAAGGATCATTGATTAACGCAGCGCTTCTCACCCCTAAGGGGCAGACAATTCAATGTTGGCGTGTCCGCGTGGCGTCCTGTGGAGGTTGTCGGGCAATTGTAATTGATGTGACCTGGCAGCTATCTCAATGCAAAATGCGGCTGTCTGGGACTTCTTGTGATGCTGCCGGTGCTAAAGATGGAGACAGCTCAAGTCAAAAACCCAAAGCAGTCAACCTGAAAATAGTCTTTAGCTTTCGTATCATTCTTGTTATCTGGAGCTCAGACTGGCTTTCCCCCCAGGTAGCACATCTTTCCTTTTCCTTTTATTCCCTCTCACTGTGTGAGAGGTAAAGTCAGCTGACTCACAGCAACAATCCTCTGTCGGATGGTGAGATTAAGGGACTGAAATTTACGGCGATACTTGTCAAAATAAAGTTTTGCCTGAATACTTTTTCTCTGTCACCTTGGGTCAATTATGAAAACTTTTTAATTACTTGTTCCTGCATCTGCATCATGTTGGCATTTTCAGGTCCCCACAGACAGAGTTAACGTATTAAGTTTTTAATCAACAGCGTCATTTTCATTGTAGCTCTAATGGGTGCTGCTGTTACAGCTTTGTACGCCAATGAGACACCTGCTACTCATTTAGTTATGGTACCATTTCAAGTTTAAGATGAATTGTGAAAAAGCACCCGAATCAGCAGAAAGAGCAACTCCTAGAAAGAGTATAAATTATTATTATTATATTATTATTAACTTCTCATAGCTGACTGTCCCAAGACCCTCTTGGAACAAACCCGTGCATTTTGAATGAGTTTTTACTGAATGCTGTAGAATACTTGGTTGAGAGGACGAAGCTCCACCTCCAACATGCCCATAACCTCCAACATGCCCATAACCTCCAACATGCCCATAACCTCCAACATGCCCATAACCTCCAACATGCCCATAACCTCCAACATGCCCATAACCTCCAACATGCCCAATTGGTTCAGTGAAATCTCCCAAATGACAAATGAAACAGGTAAATGAAAGGACACAGAGGTCAGTGAAAGGAAAACTAAAAAAATCAGCAAGGTGTGATTCTGACAAAAGCAGGAGCACGATAAAAGGCTATAATTTTTGCAATCATGGCATTTATGTTGCAGAAATTGATTGTAGGAAAAAATAACTGCACAAAACAAGGTATGATTTTTGTCCCTTGTAGCCAAAGATGACCTTGAATTACCCTAACCCCATCACTGGGTGTTGTATGTGTGAAAATGTCCAGTCCTTGCTCTAAAATCTGAACATGAGGTGATCAAGTTTGAGCCAGGCTTAGGACAGTTTGAGCCAGGCTTAGGACAGTTTGAGCCAGGCTTAGGACAGTTTGAGCCAGGCTTAGGACAGCGGTGGAAAAGCAGAGTGAATCACCTCTATGGTTCTCTGCTCCTATATGCATCTAACTTGGTTACCTGCCAACTGAGAATGGCGCGACATTTTTATGTCTTCCCCTGAGACATAATTGATGTCCAAAGACTGTAAGGAGGCGTACACAATGTCCCTATGTTTGTCGTGTTTCGGCTAGCAGTTTTGGTGGTGCATTTTGGTTTGCCGCCCGTATTGGACACATGTCCTGGCAAACACAGCTGTGTGAGTGCTGGAGTGCTGTAAGGACACTCTGCTGCTTGGATCAGTAGCTTTCTATCATGTGGACAGAATAGAGGTGATTGGAGTATCAGCTGTTCAATGACCATGTTTCGTGGACATAGAGCAAAGAGGTTATAACAGAAGCATCCATAGATTTTTTGGGGGATTTGGGGTTGGGTCACAGTTGAAGCAGGCTAAAAAAAGGGCGTTCCAGGTGTGCCTCTCCCCTGCAACACTCCTCAGCTCACCCTCAACACAACGTGTTCCCAGGCAAGATGAGATATAGATCTTCCAGCGAATTCTTGGTATACCCGCGGGTCTTCTCCCGGTTGGACATGCCTGGAAAAACCACCGGAGAGAAATGTACTCCTCTAAAAATTAGATGTTTGCCTAACCATGATGAGATCTGGAAGTAGCCAAAGCTTGTAGAAAAGGTGCATCCATCATCTTTGGGTGCAGTTGGGTAGGCTAGAGACCAGGCTGGTAATTTCAGACTCCTCCCTCCCATGTTGCTTAATCCTAGCATTTTCTCCCATGTTTGCAGTCTAGCATTGAAGTCACCAAGAATGTTGAGTTAATTGGTTCTGGGAATGGCAGCAACAGTCACTTCCAAATCCTCTTAAAATCACTCTTTGACCTTATCTGCATTGGTCTTAGCGGTGGCATATTGCAATAACCAATGAGGTGAATTACTGCATAATAGTGTCAACCAAGATGAAAACTAGTCCTAAGCAAGGGTGTATCCCTGAAAAGCTCCCAATCTTCTGCATTGTACAAGCAATCCCCGTGATTGAACTCCTAAAATTAATGTCTCAAATTCATCTCTGACAAATAAAAAATGAATAAAAACTGTTTTGTGTGTGTTTTGTGTACTGAATATTAACAGTTTTTTTTATTTTTTATTTTAAAATTGAAATATTGACTTTAAGAAAAAATCCCTCAGGTCTCTATGTGCAGATCAACCAATTGAGGACTTTAACGATCACAGGTTCACCACAACAGGTCAACCCTGGGGCGCCGAGGTAGTTCCTGGGAACGTGGATACCTCACACCTGCGGTTTCATTGATCGGTACTCGGAAAAAAACACGACAAAAGGAAACTGGTATGTACGCATAGGATGATATCATGCCTTCAAGCTTTTTTTCTGTGAACTCCCAGACTATTTATTATAGGCCTTATTACAACAGGCGTAATTGAGATCAGGAAATATCTCCTCAGACGAATGCTGAAAACGAACGGCGAATGTTCAAAGGGCCAATAAACATCCTCAGCGCCGTAATCCTACCTTTTATAGCGAGTGTCTCCTCAATCCTTGTTTCTCTGTGGTGTGGAGGGCAGCTGATGGGACGTGTCTGTGAAGGAGTTGGGGGAGTGGATGGAGGTCACAAAGAAAAAGATAAGACTGTGCGCTGATGAAGCCATTTTTCACATGAAT
This sequence comes from Lophius americanus, assembly GCA_037951165.1. Classification (NCBI taxonomy): domain Eukaryota; kingdom Metazoa; phylum Chordata; class Actinopteri; order Lophiiformes; family Lophiidae; genus Lophius; species Lophius americanus. Next base: position 199,161 of record JBBDHG010000098.1, on the reverse strand, counting down.
GAGAGCAAACCTCTGGTCTGCACTGGGATGAGTTACATGACTGGTGCCTGATGTGGACTCGTTATCACCACACGCTCCTTTGAGAGGAGTCGCAGGAAGCTCATTTAGGCGTCACGCTCGTGAGATTATGTGGATACGTGTGACTGACTCAGAATATCTCGCAGGTTCCCGCGGATCACGGTTGGACCGACTGCTGTCTGATGCTTCTGCTACGTTTATCATTGTGATCGCATTCAAGTTATTATCGTCATTTTACCGTCTTTGTTTTGCTTGAATATTTTAAGTAAGACTAAAATACAGTAATATTTGGTAGGGACATTCAGTTATTAATAATAATAAGTACAATTATAATAAAAGATAATAATAATAATAACAATTTGTTTATCACATTTCATACAAAGAGTACACAACCCAAAGTGCTTTACATATTGTTTAAATTAAGATCCAAATAAAAACATTTGTGAAGGTAAAAACATGCTAAAACATAATTGAGAAATAAAGTTTATAAAAAGCCAATAGTATAATACAATCATATAATAAAAATAGCAAAATAAGAGATGTAAAATGCTATAAAAAACTATTAAAAGGTAAAACTAGGGAGCATTTAAAAAGAAACTTTTTAAAACGGGAACAGGATGGCGCATTAGTATTTATTTTATACATACAGGCACTCAGTTTCACCCATTCCATTGTGCAATGCCATGACAAACATTCCGATTCCAGATCGTTGCTTGTCAATTTTTTTCCACCCATCTTCGCTAGAAACATTGCTAATAACATTGCCGGTGTTTTCCATGCTATATTCTACTGTTCTTTATTTTCCCTGCACCAGCAGGGCAAAGTAATCTACAAGCAATGCCAAGGAGTTGATCCTCCATTTGAAGGAATGAAGGAATGTTATTGGTGGAACTCTTCAACAGACATTTTAATCATTGTGTTAAAAAGGCAGTAGAGGCAGTGAGAAGGGAGACACACTTTTTTTGGACATAAAAAGAAAAAAGGGAAAAAAACTTACAATGCAAGTTGACTACTCTGTTTCTCCAATTTGTTTGGTCTTTATTTCCCAAACCATCTTCTTTGCCATCGTTTGCCATCTTCAGAGCAAAGGATAAGAAGGTGGGGATCAAGAAATCTATAACAAGTTCTGTGCAATTGGCCTTTGATGTCAAAATATGAGGAGAAAAGGATGAAAGGTTAAGAGGATAAAAGGATGAAAGGTTAAGAGGATAAAAGGATAGAGTCACTTTCTCCGCATTCTTTAGTGAAACTAGACATAATGTCAAAACTAGACACCAATGATAGACCACAAACCGGTTATGGTTCTGTTCTTGTTCCCATGTTTAGTTTGTAGTAAGACTATTATTGGCGGTTATAGGTTGTGTTTTCTGTTTCATTTTGAAAATTGAGAAATGTGTTTTTTCACCTGACCTCTTTTTGATTTAGTTTCTCTGTGTTCAACTGTCTCCTCACTTGTTTGTGTGTGTGCTGAGCTCTAGTTGAATGTTCTAACCATGCCTCAGCCTTCATCTGTTCTCTATTGTCCTCGTTACTTTTTGGATATAAGTCAGTGTCTCCCTGATTACATTAGTCAGTTTGTCCGTTTTGTCTGCTTGATTGTCTCCTCAGGAAACGCCATGAAAGAACCAAAAATTGCAAGTTTTTGGTTCTCTCCTGGATCATAATTTGGCATTTTCATCTGTTTGGACGTTTCTTTTGGAGTCATATCAATTTTTCGCCTCTGGCTTAAGTTTAGTTTGCCTGTTTACTACATCCGAGCTTTATTTTTTGTTCTAACCACTTTTTATGTGTTTGCTTTTGGGTTCTTTTGATTTTGAGCTTAACCATAGCTTTTTGGGGATTGGCACGCCAGTTTTGTTGCAATAATTACAACAAAACTGGCGTGCTCAGTGTGTGTTGAGTCTCAATTTACAAGGTGCTCTATTGGGTTGGAATCTTTTAGAAAACAAAAAATAGGAAAACAATTGAGAGAAAGAGAGATAGAATCTCTCGGGTCTATGCGTTTCAGCACATTGGCCTTCCTCCTTGCTTGTAAAATCCTGCCACTAGAATTTGATATCATTATGATTTTGACAGGTTTTCCAGTTACAGTTTACAGGTTTTCCAGTTACAGTTTACAGAATCGAGCTCAGTGACATGTAAAGATCCATCCAATGTGACATCTGCCTGAATCAGCACAGTTTCAGCTGTAATTTGAGTTTCCAGTGTGTAGAATTATTATTTGTCGTAGAACAGTTGCACATTTTCCCATGAGCGCTACAAATTTAAACGTTCTGGGTCACCAGATCTGGAGTAATACCTTAAATCAGATACTTTGTACAGGTTAAATCTTATGAGGATGTTTTTGTGTACTTTGGCCAAACACAGTAGACATTATTGATTCATTTGGAAAAAACCTCGAAGTTTTTTCCAAATGAGGATTCCATTCCTCGAAAGTCAAGGAATGGAATCCTCAGCACCGTGTCGGTGCCGGCATAGCCTCCGTTTTAACCCTGGGAGTCAAAATTGCTTTCATGTATTTAAAAATGTTCTACCCACGAAGACCTACGTGTGAGGAAGAACTGGATTGATTTATGGAAAGGTCAGTTGTATATTTCTAAAAAGGGAGGAACTTTATTTCCAATTTTTTATTTCCAATTTTCAGACCATAATTTCTCAACCGTTGATCCGATTTAGTCCAAATTTGATGCATATGAAACGACTTGAGGAGATCTATCTTGTTTTTGATATATACTATACTATACTATATATACTATATACTATATACTAGTATCATTGCTAAACCTTACATGGACATTGATAGTGCCAAGATGTCTTTATTCTCCATTACCCAATAAAATAAATGTATCGACCAAAAAATTAACGTTATTGAGATCTTAAACTCTTTTCAATACTTTTTATATACTGCTTCAGTCAAGCAACACTAACATAATTTAACAAACCCATAATTAAGCTTAACTTATGAGGACGGAAACGGCTCGTTAATCCTTCAAAACATAGAAGGAAATGTGGAGCCTAGAAAACTTTGTGTCCAGGCTGTCGACACCCCAAGTGGAAGGACAGCAAATGGTACGGCATCCAATCATAACCTCCAGGTTTACTCTGCGGGGGACGCATTCATATCACAGCCCTCCTCACCGTATGCATAACATAGGGGTCTATAATGGTCTTAGATTCCAGCCTTGCCGTTGAGGATGCCCCACTGATACGCTTATCTGTGCTCAAACAGCCCTTCTCAGAAACACAACCACGCTCCAATGCACCCTGAATTACTTTGAACAAAACAAATGGTGAGGAGATAAGCAGACAAAAGCCAGAGTTTGAGGCAGCAGTCGAGTTAATCTTGGTCCGGTAACGGATTAACGACCATGCTGTTATTTTCTAGAGGAATAATCAGAGAGGTCCTAGTCTTATAGCTCGACCCAAAAAAGAAAGCCCTGCTGCAAATGAGAGCTGAAGAGTCATCGAAGAGAATAATAACTTGGAATGAAAGGACAGGTTTTGACTGATTGAGTCCACATTTTCATTTCATGGCCCATGGGGTCAGCTGCAGATGTGGAGCCGAGACAAGTTCTTATATGGGCTTTGCTGGCATCTCAAACAGCATTCCTTAATCAACATGGACGAACATTTCTATTTTATTTGAATGCTTGCAGGAATAATGTTGTGGGAATAAGGGTTCCCCTACTGAACGTTAAAATTGGTATTTTACTGGCTGTAAGACGCTGCCCACGTCTTGAGTTCCACATTGTGAGAAGTCATCTATGCCCGAGATGTTTCAGAGAAGACTGCAGAACACCTCGAAAGGTGACATTCAATCCCTGCCTGCCTCGGCAGCCCAATGCCTCTGTGAAGCTGCAGGAGACATGATGATTAAGACTGGAGCAGTGACTGGAGAGGACTGCTGACCCTTACAGTCACTGTAGGCCAAAAAGAGAAAAAAAACCTCAAGTGAAAGGTAAGTCTGTCCGTTCAGAGGAAAGTGGGGAGAGCAGACAGCAGGCAGTCAGTCTGAAAACCCCAAAGAGAAGGTTTATGTTAAAATCCCCTTTTAATACTAGTTGGGCTCTCAGTGTAATTATGTTCAAGAGGTCAGTGGTTCCATGATGTCAAGTGATAGATTTATCATAAAAAGTTAAAGTTACTTTTCCTATAGAGTCCTCACTAAGACCAAGAAAGGGGATCATATCAGTCCTGTTCTGCGGTCTTTACTTCATGTCTCTCAGAGATTTAATTTCAGAAGAACCAAAATACATCTCCAATCTTCTGCTATGTTATGGACCATCCAGACCGCTCAGGTCATCTGGATCAGGTCTGCTCGGTGTCCCCAGAGCCAGAACTAAACATTGTGAAGCAGCATTCACTTTTTATGCAGCATTTATTTGGAACAAGCTGCCAGAAAAACTGCAGGACCGCTCCAAATCTCAGGTCTCATAAATCAAAGCTTAAAACTTTCTTATTTGCTGCTACCCTTATTCAATTTCTAAATGTTAAAATCATTTTTATGTCTGGTTCTTCTATACAGTACTGTTTAGGAAAAAAGATTTAAAGCGTGTTTATCCTTTTTTTTTAATCCTTCTAAATGTTTCATAATTGTTTTTAACTATGTCTTAATGATCTTATGCAACTTGTTGCAATGTTCTTGATTGTTTGTGTAAAGAACTTTAAATTGCCCCGTTACTGAAAAATGCTCTACAAATAAAGTTGCCTTGCTCTTTCTTAAGATAGTACTGCCTGTAATGTGAGAGGAGTTAGTAATAGTTCTGCGTACTAACATCAACCACCTGAGTTTTCAGATCTCCAAAGCTTAACAGTGAATTTAAGCATCTTTTAGGTCTGTGTTCTGGTAAGGGACCCACCGGCACCATCAAGCCCATGGATAAATTAGATTGGATTAGAAAACTAGGCCTCAGGGATGAACTTCGAAAAATCCCCAATCCCCCCTGATTGAACTCCAAAAAAGCTCCAAGAAGTGAATAAAACATGAACTATTAGGATAAAACTGGATTTAAACAAGATAGATCTCCTTGTGCCAATTCATATGCACAAAATTGGAACATCGTTAGAAAGATATGTCTGGAAAACTGTTTCTTTTTCATAACAAAGCTACCTCTAGTCAGTAAAATATGAATTATTCAAATAAAACACAATGCATACAAGATAGATCTCCTCGAGTTCATTCATCTGCACTAATTTGGACGAAATCGGACCAATGGCTGAGAAATAATGCCTCTAACTTTTGGAGCGCTTCCTGTTCCAAGATTTATACGGCCAACGTTTCCCAACATCAATCCAGTTCTTCTTTGCACTAAGGTCTATGTGGGTATAAATATGAAAATGAAATAGATTTGAAGTTTTCATGTGAACACGAAGGATGCAGCAGCGGTGATGACGATGCCATAATATCCCAAACATTTCAGGGATATAACTAAGAGAATATGAAGCAGAAAAAAGTCAGATTTTACAGATAGTGATGATCATTATCCTCCATGTTGTTTGCAGATGAAAGACGCAAACAACAGCCAACTAGACCTACGCTCTCTTCTCCAACAGCAAGGGTCAATCCCCGAAAAGTCCCTGATCCCCATCCTTGTGCAAACAATCCCGCTACTTACTGTACACTTACGTTCCCTAAATTGAGTGAATGAGCTTTTAGATTAAAATACGAGTAAAATATTATGGATCTCCTCAAGTCGATTAATAACTTCCAAATCTGGACTAAAGCAGACCAACAGTTGCTCGGAAAACTCTAGATCCCCCTGGTGTCAGAACTATAACCTTTGATTGTAAAAATAAACTATACACCCAAACTTTGAACCCAAAAAACACAACAGTTCTTCCTCGTACTAAGAACTTTGTTGGCATATAATTTAAAAATGATCCATGAAATAGTTTTTGAGTTATGTACAGATAACAACAACAATAAGTGCATAGGTCTAAAAAAACCAAAAAGTACATAAAGAACGTATTTTTTTTTTTTACATCACATCAAACTTCATTTAAAATGATATGTATCAACATTTGAATACCTATAAGAGTTTTATTTCAAACCGTTTTCCAACCGTTTCATCATTATTTATCATTCTTGCTGGAGCATATCGTATTGCATTGTTATACCCTTTCATGTAAGGAATGCAGGAGAGATTAATCAAGTGATGAACCATCAACTCACCTCCTATTCCGCTCAAGATGATGGAAAACAGAAGGAAAGGAGTGTCTCTTCTGTGGTCCGGCCATAAATCATAACATGTGTCAGGGCGAGTCGCTGTCTGGAAGGTCCAGCGCGGTAATCAACACACTCATGGCTGTTTTCTTTAAAACCATTCTTGTGTGAACACCCTTGGTTTCGGCTCTGTCCAATTACAGGGGAACAAAAAAAAACCAAACAGTCAGCACAATTAACATCTGTAAAGATGTTTTAGATTTATGATGAATTGCCATCAAGTCATATTATTCAGCTCTGCATGATTAATGAGGATCGAAATAAATAAAGTCATCCTCATTGTTGTGCAGTCACATTCTTTTGTCCGTGGTTTTCATGGACTAAGTTTGTAATGCAAGATTATAAGCAGGATGAAAAATGCCTTAAATTTGAAAGTCACTATTATTGTTGATGGGGACATTGTGCTTTTTGTGAGGAATTAAAAGTAATTTTGGGAAAAGGCACTGCACAGCAAAGCAGAGGTGAGCCTTGCTGACATCTGAGCAATTGCTTGCTGGCTAATGGTGGTTATTCCAGCTCCCCGGGGAAGGCTGTTCATTGGAGAATGTTGTGCTGGCCCTAATGTGATGCATTCTTATTGATGTCGTGATCCTTTTCATAATAGGTAATCTGACCTACGCTGACCTTGGTGGTAGGAACAACATACCTTTTCTCTTTATGTTAACATCTTTTCAAAAGCTTCAGCACCCATAAGTCTGATTTATGAAGTGCATCTCACAAATCTTTGCATGCATAGCAGGGCGCCTAAAGCGCTGAATGTGACTTGATGCTGACCAACCTGCCATGCAATAATCGTCCTAATGCCACTAATTATGAATAATGTTGGCTAATGAGTAGATGAAATAAGAGAATTACAGTCCTTCGCTAATGAGTTCACCTAATTAGGCCATTAATTAACTCCAGAAGAGGTACATTATGAAAGGAGGAACTTTGCTGCATATGCAGTTTCATAATGAGAACCAAAAACCGGGGGAGACAGACAGGAGGGAAGCACAAAAACAAAAAAATCAAAGTATATCCTCCTGTCTTGACCCTGTCTTCACCAGACAGTTTCAGCAATGTTTTAAACCCTTTTTTTCATAGCATCACCTCATTTTTCTCCACCACACTGGAGTGTAAGTAGGTGCATCTACAGTATTTTAAATTTTATTTCAGATGAGGCTACATGTAAGCCATGTGCTTTAACGTAGATAAGATAAGTCAGAAATGTCTTATTCTATAAGCTGTATTCACTGAAATATAAGATTTGTATTTAAACACAAACTAGAGCTTCGCTGTCAACCACAAGGATATTTCACCTAAAAGTCCCCAATTCCCCTGCGTTGATTGAATCCATTCCCTTGATTGAACACTTGTAATTAAATAAAACTAAGTGTCATTCTGATCAGGCATTTATATGCGTGGGCACCTGAAGTCTGTTAATACGCACTCCAGATCAATGCACAGTAGAAATTAAGAGATTGTTACTTTTTATCCGCCTAGAGTCAGACCAATATTTGAGCAACATTTCCGTGAACGTGACTTTTGTTTATGATTTAAAGCCTTGTGCGTTTCATTTTTCAGCTGGTTCGTTTTGCATTCACAATGGTAAAAACTCAATATATCATTCTGGCATCCGCTGCGGACCAAGGAAGCAGATTATCGGTTGTGAACACGAGCTAAGATTATGATACACAAGATAAATCTCCTAGAGTTGATGTATATCTACCAAGTTTGGACAGAATGGGACCAACGGTTAGGAAGTTTTGTCTACTACTGAAGTAAGATCATGATATAAACAAGATGGCCCTCTTTTAGTTGACTCATACGCACCACACTTGGCCTAATAGGACCAACGGTAAGGGAGTTATGTTCAAAAATAGTGTTTTGCATAAAGTATCTCCCCTAGTGAGTAAAATATGAACTATTAGATACAAGGTGGATCTACTTGAGTTGATTCATCTACACCAAAAGTTGACTAAACCAGACCAAATGTGGAGAAATGATGGCCTGATAAAGCTCCCCCAGTATAACAAATACACAACTGACCTTTCCCAAATTCAATCCAGTTCTTCCTCACACTAAGGTCTGTGATGGTATAATATTTGGAATGATCCATCAAAGTGTTTGCGTTAACACAAAGGATCTGGTGCAGAATCAGATGGCCAAAAAGTAGGGGATATTATCAAATGATCATTACTGCATCATCCGCCACCGCCGCCACAGATCCTTTTTGTTATGGCGATAACTCCAAAACGATGTCATGGATTAGTGTCCAACTTTATAAACTCATAGCCTTCAGTGCGAGGAAGAACTGGATTGATTTTGGGAAAGGTCCGTTTTAAATGTATGAATATATATATATATAATAATAATATATTTATATATTATTAATATAATATAATAATATATATAAATATATATTGAATAACGTTGTTTTTCATCCTTAACTCCCAAATTGTTGGTGTTTTTGTCCAAATTTGTTGGATTTGAATTGACTATCTTGTACAAACTATCTTGTATATCATATTTTTTACTCTAAAAAATAATTTTTACTCACAAGGGGAGCTTTTTTCATGAAAAACACTGTTTTGGACATAACTTCATATTTAATTGGAGGAGTTCAATCAGGCGGTTGCTTATATAACATAGGGAATTGGGCACTTTTCACGGACATACCCTTGCAGTCACATATGAAAAATAAAGGGACATGCAAAAGACCTTTACCTCAAAGGAACCCTGATCATCCAGGATTCCAGTTTACAGCCCAGCGTGTGTCACATAAATGCTGTTACATCAAGTTTCATAGGACAGCAGTTACAGGAATACTTGTGCCTCCTCTCGGGAAAAAAGTTCAGAAATAAAAATGGATGCTACTGGCTAGTTTGAAATAGGATTTACTCAACTTAGTTAGTCAAAAGTTGCATATTTATGAAGCAATAAAACCATTAAATTGATTCAATTAGAGTAATTTAACTCAATGGATACATTTACATTGTAAACATGAACGTTATTTCCATTCATCCATCTTTCCTACACAGTGAAGTGTTCCAAAAAGAGCACACATAACACTCCTGTGCCCCCTCAGACAGTTGCCCCCCCAGACAGTTCCTGAGAAGGACTCCCTAATTGTCGAGAGACTGCGCATTGACTCAAGGGTCAATACTGTTCCATACTTTGTACACCATTACACTCAATTGAATTGAATTGTACAAAGTGCAGTTTATAAAGCAATTAAGACAGAGAACATGGGAGATATCAGGGAACAACAACACCCCCCGATGGTGAACGCTGTAGCCACTGACCTTTTGCCTGGTAAACTCAATCTTTAAAAAACACTTTTTTTCAGATTCCTAGCAACAGCATCGAGGCTGTGCTCAACATAGAATAGCAAAAATAAAGACACATAAGATGTTATATTATATAAGATATAATAGAATAAGATATTTTCACATTAACTTTTGACATAAATACTGATATGTTGTGTTTTTAGGATGTTTTGAAGTAAACAAAAGGCGAGTAGATGCATCACTGCTAACCGGTTAACCACCACAACAGAACCGTTTATTTGCAGTTTTAGCGGGGTTTTACATCATTTCATCGAATTAAGAGCTTTAGTGAAGGTGCTGTTGTGTAATTACTTATCCTACCGCTTTCCTTTTTAAGACCCGCCTCCTTCTGCCTTTATTTACCCACAGGCCTTCTCATCCTCTGATTGGCTGGCACCAACCCTGATCAATCTCCTTGGCTGCTGGCCTTGTTGCCAAGCCGACACATTTGTAGCATTGACTCCTGTCTTATAGGTGCATAAAAGTGGTTAATGAGCTCCAATTTGGGCAATTTGGTCCTAAAAGTCAGCGGTGGCTTGCTGTTGGTTAATGATACAAATTTGTGTTTTACAAAATTGAACTTGATGTGAAGATCAATGCAAGAATCCTTGCCTGCACAACCACTGATAAGGATCCCAAAAAAAACCAGATTGAAACTTGTAGTTTTAAAAGCTGTTAACGTGAAAACAACTGGATTATATCACGCCTACGATAAACTTGTGCTTTATTGTCAGTACTGTCATTACATTTGGTGAAGCTGTTCAGTATTTAAATCAGGTTTTCAAAGGTGCAAAGGCTGCAATTTCACCGTTGTGGGACTAATAAAGGTTTATCTTATCTTATTTTATCTTATCCAGACATCCTGAGAGGGATTTAGTGTTTTAAGTTGTTGCTGTGCTTTGACAAATGGAGGATCATACTTATTATTTAGAACAACGAAAAGCAGGGGATCGTTGACCCTCACCATAAAGGAAAAATTCAAAGACTCATGAAACATTTAGATGTAGAATCCTCCGGCAGTCCGGAGGATTCAACTGGGCTCGATGCCGAGCCGAAATTAGCCCTGAGCTTCAGAACACCCAATCCCCTGCCGGATCTAACCCCTTCTGAAACTTCTGAATCTACACCATAATCTTTTTTTTTCTCGTCAGGCCTATTTCACTACTGCAAGGAATTAGTCTTTGCACTTAAATTCATGTATATCCTGATGCTCAACCAGCAGCTTCTGTAAGATGATGTAATGATGTAAGACCTTACTTACAAACAAACTGGAGTACCTGGCAGAAATCTACACAAGCAAGTGAAGAACAAGAGAAGCAGCAGGCAGCAGCCCCTGTAGTGTTAAGTTTCATTCAATGCCTGGAGTCTAAGTAAGAACCGCGAGCTGCTTTATCAACAGCAGTGAGAGAGAAAGTTGGATTCAGGAATGGTGGCGTCAGATTGCCAACTTTGGGCAACACAAACAAGCTGTTCTTGGGAAGTAAACTTTTCCAACTTCTTTAATCCTCCTTGAGGCCATAAATGTCTCAATTTGCTAAGAACACCAGTTTCTTTAAATCTTTAAGTAAAATTCAACAGAATTAGACTGTTTTTGAAAATTTGCATCAAAAAGAACCGTCCTGTCTAACTGATATGCAGACGATACGTCACAGTCCTACTGCTGCTTGTAGGATTTGCTGTCCTCCCTAAACAAATGTAAAAGAAGAAACAAATTGCAAAACGCATCTTTTATTTTAAATTCAATCAAGATCCTTCTTGTCAGAAGCACTCTAAGGGTGCTTTCAAACCTGCTTCAGTTGGTCCGGACTATGGATGTCTTCATTTTTAGTTGCTGGAGTGAAACCTCCCCAGGGTCCGGATTAAACAAACTTTGGATCACAGTTGGTCTCAGGGGGGGGGGACCACCCTGAGAGAGCTCTCAATAAGCTTCAAGCCAACAATGACTGTCAGTTTGTAATCGTCTAAGTGATGCATGTCCTCCCTATAATTGAGTGTGCTATTTCATCCCTCCACCACTACATCATCACCAGTGGTTAGACTCTGTCTAGTGGCCCCTAAAGGGCATCATCCAAAGTCAATAAATTTATAGGGGTTTACTTGCCTTATATGATTTAATCATCATCTGATTTTGTGCTCCACTTTTTCTCCCCTGACCAAATTCTGTCTCCCCTGACAGAGTACATTCACACTTTGTTGTTAATATGGCCCAATAGAATTTGTAATACCAATAGAGAGGTTTGGATTATCACATCTTCAGTGCCTCTTGGGCAAATCTACACCAAGACATCGCTGTATTTTTCACTCCCTCTGATTCTAGCAGTATATTTTAATACCAGGTGAAAGGGGGGTCACTGAAAAAGGAAAGTGGGTTGCTGGAAGATTTATGGCTAGAAACACTGACACACACACACACACACACACATACACAGTGCCTGCTAGCCTGATGTCTGTCATCATAATGAAGTATCTAGAGAGGGCCGCAGTAACATGAGACAGATAGATGTAAGGGACGGATGGCACAGGGTCAGAAAGAGACATTAGTTTGTGACCAAGGGAGGAGGATAACCAATACTGATGAAGTCTGACATACAGGTTGCTTGAACCATCTGAAGTAGCAACGCTCAGAAGACGACATCAACTAAAATATTCACTTTCGCCTATGAATATTTGTCATTATATTGGAAAAGTTAATGTAAGAAAAGTCTCTCGATCAATTAATTTATTCATTCTCCCCATATATTTTTAAAGGAGGGATCAGGTTTCTGTACACCGGTGCAACAATTCAGCCACAATTCCTTCCAGTACTATTTAAAGTGAGCAAGGAGAAAAGGTTCCATCTTCAGGAGATTAATGGACCCTCGGGAGAATACATGGCTCTGCTAAAGCCCAACTACCCCCTTTACTTCCCATTATCTAGAATCTAACTCATAGCCTTACTGTACAGCACTGGGATAGGAATATCTTAGCTTAAAATCTTTAAATTTAAATCTGACTGATCTGAATTGATATGGAGCTGCATGTAATTGCATCCACTAACAGATAACAATCTGCTAATATGACGTTCTTAATGTTTTTCATCACGTCCTTTCTGTTTTTCATCAGGTCCATTCTTCTTTTCCTGAAATACTAATATGAATGTCAGAAATAAATATATCAATGCTAAAAAAAAAAGGCACAATAAAAATTATTCTTGACTACACCCCTTTGTTTATATCCACAGCAAAATTTAATGGGCAGAGTTTTGTCTTGAGAGTAGAATCTTTTAATTCTACTGAAAACCATCAAACCATTACCAAACAGTTTCAGCATTCATTCGTTGTATTACTGTATTTTGCACTATTACTATAATTATATGTTTTGCATGCCAAAAATACTGTGTGAATCTGTATTGACTTTACTGGACGCTTGAATTTCCCCTCGGGATGAAGAGTATCTGACTATATATCTATCTAAACACACAGACACCTAGTTAAAACATACCCTCTCGAGGAGGGATTTGCAATGGTGTTGTTTTGTGCGTGTGTGGAGGACTGCTTGTACTTTATTTTCTCTGAAAAGCAGCTTGTCTGGAAGAGATAAAGGTGTGGATGAAAAACAACTTTCTCCAGTTGAACAGTTCCAAAACCGAAGCAATTTTAGTTGGCACCCCACATCAGACCCAGTCTTCCTCCATAACTAGTATAACCAAGGATCCTGATGAGAGTTCGTAAACACGAACACATAGCCTCAGTTCTTAATTCCCTTCATTGGCTTCCCATCTCCAGCAGGATTGATTATAAGATCTCTCTCCTCACTCACCAGTGCATCCATGGCAACGATACACCACCCTACCTAAAAGAACTACCCGCCCCACTGACCTCAACACGATCCCTCCGTTCTACCCACTCATACCACTTCCTCCTTCCCCGGACTAAGCCCAGCACGATGGGTGATCGGGCCTTCTGTTCTGCTGCCCCTCGTCTGTGGAATGCCCTCCCTGACAATCTGAGCGCTCCACAGACGAGTGAGATATTTAAAACTTTCCTTTTTAAGCAGAATATAACTTTTAATTAACATTGCTGCTTTTTGGTCATATTTTTATATAATTATTATTATATTTTTTATTGATGATTTTATCTGCTTTTACCTTGTAACACTTTGGGATTTGATCCAAATGTAAAGTGCGTTATAAATTAAATGTATTATTATAATTATCACTTAAAAAAGAATCTCTCCGTCCTCCGCAATTTTTAAACACACCAGCCACTAGGTTTGACAAAGTAGAAATGTAAATTTCATTACTAGATTTTCCTGTCCAAACACTTGTGCAACTGTCAAGAAGAGAAATGCCATTTCAGTTCAAGTCTGTCCGACTGCATCGCAAGATGGGGATCCTCATTTCCTCGCTCGTCCTCCTTCCTCCTCTCTTCTCTAATGATGACTAATATGACTCGTCCCTCATCCAATTGCAATTTCAGAGATGACAAATGCGTGTTATACTGACACACTTGCCTCCGCATGTTTCTCATAGCCAAAACTATGACAGCAACCGATTCTGGCTGCAACTCACTGGCTTTGAGTGACACCCACATCATTCAGTGGAAAATTCAGTTTAAAATAAGGTCTGGTTTACATGTGTCATTAATTAGGCTCATCTCTCAGTCAGGCATGGCAGCTAATCATTAATGGTCGCTGCTAGTCTGGAGACTGGGTGCCTGGAGAGGGGTGACTTTGCTCATCTCAAGCAATGGGCGTGAAAATAAATGGGTGGCCTTCACAGAGAGAAGCGGTATAGGCAGATAATAGGGTGCTTTCTTTCAACTTGCAGTCATACAGCAAAGCTTTTCAGAGGATCTTTTCAAGAGTCATTTTCAACCCAAATTTCTCACTTGACTGATTTATGTCGACCCGACTCCATCTCTCAGCTTGACCTCATCCTTTGAGCCAAAACATTAAAAGAGTTAAAAAAAAAACATTTGATGGGGCCTGCTTAATTCGATAAAGGACATCCTGTTCCTTTGATTCTAAGCCGGAGTGCTCAGGCCTCAGCCTTCTGTCATCAGGGCAATTTGTCTAGGCTTCCTGACACCTCTCCTGCAGAAGATGAAGGACTGCGGTCTTCGCAGCATGGACCCCTCTCCTGGAACAGGCCTGCTGACCGACTGTGAAAAATCTGAGGGTCAGCACATTAACGCATTAACCTCTTGCCTGTGGTCATGCTACTAAATTGGTCAAATTAAGCATCTGTTGGCCATGTACAATTCCAGAACAGAGTGGGGGCACCTCTGAGGATTCTGGGGAGTTTTAATAACGCAGCCTAAATGGTCAACTGATTCAATTCCCTATAAGAGCTTCAGACTGTTTTCAGTTAACCTAAAATAAAGTGCTGGATATGTGATATGAATCATATTCAGACACACATATGGGAAATATCGTATGGTTGTTGACAGTGGATGTAAACAAATATAATATAGAAATATTAAGATATGAAAAAGAGGTTTTATTGACAGTATCCTTCCTGACGCCAGAGTCCTATGCAGGCAACAATGTGTTCCAGTCACTGGATATTTTAGCTCCTGAACGATAAAAGCTAATTGAAAAAGACAAATTTTCCCCAATATTTCCGTTCTTATATGTATCCGGATAATTAGCCTCGAAACTGGTCCGCTGTATGTTCGTCTGGTGTCATTTCACATTTAGTGTACGGTGGTCGCAAGGGTCAACCAGCAACTCCCGGGCAGCTGTAGGGTGATGACGTGTTTTTCAGACGTGTCTGAAGTTTTGGTCGTCCGACTCAAGCTGAGTGTTTCCATAGCAATACTACGCGTTTGTGTGGATAAGGACTGATAAGTAGTCATAATTAACAGCAAGGACGAAAAAGAAAGGTTCAACACTGTCAGAGCAATGCTAGCTGTCAAGTTAACCCTCGCTTACCTCCAAATTTCTCCCCCAAATAGACCAGACATTCTGTCCATGTCCTCCGAGACACCTACGGGTCCAGATACGCCGGTGCTTTTGATTTTTAAAGAGATTTTGACACACAGAATGGCAGAAACGATCAAGACAGCTCGTTTGTGTCTTGTTAGCATGTTGCTAGCAAACAAATTTCTTTCTGCCTCAGCGCGTTCAAACAAAACTTTATTGATCAATTGTCAGTAGCTACAAAGGTGGTAAGAATGTAAATACAAATTCACACACGTGTACGCTGTAAATCTACACCTGTGAAGTCTGCGGACACAGATTTACTTACAACCCTAAATATATTCCATTGAGTTATTTATGTTTGACACATTTCTTCAATCGTTTCATTTTATTTACTGCTATTAATAGCTATAATTGCACCACCTTTGGCAACAAAACTTTAACCAGATGCCTCCGACATCTCCTAACAGGAGATCATTTTCTGACATTATTGTGTTGGAATTTGGCCAGCTGTTTTTTTAGTGAAACTGCTTTAGAGCAGCCACATTGGAATGGTTTTCTAAGCATGAACAGCTTTTTTTCTGATCCTGCCACAGCAGGAATGGGGATTAAGTCTTGACCTTGAACATAACAAATCCTGATTTTTGTTGCTTTTCAGTCTTTCAAAAGTGTCTAAATCTTCTACTTGGGAGTGTTGTCTTGCTGCATGACCCAGACGAGTTTCAATTCACAGACTGATGACCTGACATTCACCTTTAGAACTGGCATCAAGATAGAGGAATTCATCTTTACCTCAATTATGGTGAGCCATCCCTGCCATGAAGCATCAAAGCATCCCCTCATCCTTCCGCCACTCTCCATAAATTTGGTTTAAACAGTGAGGTTATTCCATAAGATATTCTCCCAACAGTTCTGAGGATCATTGAGGTTTGTTATATGACAATTTAGATGACGCTTTATGTTTTTAGCAGTGTTGAAAGGGCTTTCGGACAATTTTACCCAGTGATATCCAAATGTTGCACAATGAAAACTGAAAGCTTTGAGTTAGAGAGAGACATGCAGGTCATTGGATGCGTTTCCAGAAATGAACATAAATCTTGCAGGAAAGAAATCCCACCAGTCTGATGATAGCAATCTTTCTCCATCGTAAAGACGGAGAACCCAGATCTTCATAAAATGTTGGATAAATGAGGTTATTTTGTGTTGCAAAATAGATTTTTTGGTTAATTCACCTCAATTTAAACATATTTTAAGGGTTTAGAAAAGATCCATACAGAATGCCTATATAAGTAGAAACTTCCTCTCTTCAGTCGTGCTGAAACCAATCTAGTGATGTTTTTCCTGTCAGGGCCACTCCTACTGCACTTCTGTAAAAGTTGACAAGCACTTGGCATGAGAATATAGCTTTGAGAAGCACGTGTGTTTCTGGGTTTTAATTACTAGGGTGGAGATGTATGCGAACTATGACAGGTTCTCAGTTATGTTGTTCCCCAGGAAACTAAAACTGTTCACATGCTGTTTTTCATCTCCACTGATGTAGACAGAGGTGGGTTTATTCCCCTCCTTATCGCTTAAGCCAACGGCTGACTGATGAATCCTGATTTCTGAATGATTTCTTTCATCCTTCACCGGGCCGAAGAATGAAACAAATCATTAGATATACAAAACATGTCATTATCTGTTTTAGATTTTTCCTTCATGCCAATATGACCAGAATTATAAAAAACATGGATAATTCATAACTGAGGTTGCAGAATCTCTCCGCCGCTTTACAGGGGAGTAATCGTTGAAAATAAACTAAATGTTGAATCAGAGTGTTTTGAAATAAATGAATAAAACGAAATATTAAAGGCATTGAGTGTGTTCCCATACTTGCTTGAAAATATAGCCTTCCATTCAGAAAAAAAGTTTTACTATCACGGGTTACTGAAGCTATAACATCTTATGAATCCACAAGAACACACGTGTTTATGTATGTAGTTATGTACCTATGTATGTATACCTGTGATATTTACATGTATATACACATATATATATATCTCTCTTTAATATTTCTTTAGTATGTATATGTATCTTACATACTTTTTGATTGGTGTTATTGTCACTCTAGAAATCTCGGAGCTGCCTAAACGTTTGAATTTGATAATAATAAAGTTTGTTTTATTCTATTGTATTATTTTACTATAGTTGAGGTGAAATAATGCATTTCAAACATGAACTATCTTTAAAATAAAGAACTGCCCTCTTTTAAAGTTACATTCAGGCATGAGCTCTCCTGGTACTTTAGCTTTACCACTCATCCAAAAAGTGATGAGGGAAGGCACATCAGGCACATCAGGCACATCAGGCACATCAGGCACATCAGGCACATCAGGCACACAACATTAAGTGTGATGTGTGATAAAACGCAGTCGCCTCGGTGACATATCAGGTTTCATAGAGTCGCATTTGTGTTCACCAGATAAGGACTTTCCAAAAAATTAGGTTACAGTGTGTGCAAGTTGCACATACCAGTACATACCAGTAAACTTTGGACTGGGATGCGTGTCTCGAGTTTTTGAATGAGGACTTTATTATAAATAAGATTTTACTTATTTAAGAAGAGGAGTCACTTTTGCTTCCTCCACTAAACAAATAGGATCATTTGAGAGAAGCATGAGGGTAACAATTAGATAAAGGCAATCTAATTAGTCAGAACAAACTGCTGTCTAAACAGACAACCCTCTCACCCTCCATTGTGCCTTATTACTTTCTAGATCTTTAGTGAAGGAATGTTTTTTTAGGTGTCACAGAACCTCACTGATGTGAACTGTTTTTTTTAAATCATCACCTGTATTGATTGCTGGGCACACCTTTAAGACAAAGTCAAAAATAATTTAAGGTGTCCCCCGTACACCGGAGCTAAGAATTATTCTATACGAATTTCTTCCTCCATTTTTTGTGCTACATGATAGTTTCTTTGAAAACAAGATTTCCTCAAGGTTACAGTTGCGTCTTTCATGAATAACAGACAAGTTATTAAGTAGCTGCTATGTTTGTGCCACGGAAAAACAGCTTTATCATTCAGGGATCGTTTGAAGTTACATTGTAATGCTCTCTCATTGTTACTTAATGAACTTGGTTTATTTTTCCTCCAGCAAAATCCATTGAAATCAATCATTTTCTGCCTCTTTTTTTTTTCCTCTCTTGCTTTTTCGTTTTTTTTCCCCCTCTTGCAAACCAAAATTGTACAGGAGAATTAGAGAAAATTCTCCAAGGTAAAAAACATATTCTAATCAAAGCATAGCCTTTATTCAGATCCAATTCATTACTTGGGCATATAGAGTAGAGGTCGCCGTGCGTAAAGATTGGCAAGTCAGCCAATCCACTCTACGCCCACTAACAAACACTTGCAGACATGTAAGCGGGGGACAAATTGAAAAGAGCTTGCATTCAGATCACAGCTGCCCCCTACCTTTGTTGTGGATGGCAAATGCCATTGGGATAAATGCCTGACACGGGTTGCTGTTTTAACCCAAATTACCCCTGAGCCTCAGATCTCTCAATTGCCTAATTAGCAGGGGGAAAATCTGAAGCCTTTCAAGTTGTGCATTTAAAACAAAGCGGAGGAGCAATGTATGAGTCCGTTGGTCATTTGTGCACCTGGAGGGAGGAATCAGGGATGACATAAGGAGGAGAAGGGCCACCATGGTGCAGCAGACCCTCCTGCTGTCCGCCCATTTCTTTCTCAGCAGCTGTAGTTAAATGATAAGTGCGGGTTATTGGTGGGCTCCAGAAACAAGAGGAAACCAGAAACATAAGAGAGATTTTTTTTTTTTTTGTGGATCATATCATTTACTGTTTTAGATTTTTCCTTCATGCCAATATGACCAGACTTAAAAAAAAAAACATGGATAATTCATAACTTAAGTAGCAAAATCTCTCCGCCGCTTTACAGGGGAGCAATCGTTGAAAATAAACAAAAGTTGAATCAGAATGTTTTGAAATAAATGATTAAAATGAAATATTAAAGGTATTTAGTGTGTTCCCATACTTGCTTGAAGATATCCACTATAGACAGTGGATATTTTACAGGAACGAGATCAAATGAGATGTTCAGCTCTCCTTCATTGCTTTTCCAACGTCTCTATTAGGCTTCTTTTTCATATTACTGGGCTTTTTTTTTTGGTGCTTTATTGTGATAAATCTGATTCTTTTCAGGTTGGAGTGAATGCAAAAGATAGTAGCAATAAAACTCATCAGATGTGAGATTTGTATTGAAATGTGTATCTTCAAATGTTTTTGCAAGATTTAATCTGGTTGCCTGCTGGGGGGTCTTATCCTGTGTGCCATTATCACCTTCATTTCCTTAAAGTGCTTTTCTTTCATGTTGGTATACACAGGTAACTCCATTTCAGAACACACACAGGTTCACACTAGACTTCAATACAGGTCAAGAGCTGAGAGAAAGGCAGTGGGCCATGTTCAAGGGTGAAACCCTCCAGTTGGATCCGGTCTAATAAAAGTTTATATTTATTCTTTTCCTCTATCTATCAGTCCGTCCATCCATCCATCCATCCATCCATCCATCCATCCATCCATGGTACCTTCTCATTGACCTAGTCACCAATATCACATGTTTTTGGACTATTGAGGAAGCTGGAGCACCCACACGGAACCCACACAGACAGAGAGAGAACTTGCAAACTCCACACAAAGAGATTCAACTCTGAACCTTCTGAACCTTCTTGCTGTGAGTCAGCCGTTTGAATCATCCCACCACTGTGACACCCCTGATATGATATGGATAAGTTTATTAGGGAGGGTTAGAAATATAAAATACGTGATTTAAAAATGTGTTAAGGAGATATATTGATATAATATACGTATAATTACAGTATACCAGGAATGATACAGAACTATGATAAATAGAATAATGTCATTATTGACATCGTATTCCACATCGTATAATAATTCATATATAATAATAATAATAATCATAATAATTAAATGGAGAATCCCATAGAAGAAGATGTAAGATAAAGAAAGGAAGGAATAGGAAGAAGAGGAAGAAGAAGAGAGGCCAGATGAACAACAGATGTTTTCAGCTGAACTGAGATAAAAGACACTCATCTGGACGTAGAAACATCTCAATATGAAAACGCCTTAAAAGAAGAAAGATTTGATATGCATCATGACTTGTCTAATTGTTATGGCTGTTTACTGAATGTGCATAAATTTCGGCATTAAACAATTGTTTTTCAAATTTCTGTCCTCGGATGAAACATAATTTGGGAATAACTATTATAAAATATTTACGTGGAATTCTAAACCTGTGTGCGTGTGCACGAAGAAAATCCTGCACAGGAACATTAACATAACTGGATAACTTCTTGTCCAGGTGAGCGGAAACGATCAGTGGAAAATAAAAGAGAGCAAAGAAAGCAGCGAGTATAAAGCAGGGTAAAGTAAAACAAGCAAACGTTATTCCCTTTGGCTTTAAAAGATGCATTTACAAATGTCTTTGATGTCTCAGGATTTTTATGTTTTTCATTTATTCACGCTCTTCAGCTTCACTCCACAACCAGACTTGATGTTCTTTTACAATAACTTTCACTCCAAAATGTCTTATAGACTCTGCTTGTATTCTCTGACAAACTGCACGAAAGCTTTGCCTCCGAGAGAGAAAGAGAGAGAGAGAGGGAGAGAGAGAGACTGAAAGAAAGAAGACTCAAGGAACACAAGCGTAACCAGCCAGCCACCGAAGGCAACAATGGGAGAAATGGCAGAAATCGATACAGCATTTCAACGTATCCCCCTCAAGGATGCGGGGAAGAAAGGATGACTGAGAAGCAGCAGGAGTCTTAACATGGAAGCGCAACCAGATAATTGAAAGGAAAAGAGCTCAGCGTCTAATTCTATTATCAGACGGTCCCTGCTGAAGATGCTGCGTCGTGTGCATGCACTTTCAAGGAGAGCTGGGGGTGACATGGAGAACGGCGTCTCTGTTGTCATGCACATGAGCGCCTAAGATGCAGAAAAATCAATAGGCAAACTTTTTGAACTTGGGGAAAATTTTTGAGAAGTCGAGTGTGAGAATTTTTTAGGCTCTTGTTTTTAGGATTTTTGTATTCCTGCACCATAATACAGGAATATGCTGTATTATATGGGAACACACAGCGATCGATCAGCCACAACATTAATACCGGGTACCCAGGGCTGGACATAGGGGGTGGGGGCTCCTGGGCTTGAGTCATTTTTCGGGCCCTTCCTACACCAAAAATTATAAGCTAAGTTCTGGAAAGTCCAGCGGCTGGAATATTACTTTGAAAAATGTCTTTTTATGAAATTCATGGAATTGATTCCTACAATTGGATTAAATTCGGGGCCCTTTGTAGCCCGGGGCCCCTGGGTAGCCCATGCATAAGTCCTGCCCAGCGGGTACCAGTTATAATGTGCTGACGTATAATGTGCTGACGTTCTCCGTTGTTTGGATCTGTGTCTCTTTTCAATAAAAAAAAACATTAGTGTTGTGAAGAAACTGTCGACATACACCGATCAGCCACAACATAAGGACCGGTACCTGGTATTGAAACACTGTGTTTTTTTATGCCGACGGCCTCGGATGTGCCCGGTTATCCCGACCACATATCAACACTTCAAACACTCTTTTATTTTATTTTTCTGGCTCCTGGCAATTCTGTTTTTTTCCCTCCAGGATCTAGTAATCCTCAAGGAACTCCAGTTTTCACTTTGTTTCATCTACCTGGCCTACAAGAGCCCCAGCCTTCACCGGACCACCAGGCACAATCCGAGCACCCCACCGCTCATCATCACCATCCACCTAAATTAGTTTACGATAAATTCTGTCTAGGTCTCCTTTGGGTCCAGATCAAAAACAGTAACTTAATAATATGATGACAAACCTGCTGAAAATTCTAAATCATTTTTCATAAAGTTATTTTCTTATAAGAAGAAATTCTTGTTCAGGGTTGTGAGGGGGGGGGGGTTATATCCCCGCCAATACTGGGCAAGAGGCGGTGTACAGCAAGGACCATCACCAGTTTAGTGCAGTTTATTAACAATCGTGCATAAACCTACGGGGAATTTAGAGTCACTATTCCATACTTTTTTTGCATACTTTTTAGACTGTGGGAGGGTAAAGTATTGGGAGAGACCCCATACAAGAGAGGTAGAGGGTACGCCATCCACACCCAGAAGCATCTTATTATGAGGAAACAGTGCTGACTGCTGTTGCCCCATTGGAAAACCTTTAATCATCAAATATCATTGTTTTGAATGAATTAAACCTCACAGTTCATTCCAGCATCATGACACGTGTCACACCTTGTGCACAAAGTCTTTATCACTATCTCATTACTTAAAGTGGGTCTGGTGTGAGAGAGCAGTGATGAAAATATCTTTCACAAGCCGTGATACAACATCTCCATCCGTCACAAAGCAAATCCATAAGCACCATGTTGGAGCCTGCTGCCATTTTCTGTTGTCACTATCATTTTATTCCCCCGTTAATATTTCCCTACCTCCCTCTCTGTCTCTCTCTCCCGCAGGCCTCGGCTGGCACTTTTGCTCCACATGCAAAACATCCACCTGCCACTGCTATACTACCTAGCATTTCTTCCCCCAACACATATGTAGCTGTTTACATTCAGAATATCCTGACTAGATGAAGGCATATACTGGTGTGTCTCCGTATGCGTGATCGATTGTGAGATAACGTGCATCAGGCCTGTAGGTCATCCTGATGACCTGCTTAATAATGAGGATAGAGGGGTATAAGGAAAGAGAGTCGGGATGACAGAAGGCAGGCATGACCTTACTATGGATTGAAGAGATCCAGAAACATCAATGTTTCTAATATTCAGCACACATTAAAATGTTATTTATACCTATACAGCAAAAAAAAAGATACATAAATTTGGGAATTATGCATTTGTGAATAAAATCAATACTATCTGCTGTATAAATCTTGATAGCTGGTTGAGACACACTAGCTTACAGATGGCAGGTGCTGGTAAGGCCTTGTTTTTATAAACAACATTCTTTTTTTAATGTTTACATTGTCCTTTGTGTGTAGGGTCTCGCAAGCAAGCAGCCACCCCCAGGGTAAAAAGATGGAGAAAATAAACATCTTTGAAAACAAACATCATTTCACCATTAATGACTTCATGGGGTTTGTTTTTATGGTTAAACCGCTTTTTGAACGCTTTACTATTACAGGATAGGAGCAATTACAAACCAGGTCTACATTGTCATCCACGACAGCAAGTGAAAAGGTCCCAATCCCCTGCGTTGTACAGTCAATCCCCCTGATCGAACTACTCCAACTAAATATGAAGTTATGTCTGAAAAACAGTATTTTTTCCCCCGTAAAAAAAGGATGGATGGAGGGTCCTCGAATATTCAGACTTCTCAAAACCTGGATATGGTCTTTTCAAGATAACTGAAATCAGGATTTGAAGTTTGTATGCACAAAAACAACGATGGAGTTAAGAAACGAGACACTGGTTTGCATGAAAACACAACATTAGCCTAGCTTGTGGGCATTAGCTAGTCCGTTAGCTAGCTTAATAGCAATATGGGTTTGTTTTGGCCAAAAGATTTAATTTGTGACCTCAGCTAAATTTTTTGGAACATTGTTTGAATAAGTCCCACTTTAAACAGAATCAGGCACTGAACAGAACCACCCACATAATGCTTCTGAGTTGCTCTCTAGAAACCGATGGGTGGCATACCATGTGTTATTCCCTTGTTTTATGCAGCCCCTGTTTGCCAAATCCACTTAAAATGTGATCTTACTGACAGTGTTAGGTGTGTTACAGGTTTATGGGATAGCAAAAAAGTGTAGGTGCCATCAGTTTCTAGTCTTTTGATTTCAAGTTGCGCTAACAAGGATTAATAACCAAATTGACTAAATATAAAATGACTCAATGCCCAGTCTCTTCTCTCTCATTTTATTGTTTTGTTTTGGTAATTGGATCAATTTGTCAGGAAATGCGCGTAGCTTAAACACACCACAGAGGAATTGAGCTCCTGCAGGATCAAATCTTAACTCTAGATTACTGGTTAGTGCATGGAAGTAAAAAAGTGAAAGTTCACTTCCTGAATGAGATCAGTCTTTCCTGTAAAAATAATTTCTCCCGATGCTTTACCCTGAATCTGTAACCAACCTGAAACAAAAGCAACAACCCTGCAGCATTGGGAAACAGTCCGTCACATAGAAACGCCAGATCCGATAGCGTGTAGCTGTTTCTCCGGTGTTCTATCATAATCACTCATCACAAGCTGCTGAAACTGACCCAGTTCGGATTTCTTTCTAAATCTGATGAATCTCCCTTTAATGTTCACGTTCATCTTCACTTGCATCTCATATCCGACAACAATCGCGCTCAGCCGTTCCATGACCCCATATTTACAGCATGCACGCTGCTGAACCAGGAAAAATGTCGATGGAATGAAAGTTCATCATCGAATTTCACGCATAGTGGGGCGGGCATGCATTTCTTGAATTGTTTGATGTGGTAATAGCAGCAGGCTGAAAGTCAGTCAGCCTTTCAAGCGGAGGACACAATTGGTGTTATTGAAGCATCTTCCCACACACTTTTTACATTTGAAACCTGATGTCTCCGACTTACGTCGTTGCTCTATATTCGTTTTTTGTGCACCGCAGATAATTTATGAATAATGATGAAGTCAGCATGCGTAGCAGGAGGAAAACACACTCATTCATTCTTTTCCGGCTGTAATCGAGTCATTCCATCTATAGGAATCAGATCTGCAACACATTGAGTTAAAAATTGTCTGTATAGAAGACCTACCACTGAAAAAGTAATTTTATTAATTTTGCAGTTCTTATATTTTTATCCCCGAATAGTTCGGGTTTTATGGAATCATGATTGACGGCACAACGTCAGCAGATCTTTCCTGTTAACATGATAAATCCAAACTGTTGCTTGGATTGTTTTAAAATTGTATACTTCCATCGACATTTGTACGAGGTAGAACTGGATTGATTTTGGGAAATGTTGACTTTATATTTCTTGCACTAGGTGGAGCTTTATCTCAAAGTTTTCTCAATTTCTCAACTGTCCTTCCCATTTATTCCAAATTTGTTTCGTAAGAGTGAATTTGAAGAGATTTATCATGCAAAAATTGAGTCTTACTCTAATAGTTCATATTTTACTCACTAGGGGGAGCTGTTCTACGATAAACACTGTTTTATCTGACATAACTTCATAACTGTTGGCCCGATTTAGTCCATATTTGGTGCTTAAGAATCAGCACAAGGAGATCTATATGTGCATGTTATAGTTAACTTAAACAGTTCACATTTTACTCACTAGGAGGAGCTTTCTTAATAAAAGAATTTCCAGAAATAACTCAAAAACTATTCAATGGTCGATTTTCAAATTTTATACCCACATATACCTTATTGTGAGGAAAAATTGGATTGATTTTAGAAAAATATTGGTTGTATATTCCCGACACAAGGGTGTGCTTTATCTGCAAAAGTTTTCAGGCCATCGATTCTCAAACATTAGTCCAATTTTGTCCAAATCTGGTGTGTATGAATTGACTCAAGGGAAATTATCCCGTGGGATTTACTCTAAAAGTTCATATTTAACTTAAGGATGAGATTACTTGACAAAGATTATTGTGGACATAACTTCACGTTTAACTGTGGAGTTTGATCAGGGGGATTGTTTGTGCAAAGCAGAGGGATTGGTGATTTTTCGGGGATGAACCCTTGCTGTCGGGGATGACATCATAGGCCAAGAATAAAAATGAGAAGTGTTCTTCATGACACCAACAACTCTGTAAATCTCATGAAAATGCTTTCTCTCAGCTTTTATGTCTTTATGAGTGACTTTTTGTATTAACAGAGCTCTTTAAACTTTTAATAACCAAGGTTTTTAACTTTGCAAGAGAAAAACTGAATTGAAAATGAAAGACAATATAACAAGAAGTAATCTTTGCTTAAATGCAACACTTGTCGACCCTTTCATTATTAGAGCTCAACAACAACAAATTTTTTCGTTGAAATCAAACAAAGAATGGATTTGAGAAATGCTACTGTGTTGTGAAATGCTCCAGAAACGAAAAACCATTATAATAGTATGACGCTATCGCCCCATGGTGGCCCTCGTTCTCTTGCTGTAGCTCCATGCTATCTTTCACCCACACAAACCACAAGGCAATCTTCTGTGCAGATGTGGCGACACCTTAAAGCTTAAGCCGCTCTCATGTAGACACAGAGCTGGCGAAGGTGTTAAAAGCATGAGTCATCTTTTAAAAGCCTTGTGACCTGACCTTGAAGCCATTAATGCACTAATTTGACTGATAAGAGCTCCCAGAGAGTTGTTACTGTCTCCTAATCCTTATCATTCACTGCACACCTGATTGTTTCACTGTGAATGAAGAGTAGCAGGAGAAGGATGGGGGATTTAATGCTTTAAATAGATGGATGGCTACTTGGATTCATGCTGGTCCCATGAGACTCATCTTCTTTGCCATATAAGGAAGGAACGGCAATGACCACTTGGATACACGTGTTGCTAATTCAAGACTTGAGGTGTGTGAAGCTCCTAACATGGTTCGCTGGGCACATGTGATCTTGCAGATCTGCTATATCAGGACACAAATTGCCATCTTATCAGGTTTGCGTTTGGGTGTTTGAATGTGTGGTTGGTGATGTGAGCTGCATGAGTGCCTGACAGACTTCTAATTGAACCACAAAGGAAAACGAGGAGAAAGGAAGGAGAGATGCCACCTCCCACACTCAAATACAGCTTGGATGCTGCCTGTTAATCGTCAAATAGGGGTGGCGGTGCTTGGGAAAGGGAGTACAGAGTTGCAGCGGAGTGCAATAATAAAATAAAAAGCTAATTTCTATCTCAAATGAGATATCCCTCTCTCTCATGCTCTCTGTCTGGGTCTCTCCCTAGGGAGGGGGGGGGGGGGGGGGGGGTGTAAACTGGTGTTAAAAATAGTCAGTTCGATACTAGGTCACTGTATCACACACTGCTGCTTTAAATAATGCATAAATAAAGCCCAAAGGGGGGTTTAATGACTGTATTATGGGTCACTTTGTGACAGAGAGGTGGCCTCCGTAATTCTCTCATCAGCTTTAGTTGATGAAAAAATAATTGAGGGAGATGATGTCTGCATAATTAATAAGATTTCACTAACTAATGAGGCAATCTGATATTTCATTGAGGTTATTGTGCATAAGGCAGTAGACACAGACAGTGAACGTGAGTGGACACTGTCCCTTTAACGGCAGCAGCAGGGATGCAGATCTACACCACTTTGTAATGCACACATTTAAGATATGGAGGATGAACATTGCATTGGCAAAATCAGTTATTAAGGGAGGGTTTTCATCGACTGGTATGACAGATGCTCTGCTGCCAACCGTAAGGCTCTGCAGAGGGTGGTGAAAACAGCCGAACGCATCATTGACTGCCACGGTCCCTCCCTGCGAGGCATCTACCACAAAACGATGCCTCGGAGAAGCAGGGAGGAAATTAAAGGACCACAGCCATCTAGGCTCTGGACTGTTTTCACTCCATAGACTATTCGTCTGGCAGATGCTATCGGTGCATCCGGGCACGGACTACCAGGCTCGATAACAGCTCCTTCCCCCAGGCCATCAGGGCTCCTATCAGCGATATTAATTCAGTGTAACATTTTATGTATCAGCCGAACATTCAATGTATACATGGAACAATACATTGAGCATATCCTCTAGCACTCTGTCCTGTATAGATTAAATGGTGTACTTGCACAGCACCTCTATATTCTGCTCAATTACTCACAGCTCTTTACAGCAAGAGCCGGCGTTCACTGGTTCACGCAGACATTCATGCAGTGGGGACAGCGCAGTGGAGTACACTATGCAAAGGCGCCCGACTCCTCATTTGGAGTGATAACTACTCACGCAAGCACTCACAAACCAGTGGAGCAGCCATCGACCTTTCGAAAAGGACTGCTCCTCCTCCTAAGCCACCTCCACCCACGCTGAAATCCGCTCCATGCGCTCCACCCTTCCATTCATCCCTGCTCTTGTGCTGCTTCACTGCTGTGGTGCATACTGCCTGGTGGTTTTATTTACATTAAGTTTTTTATTTTCTGTTCTGAAGCCCTCCTAAGAACTGCATAGCTCCACCTAACCTGGTGTTATTCTATGCACACGATAATTAAACCTCTCCTTATCTTATTCAATCTTTCTTATAGTGACTCATTTGCATTTCATCCTGGTTGCTCTTGACTCTCGACAAGTGAAACATTTACTGGGCTCCACTTAAATTCTTCAAGATGAAATGTTATCCTGCTGCAGGAATCTTAATGAAAACCATCTGCTCCTTTAAAAAAATATCAATGTGGACATCTATGCCCGCAGCTCTTTGAGGTTGTATTTAAGTACGTCTGACTGCGTTATGCTAATATGCTCACAGTGATTAGCTGCCATACTCGCGCTATAGGTGGCTGTAATATTTATTGAGGCCGCCATCCTAGTTTAGAGACTAGCGGTAGATCCTGAAGCAAACATGAACGAATGCCTTCACTGTATTTCATGGCCATCCATTTAATGGTTGGTGAGACGATTTGCTCAAAACCATAAATGTCAACGTTGTAATGGGGTAGAATAGAGAAAGGTCAGAGCTTCGCCAAATTTGTTAGCATGGATCTACTGGGTGTTGCCTATCCATCTACTAGATGTTGAGATATTATTCAGGTGGAGCGCAAACTTTGACCTGCTGATGGCACGAGAGGAAAAGTCATCCCTGTACATCGTTTTCATCAACGTCTCTGGCGGACTTGATGGCAATCCAACCAATAGTTGTTGATATTTTTTGTCTGAGTGATACCACCATCCTTTGAGTTCCGTTAGCTGGCAGGCTAATAATATGAAATGCAAATTTAAAAAAAAGTGCACTCCAAATTATTTGTGTGTGTGTGGAGGAGAGATAATGTTTATTATTTAGGGCTCATTGTTTTCCATTTAAGTCCAATATATTCACTGGGGCGAAAGGTTAGAATTGAAAAACCGCTTACAGGCGTGGCTTATTTTCACCTTCACTTTCATGCCTGGGTGAAAGCGAAAGAGCTAAATTGTGGGTCGCGACCTCGGAAAAATAACCATTACCAGTCAGAACCTGCAAAATAGCGAGGTGAAAGGTCAAACTACTGCATTAGGAGGCATAAGGCATGATATTATAGAAAGCTTTCCTTGAATCAAGGTCAGTGGAAAGGTAGAAATACAGAGTGGCTAAATTACGGGAATAACCTCTGTTATTAGCCATATCCCGAAGTAAACAAGTCACTAGTGTAAGGATAATGCTGAGGAGAGATTTTAGAATTCTGCACGAGACATATATATATATGTATATATATATATATATAAATAGGATTAGCCCCAACAGTACCCTGCCTTTGCAATTAACTGTTCAATTGAACAAAGTCCAGTTCCATCCCCATCATAATCCTTTGTGTTCTTCAAACACCTAACCTAACCCAATGCGTAAATCAAATCTTTTTTTTTTATTCCACATGCTATAAAGCTTCTCTTTTGATTCCAGAGAAGCTTCCATTGAATCCCAGCCTTACATTTTTTTTTTTTTGAAGTGTTTGTGCTAAATTTCCATCTTCCTTCCTTGCTCTCGCATCTTAACGCTGACAGCCGCTCTGTTTGTTGCACCATTCTAGCGAGGATTATTATCAGGCCGCAGTAAAAGTGTTCAACTCTCGAGTGGCCCTCATCATCTGAACGCAGCGGCCTGACAGACCAAAACAGCCCCGGCAATGAGTCTGAGTAAAGGCAGACAATGGGAGTTCTTGTTTTAACACTGGTCCCATCAGCAACAGTATTTATTTATATCCCCAGTGTGTGTGTGCTCTTCTCTGTTTACAACCGTAAACACTGAATTCTGATTTGAAGTCTTTCTTTGATCCCCCCTCCTCTCCTCTGACAGCGCTTGAGTGCAGCTATAGATCAACAGGACGTCTGACAGCTCGGCCACAGCCATTAAGATATGTAGGTGTAAACACAGTGGTAGAAAGACGACCCCACTCCCCTCCTCCTGTTGCGCCCCTCAGCAAACGATCTGCTGCAACACTGTGCTGTAAAATTGCTTCAAAGCATCTAGAGATGGATTCACTGTTAGAAACAAACATTTAGCAATACGTATAAATAAGCCTTCAGTAAATATCTGGGCAGAAAAGCACAGACGTTTCTTTAATTCAAACAAAAGAAGTAATGATACCAGTTGACAAGAAGAAGAAATCCATTAACCGAGGGGACCCTCGGCGTAAAATATCCATTTCGAGACGTCTAATTGCTGGCTTCACTCCCTTGGGCTTCTGCACTACCTCTCTAAGAGAAGGACAGGCTAAGCCACAGGCAAAGCTCAGCATACGTAGGAAATCACTAATGTGGCAATAAATAAAGGGTGTGACATAAGGCTTTGGGAGCAGGGACTCAAAGAGAAGCAGATGTGGCAGCACTCCACTGTCTTCCATAGGTGAACTACATGAAATCGTGTCACATGATGCGTTCCATTTATGGCTCCACAGTGTGCATAAATGATGTTGGAGGTGTCGCTCAGCCTCAGCTTGATGCACACTTTGATACAAGTTTGTGTCACTTGAGGTGTATATGGGTGGATAAATCTATGTTTAACACGGCATTAATCAAAGGAAGCTAATGCAGTTGTCTGCAACACAAAGGGTATATCCCAGAAAAGTCCCCAATCCCCTGCAATGAACAAGCAATCGTTTGAACTGTATCATATACACCAAAATTGGACTAAATCTCTTAGATGTAGAGATCAAAAAGGAAGTTTTTGAGATATGATGTGAGTCATGCAAAGATACAAAGTCCAGAAGTGTGAAGTGACATGCAGACAAATAACACCGTAAAAAGTACAACACAGAACGATGACAATACATCTTTCAAGTAAAATAAATCACAGGTAACCGAGTCATGACGTTGTAGACCCAGGTCACCTTTCAGACCGAGCCACATACAGAGCTTGCATACAGTTTGCTTGCGTTTAAAATATTGACTTTGAACAGAGCTTTAATGTCAGGCAAAGAGGTTTTGTTTTTGTCTGTTGGTTAGTGGGATTACTGCCAGAGCTGTGACTGGATTATGATTAATTGTATTGTGGATGTTAGGCATAGTAATACAGTTTTGGTGGACAAAAAATGACACCTCCACAGATTCTAGTCAGTGAGTTAATGGAAATGCTTGATTAGTTGGATGACCTTACGCTGTTGAGATGTACTAGGCTGCACATCCAGAGCTGCTGGGACACGCTATTATGTGAAATAATGAAAGGGGTGATAGGGGGTGGCTTTCCATTTAATAAAATTCACCCTAGTGCATCTGTTGCCAACAGATGCACTCAGAGCACAACTTCATTCAACGAAGCTTCCAATTAATTGTCTTTGTTTCACTGGGCTGGAGTTTTGAAAAAAAATGTGCTGTGCATGATGCATGATGTTAGCGATGCACACAGTGAGTTGCATAACAGCTTCATTGGAATGCTTACATGTAGGATGAAAAAGTAGGATAAAAGGCTCAAGCTGAACCAACCCAATGGGAACTGGCCACATTTGCCGGCAGAGATCTTAAAACTGTTTCCAAAAGCCTTCCAATGTTTGATACCATCCCTCAGCCGGGCGTGGGAATTCATCCATTCACAAGAGAGTGTGTGAAAAACGTGATGACTGTCGTTCATAATTCAGATTCCAATGGATCTGTGAGTAAAAATGCAGCAGTGAAGCATATTAAAATAGCTTTTCATTGAATCCGTTGATTCATTAGGAGATCCGCTCCATTGATTCTTACAACAATAGAACTGCAGGCTGATTCTGAGTCAGCTGAGGGTGGAAGGCTCCAGCCAGGGAACACTGTGCCTTACTTCTTCACCCACTTGGAAAGGAATTTCCTGCTATTCATTCCTCCTCGCCACCCTGGGACACGATAGCATTAGCTAAACCCCTTGAAAGCAAATACCGACACCATGCAGTGCATGTGGCGAAGCTCGTCGATCAAGTGAGGAGCCAGCTGGAGATAAAGAGGTGAGAGTTAGAAGAGGACGAAGGGATATGGAAGGGTGGAAGGCTCTAAATGTGTCCTACCTCTTCTTATAATGCTCTACTCACACACACTTTACTTTTCAAATGGGGTTTTTGCATTTGCTCTTTCTTCCTCCTCAGTCCCGCAGTGAGAGATAGTGCATTCAATTATTCACGCCTGTCCTAACAATGTAAACTCCCCATGAGCAATGATCTGTCAGTGCCAGCTGACACAGAATAAGAGAAGCAGCTGATAAATAATATGTCAATCTTATATTTCATGTTACATGAAATTCACTCACTTTTTCCACTCATTTTCTCCAAACATATTATTACATTTTATATCATTTCTTTTTCATTATTTTCAAGACGAATGTTACCCCTCAGCCTCCACTCATCCAAATAATGAGTACAGCCATGACAAGTCACCGGTTCATAACAGGGCCAACACATGGAACGGGCTACGGTTGAGAAATTATATCCCAAAAACCTTTGTAGATATAACTCCCCCTAGCGTTGGGAATATACGGCTGACCTCTCCCAAAACAATTTATGTCTTCTTCGTACTAAGGTCTATGGGGTTTTCTAAAATTTGAAAATGTTCCATGAAATAATGTTGGTTATGTCTGTGAAACAAGGTTTTTCGTAAAAACACTCCCCCTGGTGAGTTAAAACTGAACCTTTAGAGTAGAATATGATACAGACAGGATATAGTGTACACTCACTAAGGTCCAGGGGAACGTAAAAGTTGAAAATAAGACCTTCAATAAGTTCTTCAGTTTGATCATGCTAACATGAAGGATCTGCGGCGGACACAGCCTCAATGATGATCCCATAATATTCCCGACTGTTCGGGGATATACAAGCTAACGGTGTGGCGCGACCAAATGAAGGTCAGATGATGAAAACGAGCTTATTTTCATGGGTCAAATGTTGACAATAGATTCATGCCATACTCAATACTCACAATACGAGTATGCTTTGCTTTTCTTTTTCTTTTTTTCTCAATTATTGAACAACCTACAGTCTATTGAGTTCGGGGCGGCTTTGTAGAGATACAATGATAACAACACAATGAAAGAGACGGAGCGGAGTTTTTCTTAACAGCAGATTACAACAGCTGCAAACACAAAACAGGAGCAAATTGGAAAAAAATAAAACAATGCACACAAAATGAAAGGTATGGAATAAAGCTGGTTATAAATGTAAGCTTTGTAGGAAGTGGTAGAGGTAACATATTCACTAACTGACATTGATCTTAATTAAATGTGGTCTAAATGGATCTGGCTAAGAAATCCATTTAAAATCTATCACTGTAGTCGTCTTAATGCTCGCAAAGCCTCATAATGTCCTTCTAACTGTTAAAAAAAACAAAACAGAAAAACCTCCAACTCCTCTGCAATATTCTTGCATCCCGAGGCAGAGTCCTTTATCCAAAACTGCAATTCCTGTCACTGTTTGATCAGTGAGATCTGAGTTGATGCGATTTCAAATTGTAAAATGATATTATCACGCCACATTGGCTCTTCAGCGCAATGGGGGAGAAATGCAAATGTTTTCTTCTCAGTGTAGCGTCCTCTCTCCATATGCCCAGTCTGCTCAGCTCCTTCCTGCAAGAGCCACCTCAGACCTGTAGGTCTGGAGAGGAAGTAGACATAATAGCCCAAAGTCACAAATAACCCCAAACCCCAAAACAAGTCCGAGATTCTGCAACAAGTGCCTGCAGCTACGCTGAGTTTTTGTTAGTGTGTGTGTGTGTGTGTGTTTGTGTTTGTGTGCAACATTCATCAGGGTCCTGATATCTTGAAACCTAGCATCTGTTCAGCACTGTTTTCTGAACCATCATGAAGTCGGCCTATGAATAAAGGCACAGCGACTCTTTGATGCCTGAGAAAGCTGCAGCTAAAACATAAGAGTCATATCAAATTTAAAAAAAGAGAAACTAGTTGAAAGATGGACTGAAAGAGTTATTAAAAATAATTTGATATGTTAGGAGGCTTTGACAATGAGGAGACAGGTTATGAAAGACTGACTAACAAGCCTAGCTTCAGATCTGAAGTCAGATCCCTGATGGGAGAGGCGTATTAGTAGGCTGTGTCTGATGGAAAGTGGAAGGGGGTCCGATCAATTGTCAGCTGAAATGCTGGCTGGAAGTTCCAGAAGTAGACGAGTAGTTTAAAGTTGGATAGCAACAAGTTGCTCTCAGAACTTTGATTGAAGTGAGACAACCCAAGACAACCAAAGATTTATATGGAAGTATGAAATATTTGAACGCTGGACAACCTTGTGGTTTTGGCGCTGTCCCACAATGTTGGCGGGTGTCGTGTTTCAACATCCGTGACATTTGTGTTTATCTGACTGTGTAGAAGCGGGATTACACAAACATTACAGATTTTTCACTGAACTTGTTGGAATGGTTTTGCAGCTGTCAGCAAAAAACTCTTTCAATGTTGGAGCTGATCAAGGGTCAGGAATGTTTTGGTTTGCTTTCTGAACATACATCCTTTTGGACTATTTTGCAAGTTACATGTAAACAACTTAAGGGATTACCACAAAACTGGATGGAAGGTTTGGTCACCCAAGTTACGAGTTCATCGTAATTGTTGAACAAAAAGACAAACTACCACTCAAACATTGTGAGTTTGACTGACGTGATAACTCAAAAACTACGTCATCGATCATTTTGAAATGTTAGACTCACATTGAATTTAGTGCGAAGAAGAATTTGGGCAATTTTGGGAAAGGTCAGTTGTATGTTTCTGACACAAGGGGAGCTTTTCCAAAACGTTTTCAGGCCATAATTTCTCAACTGTTGGTCCAATTTAATCAAAATTCAGTGCATATGAACCAAATCAAGTATATGGATTTTTTATAGATTGTATTTTACCCTAAGACTTCATATTTTACTCACTAGAGGGTGCTTTTCTACGAAAACCACTGTTTTTCATTGAAATGAGAACTACCCAAAGTTGTAAAAAGATTATTAAAGAAACCTTATAAAGTTGTAAATATTTACATTCCAATTCTTTGATTCTGCCTCGTTCTGATATCTCTCTACCCAAATTGATCTTTAGTCTCACAAAACAACTTCTATGTCCCAAGAAAGGCATAAACAGTGAAGCAGTTAACTGTCAGATCATGCAGGCAGCATCAGCCATCTCTCACATAAAAGTAATGCTCGCTGTGTTATCACGTTGAAAAAGTGAACTCCAACCTGTCACCGGGATGAATTTGAGTTTCCAGTTAAAAAAGTAAATAAACATCAACAAATCAAAAGACAAACTAAGAGCTGAGAGCTTCAGGTGTAGTTGAGTCTATTTAATGCAAAATAAATAAACCTCTATCAAGTCCAATCTTACATCAACCTGGCCTTGGGTTTCTCTTTTAAAAGGAAATTGTTAATTTAAGCTCAATAGCCTTTGAAATGGCCCTCCTTCCTCTCCTGAAACCATTAGTGTCTGAAACTGAAACTAAAGTCATAGCGCTTACAACCAGGTACGGATTCTTCCATGCTCTATGTTTTGACCTAATGGAAAAGCGTACTTAGAGAGATGCCTCTCAGAAGCCTGGCTGGACGACTCTCGTACGGAGAATGCGTTGGAGTGAGTGCAGAAAAGACAGCGCAAAGCACTTTTGTGGGTTTGTGGGCCACAAACTTATAAGGTGAAAGACGACCCCAGGCAGCAGATAGTAATAGATTTAAACGTGGGGTCGAGGCTGAGAGGAAATATTGAGTTGAAAGGTAGAAAAGAGTTGATAGAAGCAATAGAGTGCAACTGGGTGAGGTGGCAGACGGATAACACCATAAATCACTCTTAATCACAAATCACTTAAGTCTGTCTTGTTTCTCCCATGAGAATAGTTCAAGGTCCTGCTTTTAAAACACCTGACAATCAGTTTTTGGGCTCAGCAATTTGAAAAAAGAAGAATTTAAATGAGAGGTGATTTACTGATGGTAATGTTGTTACCAGCACACAATCCTGTGTCATCATACCCCCGAAAAGTCGGGGATATTATGGGGTCATCATCGCTGCCGCCACTGCAGATTCTCCAGTTTTAAGTAATAACTCATACTATTTCATGAATCATTTTAAAATGTCATATCCACATAGACCTTAATTTGTGGAAGAACTGGATTGACTTTGGGAAAAAATTGGTCATATATATCTGACACTAGGGGGGGGCTTTATATACAAACGTTTTTTGGGCCATAATTTATAATTCCCATTAAGTCCAAATGTGGTGATTATTAATGTAGTGGAGGAATATTGTGCTTTTTACTCTGGTAGTTCATATTTTACTCAGTAGGGGGAGCTTTTTACATACGGACACTCTTATCCATACATAAACCAAAAAACTATCTCATGGATTATTTTCCAATAATAGATAGAATGAAATGCCAGGAAGAACTGGATTGATTTTGGAAAAATGTTGGTTGGTATGATTTCAACACTGGTGTAAACTTTAGCTTTGAATGTGTTTAGTCACTCAGGGGAATTTCATGTATGACGCAGGGGATTAGGGACTTTTCAGAGATATACCCTTGCTGTCGGAGATGATACTCATGGTTACCAGTTACCTTTTGAACCCTGTGTGGTCTGTTGTCAACCTTAAGAACTAGTCCGTCGACGCACAGCAGCTAAAAGTAAAGACTAAATGATGGCCTTCCTGTGATAAAAGGAGATAAAGTGGAGAATCTAAATCCCCATGGGTCAACGGAAGGCGATTAACTCATGAAGGTTTGAGGAGCTTGAAGAGCTTGGGGACGGTTGGAGAAGTCGTAACTGCCCCCAAAGGAGTCGTTCCCGTGCTTTGGCACAAACATCGATGGATACCCTGATAGCTACCTCCCCCTCCTCCCAGCAGTGACCTGGAAATTTTCATTACATCATGCCTGACTGAGAGATCCTCCTCTTAAACAAGGATCCTATGAAGCTATACAGGACTTTGAACAGCCAAATTTCACCCTAGGCAGGAATTCGTCTCCCATCAGAAACAAAACCTAAAGGATTACATGGGTCTGTTTCATAAGAAGCATTATGGGATGCTCAGAGTGCACATATGGGTGAATCTGTGTTTTTATCTGTTCCCTTTGTCTCGAGACGCAGCCTGGACAGATGCACCGAAGCAAAAAAAAGAACTTAGAGACAGAATGCTCCGAGGCTCAGATGAACGTTTTTTGTGTTGAGGCCAGGTGGAAGATTGCTGGAGTTCGGAGATGAAAGTAAGACGACTGATCTACTGTACAGTACAGTGTTGCAGGAGATGGATAGCAACCCTCTCTTCTATTCCCTGTGTTTGTCTCCTTGATGCCTATGAGCGAGTGATACATCAGGGTCAGGCGTGGTTGAGTGTTGGGAGGATCAAACCGGCCGGCGCCCACACATAAGGGTTGTGACACGTGAGGAGGTCAGAGAGGGATTCGGAAGAAGAGCAAGAAGAAAACGATGTCAAGACAGAGAATATTCAGATATCGGTATGGAATATTTATTGAATAACAAAGTTAGCAGCGTGAATTCTGACAGCAGTCAAAACCTTTAACCTCTATCACCTAGATCAACACTCAATTAAATAAAGAATTTACATCTTAAATTAGTAAGCTAGACCCAAAACTGCTACATTTGCTTTAGATTAACAGCTGATGTGATTACAATTAAATGATTTTGTTATTGGAGTTCATTATTTTTTTATAGTCTAAAAACCCTTTAGTCAATTGTTGGAGTGGGATTTTGGTGATTTTTCAGTAAAAGCTTTTTGCTGTCAATGAAAACAAAATATAAAAACAAATAAACATCAGGGAGTCGTAAGAGTGGACCAACAAAACAAAGTACCCTCATCAGAGTAGAAGCTGTCAATTTAACAGGATGCTGGTAGTTTGATACCTACCCAGCAGTCTACATGTTGAGTTGTTCAATGGCTGTTCCACTGATCTTTAAGTTTTTGTGATGCTTGTTGATTAGTCATTGGTTTTGATAAGTCGGTGGACCCCTTGCATGCTAACCTTTGCCACTAGTATATAAACACATGTGAATAGGTGAATTCTGGCTCATCTGCAGCAGCACAATAGTAATAGTCCATTTAAAATGCATCATAGTCCTTTCGAGGAGTCATAGCTGGTGTAATATAATGTAATGGCATTGTGATCTATTGCTTATGTAGTAGTATTGACATATTGTTTATGTATAATAAATATTGATATTGTACAAATGATACAAATGATCTCCTGTGAAATTGCAAATCAGGATTTGAGTCCCATCTCCGAAAAAAACTGAAGACGGCTGTAGTTTGTCAGAAAAATGTCAAACCTTTTGTGAGCCGGTGTCATTTTACGGCAAAGGCTGGTAACTCACGTGAGTTTTTCATGCGTCAAGTATAAATGCAGCAAAAGTCGACCAGTTACGGCGATGAGAGGAACTGATTTTGGTAGGACGATAAATTTAAAGTGCATGTGCTGCAGGAATACCGTTACCTTGAATGTCACGGGAAGGTCCGGTTGGGTGTGTGCCGGTGGGGGTGTCAAAGTTGCCATATCACACATTTTGTAATTGATATTGACGTTATAATGTAAACCTTCAACAAAGTCAATTGAATGGGTTACATAAACTCTACGATTAGTGGCAGTTAAAGCGGATAAAAAAAATGTAGTAATTGAATTAAATAGCAATCCTGAACACAAGGTTGTGGTTTAATTCATAAATTACATTAACATAAGTTTAAATATACACAATAAATTCTAAAAAAATAAATAAAATAATTCAATGACATTCAATCAAGGCTTACAGTTTTATGAAAACTTAGATAACAATAAATATTAATGCAAAATTTATTATTTTAAACAGGTAGACTGATAGTAGTAAGATATTAATTTAACCGGTATTATAATATAGCTGCAGGCGGTGCAAGAAAGAGGTCTGAAACTGTGGTACATGCTCTGAGCTGATGTCAGGCTTTTCACGCATGCCATGGGCGATGTATCTGAAAAGAGTTCTCCTAAAGAATATATTACTGATGTTTTCCTTCTAAGCCCATTTGTACGGTGGTCCACAAGTGGTAAACGCACTGCAACTCAGAAAAACACAATCAAACAGACAAAACACATGCAAATTAAGGAAACGTCTTCATTTGCATGTGCAGCATTTGGAGACTCCGCTGCAAACGCCACAACACAACGGAAGCATTTACAAAGGACACTTAAAAGGGATACATCCCTGGACGGGCTTTTTTAATTCTTCGTTCAGTGAATAAAACAGATAAATACACAAATATTTTAAGGTATTTTTATCTGCCGTGGTTGCCTCGCTTGACTTTCGGGTTATGCGGTCATGTGACTCATAATAAAACCGGAACCAACATTGCTATATTACAACAAATGAATACAACAAAAAACATGATGACCCAAACATGCACATTACCCAAAGCTACAATAAATAGCTTTTGTAGATGACGTTAAATATGTACATGTTACCATGGTGACACCTGTAGTCATGCGATCAATAGTGGATAAGAGTATTCTTAAGCAATTATATTACAGCTTGTTTACTGTAGCTTCCGGTGAAAACGCTTTCGTTGTGCTATGGCTCTTGCAGATCTCTTTTTTTTTTTAAATGTGTTGTGTTGTTGCTTTTACAGCATATTCCCCAAATACTGCGTGTGTTTGGTCAAATGGAAGAAGACTTTTTTCTTAAGTTGCAGTGCATTTGAGCGAAACGTCTCTGCTGGGGCTGTATACCTGAATACCTGAATACCTGAATTCCTCTGCCCATTAAAATACATTAGATTACTTGGTGATTTCTTTTTTAACCAATCAGATTTTGAAGTTGTTATTAAAGGCGTGTTC
The DNA here is from genome assembly GCA_037951165.1 of Lophius americanus. Classification (NCBI taxonomy): domain Eukaryota; kingdom Metazoa; phylum Chordata; class Actinopteri; order Lophiiformes; family Lophiidae; genus Lophius; species Lophius americanus. The sequence continues at coordinate 158,789 of JBBDHG010000098.1, read as the reverse complement.
TTTGAAATCCCAGGGTATGCTAGCTAGGCCGGGCATGTTCTTCGGTAAGTTAGAGGTGGACTCGTCAGTTTTATGTGCAGGGTATGAGGATCCACTGCTCCTCTGAGTGGAGAAAAAGGACTGGCAAGCCTATCAGCACTGGCCTACATGACATTGGAAAGGGAATTTATAATGGGACCGAAACGCACAGGTTTCCTCTACGACCACGTTATTTAACTATTTTTTCAAGAAAGATATGAGGACAGACTTTATCTTCAGCTGAGGAACGGCTTTGGTGAGTCTTGTTTTTAAGTTGTTTGTGCATCGATTATCGCTTACTTTCGATGGTTGTTGGTGTTCTGACTTGAAAAAACTCCAGATTCAGTGATCTGGCGGTACCACTATGACCGACGGCTCGTTGGATTATCCAAGCAGCTTGGCTGGAGTGTGAGAGGAAACCTACTACGTACAGATAATGGTATTTCTGTTTACTATTGTGGTCTTATGAGTAAATGTGATAATGTTTTTGGAGAATTATTCAGTAGTGGCAGTTACGTAAGATAAGTGATTTATTTGTGATGCAGCATCTTGTCATTCTGAGAAATGTGCTACACGGTTGATGGTTCCAGCGTGTCTATCAGTGTATCATTCGTAGGTTGTTGAACCTGTTTAACTCCACTAGATAAATCTTACTGTCTCTTTGAATAAGGGCTGTGTATGTAGTTTGAAAACAGACTGCAGCTGTAATGGAACTGTGAAGTTATCTTAATTGCGTGTGTATAACACTAAAGGCCCAAGTGGAAAACCCACGGCCCGCAGCTGTACGTTGGATAACTTATTTGTTTGATGGACAACGTAATATGTTGGTCGGTGGGCCAATAAAACTGAAGTTATTAATAGTGGTTCATATACATGGAATTAAGTGTCGGCCTGATGCGCTATATAGTGACATTGTCCTTCACCACAAAATATTGTCATGTTTGGTTTGTCATGTTTGAAAAGCTTATAAAGGAAATTTCTCTCTGCAACCATTATTGGCTCCCTGAAAGACACACTCGGCTTTCTGAATGGGCTCTCCACAGCGAATGTAGCAATCCAGTCACCACCACACATCTGCTAGTTTTCATCCACTGCATGTTTTTGTTCTGACCTAATTTGTCATTGAGGTACAGGCAAATGACTTATTATGCTCTTCAGGAAGAATCTAATGACCCATGGCTGTTTTGTGAAGTCATTGTGTAAGCTGATGAAATGCATGATACATCCTCACTGACTCACTAGTTTAGTGACCCTGGGGGTTGGCTGGAAGGACTTTAGATCACACAAAAATGGAGTACAATCTCTCTCTCCCGCGAGAGAGAGAGAGAGAGAGAGAGAGAGAGAGAGAGAGAGAGAGAGAGAGAGAGAGAGAGAGAGAGAGAGAGAGAGAGAGAGAGAGAGAGAGAGAGAGAGAGAGAGAGAGAGAGAGAGAGCAGCCGTAAGACAAAGGAAGAAAGGTTGGAAAAGATTTAGCAGAAGAGATTAAAATCACAGTTCGACCAGGAGAAATCTGCTCCTTTGCTGTTCAATTCAACCATTCTCAGCTGGCTACTTCATTATTTATATTCTTATTTATGCTGCTTTGACATTCTTATCTCCATTTGCCCCATCAATGCAAAGCAAGAGCATTACGTCCGACCTTGGAAAACAGATTCTTCCAAACTAAAATCACCACATCTGTGCAGTTTCTTTTCTTGTGACACCAAGACAAGTAGACCCGGCTCTACTGTGAATGTATGCATTGCAGAGATTGTAGAAAAAGTGATTACAAAGATGAATTTTTAATGCTTCATGACGTCATAGGATGGCGAGCATCATGGATGAGGATCGCCATTGTCCTCCTTACTGTGACTCTCAGCTGCTGTCATCAGTTTCTAATTAGTAAATAAGAGCTGTTGACATGTGGCTGCATGGTGCTAATGATTACCAGAGGTGTTAAGTCACATGAGATCCAGCTATAATGTGAAGGCGAGTGGTGAAGCAGAAAAATAGCTGCGTTAGCATACTGCATGAGCTTTAAAAGAGAAGGTGAGCGTATTTGTGCATGCAGACATCTCGCCTGATTGGATGTTTGCAAAATCCCACTTGCAATGTTCGAAGGTGTGCACGAGTATCATGCAGAAAGCATGAAAAATGCACAAAGCATCTTCTCATTAGGGAGGATGAGTGTCCGTCCAGAGTATTATGGGATGGTGGCAATGGGACTGAGACAGTACCTCTTAAGCTGCATCTGTTGGCTCCCGGACTGAACGCCTCTTGGGAGAGGAGACTGGATGCTGTTGGAGACAAGGGAGGCAGGGAGATAGGGATCTGTCAGGTATAGGGGGAAGAGAAACAATGGCGTGGAATGAGGAACAGGGCTGCCTGGGAGTTGACAGAAAGACATCAGTCCTTGGTGACAAGGACAGAAACCCTTATCAATGCGCTTCACTCTGCACGCCCAGCTGAGGCTGAGGGGAAGAGAGGCACTGAGCTCCAATGAATTTGTTTTCCATGGAAGGAAATCCACCAAAGACTCTGCCATGCCTCAATGATATGGATTTACTCTGGATTTGTAATTTGTCCTCCCTGTGCAGCACTACCATGGCAGGTTGAATTTATTTTGTTGTTATTCCTCTATTCAAATCCCCTGAGAACTGTAGGAATGCAGAATATTTGGGACTAATTGCACATGAAATTGTACGAATTTCAGTATTACGTGTAGCAACCATAACTTCAACTTTTCCAGGGTTGTAAGGGTTTGAATTTATCGTAAGGGTATGTATGAGTCTGCAATGGCTGCAACCCTAATTGGCTTTTATTTGAATTAAGTATTACGTAAAATCAATTCCAGTGTTAAGTACTAAGTTTGCTTTCTATCTGCATCCAGAAATGATAAACTTGTGCACCACCTCTGAATATCTTTATTTATTCATACATTTTGCAACTCTCTATTTAAATCAGCTCTGCAAGTCAGGGTGACCCATCCCTCATCCTGTAGTGGGAGAACATCTGGGATACCTCAGGCTTTGCCGAAGAACATATTTTTGCCTGAAATACACATGAATGAATGAGCATTACAGATTTTAAATAGCTGCTTCCGTAATGATGATTGATGATAAACACAGACAGAAACCCGTACTTGTTTAAGCTGGTGGGCTTGACTCGATGTAAATGCAAGATCCAGAAAGTGAAGACCAGTCAGCGAGTGTCAGTAATCTGCTGTGAAAGCTGAGTGCTAGGACGGAACCATCTCAGGCATTCAGTTGGCGGCAGCTGTCTGCTCTTTTTGCTAAAGTCAATCTCTCGCTTGACTCCTCTTCTGCTCTGATGGATGCATGCATGGGTGTGTTCTAAAGAAACGCAAGCACACACCTACACTCAGATGGATGGAAAGATATTCCCAAAGAAAATACAGTGAATCATCCTTGCAGGGCTTAGGCCCACAAGGTTGTCGGTGTGAAGGTGCGGGAGGATGATGCAGAGGCCGGCCTCAGTTGCTCAGCCTGACAAATCTACCCTTTTACTTTCAAGCTCCTAAGAGCGGCTGATTGGTCAATCAGAGAATGGCATACAGGCTTTCTAAGAACAGTAACACATAAGAAGAGAGGAAAGCATCGAAGAGCGGGACACAAGCTCTTTACTTTGGCCATTCCTTTAAGTTATGGTTACCAAGGACAGCTACTGAAAAAACTCAATTCTCCTTCCTGTTTTTGGACTATAACCTCCTTCATAGGCGTTGAGCAAAGTAACATAAAAATTGCCCAATTTCAAATAATCCTTAAGTCATAACAATAAGGTAATATTCCATTGATGAGATGCACACCTTTAGGTCCAAATGAAATGTAAGACCCTGTTTAGGCTTGGTTTTAAAATGCATCAAAGCCATTACTGTAGCACATCAGAAAAGCTGTGGCTTTAGCTGGTTCTTTGCTTGCCACAAAATACTTCTGTCAAAACAACCACCAAGTCCAGGACTGATGACGTATTTCCATGTCACGTCTTTGTCGCAGATGGATCAGGATACATCCAACGTTGACCAGACGAAAGATATGTGCTCAACTGTGCGTCTCGTAGGTCATTTACACTTGTGAAAGCATTTTAAAGTCTAAACCTGGTCTATGAGATTTCATTCAATTTCGTCTAGTAGTTCTTGAAGTAATGTGTAAACAACACCCCGTTGCTCTTGTGGTTAGCAGAAGAGCCCAAACAATAATAAACAATGGTCCCATCTAATCCAAATTTTGTGCATTTGAATCCACTTACGTAGATATATATCGTATATGCCGTTTTTTACTCTAATAGGTCATTTTAGTTTACTCACTAGGGAGAGTTTTTTATGAAAATACTGTTTTTCATACATAACTTAATTACTGGCCCAATTTAGTCCGAATTTTCGCGCATATGAATCAACTCCATGAGATCTATCATATTTTATACTAATAAATCATATTTTACTCACTAGGGGGAGCTTCAACAACAGGGAGTTTTGGTTGTACAACGCCAGGGATAGGGGACTTTTTGGGGACATACCATTACCGTCAGGGATGTCAGCATGGGCCTACTTTAATCTCAGGATTTTGATGTGTTTCTTGGGTGTGCCCGTCAAATCACAAGAGCTCCACAATTGTGTGACGGTTGTTTATGTGTGTGATTTCAGGAAGCCCATCTGTTCTCTCCCAGCTATTGTACCTGCCATGCTGTTTACCCCTGGGAGCCTATGCATCAATAAAACAGAAATAAATACTCTGCTCACCACCTGCATTCTCTATTGATGGATTTGAAGGTTTAATTACCTAGGCAGCATTGACAGAGGCTCAAGTGTTGTCTGTCATGTGGGCATTTCTTCTGTAAAGTGTCAGCCACACAAGTGGATAAGCACGTGCTCCAGTGAGGCAAAAAAAGACACAGCGAGCCAGAAGTGAAGGTTTAATCTTCTCAGACGGGCTTGTTCAAGCCGGATAAACATACAAAGGAAAACATACTGTACACGTTGGGACAGAATATACAGACCATGAAAGATTGAACACAGTCTGTGTATGTGTATGTGTGTAAAGGTTCTGGCTGACAAACCTGTGTCAGAGAATCCCAGGGGAGATTTTAAAGACTGTTGGATATAGTTGGGCGTACTGTCTTACTTGACTGAGCAGCTGGCCACCACTAGCATGCATACATGCCCCCGGAAAAGGCATGTTTGCATGCAAAACACAGACCGACAAGCTGAGGGGGAAACCGAGAAGATTCAAATTCATGTCATATTCCCAAAAGCCAGCTTAGAATTGAAATACTCTCCCGCCCTTTCGCCGTTCTCCCAAGTCAGAGCTTTGCAGGTAGAGGATCAGTGCTGGAGATATAGAGGAGACAGACAGAAAGCCAGACAGGGTACATAGAGGAGCTTTCTTCCCACATGAAAGCGGCACCATCTCACATTGCATTAGGGTGTCTATAAATTAAAGGGAACATGCATACAAATATTCTACTCAAAAACCGCCTGCTCTGGAACATGTGCATCGCTGGTCTGCAGTACTGAAAGAACTATCCGTAACTGCTTATCCTGTTCAGGGTTGCAGGGGCTGGAGCCTATCCCAGTGGGCATTGAACGAGAGGCAAGTTAGGTAGTTCTTCAGAGGGCTAAAACTGAGACAGACAAGCACTCACGCTCAATTTTACTCCTACGGCAATTTAGCGTCATCAATTCAGTTATATTGCATGTTTTTGGACTGTGGGAGGAAGCCAAGTTCCCGGAGAGAACCCACACAGACACGGGGAGAACATGCAAAAATGGTCAGCAGTGGCGGATTTGAACCTGGTACCTTTTTCCTGTGAGGCAGCAGAACTAACCACTGCGCCAACAAGCTGCCTTCAAAGGTAGTTTCTAACACTTAAGCCATCAGAGTCTAAAACTTTTTTCACCTACAAGGAAAGTGAAGCCCACCTTAAGGTCAATGCTGGCTTTGTCCATCAACTGATGCTTAAAAGCAACAAAATAATCTGGTGTGCACAAGTTTAAAAAAAAAAAAAGGATCTCAAGGGACTGCAAGAGATCAGCTGACAATACAATCAAACCACAATTCAAATGTTTGGGAAAAAAGGAAACTCCACCAATTACTTCTCGATAAAGTTCCTGCAAGTGATATGGATAATTTATACTCCTTCTACTCATGAACATAAACATCCATTTTCAACAGTGGCCCATCAACGCACACACAATTCATCCTTTTTTCTATTTTTTCCTCTGGAAGTGGTGCAGCCTGTAAGAGGAGCTCCAGTTAAGTGTTGAGCATTTCTGTTCAGTCTTTACAACAAAGGTGTGCAATATCCTCATCTTCCGTGCAATCTATTCTTTGTATGAAGATGTGGCAGCATTAATGGTAATGTTGAATCATTGTGTGCTGGTGTTATCCTTCAACCATTCTCTTAAGAGTTTGTACGTATTATTAGTGTTCCCCTACTTTGGGATGAATAAATTATATCATCTCATCTAATTTTTATATCATACTTGATGCTTAAAATTAGATTTAATAAATTAATATACATTTGATATACAAGAACAATCTCTTAAGAAAAAAAACCCTAATTTGCTCGATTTCCATTTTATAATATTTATAATTTTATTATGACTGTTTGATCTCATGTGATTTGTTAGAAATCTGATCTTATACAATTCATAAATAAACTAATATTTACACTATGGGCAGAGTAATTTTGGAACAAACCAATGCCAATGCCTCCCAACCACCAATATAAGAAACATAAAAAAAGAAATTCTGTGAATAATTACATAATCTTCACAGCTTGTTAGAGTCTCCTTTGCTATCAGTTGCTCAGACTGAGGCTCTTTCTTTTGCCATGTATCTAATTAGCAGTGATTGGTTATCCGTAGAGTGGTGACCACCCCCCTGCAGTGGTGACCACCCCCCTGCAGTGGTGACAGGTAGGTGGTCTCACCACTGTCATTAATCCTGCCGTTCTCATGCCCAATATTAACGGATCTTACGGGATCAGCGGTCGGTTGCTGATGGCTGCCCTCAGACGTAAACAGAAGCACTTCGTTTGAGACGCTCAAACAGCATCTTGTCAGCCAGAAGGCGGGTCAACCCGTTCAGACTGTGAACCCTGCAGACTCTTTTCGCCGTCTGGTGGCGAGTAGGACCACCATCGGCTGTGGGCTGGCTGGTGTCGGCCTTCAGACTCGCCTGAAGCCCAGCCGAGTACTTACTCACTGGAGGTGAATTCATTTCCTCAGAGCACTGAACAACGGCCTTGCCTCCAGCAAATTTCATTCATATTCATAGATTTAATTTGTTTGTTATTTTACTATACTTACATCTGGTCGTCAGACTTAAGGGTGATGATTTTGACTTTCAAACCCTACATTGTAATATAATTATCTATGCTTTCTACTCCTTATATTTTCAAAGCAGACTCATGACTTCAGTAGATTATTCTTACTCTGCATCACTGTATGCTTTATCAATATTAAAACAGATCTTAACCAAACTGTACTTCTTCATGAGTTAGGAATCGGAGTACTTTTGCCAGTTCTGACCACACCGCTGCTTTAATTGACCGAATTGGCAACTCTCCTTCCTCTCCTCACCTTTGTTTCCTGTCTGCTGTTACAGGTTGTGGATGGCAGGTGTGCTCAGTCAGCTCCTTCCCGCCTCATTTTCTCCTGATCAACTGCTGCCAAGCAACTAATCAAATCCACCTGGTCTCCACAGTATGGACTCGTCAGCGCCTCTTCACCCAATCACCAGTTATACACAGTAAGAACAAATCGGTTCTTGCTGAGGAGTGGGTTTTGTATGCTCACCCGTTTGATCCTGATTCTTGTCTCTTCAGCGTCTGACCAGCACGTTTCAGTTCCACCAGTATTTCATGAAAACACACACACACACACACACACACACACACACACACACACACACACACACACACACACACACACACACACACACACACACACACACACTTTATAACAAAGCAAAATATATTTTCCAAGAGTGGGTGGTGTGTGCGTTTTTGTTTTTTTTTGGCACCTGGACAATCTCCAAACAATCTACTCATTAGTCCCAGTAGAACCTTCTCTTCCACACGTCGCTGTATTTGTCCGCCCCCAACTATCTTGGACGCTCTGTTACTAGATTTTATCTCCTTCTGTTTTTTTTCTCTCATCTTGTTTTCGTAGGGGCGTTTCTTGTGCCTAGATTACCGCTGCTAGCTGCCAGTGTGTGCAACCACAGCAAACCGCCGTAAGCGTCTGTCTCACTCTGGGAATCACCACACTTCACCGCCTCTCTGCTTGCTGCCTTCGTCAGCTCCATCACTTCTGCCAAGTCGCAATTAACCTTTTACTCAACTCTTCTTCGGGGTCCGTCCACTTGTTTCCAATTGAAAACAAACTCCTAACCACAATAATGAAATTTCCAGGAGAACACATTGCTCTAAGAAGAATACTGTAAAGGCAGAGTCAACAGGTAAAAAAAAAATCGATCAATATTGACTTAAGCTTCCACACGGCCGTTTGGCAAAAGTAGAAAAATGCCCATTAATGGTGGGAGAGTGCATTCCTCTGGATCCGCTTCTTTATCCTGATTCCTAAATTCTAACTAGAAGTTAGATCTGGAAAACTGTTTTTCATCAAAAAAAATTATCCTTAGTGAATAAAATATAATTTCTGCAAGATGGAGTCAATTTATATGCACTAAATCGGACCAACAGCTAGGAGGTTATTCATTAATTCATTATCTACCGCTTATCCTGTTCAGGGTCACGGGGGGCTGGAGCCTATCCCAACTAACATCGGGCGTGAGGCAGGGTACACCCTGGGGAAGTCGCAAGTTCATCGCAGGGCAAGTTAGGAAGTTATGTCTGAAGATATGAACTATGACTAAAGGATACATCCTGTCCAGTTCAATCATTTGCATATATTTTGACCTAATAAGAACAACAGTTGAGAAATTATAGCATGAAAGCTTTTACAGATAAATGTCCCCCTGGTGTCTGACCCCAAAACCAGTTCTTCCTCGCCCTAAGGTGTCTGTGGGTCTCAAATTTGAGAATTATCAATGAAATAGTTTGAATTATCACGTTAAAACGAAGGATATGAGGTGGCGGCGATGCCGATTCTATAATATCCACGAATAACTTCTTCCACAGTTCTCGAGCCTTCTCTCGATCAAATTATATTGACTATAAACATTTTCAGATGTTTACTAAGAAATGGGAAAGAAACAATGAAACAAAATTCTCGGTGAGGAAAAATATATATTATTTATATATCCAGCGATGCACATGTTCCAGAGCAGGCGGTTTTTGAGTAGAATATTTGTATGCATGTTCCCTTTAATTTATAGACACCCTAATGCAATGTGAGATGGTGCCGCTTTCATGTGGGAAGAAAGTGCATTATAAATTAAATGTATTATTATTATTATTATTATTGGCAAAAGTAACTTAGGAGATACAAAAGACTGTTATTGTATTATAAATGGTGCTGCAGTATTATCATCTAAAATCCATTTATCAAACAGGATGACATGATTTCTGGACTACAACAGTACTTGTACTTAAAAAAACACCCCTCAGCTCCTAATAACCAAACCCAGCGTTACTCCATCCAGAGCGCCACACTTTATTGATTTAACTGTGGTATATGAACATTTAAATAATTCCGTCATTTTATCAATTCCATTATGAGTGAGGCAATGATTTCCGCAAACATCTTAACCAACGTAATTCATCCGCAAGAGTGCTTCTCTCAGAACAGCATCAACTTCCTGTCCTGAGAGAGGCACCACAGGAAGCTGAAGCCAATTTTAAAGTTTTCAATTGCAAACTGAAGTTTATTTTCATTAGTGCAATAAATTGTGTCTCCTTTTTCATGAAATGCAAACAGGGAGAGAAGAAATTCTGCACACATATCGAAGAAAGATATTTTTGCGTGCCGAGCCCTTGACTTGTGCTATAATAGCATTTCTATGTCTGTGAGACTAACCCAAAAATAATCATGCTTTGTGAATACCTGCCCTCGGTCTGTTACTTATTGGGAGTTTGAGCAATAATATATAGATAAGACGCATAACTCAGGTATAAATCGAAGCATAAAAAGGAGGTTTCAACTGAGGATTCTGGCTTAGTATCTGATTCTGTGGCACAAAGACTGAGCTGGAGGGCTGAGGCGAAGCAGACACTGTGTTGTAAGCCTGGATATTGCAAAGGCACAGAAATGGGCAAGCGGGAAGAGGAGAATAGAGAGAGAGAGAGAGAGAGAGAGAGAGAGACATTCAGGCAGAAGAAGGAGGGGAATGTAATGAGAAATGCTGACAGCGAGGCTGAGAGGCGACTGAATGGGTAGATGATGGGGGAGAAAGGGCCACAGAGACTTGAGGGCTAACTTGCAGAAGTGTGGTTGAGATACAGCCAGAATGTACTGAGCAGACCCCAGTACCTTCTTTAATTCAAGCAGACGGTGTGTGTGTGGGTGTGTGTGTGTGTGTAAACGGAGCCTGAGGGTACACCCGCTGAGAACAGTTGGACTGGGAATCAGGCAGCTTTTTCAGAGCAGTCAGATCAGCCCAGACGAGGAGGAGAGACATCTTTGTGTATAAACCTCAGAGGCCGTGAATTGTATTCACACATTAAAACGCAACATAACTGCAATTTCCTTACACCAAGCGCTCATACTATATGACTGCGCTTTCATTAATTGTACTTTAATGTTTTATTTCAACTGCTCACCACCAAAAGTACCATTTAGTTTACGAAAAGCAGCCGGATCGGGGAGAGGACTGGAGAAGGAGAATCAGGAACAGATGACATTTTTGCATGTGTGTGGACGAGTGTCTGTAGCTGGAAAGTCACCAGGCCCGGTGAAATCATTAAACACTTCAAATGTCACGTAAAAACTTATTTCATGGATCAAGCTAGAGTGTGTTCTCTCTGCCTGATGGTAATTAAGGAACAATTAAATACTAGTCAAGTCAGTTCAGGTGGGGGTCGTTTGTTGCGCAGTGTAAAGGAGAATGCTAGGGCGATGGATGAGGGACGACCGCTCCACCCAATCCAGGTGAACGCCAGCATGTAGTTGAATGCCTTTATTGATCAGGTATTGTAAAAAAATCCACGTCAAACGTTTGCAGTTTAAATGTGGAGTTTGGATCCATTAGATGAAGCTCGGTTCATTTTATTAGATAAAACATTTCAGTTGAAATGTTTAACTTGTATCAATTTCTTAAGGCAGACTATATATTTGGATGAAATCTACTAGGTTTTAACCAAAGTCATTAACATTCCTATAATGCACAGAACGCCTGGAAGATGAAACCAGCACAATTCTCAGCAAGTATTTAATCAAACAACATAAATTGAGGGATCCTCCCTCTTGGCAAACTGCCTTAGGGGTTGTCCAACTTTCCAAATATACTACGCATATTAAAATCCATAATATTCATTTAACAAAGCAGGCATATTATAGATATGGCCCAGTCCTCTAAAATACCTTAATCAATTATACAATCATGCTGCCAGCGAGCTCACTGCGAGCCTTTTCATTATAGATGCAGATGCTTCATCTGTGTGTGTGTGGTTTGTCTTCGGGAAAGTGACTGATATTATTTAACTCGGCGGTGCTTTGAATGGCCATGCATTGCCTACGTAATGTTTGCAAGACAGCTGATTAGGCTTCCAGGCTCAATCAATCAATCTGCAAAATTTCCTTTTTAACATTTAGTCTTTGATTAGTTTGAGCAAGACTGAAGGGCTGCTCACACACAACCAACAATGGCTGACTGTTAACATTCTTGGCTAGATGTGCTTCACACACCACCTTAACATTTGTTTAAATGGATAATTATATGCAATATCATCGAATAGTCATTGCCGCCGCCACAGATCCTTCTGTTTTAACGTGATAACGCAAAAAAACTATTTCATGGATCATTTTCATATTTTATGCCGATGCGGTGTTTTCTCTACCGATAAACCTCTGTGGAAGAATAGAATTCACGTTACCAGGCTGAAGTGTTAAGTCAGTGCACGTCCATGTGTGCGTCTGCAATATTTCTCCTGCTACACTAGGACATGGGAAAGGAAATAAATTGTCTAAAGGCAATCCATGAATCTGTGCTTCTGAAGATCCTGGAGGTTGGCTCACCTTTAAGTTAACTTTTTATTTAATCGTCTTCAGGTTTTTCTGTTGCGTGAGGGCAGCATCAGCAAACAACCTCAGCAGACATCTCTTAAAACTTTAAGACTTGTAACAAGAGCTAATCTTTTTATTTCTAGTAACATTGACCGATCAGAAACAGCCAGAGTGCTTTCCAGGAGGAAGAGGAACAGTTTTCAGCTCTACTGCCTATCTCACCTTATAGGACTGTGTTACTGCATCACTCATACAACGCAAGTGGAATCCTCTCCTCACACTGAAAACGGGGCGCCCAAACTTTTTTTTTTGCAGTCTAAACTGGGAATTTGTATTGACAGCGATGTCGTGAACCAGCAAATACAGGCACTATATCAGCCATAACATTACAACCACCTGTCTATTATCATTATTATGTAATAATAATAATAATACATTTAATTTATAATGTAGGTCCCCTTATGGCTGCGCTGTAATACATTTCTATCAGAACACCCGTTCTGATAGTTCGTCCGTTGGATTGGACTCCGAGCAGTTCATCGCAACGTCACAGTTTGATATCCTTGTAAAAGTCGCTCAGATTCTTACGCTTGAACATTTTTCTGGTAACCAACACATCAACTTCAGGACAAAATGTTCACTTAATGCCTCATATGTCCCGCCCCCTGAAAGGTGCCATAATGAGACAGTCTATGTTATTCTGACTGACACAGAGGTTATTATGTTGTTGAAGATGTACACGCGCACAGTTTACGCAAAGTTTCCTTGCGTGACATGAAATCATTGTAACTCAAAGTCATTGGATTTCCCTGCAATAAGATGGTCCGGTGAGTGTTTTGTGTTCAGTCCGTTCTGTGACTTTGTTATCGTCAATCATCTAAAACTGGATGAATTGTGTTGGAGAATCAAGTCACATTATATGAGTTGACCATCGCTCATCAACAGATCATCGTTTCTGTTGATACTCAAAAGCTGGTTATGGATGAACTCCTTTACACTTCTTGGGTCATCTGCAGTCAGGATGTAGTGCTCAAATTCTGTTGAATACAAAGTCAAGATAAGATCAACCCAGTGTCAGTCTCTCCCAAAATCCACTCGCTGTCCCCAAATCTTCCCTCTGACTTTTAATGCAGAAACTTTATCTGCCGACTTGAAGACTGCTGATTTTCTCCTCTGAAGTGACAAATTGAGTTCAGCGGGTCAGCGTGCGATGATGAATGATGTCTCCACCACAGTGTGTGTGTGTTTGTGTTTGTGTTTGTTTTTGTGAGTGTGTGCATGAGAGGAGAGAGGAAGTAAGAAGCACTGATAAACAGATGCAAGTTCAATGCAATTACTGCAATACTAAAATGTAACATCCGGCTTTGGGTTTGTTCAGCTACCCTACATCATATAGCAATCAAACTCATGACCTTTAATGGAAATCTAAGATTACTTACATTGAGTGGACTCATGAGGGTTTTGTAGCCGTCCATGGCACCAAAACATGATGGCAGAGAGTCTGCCAACGGGTGCGACTTTGTATTAGCTGTCTCAAGGAAGCAGCAATGGATAAATTCACCAAATTACCGTGACAACTATAACGTAAGGACAAAGAAATGTTCCAAAATCAAAACACATATGCATAAACTCAAGACAAAAACAGAATTTATACAGAAAAATGTCACAAAACAAACTCATCTTATCAAATCACAAAAAAGTCTTACAGAATGTTTGATAATTTAAACATAATTGTAAAATACCTTACTCCGCTAGCCAATGGTGTAAAGCAGGAATCTTTGCTAACTTAACTGACACATAGCGTTGGTTCTTGAGCGAGCCAGCATATGTATGCACTGCAAATGTTCAGAATCAGAATCAGTATAAAACATTTTTTACAGGGTCTCTATCCAATATAGATGAGAAGCAATAAAATATTTGCTTCTCATCTAATTTAATTTCCACTTCTTAATTTTGCAAAGATTATAACCAACCCCATTTTTAATCTGTCAAACCCTCGCTGCTGTCATAAAACAACCCTCAGTTAGCGGCATCCAAGTAGCCAAGTCACATCTTTCTGTATCAAAAGGACCACATGGTGAAGAACAACAACTTATTTATACAAAATCTGGGAAATGATCCCACAAACCTTGATTTAGTGGACATGAGGATACGAGTTGGCTGCCAGGACAGAGCTTTATGAGTGTCCCAACGGAGAGATATAACAGTAACCACATGACATAAATGTCAACTCTAATAAAGTCAGTAGCTGCTTCTCCTCTTTATTTGCTGAAACAATTGTGCCAACAATCCACATAAAAGAGGAAGTAATAAGACTTGGTCTCTTGCACTGAAAAGAGAAATCACAACCTTATTACAACACAAAGTAGGAGCAGGACAGCTCAACTGAAATGAAATAAAGACAATAACTGCCTCTCCTGCTTCTGAAGAAAATGATTACACATGTGACTTTTTTCCATTGCTTGTATTACTAATTTAATTCCCTTCTGACACTCCACTTGAAGACTTTGGCCAGAATTTCTGTTTTGGTACTCTGAGGGGAAAGAAAAAAGGTTGCCACATTGAGGACGTTTTATTATCGTACCAAATAACACAAACCGACTCAAACTCTTAATATCAGCCTCTTTTGGCTCTTTCCCTTTTTAGGGTTTACGACAGTGGAGCATCTCACTCCGCATTTTGATTTGACATAGGTTATCATGTCAGAAGCCCTTCCTGAAACAACCTTCCCATTCATCTGGGCTTGGGACCGGCACTAGATTTGGTGGGGTAGGCTGGTAGCACTATGGATTAAGCGTCCAGACTGGATTTCGGCCACGCCCTCTTTTAACTGGGATTTGAAACCCAGTCTTGCGATGAAGTGAGGGTCAACACAGGAGACACGAGGGCCTCTGGATAAACCTGCTGAAGACTAAGGTCACCCTTGGACTCAACCTATCATAGACAGCAAGGGGTACATGAACAGTTACCGTCGACGAGTGATGAGTGCCCATTTATTCATCCTTTCCAAATAGAAGGTGTGGTTGTGTGTTGATGTCAGAATATTCCTTTGGATAATCCTCACTATAAAAAGGGGAGTTTTTTTTTAAGTGTAAGGTTTACTCGCACCGTGCAGTTTAAAGTTAACAAAAAGAAGGTGTAACAACTACGCAAATTAAAAGTGGTAGTAGCTGTATATAAGAACAATTCCCTGTCTTAGTGTATCATACCTGCAGCACTTACCTGGCTCTTAGGGTGACTGGCTCTGCAGGTTCACCTCAGCCCTCGGGATCGACTTGTCATGTTTTTCATCCATAAATTCTTATTAACAAAAGTGAAAACAGCCAAACAGGTGTCACACCGGAACCAGTGACACACTTACCATAACCACGTCCACCAGAACCAAAACAGGGGGTGTGGGAATGAGGACTTGGGCCAGGTCACTGATGCCAGGGCAATGGGCCCACAACTGTGGCAATTTGAGTTGAAGACTCAGAGAAGCATCCCATAACTTAACCGTAACCCCGCTAACCTACCCCATCCCTTACTCAAACTCTTGATAACATGTTAATTAGAGGAGCATAAAGGGAACTAACGGAATTGTGTTAGCTCCCTTGTACATGTCATCCTGTTTGTTGGAATGGTCATATAGTTGGATTCTTTTTCTCTGAGCTAAACCTCATTCATTAACTTCAGACTGAGAAAGAGAGAGATAACTGTTTTCAGCATACTCAAGTTAATACCTGTCACAACAAGCATTGCTGTGTTTATGTGGCAGATCTTAGACTTCATTCGTTCATTAATTTCCTCGGGGCTGAGGAGATATCAGCAACCAGGACTTATCTTCCAGTACAACGTACTAATAAGGCGAGCTTGTCAAGGAATTTACATTTTCTGCAATAACGCTCTGTTGGGTACAAATAAATTCACATAAACCTCTTTCTGCAGCCCAAATGGGAGCCTTGTGAGCTTACGGTCACTGTTAATGGATCCCAGGGGGCAAGCTCATCTCCCAATCGTTGACATTGGATTCTTCTAAACACTGCCATGCGGCGCTGGTCATTTCTAGTGTTACAGGGCATGAATTAATGAGTTAAGTGTAGAAAGCATTGAGGAGTTGTTTGTATTTGGAGGAAGAAAGTGTCCAGTCCCTGCTGAAGCTTATTAATCTTGTCAGTTTGGCCAAAAACCTGAATCTAAACTTTCTTCAATCAGTAACTTTGGCCATTAAAATTTCTGGTATAGGAACTTTTGTTCCCCTTGAGACTAAAACAAGCCATCAAAAAGTTTGAAATACAATTTACCTTTGCAGCCGATGTTACAGATTTCTGCAGTAACTGGAAGAATTACATTTTTAAAATAATTCCAACGGGTCAAAGCTACATATTTCTTTCTTGAATTAGATATGAGTTTGGATATGAATAAAACCCTTAATCTCATTGTACTGCCTTGAGCATAGGTTTAAAATACTTTAAAAGCAATCAACGACTTGTATACCACCTGCATATCAGCCTACGTTGTTTTAAAAACTAATTAAAATCAAGATAAAGTAGATAGAGGTGGAATTTGCGAGCAGTGCAACGCTACAGGAATCACTGTTAAGACTTTATTAGCCAGGATCAAATATAAGTTTTATATTCATACAGTCATCTGAATAAACAGACTGCATAAAGAGAAAGGAGAAAGTACAGCAGATACCTCAACCAAGGCCGAACAATCCTAAACATCAGTCTAGCCGTTGCCTTTAAAGAGATTTTGTTCGGTGGAGGTGGATTACCATCTAGAGCACGCTTTCTCAACCTGGGGGTCGCGACTCAAAAAGGTTGAGAACCACTGATCTAGTGCAACACCGCACGATTCAAACTCCTATTTGGAGCAAACAAGGACAATTTCAGACCTGCAGGTTTGGACCAGCACTGGATACAGATAAAGCCTACCTGATGGACAAGCTTCAGCGTCTGAAGAACAGATGCAGGGCCTCCAATCTTCACTTCGTGAAGATCCCTGTATCGGCTGAGGGTAGAGATATTGTTGGCTTTAAGTCTTGTTTAATTCAACAGCTCCTCGGGCAAGAGAACATCTCCACTCCTCCGACCATTGAGAGGGATTACTGCATTCCAACTTTCTCTCACAAGGACAACGCTGGCTCCAGGTCAATCCTGATTAAATCTCTCGACTTCCAGGTCGAGGTGAAAATGCTGATTTTGATCAAAGGTAATGGTTTCTACATATATCATGATTTCATTGCTGTACTTAGAAAGAAACCCCATTTTTTTGCGTCAAAAGAAGACTCCGTGAGCTTAACCTGAAGTATTCTTTCCGCTATCCGTGCACACTAAGTGTTATTGTGGTAAACCGCAGCTCTTCACCTGAAAAAGCTGCTGAAGCTGCCTTTGTGTCGTCCATAAACTCTCCAAAATAGGATCCTGGCTCACTTGGAACATATCCCTCGACTCTGCCCTATCTCAGGCTTTTGCATCCTCTTGCACAAACTTAGGCCGTGGATAATAATTTTGAGTCCCTTGTTTGTCATGGCTGTCAGTGTTATTATTTTCTTCATTGTCTATATGTTTCAGGAACCAGGAAAACCAGGATTGTTTTATGTTATATCTTGCTTGAAAGGCTTTAAGTTACTGTCGTGAAGTAATTAGGTTGTTAACTTCTGGTATCTGATACTCATACAGAAGTTCTGAAAGCGATCAACTATCTAAATTTTAGAGGCGGTGCTGGACTCGATGGGATTGAATCTCTTTTCCTTCTCCAGACTTTCATGCAATACAACAATCCCTCCGCTCAACAATCTGTCGTATGTCGAACTGCTGCCCAAAAATCAACACCCCTTTTCTTAACCTAGCTTCCACTTCTTTTCCCCATACCTTCATTGTGTTTCTCTTTGTCTTTATACCTGTGTGACCCTCCAATAATACCTCACCTGACCATTTCTGACCCACCACCAGTCATGCAGGATGATGCTGCAGGTGGCGCTATGTTCACCACGGTATCTCCAGACTCCTTCACGTCTGTCACATGAGCTCAGTGTGGACCTGCATTCATCTATGAAGAGAACGGGTCACCAGTGGAGAACCTGTCTGGAGTTGGACCACCTATGTGACTTGAATGAGCGCTAGGTACCACGTCCAGCTAACAGCAGTGAAAAGGACCCTAGGAAAAGGGAAGGTGAAGGGGAAACAAAACACCAACCAGCAAACAATCTTGAAATGTGCGCTGGAAACACAGAAGGGTCTAAACTGATAAAAATTCCAAGTTTTATGAAATGCTATTCATGCAGGGATGACAGAGTTAACACTACCAACTCAGAGAACGAAGGATCTATGTTCAAAACTAAACATGGGGCCTTTCAATGTGGAGATGTTTTTTTGCCTTATCTGCATGGGCTTCCTCTGGGTTCTCCAACTTCCACGAACTTCCACAATACAGTTAAACTGGATTCTTGTCTCTCTGTCTTGGTTATCAGGTCTTAAATGAACTGCCAACATGTCTGGGGTGTACTCCGGCCCTCGCAAAGTATCAGCCTGGATGGACTGTTACTGAAATTGGATCGATGGATGTAGGTCTACTCATTCATTCTCTTTCAGTGGAACTTCTAACCAAAGTGAAAACTCCTGAATTCTGTCAATAAAATGAAAAGAGCTGATGATTGTACATCACACATCACCACATCAGGGACACCAAACCATATATATAAGCTCTTATTTCAAGCTATTTAGAGCTGAGGTATTGAAGACCGGTTAGTTGCATCTAAAAGACTTCCTCATAAGGAAATGATCAAGCTGAGTTTCACCATCAAAAACATTTTTGCTGTCCCTGAACCCCGGTATAAAGGAGAAAACTATTTGATAACGCTAGGTCATTAATGAGTCAATAGCTCACACTGATATATTTATCTGAAGCTTCGGTAAATCCAAATAACTTGGAGGACAAATTAGGACTCACTAAAATTTAATAGAACCATTTTTTTCGGTGCAGATCCTGCTACTTTGAAACATACAGCATTTACTTCATTTTGATGAATCCTTACACATAGTGTCTGAAATATTTTACTTATTATGGCCTGAAAACACAACCTTGACTCATTTGCGATGCCTCCCCTCCATCGTTTTGAATAGGCTCTCTATATCCTGCTCAAGCTTCTTTCAGATAATGTAACCCCTATGGCACCCAGGCATGCAGATTCATCTGTCAATTCTCACTATATGAACCTGTGCCTGAGTATGCAGGGATGGCATGAATGAAAACCAAGCAGGTGCTGCAGATATATCCCAGAAGAGGCTGTTGGTCGACCCATGTGAGCCTTTAGGCTTGAATACTCCTTGACAAAGGAGTTTTCTTTTGGTTGACATTTTAATATCCTAACCAAGGATATCTTAAACACTCTAAATTTATCAATAGCCATGGCAAATGTCTCTTCCTTCGTGGCCTATTTGACCTGAGGTGTCCCCAGGGCTCCATCCTTGGCCCGATACTCTTTAGCATACATGCTATCACTGAGTCATACTATAAACCGGTTCGTCACATTTTCAACAAGAAAGAACAACTCAAAATGTCCTCGACCAAACACATGAGCAGGACATTAAAGGATTAAATACAACCTCAGGGTTCCAGTGTAAGGGCCGTTTACACTACAATGGTTTTTAAATAAAGCAGTAATATTTTGATGCTTTTTGCTTACGCGACACCTTTCTGGGAGCCTGGAAAGTTTTGAAAGTTGTGTATCATATTAAAGAATTGACCCCATACAAATTCATATTCGGTGCAGTCAACATAACATCATATTTTTCTATGTAAGTCTGCCATGAACGCAACCCTAATTGCCGCTTATTCGAAATGATTATAACTTAAAAACAATTCGTTGGATTTATTTTAGGTTTGCTCTCTATTAAGTTTTTAACCTAATAGCCAGACAGGACTATCAATTTTTGTTTGTGCCGCTGACTTAATTAACACTCTTCCAGCAACGTGTAGAGCTGCTGCATCTTCATGTAGAAGATCATTTGTGCAGACTTATACTTTGGAGTTGATGTTAAAAAGTTACCCTGCCAAAAAATTGACTTGGCACATATATTATGTTGTTTTGCTGGATATTTGTGCACAAGAGTAGTTTTCACAATGTTAATGTATGAACACTGCAGGAAAAAACCTTTTTCGCCAAAGTGGCTTAATTTCAAGCACCACAAATTTCTCTGCTGAATTCCACTCTTCGCGGTATAAAAGGATATAAATGCAGGCAATGGCTGCAACTCAAAAATAAATTTGATTTTCAATATTGGTTGATTGATTGATTTCATTTTCAGCAACTAGTTTGATGTTAGCCAGAGGGCTCAGTCTCATCATGAAGCAGCGTGAACAAATCAGAGAACTGCGGTTTTCAATGACAAACTTCAGCGAGTCAGCCTACAAGATCAACCCAATACAATGTCTAGATTATCTATTATTCCTTGGTTAGTGAAACAAGGAATCCAACATCCTCTCACTGTCAGTCCCCACAGCAATCCAGCACATCCTGAAACAGCTAACCCCCCCTCATAATGTCAGCTATGGAGCTGCAAGTATATCATAGAATAACTTCTTAATGCTACTCTCTTTGGGTATATTCACTTTGACAAAGGGCACATAGACAAAGACCCTGTTAAGAATTGTTTCTAAAATCTGTTTGGGCGATGGGATGACAAGTGGACAGCAAGACGCATGCTAAATACAAGTAAACGACCACCCAGACACACTGTGATGGGATCACTGAAACCACTGGTGGAGTTGGTCTGGTACGCATTCGACTATATATCTTTCGTAATGTAAACGTTAACATGTCTTGATGCCACAAGGCCGTAACAGGAAAATACGTCAGTGCTTGAAAGAGGAATTTCCACTTTGTCCTGTGCTCTTTAGCAAATCGCAAATGACGTAGTCCTGTCAGTCTCACCAGTTCTAATAGTCCGTACATGTATATTAGCTTTTTAAAATTCTTTAGGTTGTTAGGTAGCCCGTGCTAGCAAGCTAAACAAATCTGCAACCCTGCCGTAACTGATAACTTGATGACGCCCTCTGCCATTGAAGTAGAAGTGACCTAGGCAGCAACAAACTCTGAACACAATTGGTCATCTGGACACATTGAGACATATGACGGACGATGAGAACGGTGATGTGTCTCGCTTGTGTTTGGGTCCAGTTGCCCTAAACCAAGTCTAAACAGGGCAAAAAGACAGATTTAGGTAACAACTCTCATTTTATCCACATTACATCAGATGCCCTACTGTGTGCATTTAGAGGATACTCATACTGCATCATTATGTAGACATGAAGGAAAGCATTCTGGTGATTATTTTGGCGTTCCCAGGGTACTCCCTCTCTTATCTGCATTACATGGGGAGAAGAATCATCTTTCTCTTCGTCTCTTGGAATGTACAGAGTTTGTGTGTGTGTGTTGAATATATGGTACTGTTTATTATAAAACATGTATTAGTGCTCTAATATGAAGAGTCTCCTATACAACTTAAAAGTCACTTTATTTTTTTTTAACCTTTTTGTACATAAGCCATGGTAATTAACTGAGAAATGTAGTGCAGTATTCTTATGGAATAAATAAAGGGCTCAGTCGTCTCTCTAATCAACCTTGTATATTAGCATTTCTGCCAATGTAATGAATCAGATTTGTGGGGTAAGGTCTGATTTGCACAAACTAATATTTAGCTTCTTCTGAAAGGTTTAATTGTCAATGTCTCAATCAAAATCAACATATCCATTTAATGCTCATAGTTAGTGTTAGTGTTAGAAACATAGCAAGCGCAGAGTTTGGGAACCAGGTGCAGACACAAAATGGAGAGGGTGAGCAGATTCAGTTCAATGATAAAAAGACCCGATATCTATAATCCAGAAATCTATGTTATTAAAGCAGAAAGGAGTCATACCAAAAAGGGAATCCAACCATACAAATCCAGATAGGCAAAGGCACCAGAAAATCCAAATAATCCATTAAAGGACCTAAACAGTAGAAACACACTAGGAGCTGGCTGGTATCTGTGAGAACGAGACATCAATGATAAACTGGGACGACTGACGGAGAGACGGAGACTTAAACGCTCTGGGCTTAACCAGACAATGAAACACAGCTGGAGGGGGAACACAGGTGAACATGTTGAACCATCACCCGAGACGAGAATAGAATCACAGGGGAGACAGATACAGAGAGGGACAAGGACTACGAGTGAAACATAAACACAAAACTACACAAGAAAGATAAGAACTAAACAAACAAACCAAAAATAAACATAGATCGAGGGGAAAAAAGGGGGGAACGGATCACAAAGAAACAAAACAAGTGTGAAGCTAACCAAAACAAGATGGATAACACTACAAGGAAAAACTGGAAAAACGCTGCAGGTACAGGAAAATAAACCTTCAAAATAAAATGAGAGAACTAATCGAAAATA
Source organism: Lophius americanus (assembly GCA_037951165.1). Lineage (NCBI taxonomy): Eukaryota > Metazoa > Chordata > Actinopteri > Lophiiformes > Lophiidae > Lophius > Lophius americanus. The sequence continues at coordinate 136,223 of JBBDHG010000098.1, read as the reverse complement.
AACCAAGAAATGACAGTGTGTTAACATGAGTCGTGACATTTAGGACAGTTTTTTAATCTACTACTCGACATGAGCGCTGATGCTTATGTCAATGCTGAACTAAGGGACAGAGAAAAAATTGTTGTTGTAGATCCATCTCTGAGCTGGATTTTTTTTTTCCAGGGAGAGTGTGTACCTTCTGCAACAGTCTTGCTTTGTTCCTAGTTTGGGTGACGCTCGCTGACACAGCTCAAACAGTATCACGCAAGGCGGCGCCCCTGGAAAGTTGAGTCTCGGCTTTCATCAAAGAATCTCAGAATTTAAAGCAGGATGAAAAGATAAACAACAGACAGCTTTGCAGATAAGACGGGGGAAAGAGTGTTTATAGGTTTGATGCAGCTTTTCGTTACCAGGTATGTGTATGCGTGAGAGCGGGACGTCTTCCAGGGAAGTTTACTCTGGATATCCTTCAAATGATTCCCTTAATATGAAACATTTTAGTTCCTTTTACACAGATGCCAGTTTAAGAAGTTTCTGCACTTCACCGGTTGGTATATTGAGCTGGCAAAATACAATGTACAATACACAAACATGAGTCAAAGCAGAAGCCTTAGGAAGATGAATCAGCCCTATTTCTTTTTTTTGACAGGCTTATATTGAGATTGGTTACAGCTGAGACCGAGAAAGCCGGTTTCAGATGGTTTCTGATGTAGCTTCTGTTCAACTGCAGGCAGGTAGAGCTTCACATGAAGGAGCCTAAAACAAACTGCCAACCACCTGCCTGAGAATTCTATGCACCAACATCAAAGAACAAGTTGGACTGTCGACATATTTGGAGTGCATGTGCAGCTTCAAGGTGTCAGCTGCAAATAATTTGACAATACTGATCTCCATCAACTTATTGCTGAATCTCAGCATTTATTCGATTAGAACTAGAACAATGCTGTTGTCAACAAGAGTATCTTCCCCAAAAAGTCCCCAATCCCCTGCGGAGTACAAGCACTCCCCCTGATTGAGCTAATCATATAAAAGTGAAATAAAAACAAGATAGATCTCCTCCTCCTCCTAAGAAGTGGGATCCGAAAAACAGTTTTTTCCATAAAAAGCTCCCCTAGTAAGAAGAATCTGGATAAAAGATAGACCTCCTGGAGTCAATTCATTGGACTAAATCAGACCAATGGTTGCAATTGTACCGCCCGGAAACTCTTGGAGAGCTCCAAAAGCTCCCCCTTGTGTTGGAAATATAAATCTGACCTTTCCCAAAATTAATCCAGTTCTTCCTCACACAAAGGTTTAGGTCACTATAGAATTTTAAAATGACCCGTTAAGTAGTACGTGAGTTATACCATTAACACGAAGTCCTGATGCTCCGTGCATTTTGGGTGCATGAATTTGCGAACGTGTTGTTTTTCGTTGCACTCACCTCTGCAAGTGATCCTCTTACCTGATGGACCCTCTTGTGTTTGTTCTGAGCCGCTGTCTGACTTCGACATTTTATCTTAGGTTTAGGTTTGCAGCTCCCTGCTGACAAACTAATGGATGAGACGCTGTCTCGGCTCTCCTGAGCTGATGGCCTGTCTTGAGACGATCCGCATGGTGGCCGAAGCCAGCAGGTTGCTGAAATAAAGATAATGGCCATTATCTCCTCTCCACTTGCAGTCATTTCCAGATCGCCCGTGACCCCTCTGGCAGGTACGCTTTGCTCCCCCTTCCCTACCCACTGAGGAGACGATGAGCTGTGCTTCACATTTCAGCATTCGTGAGTGCCCTCAATCAGTAATACGTTTTTTTAATTACAGTGTCGGCCTTTGCCACAAATAATTTGAAGATTTCAAAATAGACAGTTGTGGAATACTTAAGTCGATGTGGTTCCCATTTCTATGAAGAGTCAGGCTCCAGTAAAAAAGCTAGAAGAGCTATCAACAACAGTAAGGAGGATCCCATGGACCTGCTGGGAGGAACAGATGTTTGTGTACAGAGGATGTGTCTCCTCAAAATTGAAAACTAATCATTCAGATAGGAGGAGCCTAATTGAAGTATTTCAAAGCTAATTCTCCTTTTGTTCTGTAAAGGGATACGATTGAAATAATATCAAACGCTGTTGCTAGGAGACACCAGTCACGGTCGACGTACAGGGAACAGGCGAGGTAACTGATGAGTACTGGCACTGACTTCAGACCCGTTTTCAAAATGGCTACGAAGGAACGACAGAAACATGGATCCAGAGAAAGTACGGGGAACAAAACTCTGGAAAATGTAATGCAAAATAAAAGTGAAATGAAAATGAGCGGATTCAAACACCTCAGCGGAGGTTTACTGTGTCTTTGTTCTTCACATAAATAGTCTTCTTCGTTTGGAATTTGAACTTCAGCAAACCAGACAAGCATCTCCTCCCTTGATGCACCACCTCCCTGTAAAACCTCCATACAGGGCAATCAAAAAGAATGAATAATTCAGTGTTGCCACAACACTCACACATAATCATTTAATGAGATTCTCCCATATCTTTATGTTCCGATAGACTTGGGCGAAAATAACTTCCTGTCTTTGAGAAAACTTGGCCAGTATATCTTTGAACATTTATGCATGCCATATCTGAGCGGGGAAGCCTTTTCTTTTCAGTTGACAGATTAATGGATTGCTCTGGGTTTCTAATAAAAAAAACCAAACAGAGATTACTGGCATCATTAGATTAATAGGATGTTTTAACTGTAAATATTCAGGACAATTAGTTAGCGTGTCTGCCGTAATGTCAGCCAACCAGCAAGCGTACAGTTTTCTGTGCCAGTGCTCCTCTCATTTATCCTATGAGAGAATTGAGAAGCGCATATTCATCTTTGGTGGTCTATACATCATAACTGAAAGCTCTAGATGCTCGGATGGCTGTGTAGCAGCTGGCCTTTAAAATGAGAAGGAAAAAAGTAGAATGCTTGGGGAAGTCAAATCAAGTGTTACTTTAACCCACAATTGACTAATCTCTCCTTAAAATTAAGGGGCAAGAGTTGCTGAAAACACATTTGAGTAGCAACCCTAAACCTGGCGTCCGCTGGCGTTCCTGAAAACAAGGGTAATTTCCTAAAAGTTCCCTAACCCCCTGCAATGTACATTCTATCCTCGATTTAACTCCTCAACTTAAATGTGACGTTATGTCAGAAGAATAGTGTTTTTCATAAAAAGAGCTCACCTAATGGGTAAAATATAAACAATTACAGTAAAATATGATAGGTACAAGGTAGATCTCTTTAAGTTGATTCATATTCAGCAAATCTGGACTAAATGGGAGCAACGCTTAGACAACCGTTTTTATCAACGGTAAAAAAAAGAAAAAGCTTCCCCTAGTGGGTATAATATAAACCCTTAAAGTTGGAATATGATACATGCAATATAGATCTACTCAAGTTGATTCATATGGTAGATAGATAGATAGATAGATAGATAGATAGATAGATAGATAGATAGATAGATAGATAGATAGATAGATAGATAGGTACTTTATTCATCCCGAGGGATGAACCAGGAAGCATCTCCCATGAGGGAATCGAAAGCAGCGAGGTAAGGGGACAAATTACCACAAAGAAGAAATAATGAGGACACTCGGATGTGACTTTGATACAACGCAAAGAACAAGCTAGAGGTCCTAACAGCGAGTAAAACCAAAATAGTACTAAAGTAATCGATGGGATGAAGAGAATCTGGACGTGGTGATTTCTGCCATCTCCAACTGGTTCCAGGTAGGTGGTCAACTGTGGAAATACAAATTCATTAAGCGGGGGAGCTGCAGCATCTCCTGAAACTAGACATTACAAAACATCAGTGTGAATGAATTCAATTCACACTGACGTTAGAACTTAGAAGACATCATGTCAATGGGGGAAAAACTTTGTTTGTTTTGACACCAAGTTTTAAAGAAAAACAAATAAATAGCCTTGATCATTCAATCAGCACGAAATGCAACAGTAGCTGCTAACATTAGCAGTTTGTGATTTTTGTGGAAAAATACGTTTAGTCATCGGCAGCAGGTATCATCTGTAGCTAGATAACCTGTCTGCTAATGAAGTGGAAGCGTCAGGGCTGCCACTCCTTCACTCTGGAACAACCTGCCAAACACTGTTGTGTCTCATCGCGTTCCTCTCCAACACTTAGAAAGTAATCCAAGAGCTTCACTGGGACACGTTGGTGTAGAGGAGAGGAGAGGGAGGCAATCGGGTATTGTGTAATAATGTTTCAGACAGCAGATTTTCTTTCAGAATGAACAAACACAACGTAAACATGGCACTGAACATGCGTTAAACATACCGCAGAGTGGGAGAACAAGAACGCCTCTGTGAAATGCAATAAAATACAGCTGCAACCTCACAATTTAGCATTTAGCATAACCCTAATCTTGTGACGAAGGCTGATTAAAAATGAGTTGGAAAACATCACATCTTACACACACACCTCCAGCAGGTGAGGTAGGACTGTTGCCAAGTGAGAGACAATTGTCTGACACTACTTAAGCTGAAGAAAAGGTTTTTAATGAGACTTCAGGACAATGTGCAGATTTGTAGGTTGTGACGATTCAACCAGGAAAGCTTAATCATGATGAATACCCAACTACCCTGAGGAAATGACTGAACCTAATCGAACTACAATGCTGGGCATTGAGAAATAGGTTCCACTAGTGGACGTCGGCCCCTCATGCCAACCTCATGCTGTTTCTGACAGTTTGGTCAGAAAAATGTACACCAGTAGCCGCTAGAGGTCATTTTGTAGGGATCCGTCAGTGCTCCACGTCTTCCTCCTTGCACAAAATGAACAGATCCACAGCAAACACTCTTGCTACAGCAGCTTTGGATGTGCCATCATTGTGGAACATTCCTCTTCAATGGGCTGCAGATACCGCATCATGTTAGCAGTGGTGACAAGGACACTAAAAAAATGTTAAACTAGAGAAATATCTCTTTAACCATTCTCTTTTTGGAGGTTGTTTTTCCGCTGCCTCTCTCGTCCATCTGTTGTCACTTTCATTTTCTCCAAAGTGGGTGAAATTGATTCACGATCCCAACCATCTCTCTGAGTATCTCTTAAATAATCTGTGGTGGCTCGTTTCCTGCGCCTTTCAAGCCACATCGTGACACCCCCACTACAAAAACGTATTATTTCATTTGATTTTAAATGCTGTGAAACACATTACATCGCCAACATTGAATCACCTCTAGGATATGCCAAAACCTACCTCTGGGTACAATTTTATTAGAATCCGTTTTGTATTTTTTCTGTAAAACCTTCTCACAAAAAACAGACAAACTCACTGTTGAGAAAACAAAACCTCCTTGGTGGAGGTTATACATTTGTAAAAATGGAACGCTTCTAGTGAACCCTTTTAACTATAAAACGTATGTCTTTTTAACTCTTGAAAATGATTCTATGAAAAACATTCCATATTAAACAAATGAATTTAGTTCATGCACTATAAAACATTATGCTCAAAGCACATACCACTCAAAATTAATAAGTATGAGCAATATGTGCATTTAAATATGCATGCAACTGCACATAGTAGTAGTAGTAGTAGTATGGCAATCGTCAGTACCGCAGAATAGGGCATTATGAATGTCAGGAGTGGGGGAGGGAGCTTGATAGAGTTAGCGGTGAGCAGAGCCTTCGCTGGGAAGAACAACAAAATGAGCTCATTATTTATTAATAGATAATATGATAACTAGTGTAGCATGAACCGGAGTAATTAAAAGTACATTCAAGGCCAATTAAATGTCACCCCAGTACAACTTTTACAATTATGGATGGTGAGGTGAATTAAGACTATGTTTAAATAGATTACAGAAAAAATCAGACAACACTGACAATAAACTATTGAAGGCTACGACAGGCTTGTGTAAACACAGAAATAGGGGCACAAGGAATTGGACCCAAAAGCAGACATTGAAGAGAAAGCTGGAGTATCTCTGTAATTAAAAGTGAAAAAGGTCAGGGAAACATGGCACCAATTCCCAAAACACAATGAGAGGCTGACACCAGGCACTGTTTTGGATCGCTTGCCTCGGACTTTTAAATTGACTGTGTACCTGATCTGTTTTTGCCTGAAGTGGAGTCTCAACTTTCATCTTGTAGATAGTGTTTACTGGTGTTTGAGTGATATCGGGTTTTGACCCTCTCGCTTGTAAGTTTGGAAAATATATGATCAAAATCCTGAATGGTGTCTTTGCTGTCTCTGCTATGTCTGCATCTGGGACCTTACTTCCAACTGCTACAAATCATAAAAACAATTATTCCAATCTGACCTAAGGCTTTCATGTCGTATGGCGTTGAATCCAATGGGTATCCGATCTTGGACCGTACATGAAAATGATCCAAAATCAGTCTGAAAAACTCCGAGTTCTGACAAAATATGTAACGTAGTTGTCTTTAGTCTGATGGTGTACACAAAAATGGAGTCGGGAAAATACATCAACAGGAAATCTAAAATATAATAGGTGATATAAAACATGGCACGTAAGATTAAGACATTCAAAATGAAGCATGAAAAAGATGAACTTAACCCACAGAATAACACAATGAGAATAGAACTACCTCCACTACACATCTTAAAACCCTTTAATGTCCTGCTCAATTGCTTGGCTGATCACATTTAAATTTCTTATTTACAAATGTGTGTCACTTGATTGAACCAACCATTTTATATTATGCAGGGGCACCATGTAAATGCTAAAGTGTAAGAGGCCAAGGATGGAACCCTGTGGGACCCCACGGGCCAAATGGGCCACCAAGGTGGCGACATTAACCGGGACTATTGAGAATGTAGTATTCAATAAAATAAAATTTTTGTGTATAAAAGCATATGAGGGCTTATGAAACACAATTGTAAAATAGTTTTCTAAAAACATGTTTTACCAAAAGTTAATCTAATTATAATTGACTATTTTTACTTGAAATACATAAATCTCATCATGAAATAATTCTATAATGCTGTTTGTTTGTTTTTTACTATTTAAAACATGCTTGGAAACAATTAACCATTTTATGGTAAATTTATGGTGTTTAAGATATTATATGAATAAATGCCCCAAAGAAATATAATATGCAGAAAATAATTTTCATTGCTTTTATATTTCATGGTGAGGTCATTAAAAGGTTAATTTCACAAAAGCTACTTGATTTGTTTTCATGAAATTGGTCTTTGCCGGACCAGCGTAAGGAAAAACTGACAGAACGGGTAAAAGTGGAATAAAAAATAGGGTTTTTATTCAACCTAAAGAGGTATTTACAAATGTTAAGATGTATAAAATAATCAACAAACAAACGTGACAAAATATGAATATAGCGAATATAACCTTTTCCCTTTTTTTGAAAGCTGCAGGTTAGCTACACCGTCATGCAATCTACTTAAAGGATAATTGCCTGGATAAAGGTCAACAAAACATATTACAGACCTCTACCCTGCATTGTCATTTAATGTAGTACGAACACTGATTTCATGACGACTGTTTGGTTACGTAGACGACCTCCGACCTCTACCCAAGGAAAATCAAAGCAATCATTTCTATTTTCAATGCACTTGTAGAAAAACACAATATGAAGTACTGGGGCAAATGTGACTGTAATTTCCTTTAAGATCGTATTATCATAGTTTTATTCCTTCAGCAACGCCAGCGTGTTCTTCTCCTTCTATCCTTCTATCCTTCTATCCTTCTATCCTTCTCTCCTTCTATCCTCCTCTCCTTCTATCCTTCTCTCCTTCTATCCTTCTCTCCTTTTCTCCTTCTCACCTTCTATCCTTCTCTCCTTCTATCCTTCTATCCTTCTCTCTCTTAAGAGAAGTTTGAGATTGTGGCCTGGGGTTGTAGTTCAACAACTGGCTCCAACCCTCTGAAGAGTGCGAATGTGCTATATATATTTTTAATATGTCATTCAAAATGTTCTTTATCCACAGACTCTTGATAGAAATCCAGCACTTCTTTTTCATATTTCTTTTCCAAAACTATAAAGTTGGTCAATATATTGAATTATGAAATAGCAATCAACCTCCTGGGACCATGAAGAATGGAAGTCAGGACGTCGTCTGTCAGAACAGTTGGTTCACAGTCCTTCGCAAACTCTTACTGGGAACACACGCTTTTATTGCTTACTGGTGACAATGGCGTATCTCCGACTTGGTTTGTTATGAATTTATATTGGTCTGAAAAAATTTGAGATAAACTCTCTCGCCACTTCTTCCCCGCATCACAAAGTTAGGATTCAAAGGTGGAAACAAGCAGCTTTTATCAGTCAATCAGGTGAATCGTTTTCATTGTACAGAAGCTGTTTATGTAAAATGAAGCATTATATCATAATCATAGTGCATCTCTATTTAACATTTAATTAACCATTTAATGTCCTAACCAAGACATAAATTATTATTTTTTGCATATCATATTTCTTTGGGACATTTATTCATAATAGAATGGACACTCTAAATTTACCTCAAAATGGCAAATCGATTCCAATTGGTTTTTAAAAATTAATAAAAACAGACTCCTAAAATTATTTCATGGAAAATGGTCAATTTTAATTAGATAAGCTTTCAGTTGGTAAAACATGTTTTTAAAAAACAATTATACAATTGTGTTTAGTAAGTTCTCACATGCTTTTATATTTACATTTACGTTTTCTTTCTTTTTTTTTAATTGACTAGAGGATTATTACAGATGATGTTTGGTTGAATATCTGAGATAATATCATATTTTTAACCAAATAAAAGAACACATATAAGGCTGGAATGTGAAGGTTCCTCTAGTCACTCCAGTCATCGACTTTGAGATGAATTCAACCAAGCTCGTTTTTTTATTGCAGACCGAAGATCATAGATCATTTTTCACACCTGCCCAGCCATAACATTAGCAAGGATGCATCATAAATCTAAAAAAATTCTCTTTCGGATAAACTGTGCTGAGGGATTTCAGAGAGTACATTGCAGGTAAAGCCCGTCGCTTTTGTCATTCACTCCATCTGATGGTTGTAGCTGAAGCTACAGTAACGTGATAGGTGAGCAGTTGATAAGAGGAATGGCGGGAAGCCCTTTATCAGTATTTACAAAGGGAAGTACATACCGCTTTTGGAGATGAACATATAGATGCATTTCTTCTCAGTCCAACCAAAGACACCAGGGGCGTCTGCATGTGGTAGGGACAGAGAATTGATGGATGCAAAAGCTGGCATTGAAGATAAAAGGCACACAAAACGACGTGAGAAAGAGAGAGGGAGAGACCCAGACAAAAGGAACTGATATACGTTGTTTTGGAGGTGAGGAGCTCCGATAAGGCCATGGGTATGCATCATTGAAAACAGATTAACCGTGAGAAATATCTCCCTCTGCTTTCAGAAGAGAGAGTATCAGCACTTACAGACTCGCAATTATTACCCATAATATATCAAATACTTTCAGAGCAGGTACATTTGCATGGTGATTGCTTTAAACTGTCAGGGGCTTTATCTAGGCTCCAGATATTCATCGTTGTGTCTCTATGTGGCCCCTGAGGCTCAGGAAGCAGTCCGCATGGCGTAGTGTCCCCGAGCAAGATACTGAACCCTAATTTGATCTTGATGACTGTTCCATCGGTGTATGGATGATCAGCTGAACAGGGGTCATCTCTTATGCATCATCTGCCAACACTGGGTGAACGGGTGAATGCTGGCTTCTGTTGTGGTCTAACAGACTAGAAAGACTCTCCATGAACACAGACCCTTTGCCTGCATTTCTATTTATAATTACTATTATTTTCTAGTTTGTTTCCATGTGCTAAATTACTTATCTGCCTGCCACTAACTTGTGTGTTTTTATACAATGGACCTGACCCCAGAGCACTCCAGCCACAAAAGGGCCACAAACTGTTGCACTTCCGGTAGCGATCCCAAGCCTGGATAAATGGTAAGGGATGTGTCAGGAAGGGAATCGGTCGTAGAACTTATGCCAAATCAACACGCGGAAAAAGAAACTGAGTTCTAAACCGGATCAGTCTGGGCAAAAGTTAACGGCCAACGCAGCTGGCATTGTTAACCAGCAGGATGCCAGAAGAAATGATGTTACTGTTGGTGTAAGAAGAAGAAGACTGAGGGGGGGGGGGATGTTCCCAGGAGTGTGGGGGTGAAAGGAGGAACTTTAAATGTTGGTGCAATGACATTAAAAGGTAGACCGCTAGCTGATATGGTGGAGATAAAGAATGTAGATATATTGTGTTTCCAAGAGACCAAGTGGAAAGGCAGCAAGGCTAAAAGCATCAAAGGAGGGTACAAGCTGTTTCATAAGTAACATTGGCCAGATTGAGATTGTTTGGACATTTGAAGTACAGGGATAGTCAGCATATCGGTAGGAGGATGCTTGAGAAAAAAAGAAGAAGGGCCAAAGCGGAGGTTTCTTGATGTGGTGAGAGAGGACATGCAGTTGGTTGGTGTGAGAGAGGTAGATGCAGAGGACTAAGTAAGATGGAAACAGATGACCCGTTGTGGCGACACTTGAAGGATACAGCCACAAGAAAAATATGAAAGACTGGACCTTAGAAAAGGGTTTGGGTGATTCAATGAGAGTCTGGCAGGGCAGTCTAGCGGGGCAAGGCAGGCAAAGAATCCCTAGAGGTCTACCACGAAGATTCGATGGCGAAATGAGGTATTTCGTCAGCGGAGGTATATTCACTAGGTATTTCTGGACTCAGTGTCGCTCTCATCGCAATTGGGGCGAAAAGTCATGGCTCAAACCTGTTATCTGGATATACTCCAAAATGTAAATATGTAATGATGATTCCATGAAAATTTGATACTAAATTAATAGACTTTGTTAAAACATAACATCTTTGGCTGAGGTAAAATCAGGGACGGAACAAATGAACAGGAAACATATAAATACTCTATAAGGAACGCATTTATGTAGCACTTTGATTAAATCTGAAAGATGCCTGATCCCTTCAGGGTAAATCAAACTCCGAAACGCAGGGGGGCTTCAAAATTAAAATTAGCATCTCAAACAGGCCAATCAGCCATTTCTTCAAACACAAGCAGATGTAGAGCAAAAGAAAAATTGTCGTGATTTTTGGTAGTTAGATGTACCAAGCAGCTCGAGTCTCTAATTTGACTTTTTTTGGAAAGTTTTTCTTTGGGATGTGTTTCGTTACATCCAAATGGGTTCAGAAGAAGTGTGTGGGGGGATCTGCAGGTGAATAAAAAGAGGTAAAATCCCGGTTAACGTGAGACAAACCAATGCGTAACGAGTCCCTCCTGTCCGTTAAGTCTGTTCATGCATCAGAGAGAAAATTCCAAAAGCTCCTGTTTGATTGTGGCATTACAGCAATTTAAATGGTGCTGTGATGTGTCACTGTCTGACGTGTCTAATAAAAATCCTGGAGGTAGAAAAATATGCACCATTCAGCCGTAACATTTTAACCACATGCCAAATATGGCATAGATTCACCTTTGGGATCAAAACAGTTCTGGTCTGTCAAGACATAAACTCTAAACGACCATAGAAGTACTGTTGTATCAGGCATTAAGATATTGGGAACAGATCTTGTGTCCTGTAGGTTATGAGGTGGAACTTCCGTGGATATGACTCGTTTGTCCATTACATCCCACTGAGGGATTGGATTGAATCCTCTTGTGTGGTCCAGGTCTAATGCTGACGTACCCATTGAAGGCACTTTCAAAAGTGGGACTATAGGTCAGCATGGACACCAGATGCTGCAGGGTATGATGCAACGTTGGTTCTGACACATTTCTATCAGAACCAACATTATTTTTCCAGCAAATTGTCCTAAATCAGCCGTTCTGTGGGATTGGAAAACACAGGCTACCTTCACTCTCTGTGCACATCATTGAGTTTTGGGCTTTCATGACCCAGTCGCTGGTTCACCAGTTGTCGTTCCTCAGCCCAGTTTTGCAGAAACTAATCAATGCAAACACCCAAGACCTGAAGTTCTGGAGGTTCACTGGGATAATGCGATAAATCCAAAAAGTCTTTCATGGATATTTTTCAAATTTTATTTCACTATGGACTTTGGTGTAAGGAAGAAGTGGATTGATTTGGGAGAAAGGTCTGTTGTATATTCTCAACACTAGGGGGAGATTTACCTTCAGAAGCTTTGGGGCAATATTTTCTCAAACATTGGTCCCATTCAGTCCAAATTTGGTGCATATGTATCAACTCGAGAATTTCTATCAAGTTCATATCATATTCACTCACTAGGGGGAGCTTTTTATGAAAGACACTATGTTTCGGACTATTGGATCCATCTTGCATATATCGTATTGTACTCACAACGATGAGCTTTTTTACGCACAAAACATTTTTTTTAAAATTTACTTTTACTTTGAGGTGTTCAATCAGAGGGATTTTTAGTTCAACACAGGGGTCTTAGCGGTTTTCTTGACAACCCTCGTTGTCAAGAATGACAAAATAAGACTTGTAGAGACTTTAGTAGCTTAAGGAAAGTTGAAATTTTCATCGGTTCTTTTTGATGACAAGGCAACATCTTTTATCCCTAGTTCCAAAAAACTTTGGGTTACACCGGCTACGTGAATTTTGTGAAATATTTGTGGTCCAGTTTGGACCACATTTAGTCCGTACTTCCTCCAAGGAATCACCAAATAATAGTATGACTTGACCTCTTCCATTTACCCGCAAATGTTAAAGGGCTTTGTCGTTTGAGCCAATATGTATTATTTGGGCACTTACTAAAGTGAGTGTCGTTCATGATGGAGTGGGGGGCAGTTTACTCTGTGAAATTGGTCCTACACAAATCCAGAGATTAATATACTGCCGTCGGCTTGCAATGAAATGACCACAGGACTGAACAATGAAACATTTCAAAATAACAAATAGCTATGACATAAAAAAGTAAGCAATCTGATCAGTAACAGTATTTTAGTCTCAGACATTCAAGAAAAAGGTTTGCTCAAAAGTAAGCAGCTGAAAAAAGCATTGAGTGGGTGACTTAACCTCGTGTCCTACAATAACACAGACGGGAAAAAAAAACACCATTCTTTTAGACTGAAACCTTTAAGCCTTTTACCGGAGGAGCAGACAGAAAATGGTAGATGTGTGCTTAGAGAATTGGACGGCATCCTCAAAGGCCCTTTGAACCTCATCGCTTGTGCTTACACAAAGTTTTGAAAGGAAACAAAACAGAGCCCAGGGCATCTCTAAGAAATACTTCTGTATTGGCTACCAGGGAAGATGAGAATAGGAGAAAGCACCCAGGTATTCAGGTTGACCATGCTCTTTGCTGTCCCACTCAGAAACCACTAATCCGAGGAGCACCTGGTGCTGTAGACAAAGTACCAGCGACTAGGAATTCATTCATCTCATTCAGATTACACTGGTGGGAGATGATTAGTGATAACAATTGGGAAACAGGATGCTGCATGTGTTCGAAACAGTTGATGAGCAACCTAAGATTCATAGTCTTTTGCATAATGGATGACCTTCATTACTTCACTCCTAAGTGCTGCTTCTATTTTAATAGCCTTCATAGAGTGAAAAACATCCAAGGCCCTAAAGTGAGCTTTACATGATACTTTATATCATAGTGCCTCTGAAAAACTCAAGGCTGGGAATAATTAAAATGTTAGAAACTGGATAAAACAGCATATTCAATCAAAGACAAAAAATTAGGAGGAACAGATGGGCTTCGAAATTAACACAATACGGCTAATGTTCAAAATAGAAATATAAAAGCAGACAGTGGAAAGGGAAACAGGAGAACAGTGCTGTAAAGTTCTATGCATATTGGACTCAAAAACAGTATAATGTGGTAGGAGGCAGACTCAACCCTTTCACCTCTTTGCAGCAGGCAAACACATTTCCATTCCTGTCACCTCATTGTTCTCTTGCTATTTAGTCATGAGTCGACCTTTAATTCATTGTTTATTGCATTTGTGTGAGGCGAGGGAAACTGCATGCATTTAATGAACAATGCAAACTCCTGACAACTCCTTTGCACCAGAACTGTTTTTGCTTTCTTTTCCATTACCATAATTTCCCTAAATATCTGGCACATCTTGAGCTTTGTTTTTCATTATTTCTGACGTTTCCCTTGGACTGCATTCATTTATCAAACACAATCTGTCAGAGCTATGTTTCTCTTCCAACTTTTCACCATTTTAGACAACTTTCCTAATAAATATCTTGTCATATTTTTATGCCTCATAAACAAATTGTTGTGTTTACAACTATAATTTTATAACTTTGCTATAAAATTCAGGAAATATAAGCTCTCAGTGAAACATAGGGCTGCTGCTAAGACTTTGTCCACATTTACTTGGTTACTTGTGTCTTGTGCTAAATGAATGCTAAATAAATGCTAAATGCTAAATAAATGCTAACCGTCACCATAAATGGATACTTTGAAAAACTCCTCCCAGAGTATAGATTTTTGGAGCAGAGTCAGGTTGAAAACATGTTGGAGGGGCTCCCCTAGTTTGACAGAACAGGCCTTAAGCTTTTTAGGACAGAACTTGTCTGAGCAGGCTGCCCTACTGGGATGGAGGGTGCTAATGAGTGAGTTGTGTGTGGTTATGGGTAGGGTAGAGTGAGAGGAACTGACGCAGGATGGATGTGTGGAGGGAGTTATGGGTTGATGGGTTGTAGAAATAGGGCTATCAAACCTGTTGCAGAATTGATTTAGCTGGTTTGCTCTCACCATGCCCTTTCTGCAGCGGGGTTGCTCTTCTTACAGCTCGTCGTGGACTTCATACCATCCAAGACCAAGAAGGTCCGAGGCAATAACATAAAGGGGGTTATTGCCTCGGACCTTCTGCTCAACCTTCCTTCTATATAACTCCTATCCAGTCTGCTTACTCACAGTTTGAGATCTTCCAGCCTCTAAAGGGCTTCCCAGAAATCTCACAGCAGGAGGTTGAGTTTATCATCAGGACGATGAAACCCTCCACCTGTGCCCTCGACCCCTTTACTACAGTCCTAGTGAAAACTAACATCTTCCATCAGTCCCCTGATCACCGCTGTAATAAACCAGTCCCTCCAGGCTTTCTTTGTTCCACCTGCCCTAAAAGCCCTAAAAGCCACCATAATAAATAATAATAAATTTAGTCGGCCATCTTTTATGGAGTGGTCTGCTGGGGCAGCAGCATCTCAGCTGCTGACAATTGACAAACTTATCAGGAAGGCCAGTTCGGTCCTGGGATGTCCTCTGGACTCAGTGCAGGAGGTGGGAGACAGGAGAATGATGGCCAAGCTGTCGTCTCTCCGGGACAAACTCTCCCACCCCATGCAGGAAACCATCTCTGCACTGGAGAGCTCCTTCAGCGACAGGCTCCTTCACCCCAGGTGTGTGAAGGAGCGATAAAGCCGATCTTTCCTTCCTGCTGCAGTCAGACTCTTCAACCAGCACTGCTAGTAACACACACACACACACACACACACACACACACACACACACACACACACACACACACACACACACACACACACACACACACCTCAACCTGCTTTTCACGTCATATTTTTTTATAATTATTGTTATATTTTTTCTTGTTGCTATTATCTGCTTTTGCCTTGTAACACTTTGGGATTTGATCCAAATGTAAAGTGCTTTATAAATGAAATGTATTATTATTATTATTATTATTATTATTATTATTATTATCATTAAATATTTTAGTCTGTTTTTTTAATGAATAAATATGTCACTGCCACGGCATGCTTCTTACATTTAAGATGGAGGTCACCCTTGCAGTGGATTTAAATACCAGACAGCATACAACTGGAACATATTAAATGAAATGTGTTCTCTGGATTATCAGCATATCATCAAACCCAGCTGCTGTCGCTATTACTCCCTCTCCGACAGTCCATCATCTGTCCACTGCGCCGTTAAACCGGTTAGAGACAATGGACTGACAATGCTGGTCCAAATAAAAATGGTGAAGCTGAAGTCAACAGGAGTGTCAATGGAATCCAGTATTATTTAGAACCGATAATGACAATTCATCAGAAGTAATGCAGCAGGAAATTGTTTACTGATATTTTTAAAGACCATGAGTTGTCTCTTTTGTAGGAATTTATCTTGTTGGTTCTTCAGGCATTAGATAACTTGTATTAAACAAGCTGTTTCGCATGCATCCGCTCCAAAGTTCAAACATCTATAGTTTGGAATCTGTTTCACTTTTGTCACACCCGCATATATTAAAAGATTTCCTGAATGCTGACATTGCTCCTCCTCTACATACCTTCGTTCCGTTCAAGGGGTTTAATTAAAAGGGAGTGTTGGGCCTCAGTGACGATATGCCCTCTACAAAACTCCACCTTGTGGGATTTGTTTGTGTGCAAAGTATCTTGAAAAGTTATAAAAGGATTTTATTGAGGTTTTTGGGGAAGGGGTGCATCTTGGGTCATGAGTTTGTTAGTTTGAGTCAGATTGAGCTCTTGAGCTTTTCAAAAAGGCACTGGGTCGTCCTTGTCGGTCTTTAATAGGAAACCGATCATATATTAGATGGAGCAGCACTTATAACCTGTCAACCCCGCTTACTAAGAGAATGGCGATCGGGCTTTGTCCTGAGTTTTATCAAACAGAAACTATCAGAGGCTAAATTAACTGAGACAAAAAAGAATGTCCTGCAGTGCCCAGGGAACAAATTTGGTTTCTCCTTTAATCTCTCAAAAACGCCGACCTGCCGATTGGATGACAGCTGCTCTACCCACTGAGATTAAGCCGCCTCCGTGAGAGAATACTTTTATCTTTGTAGGCTTGTTTGTTTCTATCATCTATCAGCTAACCAGCAAACCAACATGATATCTCCCTTTCTCTCTTTGCACAACCACTAAGTCCCAGTAATCTCCAGTGAATTAGACGGTGACTTACCACTGAGAAAAAATATTAGCTTTCAGTGTAATGTAGAGAAGTAAGTGTTTTGGCTGTTTCTCATTCGAGACTGCAGAAGCAGATTTTCCTCCTCAATTGAATTATTCCATCCACATTGTTGAACTGACACCGGTACTGACACGATCCTCCCCCATCTAACTTGACTTGGGACCGACACGCAGAGTACTCTGGGTAGTCCGCCCCCAGTGGTTGGCTGAGTATATGTATAGGTTACACCAAATTATACGTTTTTCCTTAGACATATTACCTCGCCTGTTGTGACAGGGTTGCCAGGGAAGTTAAAGGAACACAAAAAGGTACTAAAACTGAATACTGTTAGAGCCCATTGGGGCGAAAACTGAGACATCGTCATCGACTCTGATCCAACATTACAGATCAAAGAGGGGAACATAGCAAGAGTAGCAAACTCTTACACTGAAAGAACGTTGAACGTTCCTCTTTTATCACAAATGTGCCTGCTGATCACATTGCATTACTCTCAAAGCTATTCAAAAACTCATTTCTGCTAGTAGTAGAGTTTGAGAGAAAGATTGCCCTCGCTCTTACACTTTGCCCTGACTTTCCTGTTCGATTGTGCTCCATTTGTGTCTGAGGAAACCAACATCAACAGGGAATTTATGCAGATACTAAAAAACTAAAATTTGCTTTTATGTTGAATCTCTTATTTCTACTAAATTATTATATTATGTGCCCTTGTGCCCAATTCTGCAGACACATTTTGCACATTCTTGTGAACATTTAATTAATACAGCAACAACAAAGTCCTGTTTGTCTTTGGAATCATTACATCAGCGTAAAAGTGTCTCATGTTTGAAACCTCTTTGCACAGCTAGATTGAAACGAGGCTAGATAATACTTCACAAGCACATTCAGACACTGTGTGTCCTTCTATCCCCATCTCATGCCTCCCTTAACGGCAGAAGCATAAGAATTCTGAGCTTTTATGTTACATTTGAGATGGATTGAGATATTACATACAAGTGTGTGTGTGTGTTTAGAACTTTCATTTATCTGTAGGTGTTAAAAGTGATGACTCATCTTGCACTGCAGTCCCATTGCATTGCACATTTCCTCGTGAGACGAATCATGCATGATTAGCTCAGATGGGTTTTGAGGATTGCTTCACAATGAATACATTTCTAAATTTAACTATAGAGCGCCTTTTGAAATGTCGCTCTGTGCATACATCATCCCTTTTATGAGAAAAATACAGGAAAATCTTTTGGTTCAAACAAGTTCACACCATATACAGAGTGGATGATTCTTTATGAAAGTGCCCTAAAGACACATGCTTTGACCATTAATTGTGCAAAGACACACTCTGCAGGCTACAGTTTGGAGTACTCTGCAGGAGTACAGTTTTATGGGTCATAACAGTTTCCAATTAAGACGTGAAGGTCATTTTGATTTAAAAGCCCCCCAAAAAAACATTCTATTAGCGCTCAAGGTCACTGTTTCCCTGCAGAGGAGCTGCTGAGTGTTTCCCTTGATGAAGATTAGATGTTGTTTACTTGTGTAAGTACGGATCCTACAAAATTCTATTTGAGGTGAGTATGCTCTCCCTTTAAACCCGAGGCATCACCCACTCCGCAGCAGACAGCTGCGCCTTGCTCTGGTTCTGATCCCACTGATGCAGCTTCTGTAAAATTTGATTGCTGAGCCTGCAAGCACTATTGAGCGGACCTGGGTGCTGGGGTTTAAAAGCAGCCCCGGGGCAAGACTACAATAATCAATGCAAGCCGCTTCCGATTCTTGTGGCTACATAATTTGCAGGCCAAGTGATCAAGAGAAGTGATCCAAAACATTATCACGGTTTTACGTCCCGCCGAGTTAAATTCATTATTGATCCTCTGCACTGAGCTGTCTGGTATGGACGTGTGTTCATGAGGGTCCCTATATATCCCACAAGAACATGTTAACATCTGTCTTTTAAATGGAGCTCTACGGGATTCTGCTGGTATGTATTGATGTACAAGGAATGTCAAAAGGAACATTTACCACATTATAGAAGGGCTTTTTCAATTAAACTCAATTTATTAAAACAATTAATTTATTAACAGGATCTTTGTCACATGTTCACACACACACGTTAACAATTGTCCCTGCCCCAATATGAAAAAAAAAATACCCGAAAAGCCCCCAGCTCCTTGCGCTATACAAGCAGTTCCTGAAATTCCTCAAAATGAATGTGATATGATGTCCAAAAAAGAGAGTTTTTCTTCAAAAAGAACCACAAAGTGAGTAAAATATGAAGTATAGGAGTAAAATATATGATATAAATGTAATAGATTGCCTCGAGTGGGTTTGTATACACCACATTTGGACTAATTCGGACCAACAGTTAGGAAGTTATGTAGAATTTTTTTTTTTAGTTTTTTGTAAAAATATCTCCTTGTGAGTAAAACATACAAGTGAGATCTCAATTAGCCAATTCACACCTAATTTGGACTTAATTGGACCAATGGTTCAGCAGTTATGTTCAAAAACCGTCCATTTTTTCCCCCTACTGAGCAAAATATGAACTATTAGAGGGAAATATGATTCAAAAAAGATAGATCTTCAAATCTCGATTCATATGTACCAAATCTGGACTAAACCGGACTAACCGTGAGGGTGAGGAAAGTTATGTCTTGAAAATAGTGTTTTCCGCAACTAACTCCCCCGAGTGAGTAAAATATGATATTTACAAGAAAGATCAACCGTTGCGCTAGAATCGGAAATAATTTGTATTTCCGACGCTAACTCCCTCTAGTAGAGATGCTTACGTTACCATAACTTGCTATGTTCCTCGCGATTCAAGCGGTCTCAAGTGAGGCTGCTTGGCCGATTGCGTCAAACTAGGCCTACCGGCACCGATCCATTAATCGCCACCTCTACCTCCTAGTGTCAGATATATTCAACCAAACTTTCCCAAAATCAATCCAGTCATTCTTCACACTAAGTTCTGTGTTGGTATAACATTTGAAGACGATCCATGAATATTAACATGAAACATCTGATGAGGCGATGGCGTTTCCATAGCATCCCCGACTTTTAGGGGTAAAATGATCCAACGTAAGGAAAATACACTCGATCTGCACATTGTCAGATATTGTGCACTTTAATAAGGACCTTTGACCTCGCTCTTAAAGTATTTTCCATTCATTTCATCTGCATGTCATTTGAGAACATCAAGTTAATCAGATGCCTACGTTTCTTTGTGGTGGAGCTTTGGAGTGAAATGATGTCAGCAGGTTTACACACAAAAGCTAAAACAGGAAAATACTGATTATATTTTCGGTGACAGGGAGAATAAATCATTCGGCACTGGACAGTTTGGGTGAAAACAAATAAATTAGAGATAGGGAGACATGGAAAGAAATGCTATAAACAAGACAGATTATGGCAGAATGGACCACTGTGCCCCGACATGGAAAAAAACTGGCCGACCCGAAAGAGGAGAGAGAAACTCAGTAATAATTTTCATCATAGTTTCTCTACCCATTTTTGCATAATCCATCTACCATTATGAGCAACTATAAGGACAGTATCTTATCCAGTAGACCAGATGAGACACATCTTAATCGGAAAAGTAAGGATGTGTAAAAATGTTCAGAATAAATACAATGATTGATAACTGACAAATTTGTGAAATTTCAACAGAACTGGATGTCGTTTTTTTTTTGCCATGTTCCATTGTTGAAATGTTTTACAGAAATTGAATTTTGATTAACGTGTATAGAAGCTTTTAATACCTCAGCTGTCTTTAGTTTGATGGCAAATACTTCATAATTTAAGAGGCAGCCTGTCAGGTTCAATCAATAAAACATCTTGTTCATATTGAACAACAAATTAATTCCATGAATCTACTTTGACTGGATGTAAGAAATCTATAATTTTATTGTGTTTCTTGTGTCATTTCTTTTTGTT
Source organism: Lophius americanus (assembly GCA_037951165.1). Lineage (NCBI taxonomy): Eukaryota > Metazoa > Chordata > Actinopteri > Lophiiformes > Lophiidae > Lophius > Lophius americanus. The sequence continues at coordinate 115,473 of JBBDHG010000098.1, read as the reverse complement.
ATTCATGAACAATGACAAATATATGTCCTTTAATGCAGAGAAGAACGAGTACACAACATTAATCATCTACTCAAACATTGCATCTGCTGTTTAGTTATGTCAATCAAAATAGGGACAATATGCAGGAGTCTATCAGCAATAACCCACTTTGTAAAGTTCTGTGAAATAGTATTCAAATTCCCTCTCCTTTTTTGTACCTTAAACCAGTTGAGTCAGCTATTCACAAAAAGAGACTTGTGTAAAACACAATATATGTTTCAAATGTAATTGTTTTTCATTATTTGATGATATAATACTAACTGGGCCTGTGAGAAAAAACATGTTTCCCCTTAAATCCAAATCTAAAACAAACAAACAATATCACCTTAAATAAACCATTTTCAGAAACTTCTAGTTGACTTCTAACTCTCGTCAGTAGCACACTTTGCCAAAGTCAAAAGAAATTTTACTAGAGTCGAAGAATTAGGTGACTTAAAAACATCTGTGTGGGAAGGGTAAGAAAGCTGTTTCTAAGGCTCTGGGACTCCACAGTCAGATCGTCATGACTTTGTGTTTATTCACCATTATGTGAAGTTCCGTCATTTTGATTTGTGTTGCCTTTTTAGTGTGTTTTTCTGTTTATTCTTTATTTCATCTGTCATTCCTGGTGTAGTCTTTATGTGTTTCACTTTTGTTCCTTTGACCCCTCTGTGTCTGTCCTGTGATTGTTCTCTTCTGTGTGATTGGTCATCGCGTTCACCTGTGATTCCCCTCCAGCTGTGTTTCATTGTCTCGTTAAGTCAGTGTACAAAGTCTGTCCTCACCTTGCCTTCTGTGCCAGTTTGTTGTCTGATGTTCCCCCGTGTCGTCACGCGTCCCAGCCTATTCCTGTTTGATCCCCTGCTTTCTCCTCGTGCCTCTTTTAGTTTATATTAAATATTTGAATTGCCCCTGCTCTGCCACGCTGTCTTGTGTCTGCACCTGTGTCCAAGCTTGCCCCAAGAAAGAACATAGATACATGATCTACAAACGGATAGACCTGAGACCTGTCTGGAACCGGTATACCTTCAAAAAAGGTTCATTCAGGATGTCACAAAAGATTCAAAGAAAACTTCTAAGAACAAATTTCTTACATCTTCAATAAAGGTCAGCATTCATGGTTTCACTATTTGGATGATAGTGGAAAAAACATGGAATTCTTGGGAGAGTGAGGAGGTGAGAGCCACTGCTGACCCAGAAGATGTTACGGCTACAGCTTTTGGTAGAATATACTATGGACTGATGACCAGAACTGAAGAGAGGGGTCCCTTACATCTGATGTAAAACCGATCACAACATTCCACATAAAGAACATTAAACCTGCGGTCTAACATGGAGGCAGCGGTGTGATGTTTTGGTGATGCTTTGCTGCTTCAGGGCCCGACCGGCTTGCCATAATTGAAGGAATCATGAATCCTGCTCCCTAACACAAAACTTCTCAAAGAAAAAATTTGAAGTTGAATTGAAACTGGGTCAAGCAGCAACACATTCATCCCGACCTGAACCCCGTGGAGATGCTGTGGTGGGACCTCTGATGTCACTAATCTAATGCAGTTCTGCAAAAAAGAGCGGACCAGAGTTCCATCACTGCGACTTCAGAGACTGATCTCCACTTATATAAATCAAAATATTTTATCCATTAATATCATTTATTATATGTTATAACATGTGAAGAATTTCTTTGCAGATGTTATTATATAATTATATGTATTAAATTCTTATATTCAGTATTTTTATTTCATTTTTCTCAGGTTGCCTTTGGTTTGTGTAAAAAATTAGCTTGAAATTGTTTTTAGTTTTAGACACACACACACACACACACACACACACACACACACACACACACACACACACACACACACACACACACACAAGAGAAACAAGGAGGGGGTAAGATACATTTTCACGACAACATTGTACATTCACACTGATGGAAGGAAGCAACAACCCTCGCCCAAAACTATGTCTCAAGAAAAAATTAGCATGGACACACAAGGATATAAAAATTGACAATTCATGTAGTTTTAACAGATCTTGTTTCTTTTTTATCGCTTTCTTCTGAAAAAAATATTTATATGTGCCGAGGCAGTTTAATGCCAGAAGCCTCCAAGAGAAAAACTGGCAGTTTGTAATATGAATCATAAACATTGTCCAGGATCGCTTAATACCCCTGAGCTCTCTGAGAAAGAGTTTGAGATAAAACACCCTTCCTCTCTTTTTATTCCTTACAACAGAAACCAATAACTTTCAGCTGTCGGGCATTGAAGTATAACTGCTTGATATGCGTACGTATATTTCCCCATTTTTTTATTTCCCTTCACACTGAGTGGCTGCAGCACAATGATGGTAAACGTTGAAGTGCATTAATGTGATATTATCCACCCTGATGATGGACGTTGACCCCCAAGGGAAACTCAGGCCTGATAGGAGAATATTTCCAAGCGCAGAATGTCTCCAAGAAATTGAATCGCGTCTTACATTTTGTCCTCTGCCTTTGTAGTGCACAGTGTGAGAATTTGTGTTACGGTTTGGAACAATGTTAATACATTTAGAGAGTTGAGTATTTGGAGGCTGATGACACGGGGCGCTTTTTGGGAGGGAAATGTGATGGTCCCATCTAAGTGATATTGATCAAGTAGCAATTACTGACTGCTATTTGTGTGCGTGTGATTATGGCAAGTGTGCATTTTATATATATATATATATATATATATATATATATATATATATATATATATATATATATATATATATATATATATATATATATATATATATATATATATATATATATATATATATATATATATATATATATATATATAATGCTCCAGAAGTACAAAATGACTTACAATTTTACAAGACTTAAAACTATAAATGTGTTTAGCGTCGTCCCGATTGTGAACAGGTTTTTGGAGTATTCCGTCTATTGGAGTGTCTTTACATTGTTTTGGCACAAAAGAGAAGTAATTATAACGATAACCACAAGAACTGAAAAAAGGCAGTGGATTGGAGAGTTCCGAGTTAGCTGAGGTTAAAGGTCGTGGTGAACAGTTGGTGTTTGAGGTGTTTCTTGAAAGTGTCAATTTGATGTATTATGGATTGCAGGGGGGGAGGGAGTTCCAGAGGGTGGGGGCTGCGACACTGAAGGATCTATCTCCAAAGTTTGGCAGTTTGGACCCATGTCTGAGTCCAAAGGGCTGATTCCAAGACGGAGCTCAGAGATTAAGGAGGTCCGCTAGTTACTGTTGGGTAAAGGAATGGAGGGATTTTTAGGTGAGTAGGAGGAATTGCAGTCATTACAGGACTTGATTGGGAGCCAGTGATGGTGGATGAAGATAAGATAAACCTTTATTAGTCCCACAGCAGGGACAATGCTGGGTTAAAGCAGCAAGAGCATGTTACAGAATACAGAATAACATTATGTACAATTAAATTAAATGTGCAGTTGTGCATGTGGGGCTCATGTTCACCCTGGCAGCTGAATTTTGCACCTATTGGAGTCTGGGAAACGCAGACAAGTGATGGCCGGTGTCTGGAGATGTTTTTTGAGATGGAAAAATGAGGATTTGGTTATGGACTTGATGTGTGATTTGAATGAGAGGCTAGAGTCATTGATCACTCACAGGTTTCGGACCTCGGGGGACGTGCAGATGGAGCAGCTGTCCACATCCAACAGGACTTCCCCCAACCTTCTCGAGTAGCGCCTTGGGGGCCGTGAACATGAGCTTTGTTTTGTAGCTGTTGAATTTCAGGAGGTTTGAGCTTTGACCCAACACAAAGACGCTTTGAAAGTTTAGGAATTTTATTCCCAAAATATCTAGAGACAGGCTGAAATCCCAGCATGCTCCTAGAGGGATGAAACCATCCAACAATCTTTAAATGATTTACCTGGTCAGTGCATGCAGACATAGATGGTTGGTCACATTCTATATGTGATATTTACTAAAGTATCATTCCTTTTCTGTTTATTTGAAAAGTGCAATTTCTTCTGACTGCTTTCTTTGCACTGATAAAGTGGCCAAACATGCCATAAATACCTCATAGGGTTAAAGTCAAAACACAGAAATATGCAATCGAACTGAAAGAGTTGCTCACAAACTACTGTAAACAATTCCACTCTACAGTAAATAAAGGATTTAATTCATTACAATAATGATACATTGTATTGGAATGTAATTAGGTGGTTGCCTAATTAATCTGAAATAGTAACTTCTGGAATAAATTAATTAAAAGAGTGTGAATCAAAGCAGAGCTACTGAAGTAAAAACCTCGTCATTACTCCTTGCATTCTTCACTACTGGAGGGAATATGAGATGAAGAGTTCAAGAAGGAAATAGGGATATTCAGTCGGCAAAGAACGCAGTCACACCTAACTTTTTTGAGCCAGACTTTACCTCCCCCAACCAGCTGGAGTTTGAATTTAAACCTTTTTAAATATTATATTTTATTTTAAAAGCCTTGAACTCCTGGACCAGGAATGATTGACGGGTTGACCAGATGTCTACCTGTCAATCATTACATCCATGATGATGACTTGAGGTATGTCATGAAAAGATGCTTAGTGCGCTCATCAAACTTGTAAACCTATAACAAAAGCACAAACCTTGGTTTAGACTTTAATGCGGTGAAGCGCCCTGGGGTGTTCACCCCCTTCGGTCAGTCAACACATTCTCATCCGATACTGATTAATGCGAGTCACAGTCAAGATGGTCTCGATACAGGTATCGAGACCATCCTGTGTATGACACTCCACCAAAACCGTCTTTTATCTCTCCGCCATGGTTTGATGATGTCGCACTGAAGTGGAAGTGTTTCCAGGTAGATTACAGCAGAGTGTCTTGTCCAGATACATGTAAGGATAATTTCTGTTTTGGGTATTCCGAAAACATCAAATTCATATGTCATGCAAGTTCATAAATCATTTTTTCTGACTGATAACGTGCTTCAGTAGATAAAAAGGGATTTTTAACCCTTCACGTGCTTGACAAGAAAAGAATATGTGGAAAAATTTGCTCTTTGCATATTATGTCTCTGGGGCATTTATTAATTTATTAGGCACTCTAAAATGATCATAAACTGACAAATCATTGGTGAAGCATGTTTTTAACAATATAAAATTTGATTTGTAAAATTATTTCATGATGAAATTATGTATTCTTTGGGAAAAGTCCATTTTAATTAGATTAACTCTTTGAAAAATAATGATAAGAAAAGTATTGGACCCTTATTCGACTTTTTTCTTGGTTGTATCAAGCTACATAATTCTATGAAGTATGCCCTAACATGCTTTAAAATACCAAAAGGAAAATCCTACTTATCAAAAAAGGACATTGCATTTGTCATGACTCCTCCTCGGTCTCCCCTTTGACCCATGGTGTCCCCCAAGGTCCCATCCCTGGCCCCTTACTCTTAAGCATACACAAGCTGACACTGGGTCATATTATAAACACGTTCAGTCACATTTTTCAATAAGAAATAGTGACTCAAAATGTACTCAACCAAAAGGTTGAGCAGCACAATAAAGGGTTCATGTTATACGGTTTCACACCAGCCGTAAGGCCAAGGGTGAATACATTCAATTTTGTCAGATTAAAATTGGCATCATCCTCTCACGCTGACACAAAATCACCTAGTTTAGTTCCTGAATTAGTAGTTTGAGATTATTTTATTGCTTGCAGTCATATTACAGATGACGTCAGCTGGAGAGCAGGTTCAAGTTCCGTCTTGTACTTATTGTCGGCTGGGTTGGTTTGTCATACCTTGACATAAACGTTGTCTGGATCTGAACCAGCTGCATGTAAACCCTGGAGGTAAACCTTTGTTATTTTATTTAAGATATACGCCCGCTGAGTATCTACATCGGCAGGTATACCAGGAACTGGCTTTGACGGATACGTTCAAAGAGGCTATGGTTTATTATTAAGTGCTGTGTAGGATTCTGCTGTGAAAAGCAAGACAGGTCTAAGTATAGAGGCGTATGATTGCAGCTGGGACTAACGCACTGCCAAAAGCTCTGCTGAGAAGCTAATAGTCTCAACGGAGCACAACAATTTTCCATTCTAACTTGTTAAATGAGACCTGAGAGGTATGATGAGTGGGTGTGCAGAAGATAGCGAGAGAGCGCTCCACACAGTCAAATTAGAAAAGACTGAATGTTAAGTCCTTAAGTTAAGCTAGACTTAACTTAAATTGCACACATGACCCCTCTTCTGCATTGTTCTTTGCTTGGCAGGATAAATTAAGGAACATAATAAGAAAAATTTTATATAAATTGTATTTATTAATCAAAATCAGTCTAAATATGAGACAAAAAAAATTATATTTTCTCAACGGTGGACGTCGTGACACGAATGTCTGTCTCCAGGGTTTGGATGTAGCATGTGACAGAATATAAACACAGAATGAGATGAACGGCCAAGCTTTGTGTATTTACAAACAAGGCAGTATTCTGCAAGGCTTTCCCTTTTTAAAGGCGACAAACTCAAACAGCATGCAAAGGACTTGTTAATAACACGCAGGTGGAAACACTGCAGGCTCCCCAGATTGAATTCAAGTAAAAGGCAGAGCAATTTCACACATTGTGAGAAAAAACATGGTGTTCGCTGATTCAGCTAGAGGGTTAAAGATGAAGGGAGAGGGGTCTGATTGATAAAGCAAGTTAACTAAATAAATCAATGAATGCTTTGTAATTGCTTCACTGAGCGGTAAGAGTTGCAATGTTTTCTTTAAATTGATCTTTCCTCCTTTTCTGAAAAAAACAGAAGCTGTTTCTAAAAAAAGTGCCTAAAAAAGTTTAACATTTCGAGTTGTGAGGCTGATTATATCCTTTCTAAACCTGTTGATGGAAATGAAACAAACACCAGCAGCAGTTAGCAAATAATATATATTTAATCTAGTTACCAAACGTGGGGAAATAAAGGTTGAAAAACACAAGAAAAGCTTAAGCATGTTCATTTTCTGACTTAAATTGGACATGCTGACAGTGAATCATAATTTTGTTACTCACATAAATTCACACGCTCAACCCAGCCTCAGTTGTCCTTCTTCATAGTGATGGTTCTATGACATATCTTACCAGCACATGAGGCATTCAATCTTATCTTTCAAAATGAGCCAATTGTCCGTGGTCATTTGGGTGTTCAAGATTGGTTATCTAGACCCACTAGGAGGCGATTGGTGGTGTCCAGTAAGAAGTGAAGGTTCTCATGTGGGCAAAAATCAGAAGTGGCAAATATTGAGGAGGTCACTCAAACCATATTGAATTACTACTGACTTCTGCGGTTTTCAGCCTCACAGCCTCTCAACATGCCTTGGACTTAATGCGAGACAAGAAATGATTAATGACTAGGTAATCAAGTATGTATATTTTGAACAGACTACTGTTTTCTTTGGGAATTGTTGGGGATTGGACATGAAATGAGAATGAGTATTAGAAATACAGTTCCATTCAACAGATTGTTACAGATAATAAAAATACACAACCCATCATAGAAATGTAGCTTCATCCACTGGATGTCTTGTGCACATGTTTGCAAATATGCTGTAGCTACACAAGCTTCCTTATATGATCATAGAAATATTGTGTTCACAGACTACCGTCCTGCCCCCTTACAGGGCAAAAAAAGTAACTACTGGAAGGGAATGTGGACCAAGGGTCACTTAACCTAAAACATTGTATAAAGTAACGCAAAGCAAAAATTGTCCACCATAAAGAAATAAAAAAGGCCTTAGTCATAACAAATCTTGAATTGCCATGACATGACAAGGTCATCTTGGGTATATCCCAGAGAGTTCAACTAATACTGAGTTTAAGCCTGAGCTGTGGGTTTCTAAACTTTGGGATGTAAAAATTAGTTTCAGGTTCCAGAACAGCTGATCTGAGTTTGTTCAATCAAGTCTGAGTTTAGTGTTTCTACTAGGTTAAATAATCAAAAGCTACAATCAATGGTTCTCTGATACCGTGATTCAACTGGTGAAGCCTTACGACCGCCATACACCGCGCCATTTTAGCTGGAAGCTTTGATGTGCTCGCGAGCGCTTAATAGAAAAAAAAACGCAATATAGCTTCATCAGAGAAGGAGAGATAAACCTATGTGGGAGAAAATTACTGCCAGAGCGAGTGTATCTATAAGTTTTACTTAATTTTCTTGGAATATTGTGTATGAAAAGGTGGCGGAATGTCATTGAACAGACTTCCCCCCCGAAGGCATTTTCTCCAATCCTGGGATGAGCCGTTGAAGTGTTTAGAATATCTGGCAGGATGGACGGCTGTGGAAGGAGCAAAATTATACCTCCCTTTAGTTTCAGACATAATTACAATTTCATTTAGTGGCTATTCCAGCATATTTTCTAAAATACCAAATATTCAGCAATCTTGTAGAGAAAGCTGCCTCTTACAGAAATCGAGTGATACAAAGACTTTGCTGGGGTGTGAGGGCAGATATGTGGTGTGTGATGCTTGAGATGTACAGGTGGAGAATGTCATACAGGTAAGTCAGGGAATTAAAGCACAGCCGATCCGGGTCTCTCAGTCCTCTCCCGACGTGAATCTATTAATAATACAATTGAGAAGCCAACACGTAACATATGGATGCTTTAGTTCAGGCTCAGAAGAGGAAGGAGTCAAGAAAAAACCTAGGGTTTGTTGAAGTAAACCTTCCAGCTAACAGGTACACAGAATAAGTTACTATGGTATCTGACTCAGAGTTTAACTTACCTTGCTTTCTGAAACGGAAAACCCAGAGTTTTCCTCATCTCAGAGTTAATTAAGTCAGAGTCTCCACTAAACCCGCTCTCTTGAATACCCCTCTTGACTTTCTTTCAGAAATGTCAGAGGCGATGGGATCTGTCCGCCCACCGCAGCCCCTGCCACATTTCATTGTTTTCACCTGCCTGGTCTCCATTCCTTCTGCATTACTGGATAATAACCTGTTAAGCCTCTCTACTTCGTGCTGTGTGGGCCCTCTAGTTTGGCAAACAGAACCTTTTACATTCTATTCTGGTGCCAATTAAAGTGTGAATTTGCTTCATCCGTGTTACCTGAAAGGTATTAACTGTCTTGATTTTTCTTTCGGTTATTTTGTGTGTTTTTTTTTTTAACCGTTTCCAGTGTAATCACAATCAGCGTGTCTCGTTATCTCAATCAGTTTACAAGCATTTTAAACATTGATGTATGTGTTCCCACTTTAGGAGTCAATACAGGAACTCACTAGGACTTTATCTTTATATGACTTAAGAAGTTGTTTTCGTTTCCAGGTTTGCTGTGGGCTGTATCGCTCAATATTAAGTCAACGTTGGTTATAGGCTGAGCGAAAGTGAAATAGAAGAAAGCTGAAAAATTGAAACGAGCTTGAAAGAAAAATGAAGAGGAAAAAGGTGGGAAAATGAAGGTGATGGGAAGCGAATAGGAAGCGAGGAAACGTAAGTGCTAGAAACAAACCAGGAGACAACAGTCGCAACCAATTAACTTACTCCAGCAGTAAGAACTTTCTCTCGCGCCCTCACATGGCCTCAACCTTATGACCGCTCCTCTATATCTTACAGACCATTAAGTGTCTCACAGAAGTAGGCATCTCATTATAATTGCTTTAACTATTCATAACTTCTGCACAATCACTTACTTTCTCACATGGGCTTCTTGGACTTGCAGCTGTTTTGTATTAATCTCCAAAAGTGGGTTATGGACATTTGAGATCTAAAACTGCAGCTGCTCTCGGTTTGAAAGGGAGCCATTTAACTTCCTCATATTAAAAACAACAGCAGGAGTCAGCTTGAATCTTTGTCCATCATAACAGATTCCAATGTATTCTTTTCTAAGCAGAGATTTTATTCAAATGTGTCTGGCTAAAATGAATGGTGGCTAGATTCCATTTAACTACTTTTCAGTTTCATGAACTGTGTTATTTTGTTTACTAGGACAAATAAATAATGTGAGGGAAATTGAACAGATTGATCACTTATGCATATTTGGTTCTTCTGTTTGCTGGTTTTACCTTTAATTCAGGAGAAGATGGTTTGTTTATAACTAATAGACCAGCTGACAGAAAGAGAACACTGACATTTACAGAATACTCTAGTTAGGATAGGATGAATGAATGGATGGACGACACAATTCAATGTCATGAACCTATGCTCTTGACTTATTGCACAATGTTATATGTTGTTGTTCCCACTATCCCTCCTCTTCAGGTGTCCAAACTATCTCAATCTGGCATCTCTAAGCTGGACTGTCACTCTGATGTGTTTGTTTCTATTCCTGTCCATCTTCATCCCTCTTAACATCTTCATCTCTGCCACCTCTAGCGCTGCCTCCTTCCTTTTGTTCAGTGTCTTTTGATTTCAACACCAAAATAACTCTGAGCGCTGGCTGACTGTCAGGCTCTAGAGATGGCAGTACAGTACTTCCATGAACAATACACATTAGCTACCTGCTGCCCCTGCTTTATGGGAGACGCCCCTACCAGAAGCCAAACCATAGTTGATTAAAAAACAGTTAAAACATATACATAACAGAACATTTCTGTATATATAAACACTTCAAGCCATCGATATTAATTGAGACGTCTACAACATATTTGAATCTCCCAAATAAGCATTTGTGCTGTACCACTACAAAACACCCCTGTGTTGTGGTTCACACATGGTACAGGCCGCGTCCCAATATCTCCCTTTGACATTGGCTTCTACCTCTTCTGGTTTGAGCGATGGACCAGGAAATCCTGAGGTGACAGTGATGAATAAAAACATTACCACGACCAAATAAAACAACTATTTATACAACTGCACTTGACTTTCAACTATGTTTCTGGATGATATTTCTTTTTAACTGGGACTGTTTAGCTTTGACGTGCATAGCTCAGCAAGCTAAGAGTAGAATACAGTTAGCAGCTGCTAGCACACTAATGCTAAAGTTGGCAATCTGAGGAGTACTGTATATGGTGGTAACACAACACAACAGCGGTACAAACAATACGTGGCTTTAGTGGGTAGACTGATCATCTATAAACCGGGAGACCAGGGTTCAAGCTCAACCCCTGACACAACATACCTTGGGTCCTTGAGCAAGTACCTGAACCAGCTCCCCGGGTGGTTCTCAGGGGCCGCCCACTGCTCCTTCAGTAATGGGTTAAGAGAAGAGATGAATTTCACGACATTGTACTGTGTAAACGTGTGATGAAGAAAGGAAAGATTATTAATATGATGGAATTAATAGGCTTGAATGTCCTTTCGTTGAGTGTTAAAACAGTCACTGTCTGACAAAGAAGACACTGTGTTGTCCGTCTATCAAAGAAAACGAGGTAATGCCTGTTTACATAAAAGTAGGTTCCTCACACCTTTGCTTCTACTCTGTACATGAAGATACAACAAACCAAGATCCACATAACAACTACTGTTAACAATAATACAATTTCAAGTGCATGGATGATCATTTCCTGTCATGTAGGCGCTGTCTGGTGTTTGTTTTGTGGCTGCACTGAATAATAGAAAAGAGCAGAACACAGCCACTCCACTCAGGCGGAAGAATACAATTATTGATGGATGAAGTTCGAGTAACATTGTTTATCTTGTTACAATGACAAGTCTCGGTGGCTTCGATGTATTTGGCAGCAAATGAACATTTTGCCCTTGAAGTTGATGCATTTGAAGAAGGAAAAATCAGCAAGTATAAAAACATGAGCGACTTCCACGAAGGCCACATTAGGATGACAAGGCTCACTGGTGCACATGGGAAACACATGTTCTTATGTTAAAAGGGAAATAAAATAAATTGTTAAAAGTGCTGTGTTCACATTGTCATCCTATTGGTCCACACTGGAACAGATTGACCAATTTCCAAATGGTCATGGAGAGTCCCAGGGTTCAACTGTATCCATGTGGTCTGAGCCCCTCTTTAAGGGTATCAGTCCGGTGATAATAAGCATCTTAGCTAAGAGTATGACGGTAAGGGCCGAGTTATGAGGTGTGCAAAACCGCAGCTCCTTGATCCATATTGAGCATATTATGAAATTGTCATCACCGCATTTCCGTCTGCTAATACACAGTGTATTTGTGTTTCTTTAACTTTGACTGTTAATTGTAAAAGTGACATTCAATGGAGTCACAAAATGTATGAAATCATCTCCTTTTTCTCCCCCCCTTTTTTTTTGATGACTTTAAACATGTCAAATTAATTAAACAAGACATAGTACAAAACTGCATTTTTGTGCACAGCTGGCTGTGCCATCATACTTTATGGATGCGTATCCATCCATGAAGTTGGGGTTTTATTGCCCACCTTTATGGATGCCTGTCTCTCTTGTTCAGATCTATGCAAGACCTCCAATTTGGTTGAAAGAGCTATTGGCTGTATTGTCGGGTAGTGAGCCAGTCGGGTATATGCTGAATGGAACTTCTTGTTTGTAAGAGGATGGAAGCCCCATTATTCTCCTCTGGTACTACTTTTAGGTTGACATTTCTTGCTCTTGTCATTCATTTTTTATAAACGTTTTTGGTACATCTTCAGTAATATTATGCTTTATGTATTGGTTATATAAGAGTTTGTTATTCAGATTTGCCATCAAATACTCTATTTCCTTGGTCATTATTTTCCAATAACAATACAATTTAAATGTTTATTATGGATTTCTTGACCGTATGATCCATATGATTATGCAGATACTAAATCCTTGATATCTGAAAACGCCAAAGGCATCAGGGAGTCATAATGTTGTTAATAATTTGCAGCGAATGAGGACTAAATCGGATCAATGGCTAGTAGATTATGGCGTAAAACATTTTGGACATGAAGTTCCCCCTAGTGTCAGAGATACTCAACCAACCTTTCCTAAAATTAATCCAGTTCTTCCTCACACTAAGATATATACGAATATACACTTAGAAAATTATCCAACAAATAGTTTTTGAGTTACGGCGCCGCCATGAAGGTTCTGAGGCTGATGCGGCTCGCATCCCCGACTTTTCGGGAATATAATCATTCAATACATCTCCATCCAAGTACAGGGGTTTTCTTTCTATTGAATATGATGTTGGGATTGTATAATTGTGGTAGAATAATTCATGTTCATTAATTTCCATCTGTTGAAACAAAACAAATATTTTAAAGTCATATTTGGGAATGTTTATCCTTTAACTGCTAATATTGAATATAATAGGGAGGGAACTTGGTTACCCATTTTGATTTTGGTATAGTCCTATTTTCACAGGTGTTAAATTGATCATGCTATATAAGTTAAATTAGAGAATTCTTCTTTAGTCCTTTTGTTTTGTATTTTTGTCTGAGTCGATGACGTACTGTAAATAAAGAAATCCCCATTGGAGAAGATAAAAGCCTGTGGAATCCAGTCTTCCAATCTTCTTCCTTGACATTTGAGTCGAACTGTTCTACAAATGGCTGAATAGTTTTCTATATAAGCAAGAAACACGTAAGCAAACTTTATCTAGGTTTAATGAATCATCACGCGTTTCTGTGACTCGTATATCCACAGGATATCAGAGATCCGAGATTCTTACTGTCCACGCAGACTTGATGGAATCAATTTCTTAGCCGTGCAAAAGTGCAACAAACTCAAGATAAAGTCCAGTATGTTGTTTGGGATGAGCAGTCTCATCCCACTGCTCTTCCCCTCCCATAATACAGGTTGATTTCCCTCTCTCTAAACTCTAGTCAGAGTTTTGTTGTTCAACAGTCAACCCTTCAGACACTTCTGCCTCTCCTCTTGTCCTCTCCCAGGGGCTTCTGATGAGCTGTTAAAGAGCAGCAATGGACTCCTACTGTGCACTTTCCACATCTCATGGAGATTGTAATCATTCCTTCCCTCCAAACATCCTGGGCAATCTTCTTCATGGGCATAACGAATCGGATCTAGACTCTGTGCCCTCATGAGAAATCAGAAGTCAGCCACCTGAGTAAAATTCTCAGAGGAGGAATTTAAATCTCCTTAATCCCTGTATTTTTGGAGAGGAAAAAAAAAAGATTAGTGCTCACTGCTCAGGGTAATAATATTGTCATGGAATATATATTGTGTGGTACAGTAGCATTAAAAGCTAACCATACATTTGAAACACAGAGCTTGACCATCTCTCTAAAATCAAATTAATTGTGTCACATAATTTCCCTTTAGATTTGGATGGTGCTCCAACCTCTCATTCCTCCTCTGGTGGGTTTATTACCTTCATCATCACAGCAAGTGATTAAAACTCAATGCTAGGCACCGGCACTTCTTGGCAGCCATTTTTCAATTACGCTGCTACTGTCCACACTGCTTGACTTCACCCATGGCCATTCTAATTATATAGCACTTTCTACACTAGAAATAACACACAACTCAATACAACATTGTTTTTATGACCGCTATCTGAAACTATTATAGCCTCTACAATTAGATGACAATTACTCGAGTGATATGAAGGTATTAGATGTTGATTCTTTGTCTACAATGATGGAGTAAACAGTGACTTTCCTCTGGTTATTATTATCACAATGATTTACTGAAGAAACATCTTTCCCTGAAACACAGGTGCTGTGGAAAGGAGGCTGGTGTAGAAGAGGTATTAATATCCACTTCTGGACAGTGAGACATGCTGTTTGCCATCCTAAGAATAAGACCTGCACCGACATCTTTAGCCACATACCATAATTCAACTGCTTGCTGTAAAGATTGCGTCCATCGACCAATGTGGCATTTTAGACAATTTTATGCAACTTTGTGGAGAAGAACTTTTACCATAAAAAATGCATATTATCGTATTCTTATTCATATGTAATCATTATTATATTTAGCGTTAGGTATTGTAGAGGTACACTATACTATTTTTATTATTTTCTTTTTCTATCAATATTGATTAAAAATGTATAATTTTAGTGTATTTACTGTACATGCATGTACTGTATGTTCCTTGCTGCCTCGCTCTACCCCATTCCTCTATTTCTCTCTTTCAAGATCTCCTGTCAATTAAAAGGGGGGTTTCTCCTCCCCTGTCCTGAATTTGGGCTTTTGACAACGTTATATCTCTTTAAGGAGAAACTTCGCTCCAGACGTGCTCCTTTGGAAGTTGTTTAGATATAACAGTTACCGTGATACGGTGCTATGGAGGTAATAATACATCTCAGGTGTGAAATCAAATTCATGAATACGACATCTGCATATTGGACATGATGTAATCTATGCTGTTTTGCCACAGGATCATCTCCCAACAAAAAGGTAAACTAGCGTTTATACTGTCCAATCTCGTTTCTATTGACTTGCTCCACTTGGCATAATCAATTAAATTTCATCATTATTTGGACGAAGATGGAAAACAGACAAAGTAAGGCTGACTGCAAATTTGAATAGGTTGACTTTTCGCAAAAAGTTAAAAAAATAAATAGAAAATAAAAAATTGTAAATGATCATTTCAGTCAGAAGAGACAGAAGGAAGTAAAGATGAATGAATGAATACTATCTGATAAAGAGTCCATAAGAAACGCTTTGACACTCAGACTCATAAAGATATTGCGATAAAAAGGTACCTGCATCTGGTTTGCATTTCTACTGGAACATCTGTTATACCACCATTTGGAGTCTGGATACTGGTGGTGGTGGCTGATGAATGATGAAGTTGATTGCTTTTTGAGAACTGGGCAGAGAATGGGGAGGTGGAGGGAGCCCATACCAGAGTCATGCCTGAAGAATGAACAGGGAGATGATGATAAGCTAACGATGAAGGTGTGTCTTTGTGATATTGGATAGTGGGGTTGGCTGGATCAATTGACAGTTCGGACATGGAAATGGCTAAACGATGCTGTGCGTGTGTGAGAGGTGATGAGGAAGTAACTGGGGCCCAGTATATAATGGGGTAGTCTACCCTGACTGAACTTTCGCTTGAGCTTCATATCATTACCTTGAAGTTATAAATGCTGAAAAAGGAAAGTTAGAATTCGTGATCCAACTTACTTGGAAGATTTGAGCGAAAAAGTAATCAGGTTATTATTTCTAAGCAAAGCCAACTTATTATAGTTTACAGTGTAAAATGAACTGAGAAATATGATCTCAGACCAGTTTACTCCACTAAAAGTCCTCCACCCTCTTATCCTCTTTCAGTCCTCCACAGTTTCTAGTTTATTTTGTAGCGTTGCCTCAGCTTATTGCTGGTCACATCTGATTACAACTTGTGTCATGTGAAAATCTCTTTCTGTGAACCCAGACCTATATAATCTGGCAAAATAATTTATTGTTCCAATTTCATACTTCACACACAATGAGACTACAGTGCAAGGAATAAAAGGAATGAAAAAAACTCTCTCTCCCTCGCTCTCTCTCCCTCTCTCTTCCTCCCCCGCTGTCATTTCCCTTGAAACTGCTCTTAATTTTGCATTTCCCCCCTCCAAAAATATTTCTATGAGATCTTTATTCATTCTATAATTCAGTGACCTAAACCTTTTCATAACAGCTCCGGCTGCTGGAAGCACACAGTTTGCATGAACCAAAAATGGTGCATAAAGAATTGCAGCTATTTTTCCATCTGAAGGGCTTCACAGCATTACAGAACCTACTTGCTGTTGCTCTAACCACCTTTTACTTATGGCTATGTTCCCAAAAAGTCGAAGATATAATTGTCATCTTTCCCGCGGCTGATTGGTCCTGTTAACTCGATGACCCAAAAACTATTCCATGGTTCATTTTCAAAATGTACAACGCCATAACCTTTAGAACGAGGTAGAACTGGATTGATTTTAGGTAAGATTATTTGTGAAAGTGCCAATTTAGTTTGTTCAAGGTTTGTATGAATTCACTATCGGAGACCTACCTTGTAAACATTGTATTTTAATTTAATTGTTCAGATTTTACTCAGTTTTTAGAACACAGTTTTAAGGATCTGTGGCGGCGGCAATGACGATTCCATAATATCCCGACTTTACGGGGATATAAATAGAAAGGGAAATAGTAAAACTCAGAAAGGAAACTTTGGGAGGTTTAACTTTAAAATATCCTCCGTCTTTTTGCAAAGACGCAAGATTTCTATTATGGAAACAGCAGCTGTCAGACGCAGACGATACGAAACATCTCATCTGAGTATTTGTCTCAGCTGCATGTATCAAAAGTCCAAATTGCCTTTTTTGATGAGTCACAGCGAAGAGCTTTTGCTGAAGGTGATGATCAGTGATGGTGTGTTTAGAAGGAGAACCTCTGCTCGAACACCAAAACAGCATTGACAAACTGTATTCTCTCCTTAATGCAGTCACAGGGGGAGGTCCATCTCAGAAGGGGCAGACCTGGAGCAAAGCCAAAACAGCAGTGTGGCGAAGACGAGCACTCTTATTTCGCTTATTGTAAAATGAGGTGAGAGTTGGACACACTTCAAATGGAGCAGATCAAATTACTGTGGAGTTTGGTGATCAATACTTGTAATTTATTGGTATTTATTCAGTGTTTTATAGAGAAATTGGCTAAAACCTTGTTACTCAATAAATCCTGTAGCTAATGAAATCTTTCATAAAAAAACATTTGTTGCCATCTTTGCCTGTCATCTGCATCTTCCAGCCATCACACCAGCCAACTACATGTCCTCTTTCAAAACATGCAGAAACCTCCACCTCTTGTTTAATTTTTCTCCACCTCTTGTTTAAATTATGTGGATAAAAATCCAATTTTTTTTATTTTAGTTAACAATAGAAACATAATACTTTTACTTGTGTGTACTGGCCGATTACCAAACCTGGTATATCCAGAATTTGCCAATACGAACCCAATGTCAAATATTATGCATGTCCCCCTTTTTTACTACCAAAACAGCTATGGGATGGACTCTATGCTCTGACACCTTTCTATCAGAGCCAGTATGAACTTTTTCAGCAATTTATGCTTAATTTGCTCCTCTCAGGGATTAATCATCAATACATCCATGAGCCTTCCATGAGGTCCATGACCTTGTTGCTAGTTCAGCAGTAGTCTTCCCTTTGAACACTTTTGGGAGGTACTTACCAATGCTGATCGGGAACACGCAGCAAGACCTGCGGTTGTGGAGAATCTCTTACACATTACATTCTTATCCAACTCAACAAGTCCTCCAAGAAAGAGTGAGTTTGAGTCAAGAGCCAGTGTAGCTGGTCTTTAGAACCACACCGAAAATGTGTCTTCTGATGGCCAAATTAGTAAGACTTAATAATTTTTCTGGTCCTTCAAAAATAATCCAAATCATATTTGAAATACTCATTTGATGATGTTTTTCTAAGATCTTTGTCAGAAATCTGCATGTATTTTTCTTAAACCTTGGGTACTGCTGTGCCTTGATCTTTTGATGTTTTATACTGGAGCGGAACATAGAATGACAAATTATGTCTGTTTAAGAGTACAGTGAATAAAACTGTGCTGAATACATGAAATAAAGTAAAATGAATATAAGTAAACGAGAAGCGGCAAGGAAGAAACAAAGTAGAGGTGGAATTTTGCCCTGGAAAAATAAAGAAGCAATTGATCCACAAATTATGAATTGTGATTTCTTCGGGGATCATTTCTGTGAAACGGTAGTCATCTCAGGAGTTGGAGAAGAAACCTCATGTGGGGCAAGAACTTGGACATTTTCTTATTAACATTTGACTTTTTATCACCCCATTATCAACGCTCCACTACACACACGGACATCTCCGCCTGCTTTCCTCCATGTATGTCTTTAGCGCCTGACTGTTTCCACACCCTAAAGGAGTTCAAGGCATTCCAGCGTTATTATAATGATTGGAGGAAACTTTTTATGATGACAGAGGTAGTGTGTGATTTCATTTATTTAACCATGAATAAAATATAAATCGCCCCGTGTCGTAAAGGTAGCGATAAAATGGGTGTACTGATCTTTTACTTTTATATATATAAAAATATGATTATTTGAATACTAATGTAGATATTTTTCTAAGCCTCTGAGATTTGATCAAATGCACGGGCGAGGCCTGACTCAGAGGTCAAAACCCAGCTGGTCTGCACGATTACGACCAAACCTTTATTGCACAGCTGCACTCTGGTGGAGCATTCAGCTCTATCACAATTATCCCACTTATCTAGATAACAAAAAACCCTTGAGACAAATGAACGCATTGCTCATCTAAGCTTTAGCAGAAGAGGCTGTGGGTTTTATTCTTGAGTGTCAACGTTAATGACATATTCATGTATCCTGCACTCCTTGCAGAGGTTTTGATGCTTTGTCCACCAATCCACTAATGTCATCACTTCATTTAATTACCCCCAATTAAAAGACTATAAAAGAATTGCAAAGAATTGCTAATGAACTCATTTGGATACGTGGAAACATTCAAAAGGAGAGGATTGAGGGCTATGAACCCCAGGCGTGATAGATAAACCTCTCCGCTCCCTCATCCGATCTCTTTTTACGGAGAGAAAATCTGAGCTTAACGCAGAAATCTACCCTAAAATACCCGACAACTCAATCGATTTTTGCAGATTAATATCTGCTCCAATGACTCTGAGTCGGTGAGCAACCTTCCCAGATTACATATGCTAATGCTTTCACGTGCTCCTGCATTAGACAGATCGGAGATATCAACTGGAAATTGTCCATTTAAAACGTAAAATCTTGATTTATCCTCCTCACTGCGTCCACAGATATGATCTCTCCCATTAGCTACAGATGACACGTCTCAAAATGAATTCCGCAGCTGAAAGGAGGCTGTGCAACTCTAACAGATGCACATTTAAGACAATCCCGACTCAAACTACATTCTTTGTCTGTGATGGGGGAGTAAGAGGAGTGGAAATCATTTGTTAACCTCGCTCCATTGAAGCTAAACTGTCCAGATACCGAACATCAGCATGAGGAGAAGGATAGAAGACAGGACGGGTCAGGAGGCCACATCACTATGACTCTGGGACATCTGGACCAGACTGTGTCTGGAATTAAAGTTTTATGAAATGATGCAATACTTGGACACCTTTAGGCTACATAGGTGATATGGAGACTTGATTTTTACTGTCAAAGATGAAGAACCACAGTTGGGACATGTTTTTGAGTTATTTTTGTATATATGGATGGAGTTGATTTTAGGACACTTTACTGATGAAAATATGTTTGATGTGATGACGAAGCTCTGGTCCACCACCAGACGCTCGGGAGTTTGTGTTCTGCCAAGTATCTTAGCTGGTCTTCGGATTGCACCCTTCTGGACGGGATCCTCACATGTTGTATGTGAAATCTGCTGGAGCTAATCGTCCGGGTTTGGGCAGGGGTCTCAGACCCTAATGCTCCTATAATCACTCAAAATTTTGATTCCACCTTCCACATCTGTTCTCGCTTCTCCATTTGTGCTCATTCTTCCTGATGTTAGTGTCAGCAACGATTGCCACATCTATCACAACTGCCCTCCTTTGCTCCTTGTCAGCCACCACTATGTCTGGTTGGTTTGCCAGTAGCTGTTTGTTTGTCTGGAACTTCAAGTCCCACCACATCTTGGCTCTCGGCAGTGATGTTCCTGTGCACTATGTATTCTGCACGGCGAGCATATTGTTTGCATTTATGAGCTGGACTTCAGCCGAATCTTCCACCTGCTATTGCCACATTCCATGGAGGTGCATGGTCTTCCACAAAACAGCCTCTTCCTCCGCAACACTTTTTCCCCATTTCCAATAGCTTGAAGCACTCCCTAAGCAATCCATCTCTGAAGGCCATCTTCCTGATGCATTCATGTACGCTCCTTGTCTCATCCTGGATTGCAGATCTGACACACATCAAGTACTTCTTTTTTACATTGCTCATAGCGTCTCAGGATGCTCAACTTTGGGTGAGAACCTCCATGCTGTGTGAGGAGATTTCTTCTCTTTACGTTGGTGGCGTATATCTTTCCGGAGGACAGCTTATTATTCCAGCTGGGTATCAGATGACTGGTAGGACATACGTGTTGATGACTCTTATTTGTACCTCTGAGCACATGTCTTACCCTCTGGAAGTATTTTACCTATGACTGACCTCATTTCCTCAGCCATCATTGTTTCCATTGGCCTTTCGGATTCCCAGGTACATGTATTTCTGTCTGTCCCGTAACTTGCCTTCTGATAAGTCCAGTCCTCAATGTCTGAACATCTATCTGTATCCAGCCTTTGAGATGATATGGCTGAGGGGTTCCTGGCAGATGCAGAGCAGCAGTGGGGACAGGGCAACAACTTTGGGCGATGGGATTGAGGCAATTCCTTGGAGTTGACCCCCAGATTTGGTTTCCACAGACTCAAGGAGTTGCGGATGAAGGTTAATGAAGGCCAACACTGTTCTGTTATGTTGTGGTCATCACCCGTACTTAGATGTCCATTTTTGATTGACCATAACATTGGGATGTCCATTCCAGCACAACTTCTCTGAACTTTATTTTTAGCGCCACAAAAACAAAAGCACATCAGGTCAACTCTATATTATTATTTGATCCTACTTTATTATTTAAATTCTGATGAGTGGTGCTTTGATTTGGACAGACATGGTTTTGGGGAAGAAAAGAAAAAAGGAAAGTAAATGTCACTGAAGAAGACAGAAAACTACAAGACCGATGAATGCGGAGGAAGATATCCGTCATCTCAGGGTTTCCATCCATGGTGTGTTCATCAATGAGTTGGATAATGCTGAAGATTTGTGGATGGCACTGCCAAATACACAGACTTATAGCCGAGTAAATTCATAGAACAGCAGGCAAGTCCTCCGACTCTGGGGGAGCATACTTTAAAATGCTGATGCATACACAACAGTCCCCTAACTCATTATTGAGCCAAAGGGGAAACAGGTTTTAAAGGAATAATTAGCATCCAGGGGCAGAGACAATGACACCTTTCCTCTATCCATACTGATCCTTGTCAGCAAACATATAGACTGTGCCTTCCATTGTTGTGGCCAGTTTGGCCTGTTTCTTGTTGGCAAATCCTCTTCCTAATCCTCTCCTATGATTTGTGCATATTGTATTTCTTCTACAGTCTCCTTTCTCCTGTGAACAGAAGAACTGAGGGATCAGCTTGTTTATGACTCCTCATTGAGGTAAATCATCTCAGTCAAGAGTATTTATGTGGATTTCTTAACGTCAATTCCTGTGATTCAAGCGAAGGCATTATTTATCAAATCGTGAGATGTTGCCATTCCTTCATCCAGGTTGACCAGGAGTTTGATTTTTTTAAACTTATTTATTTATGTTTTTGATTTGCTTTGATTTTTATTTATTTATTTTTTGGGAAAGCGGGCGGGGTCAAAGTCTGACTCTCGGTATGAATTTCCCATTTATTCACTTTTTCAAAGCAATTTTCTTAATACAGAGCTTTTCACTAGAATTCCTCTGCCTGTATTTCTGCATTGTACTCCCAGCTGCTGGACGTTTGCCCTACAACTTGAAGAATAACAAATGTGATCATGTTAGGTCAACCTTGAGATTTATGCCGAACTGTCAGAAATCATTTGCAATGACACGCTAACAGTTCTTAGCTCGTTAAAGCCTCAGGAGGTTGATTAAATGATAGCTAATTGTGACCAAAAAATGGAATGACACAACAAGTTAGCGCTATCCATGCAGCCTCTGAATGGCAACTGAGACTGCTTTGGATATGGAACAAACGATTTTCAAGAGCGTCGTTAACCCTGTGTGGTAAGCACAAACACACATAAACGGGGGGGGGAAAAAGCAGTACCATTCCATTAACAGGGTTATGTTCCCTCTATAGGCACACGAAGTGATGACAGTTAACCAGCAACATGAGCTGGCTAACATTAGTAGGCTATATTAACCTTCTGCTATGTTCCTGAGTTCACTGACAGAACAAAGTAAACCCTCCTCCACACTTAAACAAGAACCAGTGAGGGGGATCTGAACTTATCATGAAGTTTCTGTGGAGGATAGTCTCACTTCAAAATGTGTTTCGTTCCCACTTTAACCTTAACCCAATCATGACGTGAAAGCAGCATCACTACAGTTACAAAATGTGTTGCAAAAGAATTAAGTAACTACTTAAAATAGACAACGTATAAACATGAGTTCCTCAAAACCTGTCTTTATATTGCCGATAATTCGGAGATATTATTGAATCATCCTCACGCGGTGATGCCTTGCCGCAGATCATGCGTGTTAACACAATAATATATAAAAATAAAAAACCTATTTCATGAATTATTTGCATTTTTTAACTGATTTTGGGAAACGGCAGTTGAATATTTTTGCCAGTAGGGGGGTGCATTAGCTCAAAATGTTTTGGACCCATAATTTCTCAAATGTCGGTGTAATTTAGTCCAAATTTGGTGAAAATGAATCAGTTCCAGGACAAATGTAACTGCAATCGTTCATATTTTAGCTTTTTTTTTTTTATCATTGAAAAACTGCTTTTGGGACATGACTTGGGGATGGGGATGCGTGTACAACGCAGGGGTTCTCAGACCTTGCTCTCAGGGATAACAGCATAGGCCTGTAGTTCTTTTCATGCTTCTGTTTCATTAAGTATTTCTCTGTGCTCTCAACAACGACTTAAAGTCCCTGGACATCTGCTCAAATTGACGGACAAAGCAATGATCGATAAACACTCTGAAAACTCAAGGAGTTCCTACTGACCGGTGGAAGCACTTGATAGGACACAAACTAAAGGTAGAATAGTAACACCTCTTAGCCACCATCAGCAGCTGAATCAATGAATACACTTAAGATATAGGGCCTGTTGCTCCCTCCCCTTCTACAACATGCTGAGCTACTCATTACAGCACTTACACTGCTCTGTGTTTAAAAGCCTCTGGTCCTTATATACCGGTTCATGTCATTCAATCTGTATTGTTATGATTAATGGATAAATAAACCAAAATCTGAACAAAACTGCATAAAAATGGAGGAATTCCATGTTTTTGAGTTTTTTATCTTTTCAAACACCTTTGCCATGGATTGATGAGGATGAACTAACTCGTTTATGATACGGTAGGATATCTTTTCAATCTCAATAGTGTTCACACAGGCTCTTACAATAGAAGAAAAATCTCTCCCTCAATGCTGAGAACTGGAACTAAATACCTTACACCATCTCATGGAAGCAGTTTCCCCATTTGTGCTTGACCTCCAGTAAAGTAGATATTTTACCCATTGAGTGCTATACTCCATTTTATACGTGTAGCACTCTGGATCTCTCCCTGAACAATTTCAAACTACTCCACCTGTGTCCATAAAAAAAAAGAAAGAAGAAATCTCAGAAATATCACACAGGATTATGAATCACATGAAACAGGATTCAAAGGTTTGAATCCTGAGATTCTGAGGTTCTGATTGTAAATCAGACTTTTGTTTAATGATTTACTCTTTAAAATCGACTTTTATTAGTTGTCTTTTTTAATGTAATTGATTAATAAGTTTATACATCTCGTATGATCGTATCCATAATGTAGGCCTACTGGTATTATATTACGATGATGCGCTTTACCTGTATACTGATTTCTTCACTTCTTGTTTTATGCCAATATAAATTCATATATTCATGAATTTAGACATACTTACTTATTAAATAAACACAAAATTGCGGCTTCGACAGGTGGCCTGATATCAGTGGCTCTCATAAAATCTCTACAGCAGGTTGAAACAGGAGCGTGTGGCCTTGACTGCCTCTATGCAGCAAACGGAAGAGAAATACATGAACAACCAATTACATGTAATGCTCTTTGATGCATATGCCATTTAACAGATGGTGCATTAGAAGACTCTTTGTTCGGCATCTCCCTACCTTCGGTTGCAGTGAGTCCATTTAATAAACCGGGATTTTCCGCAACTAATTGCGGTGAACTCAAGCTGGCCTTTGACGCTGTCCCGTTCATCTGCTTCACACAGGTTGGTAAGCAGCACATGATTAAAAACGCGTACTCGCATAAGCCGTGTGCAGTGAGTATATTGTGATTCATGTGCATCAACTATAACATGTGGTGGGTGTTTTGACTACTATCCAACATTTTTGTTGGCTCTGGCCATAAGATTGGAATTAACAGTGAGAAAAGGCAAGAGTTGTTGGGGGGCTAATAACATACGTTACCCTACGTTGAGTGATCCTTAATGCATCCTCCCAAAGCGACAACATGTAAAACTGTGTCTGACATCTGTCAGTCAACGAGACAGACTTTGGATCTTATTTTCTTCCCTGAATCTCCCATTTTGGATGCAGCCTCTTTGCATTCGAGCATAGCAATTTAAACTTCTCAGTAGTTACACGAGCCAGCTGATATATTTTAATTGACAGCTAAGGTTCAGGATGGCACCATTTAAACTGTGCGTAATGGCGTCTTTTTCTAAATTTGAACAATAAAAGCCACATCAGTGATGGGTTGATAGCTAGAGTGATAGCAGTGTGAGTTTGAGGACATGTGCAGGAAGGATCTCCAGCAGCTGAATATTTTTTCTTTCTTTCCTGGAGCATATTCATTAGATATTAGCTGCTGCAGCTTGTCCATCAGTGTGGCATGAAGGCCTGGAGAAGGAGGGCTGCTACATCCTGTTCACAGACACAAACAAACTGGTTATTTAAGATGCTTTCCCCAGTAGATGTCACTAAAACACCCAAAACTTCTGTTTATTTTCCACACAATATTAGCTCTGCTGCTGGTTGAGAAATACTAAATGATGCCACTAAGCCCCTTAATACCAGCAGGTTCGTATTCAAATACAAGGATGTAGTAAATCAGAGAGGTATTCTCTTTTCAAACAAGATTTAAGCCACTAAATCTCAATAAGAGCCAGTCAGTTATGATAAAAGGCGTCACTGGGCTTTAAACAGTTGTCAACAGGGAGAGCTGGGCATACAGCTACAGCCTGACAAAGACCAGGCCCTCCTGGCCATGATGTTCATAAAATCAACAGGCCGCCTGCAGGAATCAGTTCCTGCTAGAAGGACACAGGGAACAAACCATACAGGAGATAAATTTAAACCCTTCTTCTGTCGGCTTTTACTTGATAAGCTGCAATTAAGAAGCAGTTTCATGCAATATGGATTAAACTGTTTGTTGCTCCGAGATATTCAGGGACACGTCTCCCTCCCACTGTTGGACCATTTCACTTAAGACTTACATGATGGGGGTATTTGCTTCTCGCTGTGACAGGCAGGAGAGGCTCGCGCTGCGGAGAAGAGACCCTCGCAAAGGTTTCTCTTTTAAATCTCGACCTGCGCTCTCCTCGGTGCTGAAACTAGAAGTCTGCGTAAAGCTTTTATATTTTTTCCGAATGGAAACTTCTTCCCAGAGTCTCAAGTCAAAGCTCCTTATGTAACAAAAAACACGAAAAAGATAATGAATGCAATAAAGTAGAAACGCATAAAATAATAGAGAAGAAGAGAAGAGAAAAAAAACCTTCTTTGTTCAGTCTTAATAAGCTGAATGATGGGATCTCTGGCGTAAGTCCGACCCTGCTCTCGTGGGGTTTAATTGCTATAACTCAATGATGAATAGCGCAATTTATGTCTTGAGGCGATTTTTGGTCATGTGTTTCTGCACATGTGCTAAACCTTAAACGCGGTTTGCAGGAATCTAGAAGGCAAATAACGACCGTCATTACCGCCAAAGAGTAATCCCAGACTTTCACTTTTCAAGCTCCCTTCTCTCCCTCACTCTCTCTCTCTCTCTCTCTCTTACTCCATCTCTCTCTCTATTTTCCTCTCTCTCTCTGTGTATCTCTCTCTTTCCCACACACGCAAGCATATACGAACCCCCCCACCCCCACCTCTTCACTCTCACCCATGCAGCCGAGGCGCGTCTCGTCTCCACAGCTCGTCTCCAGCAGCATGTCCTCACACATGCAGCCTCGGTGCGATGAAGCGGACCAGGACACGCCACCAGCGTGACAGCGTGAAGCAGGTAAGCCTGATCACCGCCTCCTTGTTTCCCCCACTAGCCCGGCACCGCCGATTAAACCAAAGGAATTTCGATTTTTTTTTCTTTTTTTTGCCCGCGCCTTCACCTGACTCTCACAAATTCGGAGAAGGAGCGCCTGTTCGCAGTGAGTAGGTTTCATCAAGATGTCTTACTGAAGGAATCTCTGACAGGAGACAATCATGTTGAAGAACTTTACGACTTTTTGGGTCACGACTGTGTTTAAACCCGCGCTTGTAAGTCTTATTATTATTATAATAATAATCCTCCGGTGCGTAAAAACGAGAAATGTGACGGTCCGCCATCAGATTCCTCAGCGATCTGCCCTGAATGCACATATTTAAAAGTTGGCCGTGCCAACACGACAGACGGATGTGTGGAGCTCGAAAGCCGACCTCCATATATCTATGTCTAAGCTTTTTGTGAAGAACACAGCAGCAGCCAGTGTTTTGAGGGTGATCACCAGACTGAAACAGAACAGCAGAACTTTCCTCTAGTTTCCTGCATCAACAGCTGAAAATGTCTCAGAACCAAATCACAGTGCAGAACATTTTAATCCCTTCATCACTTTTATTGTTCGTTCAAATCCTCGTCACCTGCAGCAGAGTGCATTTCTTTCAGGCACTGCTAGTCTGATTTACTCTTGGGTTCTTTTTTTCTTCATGGTTTTGCTTTAAATACTTTTTTCGGCCATGTTTCGCTCGCGTGTCTGAAGAAATGCGCGCCGGATCATTGCACACTCATGCGCTTTTCATTAAAAAAAATGTCCTCCCTGTTCTTTCATTCGATCAACCACTTCTCTCTCCACAAATTTTCTACATTTCATCAGCGCTAATAAATAACCCCCTGACGTCTAATGACCCGCACGTAACCGAGTCGCAGATCTGCCGTGCGTCTATGTTCGCCCTGGAGGAGCGTCATCTTCATTTCAGCGCGTTCGATCGTAACAGATGGAGGAAGAATAATTGCTTTCTATTCCATTTTTATTCTCTTAAGACAAATAAAAACAAAGAATCGAAATGCAGAGTGTTTTTATTACATACACGAATTGAAATGTGTGAAGATATTTGCGAATAAGAGTCGGTTTCCTCTGAGCCAGCGTGCGTAAAAGCGCAGCGCCAAGAAGCGAGCAGATTAGAGATGGGAGGATTGTTTGGGATTGTTGCCTTATGGCTGAGCTGCTTTTCGCGCATAGAATCTCCCAAATTATGATCTGGATGAAGCGCAGTCAGCTTTTATTTTTTTTTTGTCCACAAATGCAACGGGCGATCCAGGACACGATTCCCAAAAGGCAAAGCTGTGATTTTTCAAGCTGCTTTTCTCTTAATACTTAATACTCGACAATCTTATGAAGCAGATGTGGACTCACAATAACGTTTACAGTAATGTGAAGGAGACTGGGAGCAAAGACGCAAAGAAACCATCGCAGTTTGGGGCGTCTTTCTTGTGATGGATGGAGGTTTAGGTTCCTGTTCCGGATCATTGCACTCCTCGCTGCACTAATGAATTAATGTAAGTTAGCCTAAGTAGACTTTATTAAACTAAAAAAAAATGACAAGTCATTCTCTGAGAAGGAAAGAGTGTCTGTTTTCTCCATGCTCCCAGGCTCAGGCGTTGCTTCCAGTAGGATTGTTTCTTATTTCTGCAAAGGCAAAGAAAAAATTTAGAGCACGATTCTTGCTGTGGATTCAAATTCTCTGTTATAAGAATGAATGCATGTAGTTTGTATAAGCTGATGTTATGATTTTATCAATAGTTACAGTGTACTGGAGGGGCATGTCACCTGTAGCAGCAGCCAGTGCTGATTGTGGATATTCATTTAGTCAGTGTATGTGAGAGAACTGTGGCCTGACCTTGATTAAGTCGCTGTTGGTAATAGGTTCTGTTTGAAGGTATTACATTATTTTCTAAAGCAAATGGAGTGATATTCTTTTCAGAATCTGTGACTGTCATTGACTTGTACCACGTGAGGCTGGTTTTATCCAAGCACATTCATGCAGCTCTCCTGTCATGAATAAGGGGGGGCGGGGCTTCACATGTTTACTAATGTCAAATGTGGAATCCATCAGGAAGTTTTCACCACTCTTGTCATGTGATGTTTTCGCTGTAAGAACACAAATGGAGCGTCGATTGTCCATGTTTGTCTGTGCAGTGAGTGTTTAGCAAAAACACCATCTAACAAACATGAAGCATCATGTGACACTTATGTTGTCTCGATATTCCTCAGAGGGCAGCCTGATATGAACAAGCGTCCACAAAAAATGAACTGCACTTTAACCAAACACAATAGAGTCATTTGCTCACCTATATATTAAGACTTTTGACAGCCTATCATGATTCCACAGAAAACATAATTTGTATCGCCAAGAAAAAACCTTTAGCTTATATAAATCACTCCAAGCAATCCCCCATCATCTAGAATCATTTGTTACATGGCTGAAATAGTGAATAACAATGTAATAAGCCTTTAACAATCCCATTTCTATGTCTGATGGTGTTTTTTAGTTGCATAATAGAATTATAGGGTAGTTATATTTTTTTTAACCTGTGTCACATAAATCAATCCATGCAACCACCCACCTTCTAGAATCATTTATTTACATGACGGAAATAGTTAACAATGTAATAAGCCTTCAACAACTACATTTGTATGCCTGATATTTTTTAATTGCGTAATAGAATTACATGGTAGCTGTATTTTATTTTTTACCATGTAAAATTGGTCAGACAATCATTTGTTTCTCGATTGGCATGATGTCCTTTCTCCTTTTATTTGTACTCTTAATTTGTCTAAGGGAACTTTAACAACCTGCAGTGAAGTTTATAAGATCTGAAATAAGGCTGCATAACGCACATAGCAATCTCATCAATGTATTGCGTCATTGCTTTGAGCAGACGTTTGAAAAGTTTCTTTGACTTGTTGCTTTCCGTTTCTTCTTATCCTCCTGTTTGGTTGTGATGGTGATGGATGAGGTTTGGATGCACCATGACTGAACAGTTATTTGATGGTTAGCTCCATTTCTTCCAGCCCTCTGAGGTTTACCAAGGTCAGATATGGGACTTATTTTTGATATACTTTCCAAAATGTATTGGTATTGTATCAGAGATACACATATTATAGATCGTGCATCATTTTCATTGGAGGTGTAATTGTGCTTGAGTGTGATCGCATATTATGGCATGCATTGATTTGTAATGCATCATGCTTAGATTCTCCAAAG
Organism: Lophius americanus; assembly: GCA_037951165.1. Lineage (NCBI taxonomy): Eukaryota > Metazoa > Chordata > Actinopteri > Lophiiformes > Lophiidae > Lophius > Lophius americanus. The sequence goes on along the minus strand of JBBDHG010000098.1, from coordinate 85,411 downwards.
AATATGGCAGCGCATAAGGATATGTACACACACACTTGAGGATACAGCGCTCTCTCTTGGTCTCGCTCACAGGGCGGACAGAAAAAGGAGGAGAGACCGAGGGAGCCAACGCTCCTGCCTACCATGAATGCATGTTGCATTCTAAATCTGTGTTTTTGGCAACGTTGGAAACAGTTCTAGATGCGAGGTTGCTTTTATAAAAAGTTAAATTTAGCCGTTGGTGTGTCTCATTCTGTGGACGTAAGCTTCTCGGTTGTAGAGCGGCTGCACAGTGAACATTAGTGAATCTGTGTAGCTGGCGCACTCTGAAAGGAACGTATAATTACCAAGCTTTCAACTGCAATAGGCTCCTCTATTTGCACAGAGATCCTGCTCTAATCGCTTTCTTTCTCTGCCACCGCGCTCTTATTTATTTTTATTTTTATGCAATTAAAATGTAGTATGCTTAGAACGGATGAGGAAGTCCACGCAGCACCGGCCGGGTTTTGAAGGGAAGCTCTAATTGAGCAGAAACAGAATATTGGCTCTGCTATGATGTGAATATTATCTGAAGAGATAAAAAGATTCTATGAAAGGGTTTTATGTAACAGTGAACATAAGGCAATCATGTGTATATGCATGAGTGGATGAAGGTTGTGAGAAGACTGACGGGATTTGTATGTAAATATGCTTTCATGAGCTTAAATATCCGTGCGGCGGATTGTTGTCACATTCTGATGTAGCAGGTTTACATAGCCCACGTGTTGCCAGTGGGACAAATGGCTGGTTTACCCTTTGACTGCGCCCCTTATCAGACGCTGAGTGATTGCCGAGCATTACAGTATGAAGTGCCACTAAACCACTGCACAAGGTGGCATTGATTGGAAAGGATGGGAGGAGAGAGATTCCTCCTTAAGGTCATTATCTAGCAGACGGAGAATTTCCACTGTAATTGCATTTGTAACAAAAGACTTGGAATCAATGGACTGAGCACTACTTACAACATCGTGTCAGCATATTTCATCAACATACAAATGGATTCAGTGACCCTGTAACTGCTCTTGAAGTCGATGAAATCAGTGGAGTAGCTCCCTCAAGTTGGTAGCCGGTGTGAATCCACATTAAATTTGATCCAGGATGCATCTGACAGCCTGGATGCCGATCACCATACCACACGTTGGAGGCATTTGACAGTTTAAACACATGAAAGCCACCAGCGTTTGCAAACATTACAACAGCGTCAAGCTGCGATTTACCGCCAGTCTGTGGATCAAAAACATGTTTTATTTTTATTGAGGGTACAATTATTAGTGCGTTGACTTTCTCACAGCCTTTTGATTGTTTTAAACCAGCATTAGTAGATTTTTTTGGTTACTTGGTGGCAGCAGAAACAGTTCAGTGACAAAAACTATGCATCCAGGTTCATAGAACGACATAGGTATACGTTTGGAATCATGTTTATGGAAACCTGGAATGTTTGCATCACACTTTCATATTTAATGTATGTTGCACCAACATATATTTTCATGTTAACGTTATGGACTCAGCTCCCTCTCTATCAGGGAGCTGAGTCCATAAAAACAAAAAAACAACCTCATTGAGTGGATTGTGCTCTCATTGTAGCCCACACTTACTAGCCTGCAAAGAACAACTTTACTGGAAACAATCCAAATGTTTTTTAATGTAATCCAAATGTCTTTGATTGAGCCCACATTCTGCTAATGGGGTGGGGCAATTTTTTCTCGTCTAGATTACGTGTGTAGCCACTGAAAGGTCGTAAAGGGTCTCGAAACTAGACAAAAATACCAAAATGTTGCAACCATTGCAAGATGGGCGGTTTTGGATTATTTGGAGACTCGTCATCAGCCACACCTTCCAAGTTTCCCTATGAGTTGTAATTTGTTCTCATTGCAGATATTGAGTATTGTAGGAGCAAAATTCTTCATATATTTATCAGAGTTTTCCATAAAACTTTTGGAACAGCAACAAGTACCTGAATTTTGACAACAACTTACAAACAGATGTTTACAGACAAACCGAGGAAAAAGTATTGAGACATTTGTTCATCAACCTTTTTCTTATCCAATAGACATTCTAATTCAAAACATGACAGTTGACCAACTGCAAACATCCTGATATTTCCATTTCTGGAGTAGAAAAGGGACTTTTTTACAGAATTAATTAACTTTACGCAAATACAGGCACCTTTTGACCATTCAGATTTATTTGATGGTGCATTTATTTTTATTTCATTGCGAGTTTCGTTGTTATGATTCTCATTACAATATAATTGCGGCAAGATATATTATTGCATGCGCCTCGCTACCGGAGGGACATACAGAAATGGTAAATCTGACTGGAGATGTGATACTGAATCAGAGAAAACTCTTCAGTCAGACCAAGTGTTCGTGCTTTAAACGGAAGCAGGTCAAAATGGTGACAGTGATAAGCTGTCAGAAAGAGAAAACTAACATTTGTGTACACTGGGTAGTTTATAGCACCCAACCAGGACTTTTGTTATTCAATTATTATAAAACCCCATTCATTGCTTTTAATTACATTTTTTTCCTTTACTTTATACTTAATTTTCATCAAGTTGGCAGCAAATCCTCTTTGAAATGCTATCGTACTCCTTTTAGACCATATCATTGTTTGTCATTGCCGGCGGAATAGAATCGTACATTTCAATCATTGTCAAAAGCTGGACAGCGGCAGCAGCCCACCCCACAATATCTCTGGAGATCCTTCTGAATATGCTCAGATCCCAGAAGCCTCAGGTGTTTCTCAGCCTTGCAGCTCATCCAGCAATAATGCTAGGCGTCCCTTCCCTGCTCTTAATTACTCTAAGCCTCAGTACCAGATAATTCCAGCCGACAACTTTGAGCTCCCGCTCTGCCAATATTGTTGGCTCCATAAAACATTCAGCAAACCCGTCTGCTCTCATTACACCTTGGCAGGGAATGGTTATTGCAATCGCCAGCAGGTCTAATTCCTCTATAATGGGAGATTGTGGGACATTGAGCCAAAAAAAAAGAAAAAGGCAGGCTTGAGCTGCTTTCCCTCTTACCTATACATCCACATGCACACACAGTCCACAGAGCGACAGATAATAGATCAGATTCTGAAGAGAGTTTGGTGCGTTTGGACCAAACAGAAACAAATGATGAATATCTTTGGAGGTGATTGTTTTTCATGTCTAATTGTGAAGCAGCATCTTCAGCTGCGGGGGGGAAACGGCTCAGGCTGGCGTCACGAGTTCTTGTAAACGGCCCCAACATGACGAGACGCCAAAATACCTCCCTTCCCGCTGCTGATGCTGCTTGTGTGGATGGTACTGAACAAGCCCTCTGTGACTCTGCCTTCTCGGGGGCTCCGAGCGCTAACAAGCAATTAGCCAACAGGAAGAGCTCTTGGTGTTTCAGGGGGGACCAAATCCAAGTATTACAAAATCTGGTCCCTGTTTGTTTTTGAAAGGGGATTTTGCTTGTACTGTTCTTTGAAATAATTTAGGTAAACAAAATCAACGGGACCATTTGAGCATTTCTGAGGAATCAGAAAAATGAATAGTAGACTTGAACGCTCGCAGTAGGCCTCAGATTTACCACGGATTACACTGGAGTGTGTGCTGCATGAGAAGCAGCCTAGCTTTATTCCATCCGCCTTCAGAGACGATGCCAGTGAGTTACTGCCAACTAACTTTTATATGAATGGGCAATAACATTCTAATTTTATCCCCGAAAGGGAGGAAAATGAAAAATAGTACAATGGAAGCCATATTTTTGTTATCAATAATGAATTTGGTGCATGTTAGACATATTCAGGGTCCCCCAGATTATGTATTCAATTAAATTTTGTGGCCCATTGGATTTTCATTTAGCACCACCTTGAGGTTGATCTTTATCTTTTTTTTAGTGCCACAAAATCTGTTTTTAGCACATTTGATGAAGTAAATTAAGATCTTAGAGTTATAATTCATGCCAATGTGGGCCGTGTTTCATGTACAGACAACCAAATAGGGGGAGACTCGTTGTGAAAACTGATGGTGGCTTAAAGTCACCAATGGGTTAAGAGTCACGTGCATTACCTCCAGCCAACCCAGCATTAAAACTGAAAAATTGATTGATGGGCGGATGTATTAATTGAAATGTCTCTGGAAAAGTTTATTGAAGGACCCTTTGATTTGATTTGACATGAAGGAATTATGAATGCATTTTTCTATAAAGATATGAAGATAGTGAGTTATTGTTACTTTTGGGTTGACCATGATTCTGATTTTAAAAGGGTTAAAAAAAAAACTTTACAGCCAAACATAAAATATTCTTCGGCATTAGCGTGTCAGAAATGTGAAATTGGGAATTATTTGGTGCTATCAACCTGAATCCAGGTTCAATGGCTGCATACTTTAAGACCGGGCCTAAAAAGTTCCATCCTTTGCTGCATTGAATGCTGTTAAATTAAACGGGTTTGGTCTTGGTAGAGTTTCACTCCCCTTTTTTTAACCCTTGCATCACGAAGCACTAGTCAAGTCGATAAGTTGATGATCAGATATAGTTCAAGTTTTTGAAATAACTGTGTCGTAGAAGTAGTCCTAGAAAAAAACTGTGTTTTTTATTAATCGTAATATAAAGAGTGCTGCAGTGGGTTCTAGTAAAAATCTGTAGTGGCAGTAGTAATAATAATAAAGTAATAAAAGGGAAATTTGTTTTATTTTAAAATTGCTACTGTAGAGAAATAGGCAGCAAAAGCACCAAACAAGGAGCCATAGATTTTAATTAAAATGTTATATTGTAATATTAGAATCCTCAGCTTCTCAGGGACGTTCATTATGCTGCTATGGGAAGAAATACACCTAAACGCATATCCCCTTAATATCCTGCTCAACTGTTTGGTCGAGTACATTTTGAGTCACAATTTCTTATTGAAAATCTGTGACTGAATTTGTTTAATATGACCCAGTGGCAGCATATATATTCTAAAGAGTAAGGGGCCAAGGGTGGAGCCCTGAAGTACACCAATGCTCAAACGGGCTTCCATTGAGGAGTCATTAACCATTGTTTTTGAGTCATAAATGTTTGATGATAAGTATTATTTTGGCATATTAAAGCTTGGGACGACTTACTAAACAGAATTGTGTAACTTGAAAGAAACAAAAAAAGTCTAATAAGAGTGAAATTACCAAAAGGTTTAAGTAATCTAAATTAAATTGAACATTTTGCCTGAAATACAACATTAAATTATTTTCTACATTTTTTTCTAACAGACTAAACGTTTGACCAAACTGCTGATTGCTGTCGTTTTAACATGGTTTTGGCCTGTTTAACTTCAAAAACTAAAAAGTTTTAAATATCTAGTGACAACTAACCCCATTCATTGTGACAACCAAACCCTCCAATGGGGTAGAGAGTTTCTTTGACAGTTTATAATTTGTTGTTGAAATAAGTTATGAGAATGACATGGATTCCCATTTCAACCCAAGACCTAAAGCTTTCCTCTAATGTAGGAATGACTATTATAGGATGTATTGATAATGAGCCATTCATAGTGAGAGTAAAAAGTGTGACAACCAATCCCGGTCTCCCCTACATCAGAGGTTTATTCATTTTTGAAATTTGCTGAGCTCGATTATCACATTTTAAATTTGTTCCTTTTGAATCCCACTCAACGATCAGCTTACAGGCACTCAGAAAGTAGACAAATCTGTTCAAAAGAAGTTGAAATTCTAATAATTGTGTGGCTGATATCAAAGTGTGCTCTTGAACTCTCTTAAGAATTTGAGACATTTGCTCCCCTGAATGCAACACAAGTCCATTCAGCTGAAACCACCAGTTAAAATCGAACGCCCAATTCACCCTCAGACCATCTCACACAGACGGGCTTCCGTCTGGGAATCTGTGGCAGGATAAATGAATCTTCTACACCTCAATAAAAGGATGGACATGTAACCAGGAGAACTTTGACTTGTCTTTCATCTTTATATCCCCCAAATGTCAGGGATATTACGGACTTGTCATCGCCAACGCAGGTCCTTCGAGTTAACCTGATTACTTCAATATTGTTTTTTGGATTAGATTCAAAGTTTATACCCACACAGACCTAAGTGTGAGTGGGAACTGGCATGATTTTGGGAAAGGTCAGCTGTATATTTCCAACACTAGAGGAATCTTTATCTCCAAAAGTTTTGGGGCCATCATTTCTCATCTATTGGTTCGATTTTGCCCAAATTTGGTGCATATGAATCGAATCAAAAAGATCTATCTTGTATATATTGTGTTTTACTTTAAAAGTTTGTATTTTACTTACGAAGGGAGCTGTTTACAAAACAATGTGTTATTGGATATAATTTCCTAACCATTGGTCTCAAGTAGTCCACATTTGGTGCATGGGAATGACTCGAGGAGATCTATCTTGTACGTATCATGTTTTGCGCCCTGTGGGGACTTTTTTTGACATAAATTACAAAAATATTCAATAAATCATTTTGAAACTTTATAGACCCATAGACTTAAGTGCAAGGAAGAACTTGATTGATTTCGGAGAAGGTCAGTTGAAAATTTCTGTCACTAAGAGGAGCTTTATCTCCAATAATTTTCGTGCCATTTTGTGCAGTGTGATTCGCCTCAAGGAGATCGATCATAACTTGTTTACTTCATATGTTATTCTAATATTTCAGGTTTTACTCATTTCGGGGAGCTTTTTTGTCTTATTTTTCCAAAACTATAACTTCACATTTCATTTGAGGAGTTCAATCAGGTGGATTGCTTGTAAAACACAGTGGTAAGGGGCCCTTCCGGGGATTTACCCTTGCTGTAGTGGACAAGTTAATTGTCGAGTTAATTTAAGAAATTATTGGCTGTGTGAGCTTTAGGGAGTTTCTTACCAATGAGAATTAGATATTTTCTCTATGCACAGGCAGAAAAATGTCTACGGATTGTGTCTTAAAATTATCATTCTCACGATCTCAGAGAGAGAGAGAGAATGAGTGTTGCATCAGAGACAGAGGGCTTGACTTCAAACTCCACACTGTGTACACACTCAACAGGTAAATACGGGTCCAGACTCTGGATATTGTAGATCCGATCAAAAAGTAAACATTCTTTCCTTCGAACCAGGAGAATCAGTGCAAGCGGAAGCAGCAACTGCGAGGTATGCCAACCTGACCCAGTATTATTAAATCCAGTGACAATCATTGTCTGCTATCGTTATTAGCTTGTAGCTTTCTGTTTATTCCTGAACCGTTTTATTGCTTCAGGTATAAATGGGTTCATCCTGTGTTTGTTTTTTTTTTCGTGTCCCAAGGCATAGAAAGCTAAAGTTCCATTTTATGTGGTCAGCCAGTTCAGTTTATTGACTCTGTCTACACTTTCTATTTAAAGGTAGATATGTGACAGAGTCCAGAGAAGGGCAGTAAATACCACTGTCTAGTTTGGAGGCATTCGGTGGACTTCCTTCTAGACATCTCCTGTCTTTGAGGAGATTTTAGAGAAAATCACTGGAGTAATCAGGAATATAGTTTTACTTCAAAGGTGCACAGGAAATGGGGTCACTGGATATTTCCAGAGGATAAACATGACTGGCTTTCTGTTAAGAGACAGAAGACAGCCTGAGATTACATGTAGACTTGGTAAGTGCAGCGTGACCAAGACGTCTGAGGCCTGGATGTTTCACTTCCTCCCCGCAGGCTTCACTATGAGAAGCCAGTCAACATAGCACTTCATCCAAAAACCCGCCCAGATTCAGGGTTTTGGCCTGACATTCTCCAAGAAGATCCCTGAAGGTCTGTGTAACTCGTTCCAGGTGAATGATTTGACATTTGAGGGAAATGCCAGTAGGAAAGAAAGTGGGCGCTACTAGGGGAACCGTGTTTATAAGTGCGTGTGAACTGTGGAACATAATAAGAATAATAATACATTTAATTTATAATGCACTTTACATGTGGATCAAATCTCAAAGTGCTACAAAGTAAAAGCATATAAAAGCAGAATGTAGGGCGTCTTCTTTGGATTCTGCGCTGGACGCTCTGTGGAGTTCTCTACATCTCCCAAACTGTTTGTGGACCTCTTTGGTCTCCAGTTGGGGCAGGATTAGACATGTGAGAGCGAGGAGGCCGTCTGAAACGCTGTTATTTGACATGGCAGGAGTGGGACTGCCGACAGAGTCCAGAGACTAGACTGTGTCAGTGGAACACAAACAGACTATGGGATACATGCACAGTGTGAGGTGCAGCCCGCCCTTATGTTCACACTCTCCTATTTGACAGCACTCTTGAAAAAAAGCAGTCATGAGAGAGAAAGTGCGTGTCTGATTATCTGCAAAAGGACTGACGCTGATGTTACTCTTTCTATTCCTAGTCTATGTCAAATAGCATTTAAGAATAGCTGAAGGCCTCATGAGTTGAAGGTCGGTGTCAAAAACTTTTGACAAGACATTTAATAAGATGTCTTATCTCACTATGTCTTTAAAACGCACAGCTTAACAGGAAGTCCTGAAAGCTCAATTAGGGGAGCATTGCTATGCAGGTATACATCTCAGCAAATGTCTCCACATGGGGTGTCAATCAGGACAGGAGAACAAGAGACAAGGTCATCCCACTTCTCTTCAATTTCTACACATTTTCCAGTCCAATCAATACTGCCCAACATAACTAAATCAGTGAGGTCTCAATTCCCAGCCGCCTGATAATTGGAAGCTGTTAGCATGGAGGACGGGGCAGGAGTAACAATTGGCTGGGCTTCTCTCTATGTATAGGTTGAGGCTGAGGCTCATTGCTTTGTGCTAAAAGCAAAAACTCATTTGTGGAATGTTTTAAGCAAATAATGCTCAAAGATTTCTCATCCTCAACTTTGGTTATGAACAGATTTTTAAAAAAAATTTGGAGAACTCTACAGTCTTTTACAATTTTCAAAATCAAGCTAATTTTTACATAGCACCAAATTTCATAGCAAACAAAATTTATTTCAAAGTGCTTTATAAAACGAGTAGATCCCGCCCCTACTCTTTATTAGCACTTTGGAACTTCCAACTTTGGGGTCCCTAATCCCCACAAAATAAACATGACTTTAATTTTTTAAAGTCGATTCATATGTACCAAATTAAATCAGAAAAACGATGACGAAGTTACAGTCGAAAACAGCATTTTCTTCTTGAAGAAAAAGCTCCTCCTAGTGAGTAAAATATAAACTACCAGAGTAAAATATGATTTATGCATTATAGATTTCCTTAAGTCGATTCATATGCAATGAATTTTGTTTCAAATCCGACTAAAGTTTAAGAAATTATGGCCTGAAAAGTTTTGGAGATAAAGCTGTCCTTAATGTCGGAAATGTGCAAACGACTTTTCCGAACCAATCCAGTTTTTCTTCGCAATAAGTTCTATCGGGGTACAAAAACAACTGTTTTTTTAATGTTTTTGAGTTATCGCATTAACGCAAAGGATCGGCAGCTGCGATGGTGATTCACTAATATCCCTGACTTCTCAGGCATATAATTTGTGTTTTTTATGGAACAGTTTAGGAAAAGTCAATCAGCTTTGCTTCACACACAGGCGTGATATCATCCTCTGTAAACGAAAATTAATTAAAATAATTTGGCTTTGTCTCTCTCCCTCCTGCTATGGATTCTAAAAGTACCGTTAATTAAAGTGGGAAAAAAAGAATATTGTAGAAAATTATAATGCATCCCTCACATTTTGTTGCAGTACATTTCTTAATTATTTGAAGCCCTTGAGATTTTTTTATTTTTTTTTTATTCATCTCAATATAGTTAAGAAAAAGTGTTTTAACAGCTAAACTGCCTTCTTAGGAAACACATTTATCTTACTAAACAAAACAAAAACTTTATGATCCGGTTATGATCCTATCTTAGAATTAATTTCCTGTGAGAGCTGGATTGGAGTAATGAAAGCGATAAGCAAAGACTTCAGTTTGAATGAATCATCTCGTCCTTGAGGTCCATTTTCTGTACAGAACAGAACATTCTTCTATCCTGATAGGAAGAAAGAACCCAGTTCAAACTTTGGGAAGAGTTAAACGGACAGACAGCCTGTCGTGAACAGCTGTTAATTGCGGTGGGTCATTATATATCCAGCTCTAATTGGATATTTTCTGCCCCTCTGATGGAGAAATCTGCTCCCTACAGAGAGACGTCATCATACAAGTTAAATGATGGCAATCATTCCTGCTGCCCAGCAGATTCATTATGACCACCATCTTGTCAGGTAGCACATAGCCCAAATTAATCCAAAGGGTACTAAATCCCCATTCTTCCTCTCGGAGTTAATTGCAAATCACAGTGTCACTTTTCATGGTGCAGCAACAATCCCCGGAGTCCTCCTAGTCCAATTATCTGTTGGCTGGTGATTTATTTGGTCACTTCTTTTCTCCTTCCATCCCAACGCCAGCATCCTTCATTCACATTCCCTCATTCCCCCTCGCCACTTCATCACTCTGCTTATCCTACATCCCTGCTCCTCTCATCTTTCCATCTCCACTCCTTCTCTGGCCGTTGTTGGTTCTCTCGCTCCCGAGCAGGAATGGTGTGGTTCACCAAGCCCGGAGCAAAATATTGAAACCCCTGCCTTAGAACAGCCATGTTAATGTTGACACTGGGATCAGATTCGGCTCCGAGACCGGCGGCCGTGACAAATGAGGGAGCCGACCAAGCCCATTAAACAGCCCATTTAGACAGACGGAGCGGAGATGCATGCAAGCAAATTATATAGAGACCATAATATCTCAAATTCAGCCATCAGGGTCGAAATGAGCTATTAGCACACTTGCGGTAAATAACTAATTCTAGTCTGATCATTTCAGAGCCCGCCCAAGTGCTGTAGTACAATGTGTAATAAACAGAATAGTAGTTCTGCGGTTCCCTAACGTATCGGTTCATCCATCTGGTTGTCAACGTTATTGACAAGCTGTCTGGCTGCTCCTGCTCCGCCACGCTGACCTCCCCCAGCCTCCGTGGTCCAATTCTGACAGCCAGAGAGGCGCTCTGCTCACGGAGAGAGAAATGTGTGCGTCTCTCTGTCTGCCACTGAGCTCAGCTGCATTTACATCTGAGGGCCGCTGTGCCAGTGGCCCCAGCTGACGCACAGGAGCAGACAAGAGGAGTTTCCTCCGTCCTTCGTCCCCACGTATCTACTGTCAGTCCTCGTCTGTTTGGAGCCTGGTCATGCATGGCTTCCCATCGATCGCAAAGATGGTCTCTGTCTGCTCGGGCTTCTGCAGCGTGATGTGTAATCTATTGAACTACTGGAAGCTACTTTATGCTTGTTTGAGATGTTTCTGCTGACGTGGACTCTAATATAAATCTTCATCAAACCTCCCTCGTCTGTCTGAATATTTTATTCAGCCCACTGGGGAAAAAAATGGAAGTTACATAAAATTAATTCATGGTGTTTATTTTAAGCTGGTATTAAGTATCAGACAGTATCAGACATTAGTGATAAGTGAAAGTTGACTTAGTCACACTGCAGTTTGGACATAACACAACTAAAGACATTACTAAGTCAAGGGGATTTCAGACCAACGGATAGATCAGCAAAAGTTAAGAAACTGATATTTAAGCATATAGATAAAATGTCTTTAAGTTAGCTGGAAAAACAGATATTGTCACTGATACAGTTAGCCAGCAGGGAAACGACCTACGGATGGAAACAGAGCTACTCTGGCAGAAATGGAAGGGAGCAGCCGAAAGACGAAGATGAAGAAGAATTTTCTCAGAAAATCAGACTTTCTCAGAATTTCAGATTCTCTAACTTAACAAAATATTCAAGAACATTCTCTAAAAACACGTCCCTATATCTAACTGAAATATATCTTATTCAGCGATTGAGTCTCGGAACAATTGCAATGAAATATTCTCAGTAGAAATGAGAAAAATACATTTGGTAAGATGAGTTTATGCAGTGGTGACCTGCATGACTTCCCGAATCCATTTCTGTTTCTATGTAAATGCTTTTTTGTCTAATGCATAATGTATAGCGAGCTGCCTTACAAACATAATCTACATATGGAATCAGTGTTATGTTGTTGACCTGTCTGACATTTTGTGGGAGCTGGAAACCAGAATGTGGCTCTGGTGTAGAAAAGGAGCAGTGAGGAAGAGGTCGCCATTAAAGACATGACCAAATGTGCTTTAAATTCAAATCTATACATGTAAAATCCTCTAAGTCCCTTTTCTTTTGTTTCCTGGTGATTATGAATTACACACAATTCCAGCAGCCAAAAACTATTCGGCAGCCATTTCACAAAAGCAATTTGGGAGAACTGCATGCAGCTCGTAAATGGTGGCAATGTCTGATTTCTCCAAAATTGTGAATAAATTTGGGAATCGGAGAGGGCCGAGTCCAATACATAGTTTTGTTTCCATCTGTGAACATGAGCGAAGGTGCCAGAATAACTAGGCTGAGATGGGATCAAATTGCACATTTGGTGCAATGCATCTCAGATGAAGTGACAACATCTGGATTTCATCACTTGACCAGTCAGTGGGAGGATTTTGACAGCATCATCCAGCAGCCATTAATAAAACATCTGACTTCTGCTTCTATATTCAGATGATGGCTGTTGTGGAATGTACCTTTTTGAAGCAAGTAAGTTCCTCCTATTTTACCAGAGTATTTCAATTTCATGCGATGTGAGGACTAAACGTAGACTTTTCATGTTAGACGTTTGATTTAAGTACCGTTTCAGCCACTACTCTATCTAAATAAAGTCTTTTAAACCCTTTTGGAACACCTGGAGGACACATTGTCACAAAGCTGATAAACAGGATTGATTTTCTGAGCTAAATATAATGGACTTTTTAGTGAGGCATGTTTCTCCCGGGGCTGAGAGGCTAAATGTGGGGATCTGGCTCGAGAGGAAGCTGGGCAATAGTATATGTAGTAGCTAAAATGAGTTCCGTTTTCAAAAGGAAAGGCAAGGCAGTAAATGAGAGGCAACACCAAACTGAGTTTTTGTAATTGTGTCATCGAAAAGTCGAGGATATTATGGAATCGTCATCACCGCCGCATCCACATCCGCTGCAATTTGGTCACTTACTGTATAAACTATTTCATGGATGATTTTCAAATTGAATCCCGACACAGACCTAGATGCGAGGAAAACTGGATTGATTTTGGGAACGGTGCTTAAGAAGAAATAGACCACTCTTTGCGTCCCCACTGCTAATTTTCTAATATTCTGTTGAGTTTTTTTTCAGAGGTAAAGGATTGTTCATGGTAAATGCTGCTATGAAACTGCCCACGCCTATTCAGCTATCCCTTAATTTGCACTTGAAAGTTGCCAGCTGTTAATCACGTGCTGCAGGAACGTTATTCTAGAACATCTTAGGCTAAAGTTGAAATGTCATCGGCTGTTAATGTCTTATGTTGCTTATCATGAATTGACATTTAGTATGTTAGCAAGACATTAGCAAGCAAAATTTCCTTGTCATTCAAAACAACAACAAAAATATTTACCAAAATGAAAGAAAATAACATTTGCATTTTGGCATAAATTCAAATAAATAGTAAAATAATACAAAACCTTCCATAGAATGCTTTGGTAAACAAATATATCAAGATCTCAATGAAAAACTACTGCTTCTCAATGAGAGAAAAGACATAAGGTGGCGATAATGCTTCGGTGAGTTTGGCGCCAACCGCCAACAAGCGCCCAGAAGGCTAAAACAACAATGGGGGCATGCGCGGAAGTGACTTTTCGCCCAACTAACCGTCCAAATATGTTCAAATATTTCAAAGTAGCAGTGAATAAATTACTCTCCGATGTAATTTCCATTTGGAAATGGTTGTTTACATGCAGCATTGTCCTGCCGCTTAGACATCTAATCAGAGTTAGGCTGTCATTGTAAACCCACCTTCCACAAGTTTAGCGTTCAGGGTCCGCAGATAGTCAGCTCGCGGGCCGGATGCGGACCGCCTACTGAGGGTCTCTGTTCTAGAACATCTATATCCCCTAGAGAGTAGAACATGAATTATTAGAGTAAAATATGACATATATACGATGGATCCTCTCGACTCACTTAATACGCACCAAATTTGGACAAAATTGGACCAGTTTCTCTTTAAAATGAAAAACTCCAACATATAAGCTTGTTGCCTGTCTTACTACAATACAAAAATAAATAAATTCCATTGATATTTCGCTGAAGAGTTAATGACCGTAAAAGTTTGGATCTATTTCAGACTTTACAGACATTGTCTTACAGAAAAAGTCCTTAATAAGCTGAAAATTTGTTCCGATTTTCTGCTTTTTTAAATTTGCCTCAGGACTGCTAACAGTGTTTCACATCTTCTAAATTTGTTTTTACCTTCTGATGTCTAACTTGTATATTTGTAATTCACGTTTGAGACCGTGTAGCTCCAGCAAGAGAAACAAAAACCTCGACTGCGGCCTTGTTTGACTCTTGGGCTTAAAAAAAACTGCTGTAAAACGTTAATTCTCTGCAATTTTGATTTTGTAATCAAACAGCTGATGAAAATTAGACTAAACATCTGGGGCTTGTTTCAACAAAACAATTTGCGAGCAATGGTTACAGTTGCAGACGCAAATGGTGGAAATATAATGCCTCAAAGAAAGACTGGGCCCCGTTTGGAACATGTGCACTAATGATAAGTGCTTCATTCTGTGTTTGGATTTGAATACATTTGCAAGGCATTGATGGAGTATTACCGAATTTCTTATTAAATTATTATTAAATATGAGGAATTGCCGAGTTTCTCGGCAGACAGAGTCAGTGGCTCCCCCAATGACAACAACAGAAATGCATCTTCGGGAGTGGGGCGGATTTTTCTCCACTTTCTCGACACCCGTGTTGTCTTTATTTCTAGCAGTTACAGGGCAACGACTCATGAAACTTATATATGAGGTGCTGCTCGTTTCCCGGCGCTCGCAGATAGGAAAGCTGCATCCGTCATGCAAAGATCATCCTCACCCGCTGTCTTTGAAGTGGCGCCTTGGATCTGCTGAGGAAACATGGCTTCACTCACACAACTTTCTCCACCGAGAGACTCCGGTAGGAGAAGGTTGGGCTTCTTATTGAAAATGCATCAAACTCCCTGTGCATGAGGGATGGGAAACGTTATGAGACCAGGTGTAAGGCAGCCAAGTCAATCAGTTTCCAATTAAGCTATGCTCCTTATTCAACCATAATTCTTTTCAACATGTAAGTGGCTTTTTAATCTTTTCATACAGGAGGTGATTCTAACCCGTGCGCCCTGTATGGAGAATGTCGAGGACTGGGGCGGGAGTTAATTGAAGGAGGCAATGTGATTGATGGATAATGTTTTCCCTGTGAAAAATATTGTTAATTCCTTTTAATTTAATTACTGGGTTCATATTTAGGATAGCATGGATGCCCGACCCACTCGTTCACGCTTTAAAAACTCCAGAGATTCACAGTTTCCTTCCCCTTTCCACATGAATAATTTATTTAACTCACATTTATTTAACTTAACAACACTTGTGTTGAGGAAAAGTTGCAGATTTATTTAACTCTCAGTGAGGCCTCGTTTTTTCGGCCTTAATGATCTGTGAGATTTCTCCTTATTGGATATTGGCTCTTTGACTGGATGTTCAGAGAGATGGCCACAGCTAGACAGTTAGGTATCACTCAAGTCCATGGAGATAAGAAGGCCCGGTTTTCCGAGAAAAAAAGCTGTCAGTTGGCTTAGTCCAGAGAACGTGATTGAGAATGTCCGGTGGCTGCTTCCACCACAGTCCAGCCATCTACTCCGATACAGGGATTGATTAAGCTGTCCCGACTGAATTTTCAGCAGCCCATTGCCCATCCTGAGGCCAAAATGCACCTGCCTAGCCTGTCAGCGGCAAAAGTTATGACATCATGAGGCCCTCATAAGGCACTTCCATTGTTTTGAAATGAAGTCACATCAATTTCATGGGCTCCAATGCCCCGCGGATGATTTGTGAGTGCTATTATCCTTTGAAATCGCTCCGGAAAATGGCTGCAGTGTGAAGACGGGAATTGGTGACAGGGGGCGTGGGGGTTGGTTGGCTGAATGGAAATGGTTCATTGGTTGTGTTTCAAATCAGTAAGAGAAAAAACAACAACAAAAAAAAGATCAGGGTCAGAGTGTAGAAGAAAATGCCTTGTCTCGGTATGGAAAATTGTATTCATTATTCTAGTTTGAAAGTTTCTTGTGGAAATATGAAAGCCGTCCATAAACATGTCACCCATAGAACAAGAACAGACTTCTCTGCAAAATAGAAAATAGAAAAAAAGAAGGAAATTGACAGAGAGAAACAACCGGGGTTGGGGGTTGGGGTAACTAATAACCCAGTTACAAAAGCAGCATGCAGGCACTTCATCTTTCTCTTCTTGTAGCAGCAGAGAGAGCAGGTCTGACTGCCATCCAGCTGACACTGGAAGTTTTCATTTCCAAGCTTGACTAATTAATTTCAAAGCCTGAACTCCCTGTTTGTCATAACCTGAGAGTGAAAAAAAAATGAAGTGCTGATGATTTGAAATGACTTCAAACCTGACCGCAGAGGAGGTAAATGCAAAAAAACCAACATTTTCAGGAATACGCTGCACTCGCTCAGCATGAGAGCTTCAGACCGTCTGGGGTTTCGACCAATTTTGCATCCAAATAAGCAAGCGACTGATAAGAAATGTTCATTAATCTAGTCTGTGCAGATTGAATCAGTGTTCTATCTATTGGCTTTTCAAGAATTCCCTCTCCTTTTAAAGCCTCAAAGTCATGCAAGATCACAGATGTGTTTGGAGGGAAGCGCAGCGCCGTTCATTCAGAAGACCGGCCGTCAGAACACAATACATGGTCAAATGTAAAAGTTATCAGCGGAGTGCAGAAGTGAAGGAGCCTCTTCACCGCTCCCGCTTTTCACACCTGCACTGACGGATTTCAATTCACTGGTAAAGCCCAGTTTGACAGCGGAAAGTCATTCTGCCGGCTTGAGATAAAACATAACACAATAAAGTTAAATAATCAATTCCGAAGAAATGCCTGGGCATTAATCTGGAGCAGAGTGCAGGACGGTACCTCCCAGAGGATTGCAAAATTATATGCAGAGGGGATTTGGCAGATGCTTCACAGCCTGTGAACAACAAGCCATATGCCAACATTTTCCAGAATACAAATTTTTTTTTCATCATCCATTGTTAAATCTGTGGGGCGAGTATGTGCAACATGTAGGCTTTGTTCATAATAACACAGCAAAATTGCAAAGAAGAAGAAATGATTCATCTCTTTTTCAGTCTCCACCACTGTGCTGCAGCCACATGTGGACAATTTTCTGTGATTATGATGCTCTGGTGGAACCAGAAATGCAACATAAGCCATTTTGGTCATTTCGGTTGATTCAAATAACCCAGACAAGATTTGGGTTTCCTTACACACACATACTCACATTCATGACTACTAGGGACCTTTATGGCCCTAATGTCAACGTATACATCCTTAGAATGGACGCGTGCTCACATGGATTTTTTTTTCTGTCTGATTCATCTGTCTGTACAAGACAGCTCCCGGTACTCAACCAAAACAGAAATTTTATGCTGCATAAATCTGTGAAGAAAAGAAGTATATTATTTTCATCTCTCCTCTTTGTGTGGTTTTGTCCTGGATCAGCACACAAGAGGCCAGATGAACGCCAGTCTGACTATTCTCATTCATTCCGACAAGCAGTTATTTTATTTATTCATTCACCTCCACACACCAAAACGCTAATCTTAAAGCAAATAACTGGATTCGAGTCACTTCGGACTCGTAATGTGAAATAACATTTTGTGTCGCAACCTGTTAAAGGACTGAAAGATATGGCCGACTTTACGTGGGAGCCCTAAGGAAAACCAAACGGAAGTGATGCAGGATGCTATAGACTGTTTACACATTTTTGAAGGAGAGTCATTCTAGAAACCCACCATTGTCATCCACATATTTATATATTTTTTCTTATCAATGAGTAAAGAAGTTGTAGACCTATAGTGAAGGGAAAAATTACAAGATGGACGTATTTTATATCACAACACATTGGATTAAACTAGGCCTATGCTGTTGGCCCCAACAGCAAGGGTATAAAGAAAAGAAAAATATTAAGTATTAGAATAAAATATGACAAGGTAGATCTTGTTAAATGTGAATTTTTTTTTCATAAAAAAAAACCTCGCCCTGTATGTAAAATATGAACCATAATATCATCTTGGATTTTATGCATGAAATTCCACATCAGTAAATGAGGCAACACGTAAACGTAATCATTATGGAGGGAGGAAAGCAAACTATTAGCTTAATGTGCAAAGCCATTTAACAATA
The DNA here is from genome assembly GCA_037951165.1 of Lophius americanus. NCBI lineage: Eukaryota > Metazoa > Chordata > Actinopteri > Lophiiformes > Lophiidae > Lophius > Lophius americanus. The sequence continues at coordinate 67,137 of JBBDHG010000098.1, read as the reverse complement.
GCAGAATTCATGTAATTGGTTTGGTTCCGATTCTGACGGACCTTATATTTAAATGGAAAGTCAACATAGAAAACGATCAACAGTTTCGATAGAAGCCTTATTAGAAGACCAAGAGACTGAAAGCCAGAGGTGCACATTTAATTACTCAACCACTCTTGGATGTTTTACATTTTTTCGCTGCGGCTGTGTTTACTGCTGTTTGCATTCGTAGGAAGAATTATTTCACGCAACACTCATTTTCAATCTAAACACCCCACGACGTTCAGGTCAGGTTGTTATCATCCTTATATTTTCCTTCATGCACGAGTCTTTTTGTTTGCATAAAACTGCTGAAGTGAATGTTAGGCTTTTCTGCCCATGGGAGGAAACTGTAAATTGCAGACAGGAAACCAAACAGTATGGGTTCTGTGGCGGCTGGGTGTGTGTATGTGGTCCTTCGGAATCACGGATAATAGAATTCATTCCAGCTAATAGCGCTTGTTTATTAAAATACCTGACATTAAGATCTGACAAGGGATTTATAGGCGTGAGCTACTCATATCACAATAATTCAAGTTTGTGTTTCCTCAAAAAAAAAATGTTACCCCTAATCCTCCAATAGGATTATCTTGATCAGGAATAGTGTAAATGTACATTACAGCTGTCCTTGCCCCTTTGCAAAATTAATGTCAGTATGTGAAAGAGGGATTTCAAATTTCCAAAAGGAAGTTCTAGTGGGGCCAAATAACTTCTGCTGATCCCATTTCTCAGGCCTATTCTTTTGTAGAAATGTACCATGCTGTTTGACAGATTGTAGTAGGTATGTATGATCTGAGTGAAAAGTATTAACCATGAATTTAATTATAGTACTAGCAGTGAGTTTTGAGCTACCTCACCTCTATCGTTTAGATTAGAGGGAAAAGGAACCATCAAGTGGAATTCCCAAAGCTGCCGTGTGACTGTCAATTCCACCTCCTTACTGTAGCTTTTAAAAGCAGTCGCAGACATGAGTCATTATAAACCCCGACGCCTTTGCATGAAAGGTCCGGTCAGTTGCCATCAAGATTATTTTGAAATCAAAGCGCAGTGGAATTTCATCTAATCTCCTTGTGAGGGATTCTTCAGAGCCTCTGATTGGCTGTAAAACGTGCCATTAACCTTCATATGATACTCACCAAGTATTTGTTTGAATCTTATCCTTTCTCTGAACCCTCAGCCTGAACTCTGAGCTCAGAATCATTTTCGTTTTTGTGTAAAATGCTTAGCCAGCTAAGAAAGTATTTTCCACTGAGGTGAGGATAAAGAGTGTAGAAGCACTTTTTCCCCAAGTGCATGGATTTGAAAAGCTTCACAAAAGTTGAAGTAATGGAGTGGATTAATTTCACTAATTCTGTCTGCTTATAATGAGTGCTCAGAAAAAATTAAGAGACACAAAGCAAATATTTTTACTATCAGCACATTTAGATCTCAGCTCAAAAACCTAGAGATGATTGTACCCCGAAATGGAATGTTGAATAAACAAAATTAACTTAAATGAAGTTGTTCAACTAAACGATGGGATATCAACATCGAGGGGTTGTATCAGGGAAGGTTTTGTTTGGGTAAATGTCCGGTTGCAACCGTGGTGAGAATCGTTCACGGCCCCGAGTGTAGGGAAGCTCCGAAGTCATCAAACGGTTAAATGGGACAGATATCAAGCCATTGCCAATATGGCCTTCAAAGAATTTCAGAACACAGCAATGACCTATCCATCTATTTCTGTAATCGCCTATCCTGTTCAGGGTTATGTGTAGGCTGGAGCTTATATTGGATGAGACACAGGGTACAACCTGGACAAGCCACCATTTCTTCACAGGGCTGTCACAGACAGAGGGACAACCATTCACGTTCCCAGAACTCTACACAATTAGGAGCCACCAATTCAACCATGGTGCATGTTTTTGGCTGTGAGCAAAAAGGAAAACCGGAGAACCGGGAAGGGAACCCAGGCAAACATGGAGAGAACATGCCAGCTGAGCACAAAAATGCTCCAAGGGCAGAGGTACATTTGAACTCAGAACCTTCTCGCTGTAAGGAAACTGTGCTACCAACTATGCCACCGTGCTTTCACGGCAATGAGAAATGAATGCAAGGACCAGTGGTGGGAGAAGTTTTTACACCCATGTCTCACAGTAAAAACACTTACACTCATACTTGGTGACGCAGTTTGTCCAAACTTTGTTGACTTTCGGTTGCGGTGAGAAGTAGATGATGTTTGTCCGTTCAATGTTTTGTTTTAAAATTTAATGATACTATTTGTTCTTGGTTGATCTACTTGCCCAGCCGACACATTGGTCCAGCTCAGGTATTGTAGAAACATACACTGATCAACCGCAACATAAAGAATGACAGGTGATAATTACAGTAATAACATTAATGATCCTGTTGTAATGATACCGGTCAGTGGGTCGGATATAATAGACAATGTTAACATTTTATCTTTATGGTTGAAGTGTTGGATAATGGAAAAATGGGCCAATGTGCTTTTGATCAAGCACCAATTTGTGAATGCTAGTTGTCAGGGTGTGAGCCACTTCAAATTGGTACATATATATATATATATAGGTATGTATGTATGTATGCATATATATATATATGTGAACATAGATACACTTATTTATATATAAATTTATATGAAATAAAGTGCATGCAAATATAAAGAAAAGGGAAAGAGTCCGATCTCCAATGGCAAATATAAATATGAGTTAAAATGTTCCAGGTTAAGATGTGATATAGTGCAATCAGAGGAACACACATGGTGTGTAGTCAGTTTATGAATATCAGATTCACACCATGGTGTTTAGTGAGGTAGCAGAGTTCTGGGTTTGGGACACAACACAGTCTCACAGGGATTTGTTGTAGAGTTAGACTGCAGTCGGGACAAAGGACCTGCGATAGCGCTTTATCACACTGTGACACTGTGGGTGTTGCAGTGTGCCGCTGAAGGAGCTACTTAAATCTCCCACATTCTCATGTAGGGGTGCAGAGGTGTTGTCCAGGATGGATGCCAGCTTGGTTGACATCCTCCTCTCACCCCCACCCTCCACATAGTCCAGCATAGTCCAGGGGACAGTCCATGAACGAGCTTGACCTCCTGAACCTGGACAGATTTCAGGAGCATGTTGAGTCTTGTCCTATCCCTCTCTGTGCTTCTTCCACCCCAGCAGACAACATCGTGGACAATTGCAGATGCTACCACAGTGTCATAGAGCGTTTTTAACAGAGTTCTGCACACTCTGAAGGACCTCAGTCTCCTCAGCATGTGGACACGACCTCGGCCATTTTTGTACAGGACATCTGTGTTGTCTGACTAGTCCAGTTTATTGTTGAGGTGAACACATATGTATTGAACAGTTCACCTGTTCAATGTCCAAACCTTGGATGTTCACCAGTGGATTCTGTGAGGACCTCCTGCGGTGTTCTGGTACGCAGATCGTTCCCCTCTGATATGTATCCAATGATAGGTGAGTCATCAGAGAACTTCTGGAGATGTCAGTGAGTCGTGTTGTGCCTGAAGTCCGAGGTGTATAATGTGAATAGGAAAGGGGAGAGCACAGTCTCCTGTGAAGCTCCTGTTCTGCGGGCCACCACATCAGACACACAGTTCTTCAGCATGACGTACTGTGGTCTGTCAGTGAGGTAGTTAGTGGTCCATACAGCCAGGCAACACCTGCCTCTTCCAGCTTCCCTCTAAGCTGAGGCAGAATTGTGTTGAAAGCACTGGAGAAGCCAAGAAACATGACATTCACAGTGTTTCCAGGGTTCTCCGGATGAGAGAGGGATTGGTGCAGCAGGTAAATGACCTTCTCATCCACTTCAATGCCTGGATGATACGCAAACTGGAGAGGATTCTGCTGGGAGCTCACCTGAAGGGGATGGTGCTTGAGAAGAACCCTCTCCATGGTCTTCATCAGATAGGATGTCAAGAGTACAGGTCTGAAAAGTTTGGGCCCCCTGGGGTACGCAGTTTTTGGTAGAGGAACACACATGAAGTCTTCCACAGAACCGGTACCCTCTCCAAACTCTGGCTGAAGTGGAACAGATACACACCTACCATAGGTCTGCAGTGGGGGTAGCTCCATTTGAGTGGTGTGGAGGCAGGGGGAAAGAGAGAGAGGTATTGGGGAGGCTAGATAGGGGTTGTGAGGCTCCAGCTGAGGTGTAAGGTTGCAGGAGAGGGCCTGACCGGGTCAGAATGGGACATTTCTGGTTTGTACTTCGGTGAGAGGGGGCAAATCAAAGCGTTTAAAGAATGCATTTAATGTATTCACCCTGTCCCGATCACCAGATTCCAGACCACTCCCGCTGCCTTTGCCAGGTCTGGAGATCGCTTTCAGCCCTCTCCAGACCGACCTTGCATTATTTTGCTGCAGCCGCTCCTCCATCTTCCTCCTATATGCATCTTCCCCCTCCCTGATCTTGCATCACCTTTTCCCCGGATCTAAAAGCCCTCTTTTTCTCATTCAGAAGGGCCTTTATAACCTGGGCGACCCAAGATTTATTGTTTGGAAAACATCGTACAGATCTGGTTGGTACAGTGTATTGCTCTCAAAAGTAGAAGTAGTCCATGTAACATGGGCTTTTAGACAGTATGCTACAAGCCCTTCTGCATGCCAACACCTCCTTAGTGTTGGCACACAGAAGGTCCAGTGTCTCAATGTTCCTTTTGGGCCATGTGACGTACTGAGTGTAGGTGGGGAGGGCGGAGGAAAGGGAGTCATGATTAAAATCCCCGGAGATGATGAGGAGGGACTGTGGGTGAGTAGCCTGCAGCTCTGACACAACGGTATGAATCGTTTCACAGGCAACAGCAGCCTCTCCAGGGGGTAGGCACATCCACCCCGAGTGCAATTACGTATGTGAAATCCCGCCGCAGGTAATATGGCCGCGTGCTCACCGCCTGCAGTTCCAAATCCCTCAAGCGCCTTCCTTCACAGTCATGTGTCCCGTGTTACACCATCTACTCTTAATAAACATTGCTACACCTCCTCCCTTCGTCTTCCCACTCTCCCTCACTGTCCAGTCCGCCCTGATGAGATGAAAGCCGTCCAATGAAATTAATGAGTCCGGTGTGAGCTCTCATTCAGCAACCTTTCCTTATAGCACATAACTCTGCGCTCCTGATACTCCGACTGCAGCCGGGTCAGCGGCGTTAGTTCCTCCATTTTATCGTGGAGAGATCTCACATTCCCCATGATGAGAGACGGAACGCATGGTGTATACCTTCCCTTCCTTATCCGGCGCTGGACTCTGGCTCTGCGTCCCCTCTTCCCCCTCCTCATATCGATGTCGGGTCGCTCTGTGTGGCGTTACGGTGCGTTCCTCAGCCATAACAGCTGTTCCCGAGTGTAGGTCAGCTGAGCCATGGCTAAGTGGCTCGTCCGGTGGAGCGGTGAAATTAAGAAAAATGGTAGTAAGAAGTGAGCCACCAGTCTCCCAACATGTATATCCATAATGTGGAGCATTATCAGGTGGATAGTGTGGAAGACGTCAATGAAAAACACGAAACAATAGAAGAAAAACAACAAAAGTAAACAAACTTAATCGGAGCTGTGGCAACAGGCGTTCTTTTTCCATCTTACCCATTCCACTGCATCCTCCTCTGTCATACCAACCGACTGCATGTCCTCTTTCATCACATTCAGAAACCTCCTCTCTGCTTTTCTCCTTTTTCTCCTGCGTGGCAGCTCCATCTTCAGAATCCTTCTACTGTACCAATAAATCCACCATCCCTCCTTTGCACATGTCCAAATCATCTCAGTCTGGTCTTACTTTTTCTCCGAGGCGTCTAACCTGGGCCGTCCTCTGATGATCTCGTTTCTAGTCCTGTCAATCTTCTCCACCCAGAAAAAATCTTCAACTCTGCCACTTTCAGCTCTGCCTCCTGTCTTTTAGTTAAAAAAAAAAGAACAACCTTTAGTGCTGTTAGTTTTGAGCGGCACTGTGTTAGTGCAGATGGAGAGGACTGGAAGGAGGCAGTTGGCAGAGCAAATACTTAAGTAAACTCTGGTCTAATAATGAGATTCTTCTGCCCTGAGTTTACACAGATACACTAATCACTCTTTGTTTGGTTTGGACATGCATTCATCACCGACATCTGCACGTATGCAGTTTGGCTGTATCTTTATTCCACGTTTGGCAAGGTATGCAGACACAGACACTAAAAATAAGTGCAATACTTCCCATAATGAAGATACAAATTGGATTCATGCTGGCATTTGTCCATTCTTGGTCAGAGACTTTATTTAGATTTCCTGATCAATAACAGATGGAGTAAATGTTTATATGTAGACCCATCATTGGAAGCATATTGCCCAGATGCTCAGATAATGCAGAGGCAGGGGAGGATTGATGCACTAGCCTGTGTACACATTGAGAGCCAGACGGTTACATAATAGAGTCTTTGTATTCACACGCAGCCCCCAGCAGGGATTTTGGCTAAAAGCAGATAATGAAGAGTCAGTGTCGATGTCCACTGAGATCTATGACCAGGTTCAGACACGGAGAAGCAAAACCTCCCTCCAAATCATCATAATGCTGATGTTGCAGTAGAAGAGCAGCCCACACTTGAAGGAGTGAGGCATAGCCAAGGGACACCAAGTACTCGGAAATTGCATTACTGACGTCTCCATCCGAGTATTTAAAAATGGAAACACTGGAAGGCTTGCTTCATAGTTTTCGATGAGGTCTCTCCAAAGCGCCTCTGACAGTTCATAGCAGTGTGAACATGTTTTTGTCATTAGACAGCTGGAGCAGCCCTTTTAGGAGGATCTCGTGCAGATGCAGAAGTCATCAGACATAAAACAGCCATTTCAGACGGGGCGGTTCTGAGGGGAATTTCTGATATGAAAAAATGTGATGAGAGTGGTTTCTTCTCTGAGGATATCTAATCCAGGTAGGCACGAAACTTTTTTCAAGTTTCATAACCTGTATGCTTTATCTGTGTTTAGAACCTAATGGAATCTGACTACTGCAATTTGATTTTTAACAATAAGACTTCCATTATGAAGGATTTATAAACGGCTTGTGTGTAGTTATCCTAATAAGTCGTAAATACTTTATGAATCATTAATAAGCTACTACTACTACTACTATATAAGCTACTCATTAGATATATGAAGGGCATTGGATGCGTGATGTTTGGAATATAGTGAGTACACTTATCTGTACTACTTACTTGATTTTGCCAAATAGTGAGCCACATTGATAAATTGAGAGCTATGTTTTAAACTATTCTTATATGATAACTAATGACTTATAAAGTATGTAAAATCTTATTTATAACCTAATCATAAACCATTGATAAATCCTTTATGAAGGTAATCTTATTGTAAAGTGGTACCAAAAATCCTGCATTGAATGATTTCAAATGCATTTCTTATCAGAATTAAGCTCAAGTTTACTGAAAGCGCATCTTTTTTTGGCATTTTCACAATTATCATTTAAGATTTTTTGTTTTGCCTTCATTTTCTCTCTGTCAAAACTCAATTCATGGATTTATTTATTTAGATTCAAGTTCCTTATCCGTGTGAAAATGTTTAGATTCTTTGTCTCCATCAGCAGAAAACGTGAACATACAAGAAACCATAAAATGTCTGCTTAGAAGCGTGACGGTCTCATGGAGAACGCCTCCATATTTTACACTTGTTATTACTCAGCGTTGCTGATGAAAAATCCACTTAACGATCTCTTACCCACCATAACCTTCATCTTGTTCAGGTTGCCAATCTTCTGATCTGAAATTGAGCGTCAGTAATCAAAAAAAAAGGAAAGTAGCTGCTGCTGGATAAAACCACACTCACAAGCAGGATCATTAACGGGAGGTCTGACAACAACCGGTATTTGGACTGAACACTGCATTAATCTGAGAGAGAAGGTTCAGGATCAGGTAGAGTGCAACCTCACATCCACAAAATTAGTTTTCTGTTGTGTAATAAGATGTAAACATGATTTAGCTGGTAGCCCAGCCAGCTATAAGGAAGCTAATGCAATATGTATCCTACTGGTATGGAGGAAGAAGAACAAAATATTATTGTCCATCCAATAATGAGGTAAAATTGGTACATTTTGAAGACATAAATTGATATTACTGTGTTTTGGGTGAAAAAATTGGACACAGGAGGATTTGCAGCGTTCTTTTACACTCTTACAGATGAAATATGGATGTATTTTGTATTTGCATTGACTTATTTATGTTGGAAGATCTAAACAATTAAAAGAGTATAGATTCATTGTATTACTAAAATATAAAAAATGTAATAAAATTGTATTCAGTAAATGGAACATGGATGTTGGTTGCATATGACTAAGTCATGGAACGCATTAGTTCTTGCAAAAATAACTGTTAAAAGAACTACATATTTGTATCTTTGACAATCAAAGAACTTTAATTGCATTGGTGTTTCGTTATATAAAGTTTGGGCTTGAGATTGGGTTTAGTAAATCATTTTTGGTACATGCAAACATGCAATTATGTTCAGTAAATGAAACATAACTGCATTTGTTAAAATCAGCTTTGTTAAAATCAGCTGGATGATATAGTACTTAATAAAGACGGTGACGTTTGCTTAAAACTATTTAGCAACAATTACTTTTCTAATCTTTTTCTTGAACTAATCAACTTACTTTTGTGGGAAAGGTTACATAACTAAGTAAAGTAAATGCGATGTTTCATAGCCAACACACAACTATAGATCCATCCATATTCTGTAACCACTGATCCAATGCATGGGGCTGGAGCTCCGCCCCGTTTACACGAGTGAGAGGCCAACACACAGAAACAAACAACCATCAACAGCAACGGATCATTAGGCTCACCAGTTCACCTCTATTCTTCTTCTTCTTCTTCTTTTTCTTCTAATCGTTATTATTTTTACACGTGTCTTGGCTATGTGAGGAAGCCAGAGGACCCGGGTGAGAAACCTTGGAAACAAGACTCAAACGCCACAGGTACCTTAAACCTTCTTGCTGTGAGGCTGTAGTGCTAACCACCCTGCCAACGCGCTGCCTGAACACACAACCTGCAAGCGTAAAAAGGTCCACTACTACATCCTCACAGACACTTTTATGGTCCATACAGTGTCAGATCATTTCAACAATGTTCTCTACAAAACATCAGTGCTCCTCAGCGATGACAGGTTGTTGTGCAGGTCAGTCACTCTCATTCAATAACGGTTCCACTCACCAGAGGCTGAGGTAATTCTCCGGTTATTAAGGTGATAGACAGGAGATAAAAACAGTCGCCTGGGTCAGGGAGAACATGCCACGTTCTGTGTAACCTTGATGGACATTCTCAGAGCGACACATATGTAGTGCACAGCCCAATGCCTGGAGCAGCTGCTAAGAAAAAAAAGAACTATCTAAGGTTTTGCTTCTCTAAAGCCAATCGGTGAAGAGTCTCTACACTCCCATCTCTAGATGTTAAGCCGTGTTGCACATTTATTCTGAATTCCCTGATTCACTCATGGGGGTATTAATTGCCTGTCGCTGTGGGAGATTGCAATCCCAATCTGCTTATTAGATATTTTTAACTCTTATCGCTATCTGACAATTTTATGAATAATTTTAATCATCTTATAATGTGGCAGAATAGCTGGGAGCCTCAAAACTCCCTCCAACATGATTAGGGAACATTGAAGTACACTTATGTTTATGCAGTGTCTGATCAGACTAACAGCTTTTCCTATTAGCATAATAAATGAATTAGAGCACCAGAGACAAAGATCATTAGGTAGATTCTCACCATGGGGAAATCATTTGGACAATGTATCGTCTAACAATGTGGCACAACAGTGATTCATCACGCAGCCTCAACATGTTTCGCCCCACGTTCCCCCAAAATCCTTCCCGAACTTGAACTCCTGCTGGTGTTTGCACTCGGCCCAAACAATCTTTCTCCAAGGCAGCTGGTGCGTCTCAAACACGTGAGCCCTATGATTTCTTTAGCGGCTTGTGTGATTAGTCATAACACTGAATGGCAGACGGCAGACAGTAATGGCTAATGTGTCTGTGCATTTACACGCCATAAACACACGTTGTTATCAGTCATCTCTTCAGCGCCGCAGTCTGACGCGATGCACTAAACACTGTAGCCTTAGGATTAATCCCTTTATCAGCTGCTTTCTGTCTTCTTCGGCTCAAGATGTTTCCCTGCCTACGGTTCAAAAAACAGGTGTGACACCGTTCGCTGCCTGATCTCCGTGCGCTAAATAAACAAACGGCAGATTGTTAAAAGGTTTTTAATAATCATGTAAGACTTTTTTGAGAGAGATTCTGAAATTTCCTGCAAGGTGGCTCTGCTGACATTTGCATTTAAACATGAGGTGTTCCTGTTAGTGCCTCATTTGGAAATGTGAGCAAGAGTGCTGCAGCACTCTGGGATAATAGTCTCAGTAGGCAGTGGCTTCCATGCAGGGTTTGCACATGTAGTGAACTCGGGCCACAGTCATTTACATCGGAGGCGGTCAGAGGCACCTTCATTTTCTTTGGCTGTCATGCAGGATGTGTGAATCATGTGTATTGGGAGTTTCGGGTCTATTGGGATTGAGAACTGTATAATTAAAGTGGCATGGACTGAAACTCATATCCCAGCAGTTCTCCTTGTATCCCTTCTCTCCTTTAAACAGCATCACTGGTGTCTGATCCTGAAGTGACCAGCACAGAATCCACAACTGGCTTCCTCCTTGCCGGGATCAAACTGTATTTTATGTTAATACAGCTCATGATTTATGCAGAATTTAACTGGGAGCAGTTTGTGCTTGATTTCAGCTGGCAAAGCTTACATATTTGATATCACTCAGGAATAAGTCACGTACCTGGGGGGAAAGATGCCGTAGAACATCCGTTTTACTTTATCAATTTAAGAACTGCTTCTGATTTCCACGCACTATAAAATGTATGAAGAGAGTTTTACTTAAAAAAAAAAAAAGTTGGGAATCCATTTGCTTTTACATTTAAAGGTCATTGAATTCAAGTTGTTAAAACTGAAGGACGTTTTAACAATTTGAGTCATTTCGAGGCAGTATTTTGACTTTTTTCAATCAAAGCCAACTTATCCTACTTAACAGTGTGGCAGGATTTGGCATTGATCAACATCAACAATCTCGAGCGTTCGGGAATTATATGTGAGTTTTTGGTTTAAACTACGCCTTCGCTGTCGCCGATCATTGTGCTAGCAATAACAAGTAAAATATGAACTGTTAGAGTAAAACATGACATTTACACGATAGATCTCAAGTTTATTCATATGCACCAAATCAGAGATGATAGATTGAAAATGTTTGGAGAAAAAGCTCCACCTAGTGTCAGAAATACACAACTGATCTTTCCCAAAATCAATCTTTTTTGCACAAAAGTCAATGGAGGTATAAATCTTGAAAATAATACATAGAATATGTCCAGAAAACTTGTTTTCCGAAACTAAAGCTCCCCTTTGTGAGTAAAACATAAACTACAAAAGTAAAGTTTGATATGCTACGTAGACAAGATAGAAAAAACCTCCCATAGTGTCAGAAATATATAACCGATGTTTCCAAAAATGCATCCAGTTCTTCCTCATACTAAGGTCTAAGTGGGGGTAAAATGTGTTAATGTTCCATGAAATGATTTTTGAGTTATTGAGCTAACTCGGAGGACCTGCGGCAGACGTGGATGCAAAACAAGAAGAAAAACAAGAAGATCGAGATGAGAGATAGTCAAAATAGCCACTGAAAAAAAACACGCTGGAAAGCAATAAAATACATAAATAAGTCAAACAAATATGAGATGACATCACAAATTAAGGATAAGATCAACCCAAAGACAGAAAAAAGGATGAAACCACAAAAGTAGACATGTTATGATTACAACGCTAAAATGTATACGTTTAACTCACTTCTCCTAAGAACAATAAATCAAGGGATTAAAACAATGAGGACGGTATCCCAGCATCACTAAAAGCAATTAACAAATGTAGATTTAAAGAAAACAAAACTTTAATTGGCGCTATTTCATGAGATTCATGAACTAAGTAGTTGTGCAATTTTTCCTACTCCTTCTCAAATATTGGCTTCTACTGTAAATTTTTTTTCAAACCATAGTTTTGTTTTGTTGCCCGTTCAGCCTATCACAATATAAGTTATTTTAGATAGAGTAAACTTTTCCTGCTGCAAAACATGATTAACTAGATCATTTTTCTTTTACAGAAACAAATGAGACTAATTTCCCAGAAACAAGGCCTGTTTTTTACTTTCAGTTTCAAAACTGGAACTCATCCTCATTTTCTCTTCTCTTTGGAACAGTGAGCTACCAAACATGAAGCTGGAGCCAGACGCAGCCATCACTTCCCTCTGTCTCAAAAAGCCACTCTGGTGCTACATTGAACACAAATGCTCTGAATATGCCATCCAACTGAGAGGAAGCCCAGCAGACTGTTCAACATCTGCGGTAAGTCTTCACCCACCCAGGAGTGTGATTGGTTTATAATGTGACTTCGTTGTGGGTCAGTTCTCGCAATGAATTTTTAATTCACGAATGAAATCCTGACAGAGTGAAATTTATGCACACATAAATGACATATTTACATACATCCCCTAAAGCCGAATCACTTCACTGGACCTGACAGGTACCATTAATGATTCTCAATGTATTCATCCTGCATATGCAATGATGTAGTCATTATGCATGCAGGTATAAACGTGCTGTACAATCCTGTTCACCAAAGATGGATTTATTTGTGTACATGGACAATTATGTGTTTGGTTTGTGACATCTGACAGCTGATACAAGAGTTACCTTTGATAATTGGATTCAAAAGAGCTCTTGACCCCGTGGTTATGTGGTTATGAATGTGGTTATGAATGAATGTATGTGCTGTGGTGCAGACCTGGTACCAGAAACACATGAACAGAGTGTATTACTGACAGTCGGCTGGCTTTAGGGCACTGGGTGGGCGGGGTTAAGAGCATAAGGAGAATTATCTGGTAAGTAGACATTCATGATGTCCATTCAAAACTGATTGATGAGTCATAGCAGGATAGCGTAGCTCTGAAGATGATAATGGAGGCCTGACAACCAGAATTTGGTCAAGATCTAATCTGAAGGTCAAGATTTCACTTTCTCTTAATCTTTTGTCAATGTCTCTTTTAAAGTGTGTGCTTCAGATTTTTTTTTACCCACATAGAACTTAATGCGAGGAATAACTGGATTGATTTTGGGAAAGGTCAGATGTATATTTCTGACACTGGGGGAGCTTTATCTCAGAGAGTTTCTTGGCCATAACTTCTCAACCGTTGGTTCGATTTAGTTCGAATTTGGTACATATGAATCAATGTAAGGAGATCTAACTTGTAAATATCATATTTTCTAATTTAATAATTAAAATTTTACCCACTAGAGGGAAACTTTTTATTATTTTTTTCAAAAAAAGGCTGTGTTTTTGCATATAACTTCCTAACCGTTTGTCCAATTAAGGCCTAATTTGGTGCATAATAATATAATCAGGGATATCTAACTCGTGTATATCAAATTTTACTCAAACAGATCATGTATTTATCAATAGGGGAGCCTTGTTTTTTAATTAAAAACACAATATCAGATGTTCAAACAGGGGGGATTGCTTGTACAGGGACAACCGCAGAGGCCTAGTTTCTAGCAAGCAAATGCAAACAAAGTAAATCAAATCAACATAGTTTTTGTCTACCTGTCTATACCAAGGTGGAATCATGGTTGTGGTGAAGTTTTGAAGCTTATGACATCTCAGCTCATCACCCACCAAACACATCATCAAAACTCATGTCACATATTCGCTTCCCTGTGTCACGTTGTCAGCTTATGGCTCAGCATTGGGTTGTCAATAAGAAATACTATGTACTCAATCACACTCGCGGCAATACGCTCCTGTTCAGGAGGGCAGACTTTAGTTTTTGAATTTAACTTTGAACTATAGCTGCACACGTTCTGACTTTATCCCTCAGCGTCCGACAATTCCCAATGACAGATTCAGTTATTATTTTTTATCAAAGTCTTTTGAACAGTTCGACTGGGGTCATGAACCTTGGAGATCCTGTGGGCTTGAAAGCTTGGAGGGCTCCTAAGATTTGCCACAGCTGGCACGGAAACAACAGGCGGATATCAGGGATCAAACTTACTTAAGGCAGGGCTTTGGACAGGTTTTGGAATTGTTTGGATGTGTACCCAATAGTTTCAAGTAGAGCCTTTGCCATACTGCTGCCCTTCTCAAACACGTTAGACAAATGCAGGGTAGACCCAGTGGCTGCGGGCCAGCGGCGCCATGTCTGCTTCTGATTCATACCTGACAAAATAGAACGATTATGCTTCCTCTCAGGCTCAAGTAAGTCCCACGCATGCCCCTTCATTTCAATTACCACTTATTTATGTGTGTTTTTGTGCAGCTGTGTGCATTTCAGACTGGCGTAACTCAAGATTTGTGCATACTCTTAAAGGATGTCGTGACTGAAACAAAAAGGTTGAGAAATGCTGATTTATGTTAAAGAAGATTAAGACGGCGCACGATGTTAGCATTGGCGATGTGGTATGTATGAAAGCCTTGAGCTCAGTGTACAGCCTTGCTGCACTGCACAACATGTCAGCACTTGATATTAACAACCTCACTTTGCAGTGTGAGTGTATGCAGACGTTATCAGGAGAAGTGGCATCACATGCTGTCCCACCACAGCACTGCCAAGAGCTCTCCTCTTCATCATTGCAATGTTATCCAGAATCATAATGCTAATGGAGTTTCACCTCTTTCATGTCACTGAGATTGTGTGTGGATGTGTGTGTGTGTGGGTGTTTGTGTGGTTGGATCTATGTGTGTGCATGTGTGTATGGAGACTTACGTTCCTCTAGTTTTCATGACTGTTTATGTGTATTCAATTTCCCACTGTTTTCCTGGTGAGTATTTGTGAAAGGGAATTTCTGAAAGGACTGCCAGGTCAGTTTTGTGTAAATGCAGCCAAATTCCTGGCAGAGATTAAGAGAAGAGGGCAGCGCCAGCCTCAGAGGTCGTGAGCAGTGGGAGAATGCACAAAAATTAGGAAAAGACGACCTGACCGCTCAGACCTCCACCCTGGCTGGGTGGAGATAACAGAGTCGACTCACATGCTCACGCAGCGAGGCAGGCACAGGGGTTTGTTCAGCGCATACCCACTCGTTACTTGCTAGCTAATACATTTGCAACAGACAAGCAAACATCATCCATTAGCTGCAACAGAGATTTGAGCTAGAAGTGTCACATATTCATGAGGGAGTGGAGGTCTGTGTCTCACCATCCTCTCGGCAATTAATAGGATCGTTCCTGCCGAGCACCTAGATGCAAATACCGAACCTCTTTCTGGGCTTGCTGAATTTTTTACGTTGACTAATGCACCGGTACATTGACCAGAGGCTTACCTTTATTGAGTTTTCTAGAAGCCGATCAGAGGCCATACATTGATATTTTTTGGTGTGATGTGTGGGGCTGTGACGACCACATAGTAACTGTGGAAAACCCTGTATTTACAGATGAAAAGCTTTTGTTCTCTGTTAATTGCATTGTAGCACTAATCGACTGGTGATGTGGTGTTAGATTTGCTAAACTCAGTCCTGCGAGGTTGATGTTTTCATAAAAACATCTTCTATTCTAGACTTCATTTCTTGAACACATGCGTGGAATCAGTCAGAGAGCTTTGTTCTGTTTTTCTTCATGAATCCAAACTCATCGAATTGCTGCTCCTGCCGAGCCTGTTCCGGTCTACTGTATGCTGCGAAGCGTTGAATTCAGCCTTCCTTTTTTGTTGTTGCTTCTGCAGATGTTTTTAGCCTCTGGTCACATATTGATTGAAATGTGTGAGAAGAGGGTGGCTGGTATTCAAAGACTTTCGGGTTGGTGTGGAAGCAGTATTGATTGCACTTAAAGTGACAAGATTGAGCAGGCCCACTTTGACACGTTATCCCTATTGCCGCCAACAGAGAAAGTGCGGGCGGAGGAGCGGTGCGGATTGATTTCTTTGATCATGAATGGCTTGACATTTATGAGTCAGTTGTCCGAGGTGTGCTGCTTGAAAGTATGTCAACTATTTTTCGGAGTGCTCTGATGATTTAAGGACCAGCAGCCTTTTTGACTGAAGAGGCCAAGTAACTATCAAGGTAATGAATAGGCCTTCGGTACATTATAGCAAGCTGAAAAGTCCTCACAGCTCCGGCCATAATAGCCCAGCCTGTAAAATTAGGAGTGGAAGTATATTTAAGAAGGCAGGTATAGAAGGGCAGCCAGTTCGGGCTTCTATGGGATTATATTGTGTATAATTCACTGGCGGGGCTTGAAGTTGATATAGCCTCTCCCCCTCTTATGACTATCCATCAGTTAAAATTGCTTTCCTATAACATTATTCTGTCAACGGGAAACAACGAATGTAGCCATGCAGAGAAACACATGATTACAGTTTAATCACGCCCCGAGGTCAAAGAAGTGTGACCTCATTGGGAGCGCAGTGTTAAGGGGAGCAAGTCAAGTACAAGTTGTGTCGGATGATAAGTCACCAGGGAGCGTCCCGTCTTCATCTGCATTGGTTTCTGTCAGCTGTCCTGTATTCCTGAGATGTCAAATGTTTTAGTCATCGCGGCCCCGTGTTTCATTTAATTGAAAACACATCATCCAGACCTGGGTGTTTTCAGAAAACACTTTTGGAAAGATTAGCTGTCAAGCTGAGATAAGAATTTAAAAGCATGCAGGGAGGAGGAGGAGGAGGAGGAGGAGGAGAGGATTGAGAAAGTTTACATCACCCAGATTGTCGGTGGTACCTAACCACCACTTAAAAACACCCCCCAACACCAGCGGGGGGCTATTTTGAACCACACATTTGCGCTGATTGGAATTGTGTGAATACATCACCATAGACATCAGCAGATTGCACACATTTCCAGATGTATAATCAAGATTTAGGTGAGACTTCAGACATTAGTGGGAGTGAGATCCAAGGGAAAATGAAGGAGAGGCTAAACAAATGAAGGACAGACCTGTGCGGCTCAAGATAGATATTTTGAAAACTGTGAAATATAAAAATAGAAGTGGGGAGTTGGCTAGAGCATGATGAGATTAAGGACAAGGAAAGCGCAAAATTAATAAGTGAAGAAGAAGATATAGTATCTGAATGGAGCGGGGGGGAAAAAATTGCGAGACATGCTTCAGTAATCTCCATTTCTTCAGTCCCAGAGTTCCCCCTGGTGTCCTCTGGGTCTCTGGTTCCATGCACTGAACAGCCAATTACCGATGAAAAAGAGAAAGAAGAAGCCAGTTGTAAGTCATCAAGACATACGGAACAACATGCACCTTCTTCAGAAATGTGAAAAGACAAATGTGTCGCAAAAGAAGGTGGTTCAATATCTGTATTAGGGCGGATTTTTATTTATCCATATTAAAACATCCGATTGATATGATGTCACCGTTGCCTGTTGTTACCGTAAGTGAGAAGATAGAAAAGCAACGTTGAAGCTGGTTTATTGGATTTTTTTCCCTCACTTACTAAACATACAGTGAATGTCATAACAGGAGGTTCAGCAGAAGCAAACACAGTGTGGCGTATCGCCCCAGCATGCTTACACATACACACCCACACACACACAACCAAATGTGCATGTGAGGAGGAGGGGGGTAACTGAATTGTGAGGTGTAGATTGTATTGTTCTACGCGGGGATGGACTCCAAGGAGCTTTTAATGAATGGAGCTTAGGGAATGCAGTGGTGTTGGCTGTCTTGAGAGAAGCAGAGATATGCAGTTTCTAATGTAGACACTGAATTACTGAGGAGAGGAAGACGAGCGTGTGTGTTAATAATACTGCTATTTCACTCTGGTTAATTCTTAATAGTTATTTCAAAGCTACTTTATATCATATATATATATATATATATATATATATATATTTATATTTTTGGTTTGCAGTCATATCCCTGCCTCACAGAAAAACAATAAACAATGCATTTCATGCTCTAAGCACAACAAATTCTTCCTCTCTGAAGACCAGATCTCAGCTTATGTCCACTGTTGCCAGCGAGACAGAAACAAGTGGCTGAGAGGCATGTTTCTACTTGATAAGTTAAATGTGACAGCCGACTCTGCTCAGTGACTTAGAGGGTTGGTTCTTGTGAGCGAATAATGTAATCATGTGCAAACGTATTCTAATAACAACTTTGTTTCATTTTAAATTCTGTCTGTTATACATTTTGTTACCTACATGTTTTCTCTTAGCTCCCACACAAAACACAAAAAGTGCATGGGGAATTTATGTACATACATACATCTTTAATATCACCAATATGAGTTTCTTAGACACAGTCATGTATTTTAATCATCTGAGGATTTCAGTCCAATGAGCAGGTTTTCAGCCGTGAGGTATTATTCATGCTTGACTAACGTGCGTTGAGTCGCTTTACGGTGTGCAGGATTGTGCCACGCAGATGCTGTTATGCTCATGCATGTTTTCCGTTTGACCACCTGATTGTATGTTTTGTGGGTAACCACCTGTTTGTAATGAGCATCTGACCCTACATGGATCATTTCCCCTTCTTGATTTTAATTAGGTCGTAAATGCCAACATATGAACCATTATCTTCCGCCATGTGAAGCATATGTGCAGTATCTTCCTCATCGGATGAAGGGCTGCTGTTCATCTTTTGTCACATGTTGACAGGGTGGACAATTCATGGACGAGAATGACTCAAAATCAGGGCCATTTAAAGCTGCCCGAGGCGTCTCTCACTTCCTGACCTCCATTCATGAACATGAATCGCAAGGCAAGCAGGAGATATGTGTCCAGACCCCAACAATTAAGGCCACATAGGTTTCACATGAACCATTAATCAAAGATCCGATAATGATGATCTAAAGTAAACAGTAATGACTAGAAGAATATAATTTTTTATGGTTACGGTACTGTCTCTGTCCGGCCTTGTGGGATTTATAGGATAGGGGATATAGCCAGATATTCTCTTGATACCAGCATGTGACTTCATGGAGAGCCATAAATTACATTCATATTCGTGAATTTGCAACATTTATAAATACACATGTCGCCGAATCCGGCCGTCCTCAGACGTAGAGATTGATGACGACTCCTCCCAACTAAACAAATATTCATTCTCAACAATTTGTTTAGTGTGTGATGCTAAATTGATCCATCGTGCCTGTACCAGCGACATGAATTATGCATGTCGTATAGATTGCCCTCCGTATGAAAAGGTTGAGGGGGCCATGCAAGCCGACATGACCGCGCAAGCAGCCACCACATTAAGGAGGGATCCGCGCAGATTTGAGAATGACTGATATTATTGCAAATTTTCATTCAAGGGAATGAGAGGTGAATAACAGGGTCAACAGTTCTTACTAACAGCATGGAGGGGGGTTTTCTCTTTTGATCTAAATCTGTTAAATCTATATAACAGAAGACATTGCTGTTTTTTTTTTGTTGTCTGATTGACAGCAACATCTTCTATACTGCTCTATGCGTAGCAGCTATAGGTGAATGTACCATGATGTTACACTGCCCTCCACACATGCGACGATTGCACTAAATGTGGCAATAAATACAGATGGCTAGTATGTAAGCTATTGCTATTTAGCAACGTAAACACCGACTGTGTACATTACGTATGTGCATGTAATCATGTGTTCCTGTGTAATGACATATTCCCATATCAGGAACTCAAGGTCATACAGACAATGTCCTCGGAACCTCAATCTCCAGAGAAAAGATTTATACATTTTTAAAGCTGACATTGTTAAAGTGGTGCTCCTATAAAACTATTCATAATATTGTAAAGGAAAGACGTTAGCTAAGTCAAATATACTTTGACTTAGTATGCTCAAGTTTGTGTGGTTGAGTCCCATATACAAGTAAGCTATAAGAACAAACTATCCGTCTAATACTGTAAAAGTGCCATTTTCCTTTACTGACAATATTTTTTGAGCAATTTCTGCTACAGTAGCTCTTCCGGGATAACATGGGCCTGTCCTTTGCTCCCACCACACATCAGTGAGCCTTGGGCTCCCATTACCCTACCGCAGGTTCACCAGTTGTCCTTCCTTTGAACGCGATGGTAGGTGCTAACAACTGCACACCAGGGACACATTAATAGATATGCAGTTCTGGAGGTGCTTTGACCCAGTGGTGCAGCCATAACAATTTGACCCTTGTCAAAGTGGCTCAGATCCTTCAAATGACGGAGGAATCAAAAACATTTTATTAATATAGTGCCAGGCTACAGCAATCTCAAGGCCCTTTCTCAAAAGAGCGGGTCTAGACCGTACGCTTTATTCTACAGAGACCCAACAATTCCCCCATGAACAAGCGATTGGCTTCAGCAGCGGTACAAAAACAGCTGGAGATCGGGCCTTCTGGATCTGGGTTGAGGGAGAAAGAGAGAAAACAGAGAGAGCGAGCAAGAGAGAGAAGGGGAGTGAGAGAAAGGTAGAAAGAGAATTAGATGGGTCCATTAAAAGGGTGGCTAGTCATCTGAGTATTAGCAGCAAGAGCCCAGTAAAGTTGTTCCTTCATATTATTACCATTCATCTATTATCATGTGAATAGATACTCTCATAAAGGCCTCACATTATCCGTCAGTGCGCACACATTATAAATGGTTTACAATCTGCCATTACGAGCTGCTCTGGTCGGGTCAGTGGCAGGAAGATCCCCGGGCTGCTAAATCTGCATACTGCATAAAGCGTGCCACCTGTAATGGCCCATCTTCTGAATTTCCTCATCATATTGGCTGCTGGCGCATGAAGTGATTAAAGTTTGTTACTGATCCGTGTTGTACACAAGTAAAAGAAATACTGCGCCATTAATTTTTGCATAAGTTGTGACTCATGGCCTGGAGTGCTGGACAATGAAAAACGAATCGTAATTTTTAAAAAAGGGTTCCAAAAAGTGGCATTAAACCACCTGGAGAACTTTTGATAATAGAAACATATTGTCAAAATGTCGCTAAAAACTTAATAATCTTCCAAGCTCCTGCACTGAAATACTCCAGTATGCCCAGGAATTTAGTTTATATTTCAACCAACCCACCGCAACCACAAACTGGTGGCTTGTACATTAACAAATTATTTTCTATTCCTCGTCAGTCAGTGACATCCCAGTGCGCCCACCACAATGCCCTCTTTAAAACAATTTGGTGCCTGCGTCACTTTAAGAATAAGTTCTATACAGAAAAGAAGAGAGAGAAATTTATGAATGACATATTTTCCATAAAGATGATTATCACTATGTAATAAACACGAATACAAAAGTATGTAAAAATTTAGACAAAAATTTGATAAGACGGAGCTCTCTGCTTCCTGTCAAGTCCTTGCAATATCATATAATTAGCTAAACATAATACTAAGCAGCTGTGATGTAAATACAGATGTTGAAATATAAAGTTATAATATAGATATTTTAGAATTCAAGAATGTGGGTGGCGAAAGTAAGAACCTTAGATGTGGAAACACAGGGACAGGTAAATGTATAGAGCTAGCTGATATGATGGAAATAAGGAAGGTAGATACACTGTGTGTCCAAGAGACTAGGGGAAAGGCAGGACGGCTATGCGCATCAGAGGAGGTTGCAAACCGTTTTATCATAGAGTGGATGGGGGGAGAAGTGAGGTAGGGGTGATCCTAAAGGAGAAGTTTATGAAAAGTGTTGTGGAGGGGCGGAGGGTGTCAGACAGAGTGATGAGTAGGAAGATAGAAATGGAAGGTGTGATGATGAATGTTGTCAGTGCATATACCCCACAAGGTGATTGTGAGTTGGAAGGGAAACAGAATTTCTGGAGTGAGTTGGATGAAGTGATAGAGAGCAATCCCAGGGGTGAGAGAGTAGTGGTTAGAGCAGACTTCAATGGTCATGTTGTTGAAGGGAACAGAGGAGATGAGAAGGTGATGAGCAAGTATGACGTTAAGGACAGGAACATGGAAGGACATATGGTGGTAGATTAAGCAGAAAGGATTGAAATGGCTGTGGGGGACACTTTTTTCAAGAAGATGGCGGAACACAGGGCTATATAACAGTGGATGTGGACTATATCTCATGCAGAAGATGTAGTCTGGAAGAGATTGCAAGGTGGTGACAAGGGAGAACGTAGCCAGACAGCATATAATGGTAGTATGCAGGATGACTCTGGTGGTACAAAGGAGGAAAAGAGAAAAGGTAGGGCAGAGGGGTAAATGGTTTGAGCTGAGGAAGGACGGCTGCTGGAGGAATTTCAGGGAGGAGTGGAGATTGGCTCTAGGTGGTAGTGAGGAGCAGCCAGATGACTGGGCAACCACAGCAAATGTGATAAAGAAACCACTAGGAAGGTGCTTGGTTTGTCATCTGGACAGAGGAAAGAGGTTATGGAGACTTGGTGGTGGAATGAGGACGTCCAGGAGAGCATACACAGAAAAAAGATTAGCAAAGACAAAGTGGGATACTAAGAGTGATGAAGAATGTAAGCAGGGGTTCAAAGAGACATGTGTTTAAGGTAAAGGTTAAATGAGAGGCTAATGGCAGCTTGTATGAGAGATTAGACACTAATGAAGGAGGAAAGGACTTCTGCCGATTGGTGGGCCAGAGAGATTGAGATGGGAAGGATGTGCAGCTCGTTAGGTTGATTAACCTAACGAGTTCTACTGTTAAGAACTGATGAATGAATAAAATGAACGAGAGAAGGGTGGAGGGTGTGAGAATTGTATATCAGGAGGCTCAAAAGATTACGGAAGTCTGGAGTGACAGAGAAGTATGTGAGAGTGGGAAAGGATTTCTGTGAGAGTCGTATGAGAGCAGCTAGTTGTGTGGGAGTAGTGACATATGGGTTCAAGGTGGACGTGGGACTGCATCAAGGAAAAGCTCCGAGACCCTTCTTGTTTGCTATTTAGTGATGGACGGTCCGGCAGATGAGGTCACAGAGTAGTCTCCATGGACTATAGTGGAATAGACTCCTAAAGGGAACAGCATAAAGAAGAAGAATTTTCCTTCTAATGCTTTTCCCCTCCATATTAAATGAAATAGTGTTAATATGATTGTGAGACAAGGAACAAAATAAATCATCTGTATACGGCTCCAGTTCCAAGGACACCTAGAATATATTCGGATCTGTAATTACGGAGCAAACAAATGAATGGACAGACAATTACTTTGGGGATATATTCAGGGCACCATAAGGAAGATTATTGTCTATTGAAGTGATGTTGCACTAAATTGAATGCTGAACTATAAATAAAGGCCTGAGGCGGCTAATCCCTATGAAGTCAAATCCAGTTTATCATTGGTTTAATAATGGTTGTTGTCTGGTTTTGAAGCTCTATTGCGCGCATAAGTGAGTAATCCGGAAATTCCGAGCACGTCTGGAGATGCATTCAAGGTTGTGGGTGAAAATTTCTATCAATGCAACTGAGAAAATACTTGACTCACGTTGTGCGTTTGATCGCAAAGCCAGTGAATAAGGACGTGAGAAGTGATTTAGGAGACATCAGGTTTCTGCACACTTGATCTGCTTGAAGCCAGCACACTTTTAATAGATCACTAGTCACACTAGGCTGTCATAATCATCATCATCATCTGGAGTGACAGAGATGGGCACATTAATGATTGTTACATTCCCTGTTTTAGAAGTCATTTCAGGTTTAATCCCCTGCAGCGATCTCAGCCAATTGTTTATGCAAAACCTTTTGTTTTTTTTCTGACAAAAGAGAGGAACATGGAATGTTTTCCATGGGCACATCTGGCTCACCACATTTTTTTGTTCCATCCAGACAGTCATTCATCTGAAAAATTCAAGTCCTCTGAAGGATTTCATGATTGAGCTAAAGTACTCCCCGTGGCCAGATCAAACTGATGAGTGACATACTTTACTTCACTTTTTGCTCTACATAGACAAACCTTTGACTTTCTGCTTTAGATTAATGTTTTGACATGGATATAGCTCCACAGTGGGTATCAGCCAGCCAAATGTGTCCAAGATGTTTGATTTGCCCTCCTGTGAGGGTTTCAAGTCAGTGCATCAATAACACTCAGTAATTTCTAAACTGAATGACTGATGGATCAGAGGGGAGTCTGGACGAAGAGAAAACTATCGCCGCCACAATAATCTCTGTTTCCTCATCCTGTTGCATTTACAGTAACAGGATTATTTGCAGCACAGTGGCATACAGTAACAGCGTCGGCTAAGGGCCAACTCAGTGAAGACCAATTCAGCGAGACGCTCGTGTGAATGAAACGGTAACAAATCTGCAAGGTATAAGAGTTTTAACATGGTGCTTTTGGGATTTTTGGTACATTTCCCGTGCATTGTATACTCGGCGTGACTCCAGCAGTCTGTCAGCTGTATGATGTTGGCACAAGGGGTTTGGATCTGCTGCCGGAGAGCCTCAGCTGCAGAATAAACAGATTTGGGGTGGGAGAAAAGGGTACATGTCCTGAATGTGAGCTGTCAGCATTTGATTAATGTTTGACATTATTGTGCATTTCAACTCGCTGATAAACTGGGAAGAATTGATGATGATTGGCCATCTTCCTCAGAGATAAGGCTTCTTTCGCTCCAGGGATATAGGCAATACCGGAGTTAGACATTTTTATTTTGACATTAAAGACCTTGCATGTATCACATTGGAAATCTTATTACCTGTTGGTCCATCTGATGGCCTTGACTTTGTGCACTCTTTTATGAAACGACTCGACGTGGTTGAAGGACAGGAATGTACAGCATTTCAGGCAGGTTTAGTTTTTTTTGCTAGTTAGCCCAACGACAAGGTGGCAGATGCAGAGACACGTGATAGGCCATCTATGTGGCGACCCGGCGTGCAGCGAGAGCTCAGAGGTGCCACATGGGCACATTAATGATTTATCAGTTTGTTTGTGTCACAATCGTCCTTCAGCATGGTATGCCTCCAGGGTGAACACTAATAAGCATGAGGCATGAATAAATGAATGGTATTTAACAAAAATCCAAACAGTATAGGTGAATATGCAGGGTACTTCACATGTTTTAAGAACAAAAACACTCTTATTTTCTATCGACCGTGAGCTTCAAGTCATCTAAATCATAGCTGTCGATTGTATTGTTTTCATATAACCTAATCAATACTTGAGATTGATGATGATTAGGACAGCCTTATGTGACAAGTGTTCAATTAAAAGTGTGCTGGCTTCAAGCAGATCAAGTGTGCAGAAACCCGATGTCTCCTAAATCACTTCTCACGTCCTTATTCACTGGCTTTGCAATCAAACGCACAATTTCCACTTCCATTAAGAGAATTGTCTTTCCCTACCTTCACAATAAACAGTGAATTCAAAAAACGCCCACATCAAAAGAACATCTTCTGGGGCTCATTTCTTTGTGCCCGCTCTACATATTACAGCTATTGCAGATTTACCTGAAGAGAGAGTGTAGCATTCACTTTCATTTACCCCGAGGGCACGCCCGTTAGGAGGATTTACCATAATTTCTAGGTGACTGCCATTGATCTGAGGTGAATCCCAGCAGATTCCAGTAAATGAAATGTCAACATGTACGTGACATGTGGTGGAAATGAATGGTATCCCACATGGGAGAAGGGAGAGCGGGGAGGTAAAAGTTAGTATGGTCTTTTCGATTGTAAGGCTTGATGAGACAGTACGTCTCTTGCTCTCGGCCCGTTCATCTGAACTGCGGACATCATTTCCAGCTGAACCATCGCAGTTATGTAACCATGCAGATTGGAAGTGATGATTTTTAACAAATTTGCTTTTACGACTACAATCAGTCCTTGTGCGATTTTGGTTCCAGAGAGAAATATAACAACTGTTAAATGGACTTACATTAAGAACTCGTCCGGATATTCGTCGTTACCGGCATATCATGCATGGATGCTTTGGTAATCTCTTCACATATTTCTTGCACATGCATGGGTTGTGAGGTTCACGTGAGAACCCCTTGATATAAATGCCTCATCTCATCAATAAAGATTTGTTTTAAACATTTTATTTGCTCAATTCTTGTATTCCCCACAGCATACCTGCAAATTGAATGCTACCAGCCTCAGCTATAGTTTGTATTATTGGCTAAAAACACGTCAGCAGGCTGATTAACATTGTGAGCATGGTACACTTGTTTATCATCAGCATGTAGGGTTGTCATTGGGAAAATGTTAACATGCGGATATTGGCATTTAGCTCAAAGCACCGCTGCTCATAAATAACCATCAAGAGATCAGGTTTGCATTGCTGCAGAATCTTGATCTCATTCATAACGCCATAAGCATTCAAAAAGGACCTTTAAAAAAAACATTTTCAAGGCAACTGCTGTGTCTCACATCCTATGCTTCAATATTCAGCCCTCTGTGACCATATTTAAACTATCCAATCACGTGTCTGATTGATTGACAGTAATGCAGAATCAAAATCAAGCTTTTTCTGGTACAGACGTCAGCTTTGGCTGAGAATGCTGACTTCAAACTTTCTGCCAGTTTTGGTTTGGTGTCGATACGAAAATTAAAACCAGGAGTATGGAGTTGAAAAGAGTTGATCAAAAAAAATGTTTTTGTGCATTGTCATTTTTTGTGAAGATAGCACACCTCTTTAATTTTTGTAAATATTTTTATATAACATGTTTCTTCTTTACATTTATATGTTAACGTCCGCAATCCCAATATTAGCTTTTCCTTCAGAATGTTATTCGAGGAAGTCTTGGATAGTTGAAGAAGTGAAGAAATAATATAACGTCACGTTAATTATATACATTTTAAGTGAAAACACTCTTTGATATTCCAAGACTCCAAAGTGTTGATTAAATGTGTGTTCAGACTGAAGTATAACACACTCAAAATGGCCTGGAGGTTTAGTATGGACATTTTTCACCTTCGGGGCGCGCCATCTTCATTACGTATCTGAAATTGAGGGACAAGAGAATTTTCCAGTTTGTGAAAATGGCAAATGAGGAGGCAAAAACGTGAAATTAATATATTTGGCAATATTTTGTCTTCCTAGTTGATATATTATATATATATAGTTGTGTTTATTATATTTCGCTCTAGTAATAATAACTCAAAAACTATTTAATGGATCATTTTCAAATATTATTCGCATGTAGCCTTTGGTGCGTGGAAGAGTGGGATTGATTTTGGGAAAGGTCAGTGGTATATTTCTGACACTAGGAGGAGTATTATCTCCAACAGTTTTCAGACTATAATTTTTCAAACATTGGTTTGATATAAATAATCTAAATTTGCCGCATAGGATCAACTTGATGAGATCTATCTAGAATATATCATATTCTATTCATCAGATGGAGTTGCTTTTTAACGAAAACCACATTATTTTGGACATATCATCACATTAAATTTCAGGCGTTCAATCAAGGGGGTTGCTTGTACATTGCATGGGGTTGGGGGCTTTTCGGGATACAAGCTTAATGTTTTGGGATAAGAGTTGCTGGCATCCAGTTCAGAATGAGCCTGTATTTAGAGCAATGAATGAAATTGATGTGAAGTTGTAGAACCAGAGGTGCATAACTAATTTGAGTGAACTGATGTGACAACAAAATAAAAAATGTAATAATTTAAGAAAGCTGGGGTTCAAGCCTGTTTAACATAAAACCACAAAGAGGATAAAATGAAAAATATCCATGCTCTGTTTCAATACTCTGAAATAGTCTCTATTGTGAAAATTCAAATTAAGCATCAGAGTTGTAAACGCAGTGAGAGTGCTCTGAGCTGGGCGGGGGCTTGTTTACCATGGTTCGCTGGAGTTCACCTGTTCTAATCTCTGTAATACACCTTCCTCATCTTCTCACTGTAATTATGTGCTACATTCATCACGGTTGATTCGGCAGTGCTGGTAATCGCATTAAGTAATCCCTCTGCTGAATGGTAGCAACAAGCCATTGTTCAAGAAGTTTGACTAAGATGCTTAGGCTGGCAATGTGCCAGAAATGACTCTATTCCAGCGCTTTAACTTTCTCTTTCCTTCTACTGAATATCACTTCACCTTAATGAGGGCTGAAGTTGTCCCCCGCCCTGGAATCAAAATTCTTAGCTGTTCAGAAGCTGAGCACAAGGCAACAAAAACAAATTGTGATTTTTCTTTTTTTTGATATCTTAAAAGCTAGAGATCCTTATGTTTTTTAATCAATATTGATCGCCGTTCATAGTTCGATAATTATATATCACCTACAACATGGGGAGTTTTCTCCAGGCCGGATGCTGTAGAGCTGATAAGCAGCCATTGATAAAGTGAAAACAAGAGAAAGATTTAATATAATGGGAGCTCAATGCCTCATTCTTCTTTTGCACATTGGAGGTTCATTCATATCAATAGACATCACCACAGAGAACGACTCGTACCTTCCATGTCCTTGGGGTAGGAGATGGATAGAATCCCTAGGGTCATGCTTTGGTCCCTATGAAGGAATGCCAATCTCCTTTCTGCATCAGTCTACTCAATATCAGCTCACCTGTGGAAGAGGTCCAGTATGTATACAGGATTAGAGCCAGTTATATTGCCAAGCCTTTGCAATCGTCTACTTTTCATCACTACTATGAAGGAGGATTATTCTTACACTTCATCCTCAATTCACTTTTTTTTCTTTTCTTTTCAGTTCAGAAGTAAAAAGACAAAATCATCCGGTGAAACGGGGGTAACTGAAGCTACAGTTTATTATGAATACCCCTAAAGTGTAAAGTTTAATGAGGAATCCTTCCATAATAGATTTATATTGAGCAGGCAACTGAACATTTTGTCCGCAAGGCTTATCTATTGGAAGCAGGAATAATGGGCAAACATAAGGATGTAAGTAGCCTTGAAATGGTCAAAGAGTATTACAAGACTACAAGGTCAGAGCGCCTGCAGTGGTTACTTCCTACCAACGGTTTCTAAGGAAGGGTAACTGGTAAACCCGTGATAGGGTCATAAGTTCCCAAGGCTCATTCATGGGAGAGAGAAGTAGCTACAATTGCACAAACTGCAGAAAAGTACATGTTGGTTTTGATAGAAAAGTGTTTTGCTGCTTTTGAAGGAAAAGGGGACCTATATAATATTTTTAGAGGTGCACTGATTGCAAAATGTCTTGGCGGATCACCTATCACTGATTTGTATAAAGCCTGACCGGGTGATACCAATTTTGTCTGATTCTTTTACTTTTATTTTAATCAGTTTTTAAACCTTGTTGAGTAGTGCATTTTAAGTGCCCTTATTTTGAAGGATCACAATGGAAGTATGGTTTGTCGGCATTCTGTATGTGTTCTGACTGGTTGTAATTAATGTACCTTTCTGTCGTCCTCGCATTGTTTTTTCTTAAACCAATTGTATGAAATTTCCATGTGAAATAAAACATTGTAAGGGATATGTTTAACATTTGTAAAAAAAAGTGAATGGACTGTATGAGAGTGACAGCTGTTTCCTCAGGAGCTCTTGGTCATGTCTTTCTGTTTGAGATGATTTTGTTGCTCAGGATGTTTTTGGGAATTTTTCCAATGCACGCAGGGCAGAGCAGAATTAATTGGATGTGATCAACATTTCCCACTTTGGTCATTTATTAGACGGCCTCCTCCCTTCAATTTGAATCCGGCATAATGGAAAAATCAGTGTTTTGTAGTCATTACCCCACAGCTCCATGCATCTCCGCCAATCAGAGGGCCAGCGGGTTGGAAAAGGTTTGTATCTGATCAATATTCCAGTAGTGACAAGGGTATGGTCAAATATAAAATTAGACATGCATTGATTAGCATTTGATTGCCAGTATCAAATACAATTCTTAACTTTAGGATTAATTGTTTATGTAGTTAAACTTGGCCTATGATGTTGTCACGTACACATACACATACTATAAAGATGGGTTCCCTTAGGGATGGGTCAAATGCAGAGTCATTATTTCACTATGTTGTACTGTGTATGGCTGTATGTCATCAATGAAGGATTTCTTCTTCTTCTTCTTAATACAGTGTTATTGCTCTTGTCAACAGGCCAGGGATGCAGCATAATTCCAATAGAATTGAGTGAACAACAGCTGAGTCACGTTATATTTCCACCGCTGAGCCCCTGTAATGCATGAATACAGAGAAAACTTCAACTCTTCCCTGTTTTTGGAGGTGATGAAGCCGTGTCAGTGGTGAATAATTCAAACGCCACACTGATGAGTGGGTTTAATCAGCCTTTTGTTGTCCTATGAGACAAAATCAGGACACCACATAATAACGTATCATAGCTTTGAATGGAACTCTGAAATTGCCTTCTGTCGATGAAAAAATGATGCCAAAGGGAGTTAAGTATTGTTAAAAGTAATAAATCACATTAACTTTAGGTGAGTTTTGTGTTTTGACACAGCAGGAGTTATGGAATAAGCCAGTGGGACCTGATAGTGACATATCACATTTTTCTCTGAACTGTATGAGAAAATAAAACTCCTTCAACATGATCATGCCAGAAATTTAAAAAAAAAAATCACGTAAGTGTAGATAAAGTGAATCGGACCAAGAAATATGGGTTCAGATCTCCTTGAGTGAATTCGTATGCACCAAAGTTGGACTTGGACGGTTGAGAAATTATGGGCCAAATGATTTTGTATAAATAGTTACCACTACTGTCAGAAACATACAGCCGCTCTTCCCAAAATCAATCCAGGTCTACCTTCCACAAAGGTTTATGTAGGTGTAAAATTTGAAAAAATGAAATAATTATTGAGTTATTTCTTTAATACGAATAATGCCCAGCTTTTTGGGGATATAGAGGGAGGGAAAGAGAAAGGAGTGAGTAGGAGAGACAGAAATACAGACCGGTACAACAAAGATGATCATTCTTAGCCATAATAATAGAAAGATGACAATAAGCTGTATTTAGAATACCTGCTATAATAATAATAATAATAATAATAATGACAATAATAATAATATTAGATAAAATCATTTGCCACTCTCAGCACTGTGACAATTTGAACAAATACCATAAATAAATGAAGTATACATTTACGCTGCAATATATAGGTTATCTTCTTAATCGGATTTCATATAATTCACATTCTGCTTTTAAAAAACATAATAATTCCACTGCTTTAATAGTTTTGACCAATTCATTTCCTCCAAACCTTATTTAAAACCACCAGCACTATCGTCAAATACCATGCCGCTTAATTAATTTGCCTCAATAGTCAGCAAGATATAATATATGCACTCATAAAATTCTGGCAATTACATCTGTAGAGAGAGATATTGTACTCTGGTAAGAGCAGCTGGCAGAGGAAAAGGCTATGAGTGGCGCTATGTTAAGAATGTTCAAGTCTGGCCTCTGGCTCTTCACTACAGGGTTTGCACTCTAACATTCCTACCGCTACTGCTTTCAGTGCTGCAGGGGTCATTGATAACAGTCCTTTCATGACTGTCGCCGAGGTCAGAGTGCTCACAAACCCTCTGGTTGCTCCTCCCCATTGACAGATTGGCACACAGATGAGAATTTCAATGTACACAACTTGCAAGTTTGCTAAAACCTTCCTCGCGCCTTAAGAGTATCTCTTGCTATACACAAGAGGATGACAACCTCCAGCCTCACTTGCGGCTGCTAATCTGGAGATATAAATCAAATAGGCAAAGCCTCTGCTCCTCAGCCTCATCAAGGCATGCTAAGTGTAGCTCGCCGATGCCAATCCCCGATGTCGAAGGGACGCCTTCCAGCTGGACTGATGCCTCGCAATGCTTCTGCTCGCTTCCTGCCATCGGAGGCTCACAGTGCCTCCGATGGCAGTGGTTTATCAAACCTACTGTGCCAGGAAACTATGACTGCATGAGGCCTGCAGATTAAAACCTCTCAGCGCTCTGTCATCACAAGACAGAAACACAAAAAACTCTGTAACAATAGATTTGACCAAAGTCATAGCTCTGGTTCACAGCCAGATGGAATTATCCTTTCAATTTTTTTCCCCCTAAAAAGCAAATCACTCCCAACACTGATGGCTCATTCAAATTTGCTGACTATGGCAAAGCTCTTTGATCTCAACATTTATGTTTTAACAATGACACTCATGAGGAACTGTAACAGTGCAGAACCAGACGGCAGTAAGTCTCAGAATATTAAATATGAGCATATCGGGACCACGTATAAAGACGTATCCCCAACAATCTTTTTAGTAGCAGGTAAGCATTACTAACAAATCTTACTAACAAATCATACTAGCAGCCGTTCCTACGGCAGAAGGCTGCACAAGAAATGAAGTTGTTATGCAACAGAGGAGTTGCTCTTTTAGCTCCTGTGTGGTGACTAACTCCTACGAGCCCTGCCGGCTCATAGGAGGGGAGGAAACAGATCGATGGGCCTACCAAAGAGATGGATGCTCACCTCCTCCGAGCAACAGTGATCAGGAAGATTCCACAAAGCCCTCTTCCCAGCCACAGCCTAATGACTGTAATGGGCAACAATGCTCTCCGAGACCCCTTATTACACTGATTAACCCAACAACCTCAAGTATAATGCCCTAATCTGATAAAGCAATGGACACAGCTGAGCACACAGGGGAATGAATAGGCAGTGGGAAGCAGCAGACTGATAGAAATGGGTGGAGGTTTCTATCTGTGAAGCAGCAGTTGCTCATAGAGATGTATGCTAAAAATGTCATTTTTAAAAGATTTAAGCCCGTGTGAAAGGTCCTCGAAACTTTGATACAGACAGGTAGCTGTCAGAAACTGAGACAAGCGCCAGCCGGATCTCAGATGTTCTCTGGCACAGATCTGAATTCATATTCAAAAGCTTTATGGGCATAATTGTTTTCAAATTTAGGTCACTGCTGCAGTGCATATCACAGTGCTTTACAAATTTGCTGAGATCATAACTGTCCTTTGTTCAGGATTTAGAGGCGGAAATGAGGTGTAATATTCATAATTATGTATTTATTGGGGTATAATGACCCTAAACTGAGAATTGCTGAGCTTGTTACCTTAATACCTTAATCGGGTTTTAAATCTTGTGGATCATGGGATTTAGAGCCAACTGGCTCTAAAGAGGGCTCTGTGTTTTTGGCAGCCAGCATAGGGACGAGTGGAGCGACGAGAGGAGAGACTTGCAGACTTGCTAATAAAGCCTGCATAATGGGATTCTGTCTTTGTTGCTGCATTGTTATGCTTTTAAGTTTTTAATTGCCTGTATTGGTCGGTGAAATGTTTGGTAACCAGCAGCAAAATGATATTTCATTTTCCATATACACGAAAATCCAAACAAATTCCTACTCCTATAATGAGTCTATATTATCAGAATGAATGCTGATAGTGGACATACCTCACAGTTCACCTTCAAGTCATTGTCCTGCTCAAACATTTTGATTGGAGCCACTTGACTGAGGCTGTTTGTCATATGACCCAGTGGCAGCATGTGAAAGCTAAAGAGTAAGGGGCAAGGATGGAGCCCTGAGGGACACCACAGGTCCAAAGGACCCATGAGGAGGAGGAAGCATTAACCATGGCTATTGATAAAGTTGGGGCGTATTAAATTGTTTGTGGACTTACAAGTACGGTAAATTTAGAGGTCTTAAGATATTGAATTAATAAATTCCCCAAAGAAGTAGAAAATGCAAAGAAATCATTTTCCTATGTTTTTTTTTTTCATGGTGAGAACTTTAAAAGGTTATTAAGAGGATCTCAACCCAAAGTATCCTGCAAATTTAAATGTTGGGTTCAATGCAGTCTGTGAAAACTTTCGTGTTAATTATTTTTTTGCAGTATTGAGAGAGATGTCATGTCTTGTAAATTATAATCCTAGTTGTATTACTTGGAAAGATAGGA
Source organism: Lophius americanus (assembly GCA_037951165.1). Lineage (NCBI taxonomy): Eukaryota > Metazoa > Chordata > Actinopteri > Lophiiformes > Lophiidae > Lophius > Lophius americanus. The sequence goes on along the minus strand of JBBDHG010000098.1, from coordinate 33,388 downwards.
GATTACATATCTTGGGGAATTCCACTATAGGACGAGTTAATTTGATATATACCTAGAAATATGTCAGGAAGGATTACCCTCTTATAGCCTGTTGTAAAACGTACTGTAAAACAAAAGTCAACGGTCCTTCAACGACCTCGACCAGGGTTCGAGCCCAGCCCCTAACGCATCATGCCGTTGGTCATTGAGCAAGACCCAGAACCTCTGCTCTCTGGGCGCTACACAGGGTCCGGCCACTGATCCCTCAACTCAGGGACGGGTTTAATACAGAGATTAATTTCACAAAGTTGTACTGTATGTATGTAACATGTGATAAATAATGGAAAAACTATAATTAGATTATTCAAAAAAGTTCATATTTTACTCATAAGCAGGAGAATTCGTAAAAAAAAATCAACAACTGTGTTTTAGAATAGAATAAAATACATTTATTGTTATTGTTCAAGTACGAAAAAATAAGGTGCAATTCTTTCAAGGTGCAAATAAAAAATAAATAATACATCTGAAGAAAGTAAATCTAGAAGGAAGTAAAAAAAACACCCACCCCACACAAACACTCATTCTGCAGTTATTCCAGGATTGTTTTCCTATTGCACAGTAAAAACATACAAAAAAGTGGCTCCGTCATAAAAACTGATCTTTAGTCTGGTGGTCCGTGCTTTCTATGTTCTGCCCGAGGGCAGCAGTTCATAAACAGAGTGTCCGGGTTAGGATGGGCCCCCGAGAATACTGTGAGCTTTCCTGAGATAGCGGGAATCTCTTCTTTTTTTTTCGGACATAACTTCCTAACCGTTGGTCTGATGTAATCCAGATTTGGTGCACATGAATCGAGTGGGAAGATCCATCCAACTATTCATCTTTTATTCAATAGGGGGAGCTTTTTTCGGACAAAACCTCCAAATTAATCTGAATTGTTAAATCACGGGAATTTATTGTACAACACAGGGGATTGGGGGCATTCAAAATATACCTTTGACATTGAGGGCGACAGCATAGGCCTAGTTTTGACAGTTCAAACGTTGAATATAACCGTGGCCTGTACTTTGGAACCTGCATTTCCAGTCCCCAGAAACACTGTTATTGTTTGAACACAAGGACAAACCACAATAAATGGTCCAGCCTTGTGTAAGGATAATGTGTTGTTCAATTGTCATGTGTTCAGACTCTTTAAAGTACAAAGGGCAGAATAATACACTTCAGCTGCGAAATTTATCATGTGACCTGGCCCACCCAAAATCAATCATTTCCTCGGGGATGAAGCCTGCCATGGTGGATACCACCCCCGACTAGCTGTGAGACATGATTGCAACTTTGGTGGTGTGTGTGTGTGTGTGAGGCCTACACTTCATTTAGCACTGCTCCACAGGGGGGCCGGGGGAAATCACACAGTGGTGCAGGTAGAGAATAAACAAACAAATCTAAAGCATTAAACCAAGCAAACACAACATAGGGGACGTTTTTAAAGGGCCGTTAAACATCCATTATCCATCTCAAATTAAATGACTTCTTTTGTAGACCCCTCTCCTGCTGTAGGCAACTATATGAACACGGTCAGAACAGATTAACACAGAGGAGAATAAACACACGCTTAACATGGATGAAGTGGATTAATCTTCATTTAGACTGGGAATACATTTTTGACAGCCACATCTCAAAGACATTACAATCACATTGACGTCATTTAGAACAGATTTTTTTTTTCATTAAGGATATATGTGGTCGACCAAATTTCTATCAATGTAATTAGTAAACGCTGTGGTTAAAAAAAACAGGTTGATACAAACGTGTCAGTTAAATGTTCACAGACAACAAACACATTTCAAAATAGGATTTAGTGTAAACTGAGTTTGTTAACCCTGAGATAAGGGAAAGTTTAGCATTTTAGTATTTTTTTCTAAATATATGCTCTTGAGCGCTCTATTTAACCAACTCCCACAGCATTTTTAGAACTTAAAACTCAGAGTTAACCAACTCAGGGTTAATCAAATGTTTTTTAAACCCACTCTCTGGAACGCCCATCTGTACATCCCATCATCCCCCCCACCCTTCATAACTAAATATCCCTTTCATTGGATCAAATCAACGTCTCTGAACACAATCCAGACAGCGATCACATTCCCTATTACAAAGGTTATAGTTATATTTATAGACGGATACTCGATTGAAGTTTGATTAGGAGGAAAAATGTTTGAAAAGACCACAAATTTTTCCATTTCAGTCTTTCCTCTGCGTGTAAATAAATCTCCGTGAATGTCTTTGAACGTCTATAATCCTGCGGTCTATATTTATATGACCCCTACCGCCATCCTCCAGCTGCAGGTAATCAGTCATTAGCTGATCCAATTAGGTGATATAAGCCATCTCCAGAGAGCGCCACGAAGGCCCAGATCCACAAACTCTACCAGTAGCACAAGTAAATTAGTGATCTGCAGACAGATATAGACACCAAAGTGAGAGTAAATACACAGATATGTTATAGAAGTTTTCCTTCTTTTGCAAGGGGTTATGTTAGTATTTTAAATAAATGCAGGAAACTTTCTCATGTAAAGGAATCTTTAACATATTAGAAATAAGGCTTAGTCACTTTCTTGAGGAGAGTTAAAGGTCAGAATGCTGAATATGAACGTGTAGGCAGAAGCTGATTCGCTCAACTTACCATAAAGACTGGACAAAGTTAACCTAGTTTCACCTGAAGCTTCCACAATTGGCCCTCAGGTAGATCTGAAAATTCCTATTTTGGAATCAGGTTTCGTCACCCTTAAAGAGATCTCCACCGATTTGATCGTCTCTGGAATCTCAAACATGCACTTTCTCCCATTTCAGAATAATGGAGCGTCTCACACACAGCACAAAATTTCATCGTGCCGAAGGGAGCTGTGAAGGCAATGATTGTTTGACATGAGATCTGGAGAATCAGCTGACTAATGCCTAAGACTGCTGGAGTCGCTGGAGCGATAGTCCCACTCTGCAATGAAAATGTGACATATACAAGATAGATCTCCAGTCCATTCACATGCACCAAAGTTGGACTAAATTAGACCAACGGTTACTAAGGCGTGTCCGGAAAACTTTTGTTTTGTGTAAATAAAAGCACAATATAGTGAGTAAAATCTGAACAATTGGAATAAAATATGATTCAAACGAGATATATATCCTTGAGTCAATTCACATGCAAATTTGGACTGCATCGGACCAATGGTCGAGATATTTTGGCCTGAAAACGTTTGGAGATAAGGTTTCGAATGCGAAAGGTGCTGAGAATAAACTGTGCCACATCTACACAACAACTGACACTTAGTGGCTCGGACATTCATTTAACTAGCAATCAACATAAATGTGAAATGACAAACCAGTTCTGTTAGTCGACTTATTGTCCTTTTTTCCTTGTTACAAAAGGAAGGTAGGAAGTCAAAAGGTTGATCAGGCGTACACTATAAGGCGTATACTATGAGGCGTACACTATAAGGCGTACACTATAAGGCGTATACTATGAGGCCTATACTATAAGGTGTATACTATAAGGCAGCCAGTATGACTGTTATTTATAATTTACAAGAGTGTTGAGGAAGAGTTTCAAAAACTAAAAGAGTTTCTCATGTGTAATGGACTCGAAAGTCTAATGCATTTAATTTCTGTTTTTTTTTTACGTGATTCCTTTTTAATCCTTCAAAACCTTAGGTCCTGTAGATAATTATGTAAAGAGTCTGGTCTATACCTGCCCTTTCTGAAAAGCACCTTGAGACAACTGTTGTTGTGAATTGGCTCTATATAAATAAAGATTGATTGAAAACTTGTAACTGTTTCTGCCGTTATATTTAGTCTGAATCAGGTTTTGTGTGATTCATCTCGATTGCATCGATCTGTAAATGACTGACTAACGGAAAGACATTTGAGTAATGCGAGGGACCGAGCCACTGGTAGATTTTTAAATACAACCAGTAAGTAGAAAATGTCATCTATCAAATCCCACTTCTGAGGTCGCAGAACCTTGGCACTTGCTTGTACTATTTTCTTCGGCAAATAAACGTCGATTAACTGTCACTATTTCTGACAGAAAAATATGAGCCACCTGTGCCAAAGAGTAAGGGGATGAAGGACGGAACTCTGGGGGACTCCACGGGTCAAAGGGGCCACCGAGATGGAGGCATTAACAATGACTATTAATAAAGTCATCATCGATAAGAAGGATTGTTTTTGTCTGTTTGTTGACTTATTAAAGAATGTGAGGCCTTACTAAACAGAATTATGAAACTAGGTCAAATTGTTTCCTAAAAAATATGTCTTCCCAAAAGGTCGAGCTAATATAATTAAAATTGTCTATTTTCCATTAAATACAAAATTTAAATAGGAAAGAATTTAATATATATTTTTTTTAATGTTTAAAAACATCCTTATTTGTCATTTTATGCTTAATTTAGAATGTCTCAGATATTAAATTAATAAAAGAAATCTTGGTGAAGACATTAAAACGTTAATATTATCTTCTAAAATAATTAAAGGGTTCATCTTTACATCATGTCGGATGAGGAAGAGGAGAGTTTCGTGTTAAAGCGGATCCACCGCATGCGTTATGATCTGTAGCTCATTAATTAATTGGACCATCTATTGACTGACTGCTCTCAGCTATAAGATGGTGGGCGGAGCCTGAGTCGATCTATTCTGTACGCTGAAAGATCCTTCAGGCTTTTCTCACAGCAGTGTATAAACCCTGTTAAACAGTTTAGGGTCACCTCGGCTCTTTCTTCTGTTTCGTGACATCTGCTTTGTTAACATGAAAACTCCTGGCAAAAAGGATTTTTTTTTTTAATAGCTCGAAGGCTCTATTTTTCAGTTGTGTTTTTTTTTATATATCGCTCCACACGAGAGCAGTTTACTTCTATGAAAAGCTCCGCTGAGACGCTGAGTTTATGTAGGCCTGTTCATTTCGGAGCACAATCAGAAAATCTCTTTGAGTGCGATTAAATACAATGTCCCAGGCTGACATTTCAGCTGAATGGATAGAAAACAGCTATAGAAAGTGTGAAGGTTACCATCTAAAAATAGATAAGAAAAGCCCTCAATGCTCCCGGATAGTCTGTAGAAATTGAGGAGAGGATTTAGAAATGATCATTGTTTTGCTATTGACTTCCTTTTGAATCGTATATATTTCTAGTTAAACATCAGAGTCCAAATAGGAGAACAATATGCGATGAAGTTTGGATTTGGTCGGTAAAAGCCAGACGAAGTCAAGAGAGAATATGTCCTTTTCTCTGAATTAATATTAACAATCATGAATTGTATTACTTGAAATATGTACTATATGCACATTCTACGTAATGCCACCTACTGATATCAATTCTACACCACCTACTAATAACAAATGTAAAAACGTCATCATTATGTGTGATACGAAAATCCCACCTGAATTTAGCAGATTCCATAAAAATTTTACGAGTTCCAATTTCTCGTAAACAGTTGCTCCAGTAAAACTCACAGGTGTTATACTAGTTATTGAATATTTTTAAAATGAAAATTCTCAATTTTCCCCTAAAGAATTCCTGTACCGTAACCCAAAGTATTCCGTGGATGTGTGGAATGATTTCAACTTTCAACTTTGACCTTTGCAGTCGGTTACGATGCACTTTGCTTTCTGGAATGAAGCAGATATTCTAGAAATGAGGGGGGCATGAGGATAGATGTCTCACTTCACTGTGAATCCAAACACCGCAAAAGTACAAAAAAACACAAACAGAAATGTTGCAGCGGTTACCTTCTCCATTTTGATTTAATATTGCATTTTCCACCAAATCTCACTTACTTCACACCAAACAGGGTTGATGCTGAGGAGGGCCCATTATGCCCCTCCTGTGCAGTTTTATTAGTAGTCAAACCACTGCATAATTTCACAACCGTTGGTCCGATTTAGTGCAGATTTTGGGCATATGACTCATCTCAAGGAGATTTATCTTGTATATAATATATTCCACAGTAATAGTTCCTATTCTACTCACTAGATGGAGCTTTTATTTAAAAAAAACATACAAAAAATCCTAACCGTTAGTGCAGTTTAGTCCCAATTTGGTGCAAATGAATTGAGTCAAGGAGATATATTTTATGTATGTCATATTTTACTTTCATTATTTTTCATCTTAGAGATATGCCCCACTAACTTTTGCCGTATCTTCATGTAACGATCTTAATAAATGCAGCAGTACAGATTGCGATATACATATTTGATATAAATCACTACATTAAAACATCTAAAACCATGTTTATCCATCATTCTCATCCATAATCCAAAACATTGCCATAAACGTGAAATAGGATCCATTTCTTTCTGTGGCTCAATAAAGGTTATATCTGCTGCCATTTTTTTTTGATGTCACTAAAACAATTCCTTTACTGTAATGAGGCAGAATATTGGCAAACTCAACAACCAAGTTCAATCCTCACCTTCTTAGGACTTCATAATCTTTTTGCCACCACATTTCTTTCCTTCACCCCGAACCAAAACGTAGCCACTATTATCCTTTGTGGAAGGCTCAGTCTCCAACACCGCCACACAAATACATGGAGGTTGTTACCTGAAGCCGCGATTCCCTATTGTTAATGCAGATTTTTCAATTCATTCACACAATATCAGCCTGAATATACAGCAAATGCCAACTTTAGGATACTAATAGGGTGATGCAGTTTATATTCTAATGTCAGTGATAGAATGCTACACTTGTTAACAAGAGCAGGAAAACAGATCCCTCAGTGTTACTCTGCAATCATTTTTTTAACAGGCTGTCACACTCTTAGTTTCTGCTCCTCCACTTTCACCTTTTCTATTTGATTGACGCCCTGATTGCAGCGCAACGATGAATTGAGACAGATTTAAATCTATTCTTGCCCCCTCACCACGGTCAATTATTCTTTATCTGTGTAATCAGCGGTCCTGTGAATTTACAACAAAGTGGATTAAAATCTGCCTTCTTGTCTCCAAATGATAGACCCTGACAAAGTTTGAGCGGCTCTGAGGGAATAAAATTTATTGGAATGAAATTTATTGGAACAAGTCTAAATTTGTCACTGTCACATTTGCATCGGCGTAACACTCAATAGTCGCACTCAATCTCTGTAAGACATTTGAAGAGGCTCTCAGCGTTTGTTTTAGGTCAGATTATCTCCATTAAGCTGGGGAGAGGGATAAAAAAAAAAAAAAAAAAGTTATATCCCATTTGTCCAAATAATCACTTAGAAGCAAAAACACTTCCAGCATTTATTATTAATGTGGATGTCTCTCATCTCGATTTAGCAAGCAGCGACCCCTCCTCTGCCACGAAGCTTCACTTTAATTTCTTAATTAAAAAGTTTTTCCTCGCAGCTTAAAATTGTTGGCGAGAACGAGTACACTCTGAATAATTCATAGAACAAATGGAATTAAATTGATTTGGCATCAAGATCTTCTTGATCAGTAGAATTAAGATTAGAACAAAATAGGTGCCACTTTGGCGTGGAAATTCTTTGTTGAGACACACACAGCCTCATTTCCTGTGTGTGTGTGTGTGTGTGTGTGTGAGTGTCTATCTCTTTACTTGCACTGTATAACCTAATAGTTGTTACCTGGTGGTGATTACAGAAAAGTTTATTTCCCTTTTGGTTGGCAAATAATCCCTTCAATAAATCCTCACAGGGTTCATTAACTTAGCAATCAAGATACGGGGGAATTAGACTGAAGCAACAACGCAAAACTAACACACATAGGAGCATTTCAAACAAGGCCCATACTACTGCAAATCTGTCATCATTGTGTAAACTCTTCATATACCAATTAGGTTTTTATGACGGTAAGCGTCTCGCATCAGTGAAGATTTCCAGTCTAGGAAACATAAAGCGGGAATATCTGTCAAAGTAAGGGTTAGTTCTTTGCTGTGTTGTATGAGGGTTTGTGGAACCTGAATGGTCGAAAGCTAGTAAGAAAAGAGTTCCAAATCTAAATGTAACATCAACGTCACTGAAGTATAGAGAATTCAACTTCTAGTTTTGCTCAATCCTCGGCTCTTTTCCCCTCCTTGTGATGCAGATGACCGCAAGTCCTATTTGTCCGGTTGATGCGGGGATGCATTGTAAAACGGACCTCACCGACATGAGTGAGGAGTTCTGAAGAAGAGTCTTGATAAGCAGAGGGAAGTGGTGGGAAGTGGTGGGAAGTGTCCCGTTTTCTGACCTGAGAATAAAATATGCAAGTTTACAAGGGTCCACCAATTTATTTGAACTTCTGCACAACTGATTTTGATTGAAAGCACATCAGGAATGCTGCATGCTGGTTCTCCATGTTTACTTTTGACACTAACAGAAAGTTGACCGGCCCCAGACAACCTCGGGGGCCTGGATGTTCTGTATTGACCCTAAAACAATTTCCGTGCCAGCAGCAGCATTTGGGAATTGATTTTTTTTTGCAGACAAAAAGCCGGTGTAAAGATGTGAGAACAAGGAGAATAGGGTTGGCTGTGTTGGCTGGATTTGGGTGGAAGAAAAGAAGCAGCAACCAAACAGAACTCGAGCTAATCCCTCATGCGCTGTAAGGTGTTAGCAACATATTATGGACCATAAACATCTTTGGAGCACAACTGCTGAAAAATTAATTTAAATTTGAAGATGTGCACAACTTTTCCTGTTACTATGGCACCAGTGATGTTAATTAAATGTATTCTAAGATAACACATATGTGTGTTTGCCACCACTGTGTTAACATACTATCTTACATTGGTGCGTTCGATGCCCAATACTTGTACGGAGCTTTTTGTGGTGGTTTCCCCAACTCAACTAATTCAAACACGCAACATTTGTGTTCTATTTGTTATTTTGCTTACAATACAAGGCATATGTCTGTGTTTCTTTGGTGTTTGTGTCTCAATCACGCCACATGATCCCTAATCGGAACCACAACCAGGCAACTTTTTGGGTTTAGGTTACATTAATACAGTACCTCAGGTCTGATACCAAGCACTGGATTTCTTATATACTCGCCGAGAACAACTCAATGGAAACATTATTTAATTTGCATATACAATCTTCATTTCCCATAATAATGTTTTGGTCAAGCATGTTTTAAATGACTTCTGTCATGTATCAGGTTGCATATTGTATCCCCAAAAAGTCGGGGATATTATGGAATCACCATCGCCGCCACAGATCTATCTTATTAACAAGATAACCCAAAAACTATAGATTGCTTTATACCATCGTAGACCTAAGCACGAGGAAGAACCGGATTTTGGAAATGTTATGGCTATTCTGAGACACTTTAGTGAATTATTTTTAGAATAACGTACCTAAATCTAGTTATAGAGATGGCTTCAACAGATCCAGTCAAGTGGCAGATAGAAACCAAACAGTTTAAAGGATTAAAGTTTGTACAATTTGGTGTATGAAATGATCGGGGGTCTGAAGTTTCTCAGACATGAAACCTAAGTAAGACATCAATGAGGCCTTGTAGTAGATCATAAGAGTGAGAACGAGGTGTGAGGCACTGCTATTTAACAGTAAATAAGGATCTATCTATGATAACCTTGATTCAGTTTCAATCCAACATAAATGTAAAATTCACCAGTACAAAACTGAAATTATTCTTTAATCATATATTATATTCGCAATCAGATTCAGAGCCGGCAGCAAACAGCAGGGAATGAATCCACTGACATCCCCGAGATAGAACTAACACTTACAGAGGGGTTGCTGGAAGGATGCCTCAAGAGAAAATTCTAATCATCTAATAAAACGACTGAGTGGAATGACGAAGGCTTCAGGGGACTATGTTTTAGTCGAGGTCTGGCTGCAATCTGCAACTTTCATACATAGTTAGAAGAAGATATGTTCTTTAAAGAGCACATTTCACACAAAAAAAGCAACATGATGTGCTTCACAAAAGCAATACTTGTATAAAAACATGAAATATGAGCGTATAACAAACAAACAGACAACAAGTAAACAAGCAAATGGATACATGAATAAGTAATTAGGTCACATGTACTCACTCACACGCACAGAAATAACACTTATCTGCTGCAAGGATGAATTTTTTCTTTTTAAGTATATTTTTTACTAGTCTTGGCGTAAACCATAAATATACACACAGACGGATTAAAAATTAAAAAATTCAAATAATAAAATTATAGTACAGATGGTTTCTATTAAAAACACAAGCAGACATTTTATGTAATCTAAAAGATCAGAAATGACAACAACAAACAAAACAGCTACCCAACCTAGTAAAACAAAATATAAAATATAAAATATAAAAATGTTTTGAGCCTGCTTTTAAAAGAACCAAGTGTCTGGGCATCTGTGACATCATGTGGACGGACATTCCGCCTGTTAGAATGAGCATAGTGACCGAATGCTGCTTCACTCGCTCAGATCGTACCTACTTATATATGGAAAATACCACACAATCAAAAAAAAGGGTCATAGTTTGGCCTTTTCACTGGATTTAAGCCACAGGCGGCGGTACAACATCAAAGTTTACCAATGAACAGAATCATCAATGACAGCGCGTTTCCTCGGGGTGATTTCCTTCGCTTGCTGTCATGTCGACAGAATAGCCTTCATCGGTGTCAGATCTACTAGTGCATGATTAGTTGGAGTCGTTTGATTGTCTCAAGGCACAATGTTTTGATGAGATGTTACATTAGGTGCACTGTTGTTGTTCCCGCGAATGTGAAACCCCAATTAGCCGCGTCTGAACAGCGGAGAGTGGTTTTTGAGAATGAAAGTCCGATTGCGTGCTTCCACTGAAATTTAGAGCTGCCACTCAAAGCACTGGGGAATGAGAGACTGAAAGCAAGAGGATGACTAAGAAAGGCTAATTGCATAGATGACGCCTTTGAAATTCAAATACCTTTTTTTGCAAACAAACATTTCTTTCACACTTATTTCACAACAGCAGCTTTTGTTTGCGTTTGTTTTTGTCTGATATATTCGGGAGTTCGCTTCGATAGATGACCAGAGGTGATGTGACACCACATTGCGGTTAAGCTTGTTTTATTCCCTCTGAGAACGTCCGTGCAATCAGCTACGAGTGTCGAGACCTGCAAATGAAACAGATGGATTAAATAAACCAACATGATGCGGGAACATCCCTTTCAAAATGCTTCATGCGTCCGACCAGCATCAAACCAGAATCAAAATCTCTCATGACACTCCTTCGGGTTTCGCCTGTGCGGTTCACTATTCATAAACTGTGATCATTGTTGGCCTGGTTAAAAATCACAAACTGCATTTAAGTGAGCAGTTGCCATTCTGGACGGTTATTTGGGCTGGGACAGCCTCCTGAGGCCATTGAAATAAGTCAGAGGGCAGATGGTGGAGCGGAAGCTCTTAATATACAATATGTATTATTGATGACAGTGGCTATGAGACGCAGTTTAGAATCAGGGGGTGGAAGATTATTAGAATTTTACTTTTGAAGAAAGCCAAGAAATTGCCTCGAATACAGACTTTAAAGAAACGGTTGTAGGAAGTTATGAGAAAACTGTCACAATCATTGCAAATCTGTTGTAGAGATTGCTAAAAAAAAAAGCCAGAAGGAATCAGATTACTCCATTGTGATTCTCTTTCATCAGTGGATGAATAAAAGAATGTGACAAGGTGATAAATTCAGGAAAGCCAGATAAGTGAGTCTGTATGAGACAACAGGGTTTGACAGGCCATCAGGTTTGATGCCCTGAGGTCTGGCCATGGGAAGCTCTGATTAGGATCCCGTTGACAGCTCTAGACTTCAGAGCATAGATGCTGGTGGCCCCTCGCGACTGGCTGAGGCTCGCTGTGCTCCTGTCTGGTCTGACTTTAGCTGAAGTTCCTTTTCCACAAGTGTGAGACGGATCACACTGCAAGTGAACATCCACGCATTCACGCATCAGTGACTCTCAGGCCTCAAGTCCCTACACCCTTTTTTTTGTTTTAGCATTGCTTTTCAATACCTGGATACCACAGTAATCACAAAAGGGTTCCATGATATCGTTCACACTGCCATGAGGTCCTCTAGATACCAAATTCTTAGAAAAAGGTTGGACGTCATTGATGTGAGGAAATTTGGGAACCATTGTGGCTTTTTTTTCTGCTGTAACCCTCAAAGAATGGAAAAGAATGGAATTTGCACTAAACCAGTTTACAGTATACGTATATAACACTGCTTAACATTATTGTACATTGAGGGAGAAAAATTAGAGCACTTACCGTAAATAATGCACCTCCGTAGTTCTGTTCCGATCCAGCTGTACCTATTATTTGCACTTTTCCAGTGGACAGGTGTCTGCATGGAAACTCTGACACACCTTTCTGTCTAAACTGGCATTTAGAAAGCTCTTCTGTGTCCAATATTCTGATTGGCAGACAGAATCTTAACCAACTGAGCTACAGCTGCCCCAATAATCAATGTTATTCTGATGTCACCTTCTCTAGTCATAATGTTATGACGGATCAGTTATGGTCTGCTTTTTATCACTGAACACTGAATCATGGGAGCGAGACAGAGAGTACACAGGGGGAAGTGCATAGAAATTCAGAAACAATAAACTGGAACAAATCTAGCAGGCAGACGCTTAATCTCTTTCCCTTTGCCTTCCTTGCCTTTTTTCATTTTTGCTATCTTTCTCTAAATTAATGAGCACCTCGGTTTTCTATTGAGGGATGGAGCCAGAGCGATACATCATAGGGAGGACAGATGCAGGGGAACAAGGACAGGACAGTAACAGGGTGATGGCGATGATAGCAGTGCGATTACGTGAGCTTAGGCAGGCATGACTTCTCGCAGTGTGAACAAGAGATTTCCATCGTGCCGAGGGGAGGGGCAGAGGGAGCCATTCGCTCCTCAAGATGAGAAGCAATAAACTAATTATGTTGTCTAACATGGATAGGACCTCATGGGTTTAACTTAAGTTTAATGCAAAAATAAAGATCTACCTGTGATCAATCCATTAAAGTTTCTGTATAGACTCGATATGCGTACATGTTATGTGGAATATGACATTTTCCTATAGTGTTACAACCATTATTGTATAAAAATAAGAATCTGAGTAGAGACTGCAATGAAACATGAAGTACAGGGTCAAGTGACTAAACTATTTATTTTGTTTTAGTCCTGTGTCAAATGTCTTCCTTGCTTTGAATGAAATTAAGTGAGGATTTAATTGAATAAAAGTCTGGGATATTTATTTTGTCTTTTTTTTCATTTTGCTATCAATCATTCATTTTGAGTTCATAGTCATAGGATTACCTTCTGATGTTCACAAATACAACTTTGCTCCAAGACAGCTAATCATTGGCTTTACCAGATAGAATTGTGGAACTCTGTGCAGCAGGTTTCCTGGGGTCATCTCCAGTGGGAACCAGCAGCTTGATGGTCCCATCACTCTTTCCCCCTACACCCAGGTGGGTCGACTGATCTGCACATCAGGACCGCTGCTGGTCTCCAGCAGAAAATCCTCCAGCTTCAACCTGCAGTGTCATAGTTCACAGTCTTTGAGATCCTATTGCAAGTGCTCCCACTCCACCTCCATCAGTGAACCCACCTCAACCAGCACAGGACAGGAAACGAAATCGCTGCTGCACATGCAGCAAGTTATAGGAAATGGGTAGTTGTTGACCAACTTTTTTATGTCATTGTTTTATTGCAACATTATCTTGGCCAATGCTGTCGTCCCCGGCAGAAAGGGATTGACCCCGAAAAGCGCCAATCCCCTGTGTTTTACAATTAATTCCTTTGATTGAATTCCTCAAACGAAATAGGAAGTTTTTTCAAGTAAAGTATGTAATATTTAAGAAAAATATGAAAGATAGAAGATATATCTTCTTTGAGTCGATTCCTATGCACCAAATTTGGACTTAATCTAACGGCGAGAATGTTATGTCTGGAAATGTCTGTTTTTTTAGTAAAAAGCTCCCACTAGTGGATAAAATGTGAACTATGAGAATGAAACACAAATGTACAAAGTAGATCGACTTGAGTCGATTAATATGCATCAAACACGGACTAAATCAGACCAACGGTTGATGCAATTATGGCTCGAACAATTTGGAGAAAAAGCTCCCCCTAGTGACCATTCCTGAAATCATGCAGACATGGCAGCGGCGATTGAAGGTTCAAAATCCAATATAGTTTTAGATTCACAGGTGAAACGTTTAAAAAATATATATATAAGGGATGGGCTGGAAAAAGTGAATTAAATTTCATGTGTGGATAATTGAAAAGAAATATGCTCAATATACTGTAGTTGAGAGTTGATGAAGATTTTTAGTACGAGATCCTGGGCGCTGGTAATATATGACGTCCTTTGACTGCTCCCTGGCCACAGATTGATGACGATCTGCTGGACATCATCTGAGCAGCAGTCAAACCTTTAAGAGGGTCACAAAGAGAGCGACACTAACCGCCGTATTCTCTTCCCCCAGAACACACTCTGGTCAGAAGTTGAGTCATAATTGCTCATCAGCATGAGTTTAAATGTCTGGTCATAAAGTCAGTCTGCAGTGAGAGGCGGTGGAATGACCAGAACCACTCACTGCACAACGTCTAATAGCTCACATGTAGAAACCCTTTCTCAATGACAATGGTGGCCTTCCGTTGTGTCATCTCTCCCCTCTCCTCTTAAATATGCAGTCGGAAAGAATGCATGTTTATGTCTATGCTCACATCCTGGATACTGAAATTCTATTGTAGTAGGAGTCGGGTTTTATTGAATAATCCTGGGAGAGGAAGCCCCCAAGAGGAGCAGCAGGGCTCTGCTTCACCTCAGAATGGTGATTACTGAGCAGCTATATAAATGTAGTGGGTGGGTGGAGAGTGCATCAATGTCTTTGCTCCATGTGAAACTGTAATGAGCCAGCAACTGCCAGGAGAGACCAGCCCCCCTGGTCACTGCCATGCATGGGGAGGATGGAAGTCCCATAGGTAGTGAAAGAAACAGGCCATATGGTAATTTTGATGGGAGGGGGTGTTACTTAGTAAACGCTTGTAGCTGATAGCCATGTTGGTCCATTTCCTTGGATTTACCTGAATCAGACCCCAAAAATGGAGTATAAGTGAGAACAAATAGAGCCAAGGAGAATGGCATACGCAAATGAATAATCATCGCGCCCCCAACCCGACATACACCCACACACACACACATACACACACACACAAACACATATGAGATTAGATCATCAAAAATGGGCATTTTTATGGTAGAGCAAATGGAAATGTCAATACACTCACTCATGCTCAAAGGGTTTCTTCGAGTCAGATCGCTGCACATATTTACATTTTTCCAGCCATAGCATTAGTCTTTCTACAAATATGCAGGCTGTCAATGTGATGCAGCATTTCACCAAAGGAATGATTTCGTTATTTAATACGTCCGTCTGTCTGTCGATTATAGCTTGTTCCCGGACTGCTGCAAAGATCTTCGCTGCCCGGCTGGAAACTGTTTAACAAGTATTAGGAAAATACATCTGGGACAATTTTCATGAGTAAGCGCTACATGTGTTTATGTCCATTAGGGTTTATCTGACATGAATTTCTCAGGGCGGTAAAAAGAGTCTCTTTAGATCAAAGTTATTGGTAATGGTGAAAATACTGTAAATAAAGAGGATATTTTTTAGACCATTGAGGGTCAGACTAATGCAGCAGTAGCAGGTAGGGTAACAGCTACACCTGCGACTTTACCCTTGAGCTGTAATTAAGGTTAGAAAATTGGAGAGAATGTTAAATTAACATAGAATATATTTATATATATATATATATCAGGGGTTTCCAGTTTTCAGTAAATTACAGGTATGACATGAAATGTTTATTGTGCAGTAATAGGTGACATAGCGAGCGGCTGTGAAGGCAGTGTGCGTGACAGTCTGTGTCAGGCTGCAGCTGCTGCAGGGCCTCTCTGGATGACAGCAGAAAATTGACTCGTCTCCCTTACCTTCAGAGTTTGCTTAAGGACTTTTTTTTCATTCATTACTGGCTGAGCTGCAGTTATTTATTTATATTTTTTTTTATCCCAGAGGGCTTGTGATATTTCCCGTCAGTGCGACTCCTGAACTGTCAGCTATGGTTGGAAATATAAAATATCCTTCCATTGACCTGCATCGGCTCAAATCTCCTTTGGCAAATTTTGAATCTCCACTCAGCAGCTTCGAATGATATTTTATCATTAAAATGTGCATGGAGCTGATTTTGTGGCTGAATTCGTGGAGTCGTTGCCAGGGCTGACTCTCAGAAAAGCAGAGGTCATGCATGACACTGTCATTCTTCACGGATGGCGTGGAGTCGACCGTAGAAAAGTAGAATACCAATAGGCTGAGCTCTGAGGATTCTCCCATGAAGTAAGGAAGGGGTCTGGCTGAAAAGAAGGCACCTTAAACTGACGTCCCTGCAATGTTGAAGATAATTCGTGGTAAATCAGTATGAATATATTTCCATGAAGTGGCATCTAAAGGTCACTGTGGAAAGAATTATGAGCCTCTTGCTGCCAGGTCTCCAGAAAATTCATCAAAGAAAAATAAAGAGGGATTGGAGCCGTCACTCATTCCTGACTTAGTTGGCCGCACTGGAGCTGAAAGGTGGGGAAGACGCTGGCCAAGAGCAGAATCCCCCCCCCCCAGAAAAACAAGACATCTGATTGTCATTCACTCGCTCGTTGCACGACGGACACCTGCAAATATCTGTCAGTGCTTCGCTGTTTGCAAGAATATCCCAGTTTGTTTTTGAAAGCCATTTCCTGCTTGGTAACCTTCCAACACTTCATGTCCA
Organism: Lophius americanus; assembly: GCA_037951165.1. Taxonomy (NCBI): domain Eukaryota; kingdom Metazoa; phylum Chordata; class Actinopteri; order Lophiiformes; family Lophiidae; genus Lophius; species Lophius americanus. Next base: position 16,638 of record JBBDHG010000098.1, on the reverse strand, counting down.
CTCCACAAAAGCACTGCCGGAGCGGTCTGGGATTGAGAGGCTTTGTCACGCCGGCAAAGACGAGGGGTTCTTTTATTTCCTGTAATTACATCTTCTCATGCATAATGCCATTGTCAGACCTCTAATGAGAGGCCAGTGTCAAGTTATTCCATCACGGAGTCGTACTCAACCATTAATCGTGCACATATCATGTTAGGGAGGTTGTACACCCCGTGACCCGATGAATTGACACGGGGCAAACGATCCTGGTTGGGTCTCCCAAGACAAATTAACCCCAAGTGAAGTGCAAAATTAGGAGTCATTTCAAGGGCGCCTTGAATCAACTATAACAGGAGAAGGGGAATCCCACACAGAAGGCAAATAACTAGGGAACCCTCCTGGAGTCAGGGCTCGGAAGTGAGCTTGTGAGGGTGGCTCTGCATAACCACCCAGATGCAGGCAGGCTCCTTCTATGCAAATGATTGGACTTCAGAGCTGTAAGCGTCACTACAGAGGTTTCATAGACTGAAACCCGCTGTGTTGAAGAACAATGAGGCAAGCAGGGCATTACCAGAGTTATGAGTTGGACCTATGAACGTGTTCTTGTGAAGATGTATGAATTTTCAATATCGGCTTTCTGTTTCTGTCTTCATTCTGGGACCTTAGGGCCGCATCCATCAGCAACAGGTATACAACAGGTATACAAGTGTGAAGCAGTTGGTGGTAGGGTCGGTGTCTTGACATCTCGTACCTTGGTGCTCAGGTGGATGATAGTTTATCGCCATTTGCAGCAACCTGCTTCTTAAAGTGGTTTCATTTAAGTATGCTTTCCTTCACAAGTAAATATTTCAATACACTTAATCAGAAATGCTTGTCTGATGGTTGAGCAGCCGTGGAAACTGCTGCAACCACTCCCCTCTGAGTTTGTAAATTACAGTATGATTGCACAGGTGTATGAATATGAGAATGTAGGGTTTGATGTTCCTACCCAAGCTGCCGTCTCATGTGTTACACAACTTCTCTATCTTTACACACGAGAATATAAAAATCCAACTCTGAGAATATATACGCACACTGTAGACTACAGTTTGTATAATTTTCGATAAAACACTGACAGATGTGGCGTTGGGAATTTCAAATAAAAAATAAAGTGAGCATGTGCAAGACATTACAGTAAACCCGACAGCGAGGGTATATCTCTGAGAAATCCACAATCTAATGCGTTGTACAATCGATCCTCCTGATTGAACTCCTACATTAAATGTGAAGTTAAAAACAGGTTTTTCACAAAACAAACAAAAATTTTTGACTTTTAATATATATTATATAATATAATTGCTATAAAAAATGGATTTACTGTAATTTTGTTTACGGTACCATGGCAATACATAAAATGACAGTAAATGACAGTAAATTCAGACTATTTTAAACCTTGAAATCAACAGTAATTCATGATAATGCACTGTTAACATTTGATTATATAGAAATGAAGGTATGCTCCCTCTAAACGCTAAAGGAATTTTACTGTAAACACGAATGTACATCCCACACTCAAAAAAACATTACAATTTGAAGTGCAACAGTAAGATACGATAAAACAGTAGTAGATGTGGGGAATTATTCTAAATCACAAAACACATACATAATTTTTTGACCATAAGAAAAACTGTCAAAATATTTGAAAATCATAAACAAACAGATTTCACTGTGGAAAACAGACGGAGATGCAGTTTCCAGTGGGTGTCCCGGTTCACCTGTGAGAACCTACATGGACAGGGTGAAAAGCCTGAAGTAGAACCCCTGCTTAGTTGAAAGGCATCAGTTGTTCTGACCTGCATGCCTCCTGGTGGGTATTCCTGATTTAATATCCCCCCTGGGTCTCTAGGGGAGGTAGGTGAGGATACTTTCACAGAACCTGTTGTGGTAGAACTTTATCTAAGAGAGGTTATGTCTGCACAGGGCGTCTGACCTGCTTTCTTTAACCCACTGCCACAATGATCCAGTAACTAACTAAAAAGCTGAAAGTGGGTGAATAAATGGTTTGATAGATCTCTTAATGGATTGTTTCGCAGAATCTCTACAGGTTTTTTCAGCGATCTATCCTGAAGAGTTTGATGCTTCTGAGTAGGAGGAAAGAGCTTGGAGAAATTAATGCATTCTGTCACACTGCCAGTCTTGACATTCAACTATGATTTTTTTCTTAGATCAGATTTTAGCTGAGAAGCTGTTCACTTTTCTTTTAAACTGTAGCCACAGTTCACGAACAGATCACGGCTGTAAACTAACCTGCTTGTGCAAAGACAATAACATAGACATCACACGAAGCATGATGTCAATACGGAAGCAAAATGGAAATTAAGTTTATTTTCATTTAGAGTGAAAGTGTTTACGTTGATATTTTCGAGTGAAAAGTGATTCCCAGCTGCGGAGCTTTGTGACGAATGTGGATGGAAGATGACGTCAAACTTGGATGAATTCCGATCTGACGATTCCGACCGAGGTAACTTTGAAAGATCCAATCTATGTTTAATTTACGACAACATATGGAAGTGGCCCAAACTGGAACTTTTGGGGGTTTTTGGGAACTGGTCTGAGCCCAATTTTTCCGGCAGTGTGAACATTGCTAAAGGGTTAAATATCCACTACTTATCAGAACTCAAACATGCCTGTTCATTTCCTGGATAACAGTTTTTCACATATTTGCATGTTGTACAATTGTTTTGCTTTCTAGATGACACCACACTCAGGAGTTAACTCAAAGTCGGGATAAAATGACCACGTTTTTTTTACTCTATCAGGAATGAAAGCTCAAAGTAGAGTCTAAAAAAGATGTAGGAAATGGTTTAGTTCATAAAAAGACTATTCAAAATGAACTCGCTCAAATCATTTCTTAACATTTGTCAGAAAACTGAAATCTATGTTGTGTAAAATCATGAAGCCTTAAGCTTTAAGAGAGAACAGCTGACGTATGTTTTTTTTTTTTCAAACTTGCTTACAACCATTAACAGAAATACCGATGGGAGGAGTGCTGAATGTATCCGTACCCCCATGTGGAGCAGTGTGGCGCGCTGCAACAATGATTGCGTTTGCATTCCAGTCATGCTTCCCCGCTAACAGCGAGGAAACGAAGGCCTAACCCTGCATACTCCCATGGAGAGGGCCGGCAATGAGAATGGATGTAATCATTGAAAGCAGGGGGCAGGTGCCCTGGGCTTTACCTTGGATCAGTGCTTAAAAATAGGGAATAGGAATCCGGACACCGGGGAGGCAGCCAAATGCATCAGTTTGAGAACGGCTATGCAGCTGCCACATTCTGAAATGGAGTTTAATATTAAAAGCTTGGAGCGACGTCAACAGAAAGCTGGAACCTGTTGTCTGTCCCTGACAGAACCAGTGACCTGTGTAAGCAGTTATTTACAGCCGCTTCAAATATGAGTCAAAGCAAGTAGAAATAATTGCTTCCCACTTCAGTAAAGTTATTCAAGTTTACTCAGTAGACTTTTCACGTACGAGTCCAAAATGATGGACAGTGGGTTTCGGAGGAAGGACAAAGTTTGCCATTCTGGCTTCCCAGAGGGCAAAAGCAATTTTCAGCTCTACTGAGTCATTTCCAGGAATAGCGAAGATGAAACACAGAACAATACTCAAGCTCGTTTATTCACGTTCTCCCATGGGAGCAATTGACCAGTTTCACTTTTTTCCAATGCAAAAAACAAAACGATCCAATTTTAGGATTGCTTAAATCCACTGTCAAAAATTGAACTGGGTAGAAGAATGAGAATGTTTGAGACAAAACACGAAGCCCGTATTACTTAAAGAATACTCGGTGCTAGTTCATTAAACATTTGATGAGATTAAATGAGGAAAATCTGAATTACTTTATTTCTCAGAGGATGCAACACTCATAGCCTGATTGTGCGCAATCAGATGCATGCTGGGACTTTTGTAAGCTCAATGATTTATTGCTATGTGTCACTAATAGCCACGGCTGCTCTCCCCAGTTGACGGCACCTGCATTCGAGCTCGACTTGCCGGCATTTCTATCAGTCAAAACTACGAAAAAAAGGCTTTCCTTCATTTCAGTACAAGCCTTGTGCTGCTAGTGCTGTGAAAAGTCATCTAACCCCCACCTGGTTTCTTCTTTTTTTTATGCTTATCTAACACCTGAGAAAACACAAAATACACATTTTAAATGATAATGAGGGTAGCTGGTTGCAGCTCGATTAAACACACACAAAAACTGATTACCACCAGTCTCATCAATTAAATAGACCCTTTTTCAGACACAAGAGTTTGGCTCTCACCAGAATCACAGCAGAAGAAGAATTCCAGCAGAGATGAGGAAGAAGGTGATCGATGTGCATCAGTCAGATTGGGATTTCAAAGCAATTTCTAAAGCTCGGGTACGCCACAGTTCCATAATAAGACATATTATCTACAACCATTGTAGATAGGTGTACTTCTCGGAAGTGGCCAACCAGAATAAATCCCTCCAAGATCATGTCAAAAGTTATAAAGGTCAGCGTTCATGGCTACACTATTCCAAAGCTCAGATGATCCTCAGATCTCTTTGAGGAATTTTCCTTGGACAAAAGGACCCTTTTAAATTTTTCTGTCAGAACTTCTCGATTAATTTGACGAGTTCAATTAAGGGGATTGTTTGTACGGCGCAGGGGACTAGGGGCTTTTTGCGGATTTACCCTTGCTATCGGGGACAACCTTCGCATGAAAGCAGGATTCCTATGAAGGAAGCTGTTACACTGCAGCCTGATGGCTGAACTCTGTCTTTGGAATCCGAGTTGTCTTTTCGCAGTAACCCCATGTTGACATAATTTGTGGCCAGAAGCTTTAAAACAAAGTCTAGGCTTCAGTGAGACTTTTTCAGAACCCCATGACAGTGCAATTGAGCCGAAAGGGATTTGGGCATCTTTATTTGACTCCAGCCGGGTCACAGCTTTGGCTGTGTTGTGGCGGAGATTTCAGGTGAGGGACAAGCTTTATGGCAGCTGGAGGTGGACAAAGAGGAGCCAGGGGAGTTAACAGTCTTCACTGGGCTGGGATCATCTACTCTGATCCATTTACTTTTCTAATCCACTTGTCTCAAGCGAGCCACAAGTGTGTCCCATTTGTATTATTTATGTTTTTGAATATAAATCAGTGGACCTAAACATTTTATGGGGATTAGGCCGGCTTAGCCCCGTGCCTAATGCAATGATTAGGGATTTCTGGCACAGCAGATAAGTCAGTGTTCACTACTTACTCAGCAACTGGGCTCAACTGTTAAAGACCTTAAGCCAAAATGGTAAAGTCTCGGTCATGTCTGCGCTCTAGCTGCATTATTGCATCACCCATTTCCCTTAATGCACTACAGGAGGCTTAAACATCTTCACACTTATTCAGATTTTACAATGTGTCAACGCACAGATTTTCTGCGTTTCAAAATTCCAACAAAAATTATGTGGATCTCTTGAGGGAGAGACGGACGCCAGTCTTGTTGTTGAAAGAATAAAATGGCTTACTCAAGTCACATGGTGCACAAGATGGTTTAGTGGTTTACTGGCTACAGCCAGAGGTTGAATCCTTAAGGAGTCTTTTTCTGTTTAACAATTAAAAGATAAAATTGTAGGGTTTTAGGGTTTGAATCCAGTATCCAGTAGGATACGGCATATTGAGGTCGATGGGCGGCACAGTAAGGTGTTGTTTTGTACTCTTGCCTCACAGCAAGAGGGTTCTGAGTTGAAATCCCTCTGAGAGCCTTTCTATGTGGAATTTACACAGATGGCAAAATATCCAACGTAAATGGGAAAGTAAAATACGCAAATTACAATAAGAAGCATAGCATTGATCGCCTCATTGAGTAGACAGTTAGATTCTAGCCCGTGGGATTACATTCAAGACGTAATTCATGTTTAGGGTTTCCTTGGGTTTAAGGCAGTTTGCATATTGATCTTTAAAGTAACAATAAAAGATTGTGATTTACTGACTGAGCACCGCAGGTTGAACTAAGTGTTTTTATAAAGATAGAAGATGAGGCTCTTCCAGCAGGATATTTATGCCAAACAGAGAAGAGAGGTGCCAGCAATCGTGTCATAAAATAAAACCCACAGCACCTGAAGGAGCCGCAGCCTGAAGAACAGAGCAGACTAACCACATAACTCCTCATATGAAAGTAGTGAAAATCACAGAACTGAGCAGTGCCGGAGTCAAAGCAAGGTCTACAACCTCAGAAAATGTTTAATGTTAAAAGCGAGAATCACTGAGTCACTTGAGGATCAAAAGAATTTCATATTGCTCTATGAAAAGAATTTTCAAGTGAAAGTTGAAAATGGACCTTTGAAGATAAAATGCCAGAGCCAATTTTGTATATAATTCTTTTTCAAGTTTGTATTGAACTTGCTCTGTATAATTACAGTTTTCCCTCCCCTTTTAACGCTTGACCATTTCATCCTCTACAAAGCAAGCGGCTTGAAAGTCATTCAGGAAAAGGCAGCAATTGGAGGCAGTAATATTTTGTTGTCGTGGGGCATTGTGTGGTCCTGAATAGGTCCGTCTAAGTGGGAAGGCAGACTCAAAGCCTGAGAAAAACAGCTTGGAGCAGTCTGCATGAAAATGAATATCGATTTTGTGACGGTTCAGACGAATGTTTGAAAATATTGTCAAAGCTTTTCTCACATGGATTACTACGTGCAGAAAGCGGCTGCAGGTGTTTCATTGTGATATCGGCGATTTCACTCTTTGGAAAAATAATAAACTGGTTGAATAAACACCTTTCTTGCAAAGATGAAGATGAATAGAGTTTATCCTGATACTAAACTTTGTGCTGCCATGTTGGGACTGTTGTTGCAACATGTCCTCAGGTCTCATCGCTCATCAGCCAATCATGTGCGTTTAGATTGTGCAGAGTGATTCTCAGTAATTAAGCTGTTGTCTAGTTTGAAGATTTTACTTTCATACTAAATATGTGTGCCGGATATCTGTTTCTGTAATCACCAATTTAAGTGATGTCCAGCCAAAACTCTCGCTCTTAGATCCTATTACATCCCTGAGAAGTTTGGGATATTATGGGATATTATCCGTCATGTTAACTCGATAACTCAAAACCTATATGGTGGATAACTTTCAAATTTTTATAGCGACATAGACCTTGGTGTGAGGAAGAACTGGAATGATTCGGGGAATTTTATTTTAGCTTTATTTCCAGGAGTTTTCAGGCCATAATTTATCACCCGTTGGTTCAATTTTGTCTAATTATGGTGCATTTGAGTCAAATTGAAGCGATTTATCTTGTATGTATAATTTTTTACTTTAATTATTCATATTTTACTTGAAGGGGGAGCTTTTTTTACGAAAAAGACTGTTTTTTCAGACATAACTTCCTAACCGTTGGTCGGATTTACTCCAAATTTGGTGCATATGTGGAGATATATCTTGTATAGATCTCAGACTGTCTAGATACTTATTTTTTGTAATTAACTTCTGGGAAACCATAACATTCTTTTCACACAGCACTTTCAGAAATGAAACCAGGATGCTGTTTGCTTTAGATGATATTTGCGTTACTTTTAGATTGAAATAATGAGTAGGTTAAATCTTGGACAATTAAATTATAAGCGTTTCATTGCATTAATGTAAAAGTAAAGGACTTACATAAGTGTCTTTAACACTTGCCACATAATGGAGTTCAATAAATTAAATGTACTTAATTGAACAGATTTGGTGACATTTAATGAAAAGTATTTAGTCATAATTAGGTCTGTCCATTTAATCAACCACCTTGCGGGGAGCCACATGACATAATTAGTTTCAGTAAATGGGTTGTTTTATTTCTTTTAGTATATTACACAATTTTCAAAAGATGACATTGGATCTACTGTAGCATATCGAAGCATTTGAATATATCCATTATGAAAGGCACTGAAAGCTAAAAGGACCCACTAATATTCCACTGTAATTTGATATTTAATTTAGATTTGGGTTTTGATTTGATTTTGAAGACTATCTTTAGACTAATTTCTAGATTTTTTAATAATATCTATTCGTGAATTCTATTCTATGAAGGTATACGAACACAAACTGTGTCTGAGTTAAGAAAGAGGTGAAGTATTCCTGAATGGAATACATTTAGAAATGAAAACCTGAAGTTGATAATCGTGTATTTTACCTCATCCAATCTTCTCTCCCTTTGCAGGTTCCATCTGAGTAGGAAGTGGCACCAGAAGACCAAATGCCATGGATGTATTCAATTTCACCTCCTGGAATGCCTCTGAAGGCAATGACACAGAAGTTGTGGAAGAGAGTGAAAGCGCCTACAAGACTGTGGAGGTGGTGTTCATCGTGTTGGTGGCCGGGTCCCTCAGTCTGGTTACGGTTATTGGAAATATCCTAGTAATGCTCTCCATCAAAGTTAATAGGAACTTACAGACTGTCAACAACTATTTTTTATTCAGCCTTGCATGTGCTGACCTTATTATTGGACTTTGCTCTATGAACTTGTACACAGTCTACATAGTAATCGGGTACTGGCCCCTGGGCCCGGTGGTGTGCGACCTGTGGTTAGCCTTGGACTATGTTGTCAGCAATGCATCTGTCATGAACCTGCTCATCATAAGCTTTGACAGATATTTCTGTGTCACCAAGCCCCTCAGCTACCCTGTCAAGAGGACCACCAAGATGGCAGGGATGATGATTGCTGCTGCTTGGGTTCTGTCTTTCGTCCTCTGGGCACCAGCCATTCTCTTCTGGCAGTTCATTGTTGGTGGGAGGACAGTGCCTGAGAGAGAGTGCTACATCCAGTTCTTCTCCAATGCCGCAGTCACTTTTGGCACTGCCATCGCCGCCTTTTACTTGCCTGTCATCATCATGATTCAGCTCTACTGGCAGATCTCCAGAGCGAGCAAGTGCCGTGTGAAAAAGGAGCACCGCAAGCCATTGGGAGCAAATCCAGAGCCCCTGTGTCCCGAACAGAGGAGAAACAACACACCCAAACCTAACAATAACAACGTACCAGGGGAAGACACAGGACTTTCCAGGAGCCAGAATGCCGATGATGGAGCCAACCAACACGATGGAAAACTGCAAAATGGCAAAGGACCTTCTTCCACCACTGCCGAGGGCGAAACTGAAGGCGACGAGGTGGCGAGGGAGAACTGTGCTCCTGGAGAGGAGAAAGAGAGCTCCAATGATTCAACATCTGGCAGTGCTGCCGCGTCCAATCAGAAGGATGAGGAGGCGGTGCCATCTGCAGCTAACTCCAGCGCCGAGACAAGCCAACCACTGCCACGCCAGCGGGCCAAGGCAGGGGGTTCTAAGCTGACTTGCATCAAGATCAAGACTAAGTCACCCAAGGGAGACTCTTACACCCCTTCCAATGCCACAGTTGAGATTGTTCCAGCAGCAGAGCGACAGAATCACGTGGCACGGAAGATTGTGAAAATGACAAAGCAGCCTCCCAAGAAGAAGAAAGCGCCGCCGTCACGGGAGAAAAAAGTGACCCGCACCATAATGGCCATCCTGGTAGCTTTTGTGGCCACCTGGACTCCTTATAATGTTATGGTGCTTATTAACACCTTCTGCTCCAGCTGCATCCCAAACCCAGTGTGGACTATTGGCTACTGGCTCTGCTACATCAACAGCACAATCAACCCAGCGTGCTACGCTCTGTGCAATGTTACATTCAAAAAGACTTTCAAACATCTCCTCCTCTGCCAGTACAAGAACAGTAGGTCAGCCAGATAAATACGGGCCGTACAGAGTTGAAGTCTGAGTTGCCTCAGTATGTGTACCATCCATGCGTGTGTGTCAGAAAGACAGGAGAGAGAATGATTACGACTGAAAGTTTGAAATGACGTCATGTTATATTTTTTTTTAAATTGCTCTCCCAATAACCGGTTGTAGCACTTTACACGAGTTGAACTGGTGCCAGTTGCATTGATGTGTCGTGCAGAAGCAGAATAGATGAAGAGGATCTCAAAAGATTCAGATACATTCAGTGGTTGTCAGCTAAAAGAAACCACCGTGTGTAAAGCAGCCAGCACTTGGGAGTGACTGTGAGCTGATAACAAATGACTAAAAGATGAAGAGCGGAGGAAGATCTGCACTGTACGAAAACACAAGAAAACTTCAAAATGGGAAAATAGGGCTGACTGAATTTACAAACCTCATAAGTTTGAAATTCAATGACAATAACCTGTAGATAACTGTAGATATCAGTGTGTCCTCAATATGAATGTGAGTGTGTGTGTGTGTGTGTGTGTGCGTGTGTTTTTGTGGGTGTGTGTGTGTGCTTGCATGCGTGTGTGTGTGCGTGCGTGTGTTTGTGTGAGTGTGTGTGTGTGCATGCGTGTGTGTGTGTGTGCATGTGTGTGTGTGTGTGTGTGTGTGTGTACACTCATGCCTGCCTTCTTTCAATATTTCTGTGATCCTCATGGATCCCAGAAACTTCCACCCAGCAACATGTAGAATAAAATGGGGCAGCTTGTGGAGACTGCCTCTTTATTAGCCAGATCAGGACGGGAAGATTTCCCATCCAGCAATGGTAACGAGTCGCCAATAATTCATAATGGATATATAAATACTTTAACACCATGCCTGTCATCTTACCAACCAGTGGCTGGAAATTATTTCACATAACATAATGGGGGGAAAACAACAAAAACGATACCACTTCACAATAAGACTACCATTGTAAAATGTTTATAAATTGTTTACAATTAGGTTATAAATAGGTTGTAAATACTTTATGAGTCATTACTAAATGTTTATAAACAGCTTATAACCTAGCTCTCAATTTATCAATAAGGGTCACTATTTGGCAATATCAAGTTAGCAGTACAGATAAGTTTGTTCACTTTTTGGCAAGCATCCAGTCCCTGATACCCTTAACATCCAATAAGTTATTGTAGCTTATTGAAGATATTTTGAAATAAAAAGGAAAATGTTCCCAATTCCCTCTGCTGCTGTTGTTCAACCATACAGCTGTTTCTCTATCCTGACCCTCATTCAAATTTAGCAATTACACTGGAGACGATTACATTTAGAAAGTTCCCTCATTTTCTCCATCTTCACAGAGTCGACAATATGTGAGAAAATCTCTCATCTCCATAAACCCACCCACTCTGTCCCAATAAAAAAACAAAAAAAATGTCTTGCATGCATGGACAAAGATTCAGCTTCTAAATTGGACAAATTTAGTTTTAAGGTCAACTTTTTTCTTCTTTTTTTTAAATGGAAAGATAAATAAAATATTCACAAATGGGAGCGCTTCCTGGACTCCAAATGATTTACTCTTTAGATATAGATGACAATTACAAGGAGACACTAAGACACTCTTCCCTTATAAAGGCTCAAACGCCTTATTATCACTCCCTGATCCTTGTCCCTGGTCCAAGGTTTTCCCTGAGGAAGACTTGAAGCTGAAACACGTTGGAGTTTGTGCTTTATTGGTCCAACTGACCCTTTTTTGACAACAAAGTTATTTTAGCTGTTGTAAAGGCTAGCGCCTTTGAGCTTCTCCCTGATTTTCATGTCTAACATTGACATTTTTCAATGTGAGCAAGTCGCTGCTGCTGGCGAAGAAATAGTTAGGTAACCCCTCCAGAGTCCAGAACTCACTCCTTCCACAATCTAGTTACTGAAAATACCTATACCATGTTTAAGTTTAGACAATAACTCCAAACCAAGCCAAAAATATAAGATTGTTCAGTCGTGAATTGCCAGCATATAGTCGCCATTAAAGCACATGTCAGCCTTTACGTCTGCTGTTTGATGCATATTACTGGCGGTTATGAAGTTCTTATTGCGTCAATAATAACCAGAGGTTATTCACCAGTGCTTGTGAAAATGGCGACTGGAGCCCAGAGATGTGGTTTATTACCATCAATGGGAAACTATTTTTTAGTGTGTGTGTGTGTGTGTGTGTGGCTCTACGTATGGGAGTGTGTGTGTGTGCGTGTGGGTGTGTGCGGTTGTGAGAGTGCTTGCTCCAGGAGTGGAGTCTACTTCCGATCACAGGTGGCGACGCCGTGATCTAAATAAGGGCTAATTCCGCGTCTATGTGTTCCGTAAACCATCTACTTTTAATTTTTCAAAAAAAAAAAGAACAAGCAAGTTAATTAATTTCATTCAAATCCCATTATCTGAAATTAAAAGTGATAAACAGTTGTGCTTTTTATAATCATGAGGTAAATGAGAAAATATCCATTTGAGTTAAGAGATGTTGTGTGTGTTCATGCATGCCATCCATCATTTCAACCCATTAGACAATTCTCTGTTCCATTATTGTGTGCTCACCAGTAGTAGTGATGAATATGCATGAGGGTTTGCCATCAGGAGGCTGTCACAGTGGCTGGTAGGGGGGCTTTACACGGAATTATGCCTGCACCAAATATCTCCTCTAGGCTGTCTCATAAAAGGAGATCTGGGACAGAGTCTATGTTGAAAACTCTCCATGAGGCTGATCAGATTGGGGATCAGTGTGAAACACCTATATTTGATGTTAAAGATCGCCCATTACATGCTTAGTTTGTGGTTCTATGTTACGTGCCCACGTTTCACTAACTGTTAAAGTCCCCACAACCTCATATAGGAGGTCATGAATGTCACGTGTGCTTAGATTAGCATGTTCCATATGTAATTCTCATTGTAGGCTTCCTTCCAGCGAACATTACCTCTAGCAGATCTTTTGTATGCAGAAGAGTGTGGGATAAACATTCTTATATTTACATTTCAACTTTGTAGAAATTAGAATTTTGCATTAAGCTAGCATGCTGACATTTACATTTATAATAATAATAATACATTTCTAAAACGGTCGACCTTCATAGCAACTGCTTCCTGAAGCTCTGGATGACGAGAAATCTGCACTTTAGTGGCCAACTCAGTATTCAGATCCTTCACTTAAATTGTAGTTGCATTACCGCAGTGTATAAATAGTTTCATTACAAGTTAAAGTAATGCATTCAAATTTTAAAAACTGTCAAAATCACACGTAGATTGATCAGATCAGACCCTAACATCAACCATTAAGTGACCAGATTTTGATTTAAATACTGCAAAATTCTGATTGGTGGATTTTTCTCTCTCCAAAAAAGCCACATCCAATTTGATAAAAGCTGAAAGAACAGAGGAAAAACAAATATCGATTACAGTTATTTCCTGTAGATTGTATTCAAGTGTCGCCGATTATAAAACAACATAATGGTTCTAATGAAATGCAGATTCCTGCCACATTCAGCTCCAAACAAAAAGAGTGGCGCCAAAGGAAATCACCTTTTATAGGAATATTTATCCACTTTTTCATATAATTTTCTTGATAAATCTGTTTAATAAAATGTAAATGTTGAATCTTAAGGTTAAATGTCTAGATTAGAATTTAAATATTAATCTAAATGATACAGCTAAGTTCAAATCTGAGAATCATATTTCAATGTTAGATGTTACACCTACATTTAAATCTATATTCGATGTTGAATGTTACACCTCAAATTTTTTATTTTCATTTTAGATCCAAATGTTAAATGTTACGTCTGAATTCCAATCTATATATCATATCCAAACTTTACATCTTACTTTTAATAGTAATCTATACTTTGAAATTAAAATGTTAATTTTTACACTGAAATGCAGTTTTTTAAATTAATCTAATTGTTAAATGTGTAACATATAGCTGATTGAGAAAATTAGCAAATAAGATTTCACACGATTTATTCTACATGGTTTGGAGTTTATTTGGTAGAATTTTGTTAATTTCAGCGTAAGTTGCTGTTAAATCATAAGTATTTATAGGTGTTAAATAAAAAAAAAAAAGTACGTTATTGTCCCGAGGGAAATTCAAGCCTCTTCAGTTGACCCATCTTCAAAGGATGGATGTGAAATCAGCTGCTCAGACTAAACATGACTGAGAAAATATATAATATAATGTTCTCTGTTTAATATAACCAAAGTATATTTGAATTTTTAAACTGTTGGTAGGACGTAACAAAATGTTTTTATTGTCGATGAAGTTCAGCGGAGTACGAAGTCATAAGCAAACCGGATTTTAGTATGATGGAAATTTGATATTAGTTATTGTTAGTGTTGTTTCTACTAATGTTTAATATTAGATTCATCGGCGTCTCATATTACAGAGTTAGGCTGCACAAAAAGTGAAATGAATAAACACTGATAGTTCGTGTTACTGTATGGGAGCAGCTACAGTCTGAACCATGGCATCCATCAAAGTTTAACATTCCACCATCCTTCACAGGGATAAGTGGCGCCGTGTCTGTCTGACATCTGTCAGGCATCTCAGTTGTGGGCTAGGAGCCGTCCAGAATATCAGATTAATCCTGGCTAAGCTGTCGTTTGAGTGATACCAGCAGGAGCGTAAGTGGCTAACTGCTTAAGCGGAGGTTCGGGGGTCCCAGTTTGAGCAGCTGCTTTGATGTTTTGATGGAAGGTGACGGCAGTTTATCGCCTCCCGGAGCAGGGAAAGGCCGAGACGCATCTGAAAGTGCCCGCCGTGGTTATCTGGACGGCGGGCACTTCAAACATGAGGAGCAAAGTTGTCACACACCCGTATCAACTCCCCCGCTTGCTGTAGCCAAGTTGTTTGCTAGACAAGGACAAAACAAGGTTCTTGTATCAGGCGTTGTCTTCTGTGTCAGATAGGAAGGCTGGGGAAGTGGATGATGGGATAGAACATGGGCTTGCGATAGAATTAAAATGGTGACAGCGAGAGAATGGTTTGCTGGCATGTGAGGGAGAATTTTCGGCTGATAGCCCCCTAAGGTGTACACTTTGTATGTATGGAGCAGATAAGCTGCTTTTGTAGTCATGCTACGGGGGATTGAGAGAAGGGGGGGGACGGGTGGAGGGTTGTCAGGGACAAAATCCACAGCTAAAGTATCACGCTGCATGTAGACCATGTTTGGAGAAGTCACAGCCATTCTGGGCAGGTCAGCCAAGGGTTTGGTTGCAGGAATCTGGAATCTGAGTGTCCCAGACGAAACCTGCGCCGGGTGTAAACACAGTGTGACATGGCGCTGTTTACCATCCCTCCTGTCATTTTATTATACCTCCTTCTCCCCACGTTTAAACACAATCCACCGTTTCTCTGTTTGTGGTCGTGTCCCGTGCACTCTCTGCCTCTTCAGGCCAGAATAATTCATCTCCATCGTCATCATCAACCTTTCATAACGTGCCGTCAGAGCTAACTGGGCTCCTTTTCGTACGGCTAATGTCAAAGGGCTAAACTCCTTCTACGGAGATCACGTGACACGTGTCACGTTTATCAAAGAGGACTTCGAATTTAATGCGTCTCTGGCTTCACTCTTGGAGCCGTTGCTGACAAAAATCTGAAACTTGTGCAGCCGAACAAAGGGACAAAAAAAAAAGACAAAGCAGCCGGAGTCCTCTCTGTTGTTTTAAGGTGAAAATGTATATCGCCTCATTGTACGGAGCAGTTTGAAGTGCCTTATCTTGAACGACGTAAACAAATTGCTCTTCTATCCCAGAATCCCAGTTGCATCTCTGGTGTGCCTGTGCTGAAAGTTTGAAATGGGTCTGCAGTGTCACGCATATTAAAGATTAACTCCCCCCCCCCCCCCCCCCCCCCCCCCCCCACCCACCCCTCAGGAGAAGTTGGGAATATTGTGGAATCATCATTGCCGCTGCAGATCCTTATATTTAACGCGATAACTCAAAAACTATTTCACGGATAATTTTTGGATTTTATGACCCCGTTGACTTTAGTGCTGGGAAAATTGATTTTGGAAAATTTGGTTGTATGTTTTTTCATCTACAAAAGATTTCTTGACATGATTTCTCAACTATGAATATCCAAAAAGCGAGCACAAACAAAATTCCAGTGAAAGTTAACTTTTCTTTTTCTCAGCTATTGGTCCAATTTAGTCCAAATTCGGTGTGTCTGAATCGACTCAAGGAGATCTATCATATTTTACTCTTAAAGTTCATATTTAACTCACTTTTTTTTGTAAAAAAATAGGGTTTTTCGGACAGAGATTCCTGATCGCTGGCGGTTCTTATCGAAATTGGGCGAATATGAATCGACTTAAGGAAATCGATCGTGTAAATATAATATTTTACTCTACTAGTTCATATTTTACGCACTAGGGGGAGATTTCGAAAACTATGTTATCGATCATTTCCAAAATGTTATACACCCAGACTCTAGCGCGAGGAAGATCTGGAATGATACGGGGGAATGTGGGTTGTATGTTTCCGACACTATGTGGAGTCTTCCAGCCATAATTCCTGAACCCCTTGGCTCATATTTAGTCTAAATTTGGTCCGTATGAATCAACTCAAGGAGATCTACCGAAATATATTCCATATTTTGATATTCCATCTGATATGTGTGTGTCAGGTGTAAGCGTGCGTGTGCATACACATTTGTCGTGTAGGAAAGTGTACTTCCCTGTGTAACAAGATCTGTGTCTTGTGTGTCAGTGAATGTGTGTGTGTGTGTGTGTGTGTGTGTGTGGGTGTAAATGTGTATGTATGTGTGTGTAAATGTGTATGTATGTGTGTGTGTGTGGGTGTAAATGTATATGTATTTTTGTGGGTGTGAGTGTGTATGTATGTGTGTGTGGGTGTGCACGCAGCTTGCTGTGTTGTATTTGATTTTTTCTAAATGGCGTCTTCAGAATGAAAACATCGGAT